>JALMGJ010000005.1:32686962-33369962 GCA_023362775.1 Charina bottae
AATCAGGCAGAAAACAATACTCTAATCAAGGAACCACCAAGGAGGAAACTACACCCACACCAAAACTGGTAGGGCAAGCTACGGTATATAAACAGGCAGCAAACCCCACTCTCATTCACACTGCTGATATTGCCTAGTTGGGTAATGAAACATCTACAAGCAAACAACCAAGCTCAGAGAGCACCAATTGAATCTGAATTACCTTTCTCATCCATGCAGCAATGTCCACGGGGGGGGGGGGGGGTAAAAACAGGCAAGGTGACAGTTGTGGCATCATGATTGAAGCCCTGCCCATTTGTATGTCCTTGCAATGTTGACACATGTACAAAAGGGACAGGGCTTCTTTGTGATGTCATGACCACCATCCTGCCTGTTTTGACCCCACCTGCAAATATTGTCCCCTTTCTCGGTCTCTTTTCACCACTGAACACAAACCATCCTTACTTCTTGCATCTCCTGCTATTTCATGTGCATCTTTGTACCTTAAGTGTTCATTTTCACCATCATACTTGCATTCAACATTCTCCAAATCTGCACTGTAAGAGAGATTAGATGGGAGAACAGAACCAATTATGACCATTAAGAACATGATGGAAAACATTTGTCATATACTAGATACTATATTATTAAAACAGAAAAAAACAAAATGGAATTGCATGTGTGTGATGTTTTCTAGTGCCAAAATAAAGCTACAGTACATGAAAGCAGCACATGGGTACTAAAGATAAAAAGGTAAAGGTTTCCCCTGCACAGTCGTGTCCAACTCTAGGGGGCAGTGCTCATCTCCGTTTCTTAGCCGAAGAGCCAGCGTTGTCCGAAGATGCTTCCGCGGTCATGTGGCCGGCATGACGCGTGTGGAACGCTGTTACCTACCCACCGAAGTGGTACCTATTTATCTACTTGCATTTGCATGCTTTTGAATTGCTAGGTTGGCAAGAGCTGGGGCGAGTGCAGGAGCTCACTCCCGTCACGCAGGGCTAGGGTCTCGAACCTCTGACCTTCCAATCAACAAGCCTGGCGTCTTAACCACTGAGCCATCGCACTCCTAAAGATAATAAAAATACTGGGTTCAATTGTGTTCAGTTGGCTTGATTCATACCAATGCTAAGCAACAAATCATGGTTCATATACAGTAGCTCAAAGTTGTGTTCACACATTGTACTAAGCGAAATAATTCATAATTTGAAATTATCTTTGAACTCAATATTGAATAAGGGATTTTGGTGTCCTTTCTGCAGGCAGAGCATGAGAAATTTGGGAAGGAAGATGATACTTTTAGACTCAGTCAGATGAGAGGACAGCTGGATCGATCAGTAAGCAGTTTACAACAGGAGATGGAGGACATCATGATGCAAAATGAACACCTGCAGGTCTGTTGGACTTATTGAATCTGGACATTACTGGTTCATTACTAGGCAGATTAATTGTTCACAAGGTGGTGCTACAAAGAGCTTTGTAAACAAAATAGTTCCCTAATGTTATATGATTATGTGTACTTCACAATGTTATTTGCTAGTCTGAGAAACTCGCATCTTGTTCTAACAGCCCATTCACCCTTTGGCTGGTATGTTGATGAACAGCATAATTTACTTTTTATCACCTCTCCTCAGTTGCCTCAAGCACAATAATTAGAGGAGAAAGCAGCCGATGTTCATGCTTAGCATCATTCAATTTCTTTAAAAAGTCATGGATCACATCCTGCTGCATTAGAGAAGAAGTAATTTCTCTGATTGGTATAAATTAAGTTATAGGACAGAGCGAGATGAATCACATGAGCAAGTGGCAAGCAAAGAATTGTCTGGGTGCTTTGGGGGATATCTGGTGGAGGATAACCTACATTCTGGGGAATTAATGAATGGCAAGAGGAAACCCGCTAAACAAGTTCCAGTTATGCTCTTTTCTTGTGCATTTTCCACTTGAGCTGCAAATGCACCAAGGCTCTGACCTGGAAGAGACACAGACTGCAAAATCCAGCCGTGTAGATAACCAAGAGAAGGAAAGGTCTATTAATGTAGGCCTTCTTCTGCCACAAGGGACCAGTTTAGGCTTGGGGTGAAGACGCCCTGTCCCTGGTTGCCTACAGGAAAGAAAAAAAAATCACTTTAGCGGAAAAAAAAGAAAGTATCAGAAAAAAGAAAAGGGATTGTCAGAGACAAAGGGGATGCTTTGGCCCCACCCCAGATTATCTCTGAAGAAATATGTCCTTCAACAGGAAAAAAAAAAGATTGTAACCCCTGCAGTTATGGAAGCTCTGGAAGACAACTTAACTAAGGCCAACATGTTCAACATCACAGCCGCGTGGGTCTGGATATTATTCTTATGCACCCGTTCTAGGTCCAGATGGCAGAGCTGGAACAAACACATGCCCAGCGGCTGGTGGAACTAACCTCACAGCATCAGCTAGACATGGAACGGGAAGCAGAAAGGCTACGCAGTGCTCAGCTCCAAGCTGAATGGACACTGCAATCCCAGGAAAGAACCCATTGGCAGAGGGTTAAAAGTCTGGAAGAACAGGTAGGATAGAGATGGAGACCGGTTATTTTTTTTATTAATGCTTATTCAGTTGATGTCTACAATCTGTATATAGAATACTGTTACGCACATTGAAAAGCTTATATAAACTTGCCATGTTTGTATGAGTTGGGATGGTGGCTGAAAGAATGGAGAAAATCTTGGGGATTTGGTTTGTTTGAAGGCAAAATAGTGAAGATATCAAGGAAGAAAAGTTTGTTGCTTTTTTCCAAATTCCTCCTTTGTGAATGAACATCAGTCCAAATATCTTAAAGCAGGGCAGAAAAAAAATCATTCTATCCATCAGATTTTCCAGATGAATAATAACTTGACTCTAAAGTATTTGAGTTCAGGAAATCCTATTATTGTATGCAATAAATAAATAAATGGATAGGAAAATTGTAGTTTATTCAATAATCTTTGGTTAAACAAGCCTTAGTTCAATGAGCAAATCTTGGTTGGGTTCCCATTCTTCTAAGCCATTTTTGTCTTCATCATGATTTGTTGAACAGGCCTTGTGGCCTGGTTTATGCAAAACATTAAGTCATAAAGCCACAATGGCTGGATTCACACGTCAAGTTAAGCCAAAACCAAACAAACCATATTCTAGTTTATGAATTTACACATAAAGAACCCAGACAATCTGTGAGTTAAGTGAGGGCTCCCAGGATAGTATCAGGAAGAAGATGAATAAGACGACGAGACAATTGATGGAGGGGTGCAAAATTCCATTTTAATCTATGCTCAGCACAAGATTTTCTTACAATGGGAACTGTAACTGTACCATATCCTTGACATGATTCTGTTTGGTGATCCTAAACCAGAAGCATCAATGTATTGGCATTAAGAACCTTTATGGGTATTTTAATATTCACAGTACTTAGGCTACTTCCCAAAGAAAAAAAAGGTATGATTTCTTCCCTCATTGTACCAGAGTAAATCCAAATCTGAATATATGCCCCCCTTTTTTTTAGCTTGATCATATTTGATCAGCACTTCCTCTTGCTAATGATAAGTTGAGCTATTTATCAACATGAGGGAATAAAACAGGAGAATCCTTCACACCAGGACTATGTGTAAATCAGTGTGAAATGTTTCTTACTATGATTTCCTATCTGAAGCTCTCTCATTCTTAAACAAGTATTTAAAAGTGAAGAAAGGGGTGGAAGGAAGTTGTAGGAAACAATTAAGGATGTTAATTAAAACGACTGAAGATAGTGCTTATGCTCTCCCTACAATTTTGATTTCTGGAAACTGAACTAGTGTGAAGATGAAGCATTGGTTTAGACCAGGGAGAACTGAATTTAAATCCTCATTATGGCCATGAAGCGCACATAGTAACTAGGGCCCAGTTGCTATTTCTCAGCTTTATTATTTACCAGGTTGGCGAGCTCAAAATGAGAAAACTCTTAAGTACTTTGGAAGAATATAGAAAGAAGGATGATTTGTGCCCAAAATTCTTTATGCCGCTCCGATGAGCCTGATACTGGCCACTGTTGAAGTCAGAACACTGAATTAAATCATCTATTCTTGTTTATCTTTGCCTGTGCTTATATTTCCACAGGTAAATTCTCTGAAAGAGCAATTGGATCAAGAAGTAAGAAGACGACAGGCGTACCTGAGCCAGGTGCTTCATACAGTAAAATGATCAAATAAACCAAACATTGTACTTGGATCTGAGGTGGCCAAAAAGCAGACCCAGCCTTCAGCAGGAACCTTACACTCAAGATTTGGATTCATCCATTTCTTGCATTAGGGCACTCAACTGATTCACGGTCAGAGAAATTGGAGATCCAAGACGAGCAATGCTAGCATGTAATGTTTCTCCACCCAAGCAGCACATACTCTGAACACTTGGAAGGCACAGTAAATATACCAAATAACTAGGCAGCAAACTGCCAAGAGGAAACCCTGCTGTGCGGGCAGCTGTTCTCTCTAAGATGCTTGAAACCCAGGGCACCAGTGCTGAACTAATTCATTTAGAACATTTGACCGGGAAGGGATTCTCTTTTGCTTGGGTCTTGGGGTAGTGTATCCCTGCATGATCTCTTGGAGCTTTCAGTACTGGCTGTACAAACTTAAAAATTCCAGGTGCCTGCTAGGAGCACCCTGCTATCTAAATATCTCTGCATTTCCGTCACTTGTCAGGTTATCCCCCCCCATCCCCCGCTGGCACCATGCAAAATCATAACCTCATCTTCTTGCATAGTGATACATATGGTGGCTATCTGGTTGCGGTCACTCACTGTCATTGTTAACCTGTACATCATATGGAAACACAGGAGGTAAGCAGTTCTGCTGGCATCAAAATTATAGCACAGTACAGAGAAATTAGGAAGCATAGTGTGACAACACCCATCTATGAACATCAAGCCATTTCCATGGTGGCAGGTGGCTGAGATTCATTCAAACCCAAGTCATTTTATGACTTGTGGGACTCCAGATATGTCAGAGTGTTAACATTCAACATTCCACCCACTCTGCCAGCTGACAGACTCCAAGGAAATCCCTTCTGGAATCAAACACTGGTTTCCCTGGGGATGACAAGAAGCCATCTTGGAATTGCTGTAAACATCACCTGTTATCATTATTTCACATTTTTTCCTTATGAATATTTACTTTTCCAAATGCATGTTGTCAGTGAATAAAATAAAGATGTAAAAACACATTCCTAAACTGAGGAAAGCAGTTTGCATTGTTTTATAGAGAAATGTGGTATATGTTCCCACTGATTTGCAGGATGTAGCATTTAAGATGTAGCCCTGAAATGTGGGCAACTTTTAACAACATAAAGTTTGGTGGCAGTTCAAAGATTCATTATAGTATAAGCCGTCAAGCCAGCTGAGGATCACATTTCATGCATCTGATGATGTGGACTGTAGCCAATAAAAGCTTTTGTTGCAAAACAATCTGTTTGTCTTTCTGATATCCACAAATCTCTTTGTTAAGTATTCTTGCTACAACAGGTTAAAATAGCCCCCCTACAACTCCCTCTTGCGTTAATCTCTTTCTTGATTAAATGCAGCATAAAGGACCCACTGTCCAAATGGAATCCCATACAGTGCGTCATACTTGTATTACAAAGTAAGATCCAAATGTATTCATCTGGTATGATTACTAACCAAATAACCTGATACTTCTGTAAAAGGGGGCTAAGGATTGCTAAGAATTGCTGGAATTCTGAAAATACTCTTCATGATTCTTTAGAGAAAATCTTTGGTGGCTAAAATCTGCTTAAAGCTGACTTACCTAAGATTACTTGGTGCACATCAAGAGCCAGATGATGAAGTTTGCAGTCATTTTTATTAATGCCTATTTGTACGCGTATTGCTTTGGCTCCAGAACCTGATCTATAACATGGCACATAGAGGCACCAATGTACCTGCAAACACTTTTTTTGGTGCCTGCCAAATTTCATGCTCCACTTGAGGTCTTGCATCTAAAAAGCTTTAAAAACAGGAAGTTGATAAGTTGCAAAGTAAAGCACCAGCAGCACCTTTATTTCCAAGAATGCCTCTATGTTCCAAATGAATCTGGTACACCAGAGAGGCAGTTACTTGCTTTGTTTGGAAGTATGCTTACCTACCTAGAAAAATAAGAAAGATAAGCAGGAATGGTAGAGATAGAGTGGTAGAGGCATTCTAGTAAATTTATGCTTTGTAACCCATTATATTCTCTGTGACTTCAGTTTTATGACTGAACAATGCAGCCATTTTATAGGACTGACCACATTTTCTCCGAATTCCTGAGACTCAATATGTGGCCAAAAAAAAAGCATACACCCATAGGACTAGACCTACTTCTATGCTGGTGTGAAATCATAGGAAATGCAGACATGCATATACCCATAACATGGCTGATTTATGTGTTCTTTAAGCTCATCTAGGTTAATTAATTTAGCCAACCTCCAAGGAGCAGTTTCTGCCCTATCTCCCACAGATGAGGCTTCTGCACAGAAGCAACAGCAGATGCTTTTTTATTATTTTATAATATAAATGATTTTATGCCTAGAGAAGCCTTTAACTTTTTGACCCTGGAGGAACCCTTGAAATATTTTTCTGGCCTCGGGGAACCCTTGCACATTGAGGCTCAAATATAGGCCAGAAGTTACAAAATTATTATATTTGTTTCATGTGTAGGCCTGTATACAACAGTGTTCTTAAACTAAAAATAAAGAATGAAACTTACCTCTTTAATGTGAAGTTGCCCAAATTTGAAATATTTTTTTTAATAAATCA
The DNA here is from genome assembly GCA_023362775.1 of Charina bottae. NCBI lineage: Eukaryota > Metazoa > Chordata > Lepidosauria > Squamata > Charinaidae > Charina > Charina bottae. The sequence continues at coordinate 32,693,712 of JALMGJ010000005.1, forward strand.
TGATCTCCCAGGGAACCCCTAGTGACCTCTCGCAGAACCCTAGAGTTCCACGGAACCCTGGTTGAGAAACCCTGGCCCGGAGCATTAAATGCCAAGCAGCAAGAGGGAGTTTATCCTATTTCTCGTTTCCACCACCTAGTTTTGACCTACGTGTGGGCAAAGAGCTGGGAATCCCAGAAAATGTGTATGAGTTGCTGGCACAGTCAGTTCCGATGAGGGAAACTTTCCATGGGTGAATTTAGTTAATCAGATGCTGTTCCTTCTGAGCCCTGCTGTTCTTTTTCTGCTCAGTTTCAGTTCTTACACAGGAATCTGTTCCTTGGCCTCCATTCAGCACTGAAACAGACCTTGCAATAATTACCACAACACATATTTCTATTGCTTTGTTAGTACTGAATACAGGCAGCTTCAAAACAAGGTCCCGGTGGAAAAGAGCTTTATCTTTCAAACACTGGAAGCTATGATGATTCCCTTGCAGCTACCAACAAACACTGTAACATTTTTCTTGTTGTTGTTTAAAAAATACAACATGTATTGTAGCAGTTGCAATTGTGTGGATGTGTATTTTTTTAAGAGTGAAAAAGGATTAAAACAATACAGCTTTGTTAAGCCATTTTGCACTCCCATTGGATCATGAGCTTCTTAGTATAATTCAGAGTTCAGACTAGTAGAAGTAAAGCTGAGAAAGTGGAGCTTTAAGAGGGATCCGACACACATTACATGAGAGCAAGTCCCATCGAAAAACAACAAGAATCACTGGATATGTTGAACACAAATCCCACAAAAGTTAGCTAAAACTAAAAAAATATCCTACAGATGCATTTCTGGAAGCAAGTCCCAGTGAATTCACAGAATCTACTTTTGAGACTGTTCTTTTGAAAGCAACAGAATGGGCACACAACTATGCCCTACTTTTATTAAGAAATAATGCCTGCATTTCAGTAAGTTTATTTATAGGTAGATATATGGTTGCCATGTTAGTCATGATCCATTTAACTTACATAGTATAACTCAACAGCTTTTGTTCGGTTACGTGAAATGTATTTCATAAGTGGACTAAAACTGTTAATTTCCATGACTATTTTGACAAGGGAAGAATGTTAGTTGTTATAGATGATCCATGAAGTACTAAGCACAACTTCCTTTGCAGGCAAATGAGCTTCCTATAACTCTGCTTCATAAATGCAGTTATTTTGCAAACAAGAAATGCCTATCTCCCTTCCCATCTTTTAAACAGGGATCTGGAAAACAATGTATAGTGGCCAAGGAGCATGACATGCAGTCTAACAAGCATGCTACTATTTTGCCACCTAGACTCACAGAACTCACATTTCCAGAGGGGAGGGGCTGAAATGATCACTTTTCCATGGGGGGGGGGTGGAAAGGCACTTTTTATAGGGAAATAGGTTTATTAAGCCTTGCAAACTTAAAGCACATATTTTCTGTGGAGTTTTAAAAGAACCAAAAAGTGATGCCACCATATGTATGGGTTCTGCTACTAAAATTCAGTGGTGTGGTATGCAAACATGGGTATGTGTGTGTGTGTGTGTACATATACTGTAGTTCACAGACTTAAGGGACGATTGGGATATAGGCATCAACAAAATAGCATAGCACCAGTGAGGATGATCTGATTTCCTCCTCTGGCATCTTTTCCAACTTGAATGTGACAGCAATTTCATAAGGTTTATAATGAAGATAAATGCAGGAAAAGAACAACATGGAACAAACAGGAAAGGGAGCAAATACTGGTTAACTAAAGAGGCAAGGATTAAAGATTAGTTTGTTCTTTGGAAACAAAGTATGTACTTACTTAAAGGCTCACTGTTTATTCAGCTAATTCTTGTGCAACTTTGTCAATTATTTTATAACTTTTATTCCCCTGAGTGGTAAGCTGCATGGGTGGATCTTAATGAGATTTTGTGTATCCTCTAAAATATGTCCCTAGATAAAGCTGGAATTAAACAGGAATAAGCCTCCCTTTACAGTATGTGGCAGGATAGCCGAACGACATACATGGGCTCAGCTGTGAGAGGAGATAGTTGCATTTGGGGGGTTCAGCTGAAACTATTCCAGAGCTGTAGGAATGACAAACAACATGTGATGCCACCATGGTATACAGCAATATGTATGAAAAGGAAATGAGATGATCTCACACTCGTGGCACTTCTTTCCCGGGAGAATGAAGCCACAAATGGGGAATATCAGGACTTGCTTTTTAAGTTAACTTTAACAGCACCATGTGTCGGAGTGGATACATTGTTTCAATTAATTCCGTTTCCAAATTACTAATGAGAAAAATAATTGGTATATGTACAGTATGTTCTTAGCCAAGAACCTCCTATATGCCTTAGGAGGTTGTTTTCCAACTTCCATGGGAAGGAATTGCTTCTCAACGTGTGGATTGCCAACTTTGCTGTCAAGAAGAAAAATGGTCTAGCTGGCTGTGATGCTTCCCATTAAAATGTCACAGGAAGATGGATAATCTAAGTAGCTTGTTTATTTGAGAAGCTATATCTGTCTTCATGATCTAATCTGTTGAGAAATGAAGACCATCTCTGCACTGAAAAATACTGAACTGGTTCACACATACGACTAAGCCACAGTTCATTTAACCAAGATTTAGTGCATAAAACATACTTGGCTAGGTTTGCACATCATATAAAGCATTAACCAGTGGCTGACAAACCACAAAGGCTGGGTTTACATCCCTTCCAGTTTATAATGATAGATAGGTAGACAGATAATTCTCTATTAAGCCCATTAAGCTCTAAGAGATCTGCAATTTTTTTCATCATACTATGTGATACCATGGTTTGTTTGGGTTGGTGAGACATACAGTATGAAAAAGCCATTGTTTATGGCTTAATGTTATATGTGACTCAGGCAACTATGGTTAACCAACCCATCCATCCATCTCAGAGAGAGAGAGAGAGAGAGAGATGATAGGTAGATAGATCTTGCTGTCATTTTACCTTAGGTAAAGGTAAAGGTTCCCCCCGCACATTTGTGCAGTCGTGTCCGACTCTAGGGGCCGGTGCTCATCTCCGTTTCTTAGCCGAAGAGCCAGCGTTTTCCGAAGACACTTCTATGGTCATGTGGCCGCATGACACGCGCGGAATGCTGTTACCTACCCACCGAAGTGGTACCTATTAATCTACTTGCATTTGCATGCTTTCGAATTGCTAGGTTGGCAAGAGCAGGGGCGAGTGCGGGAGCTCACTCCGTCACGCGGGGCTAGGGATTCGAACCTCCGAACTTGCAATCTTCCGATCGACAAGCCTGGCGTCTTACCTGCTGAGCCACCACTTACTCTCATTTAAATGTGTTCATGGCTAGAGCCAAAGAGTTATGACTCCCCCCAAAGTACCTTGGGAATTACATTTTTGTGAGGATCCTGATTCCTAAGAATTATGTTAGAACCCTTGTGTCCTTCACTAAATCTGGAAGAAAAAGTGGTAAGCCTAGTTTAAATCTTCAGTGTAGCTCTATTTTTCTAGGGAAAATGTGTCACCTGTAAACATAGGTATACCTTGCCGATTGCAAGTCATGTTAGTTAAGCTGGACAAAATAAAGTTGGTGCCTGTCCAACTAAAGTTCACTGAAAACCCCAATATTGAGAAGTCTACTTATTTGTGCAAATTTGGTCATCAAGTAAATATATTGAAACTAGTGGGATTATGATAATGACTCAAGTCCTATGTATGGATCGAACCGAAGTATTTCCTGGAATTCTATTTGTAACTTATTCCTTCAGAAGGCTATGCCAGTAATCTCTAACTTAGCTAGAGCCCATGCCCACAAATACAATGTTCATTCTAAAAAAAAAAATCATTCCTAGCTATATTCATCTTGGCCTTGACAGCTGTCAAGGCTTCTAGAGCTGATATGTCTGTTTTAAATGTGGTTGTGGCCAAGCTGGGGTACATAAGATTTATCAAAAAGAATGTACATAAGAGTTATCAAAAAGAAAGTAGAAGATTTTGTTTCTTCTTTTAAAACTGGCAACATTGTTTTCTTTTTTCTTCTTGTGGTGCTAAAAATAAGATCAGGAAATTCTTTCCAGCAATATGTGTTTTAAACTACATGCCATACTCAAGTAGCCCTTTGTCTTAGCTTAAAAAAAAGGTCAGCATTTATCTTAAGCAAATCATTTTATCAGACAGGCTCAAGGCAGTTCAATTCTGCCTCACAGAACTAGGGAAGCCCAATAGCACTCTCAATTATAATACAAATAAATTGAAATTCAAAGTCCATTTAGAATTCAATCAAACAGTGGTTTTCACACATAGTGATAATTAGAAAATGGATGAAGAAGTGAAGGTAAACAAATACAGTATTTGAAGCTGCTGCAGGCTGCCGCTGATATTTTTTTTTTATAACTTGCTATAAAAGCAGGATTAGGGCTTTTAGATATAATTGATACAATCCTTTTTGGTTTCATTTTATTTGGTTTTGGTTTTGGTTTCATTTTTATATTATAACCAAGTCCTACATGTGTACACACACTTGGTAAATCCATGCTCGCTTGGAGAACCACTTTGCCAGAGATGGAAGGGATGTATGTCCATGTGAGTGTTGCTGTCCATCAGAAAAGCAAACTCAGCCTGTGTAATTACTTTATAGTTCATGCAATAAACAGAAATTTGGGGGTGAGGACAGGTGGGACTAACGTGAAGACTAGTTTGAGAACCAGACAATGTCCACCCAGTCAGAAGGCTCTTCTCTGGTTATTAGGGAGGAATGTTGAATTCTCACAAGCAGTTTTGGAGCAGATGATATAGCCAGACTAAAGCCAAAAGGAACCCTTGGAGTGATGGTGCCAGAATTGAAAGAGCAGTTCCTTATTCAACAAGAACCTTTACAACTGGAACATGACAAGGAAGAATAAAGCAAAACTTGAAATTGTCAAAAGTGGAAATGTTGTTCTATGTTCTCCTACAAAGGGAACTTGAACTTGTTGAGAGGTTCTAGGAGGGGAACGTGGCTTTCTTATACCTTTGACCAATAAACAATATGTTCCTTCTATTTGGGATGGTCGTTTTTGTCTACCAAGCATGCAGCTTCAAGAGGGAAAGGGGTACCCACCTAGCCAGACCAATTAGCCAAATCAACCTTATGGCCATAAATTTAATAAATGAAGAAAATCAAGGCAAACTAAATTGATGTTTGAGAAATAAATAAACTTAGGTGGAAGGCGCTGCACCACTTTAAATCAGATAGTTACCTCATACACTATTTAGGGCATGAGACCTTATGAAGGAATGGAGAAAAAATGATATTGCTAAGTGTGTGTTCAGTTATAAACTAGTAAATTACAGAATCATATCTATTAGAATTAAGAGTTATCCAATTAACATCAGTGTTATGCAAGTGTACCTAGCTATTACAGATGCAATGATAGAAGACATTGATACATTTCATGGCAAATTATAATAAGTGCTAAATTCAACATCAACAAAGGACATAGTTCTACTAATGGATGAATGAGATACCAAAATTGAAGAAATAAAAGAACCCAGATTGCAAGAAAATTTGGATTAGGTATGCAGGAGATAAGTTAATAGAGTTTTGTGAAGAAAAAGTTTTGTTTACTGCTAAGATGTGCTTATAAATATAAATGTAGACTCTATACACTGGAATAATCAGATGCACAACATCAGAATAAAATAACTACATAATAGGAAACAGAAAATGGAGAAGTGCAATTAAGTTAATCAAAACACTTCCAGATGTAGATTGTGGAAAAGGCCATAAATTACTTGTACCAAATATACAAATTGCATTTAGACCATTAAAGAAGTAGGTGCACCAGCAAAATTTTATCTGAAAGACCCACAATCAGATGTTAAGTTCAATGCAAAGAGCAGATTCAGTATATTTAATTTATGCAAAAGAGCATATGAGGAGCTATGGGATGAGATAAGAGACATTCTGAAAACTGAAAGAGACAATAATATTGTCAATAATATTCCCAAAATTTCAAGGGAAAAAGATCCAAATGGATTTCAGAATATGTGATCATGATAGCCTAAGAAAGAAGGAAGATGAAAGCCTTGGGCAACAAAATGACTTTCAATAACTGAACACTTCCAATACTGAGCAAGAAAGAACAAGGAAAGCAAACTCTCAATCAAGACTGTCAACAAATAAAGGGAAATAACAAGAAAAGAAAGAGGCGTTTTTAAGAAAAACAAAGAAATCAACAGAAAATTTGCATCTAAGGTAGAAATAGCATGGAACAGTTGTAATAGAGAACTGAGATTAAATGAAGATGGTAAGACTATACTGAAAGGTATTGATCAGGATGTTTTGCAGATGTTTCACCCCATGTCCCAATGCAACAGTTTAGAACTGAGGGTTGCCTTGCAGTATTTGTAGTCTCTGTAAGATTTAAATTCAGGGGGGTTGGTTGGTGATTGGAGGTTTTCTGGGAACTGTCAATTAGTTGGTTGCTGGGAGTGGCATTCTCTCTATTTTGATTGGTCCACCTCATCTGTTTGTTGTCTTGTCTTGTCATCTATTTAATTTATATACCAAATATAAGTTGGACAGTTGGAATCAAAACAGGGAACCAAAACACAAACAATTTGAGATATGCAGATGATTAGTTGAAGGTAAGAGCAGCTCATTATTAAATATAAAATTGAAACTGGAAAATCTAGGTTAATATGAAATATAAAGGAGAAAAGGTAATGTCAACCAGCATACTTAGTAAATTTACAGCTGGTGGTAAAGAAGTGAAGATGACAGTTTTGTTTTGTTGGGCTCAGTTTTGTTTTGTTTTCTTGGACTCAAGAACAAAAATTGGAGAAGTAAATAAGAGATTATTTCTAGGGAAGGAGGCAATGACAAACTTAGACAAGATCATAAAGGATAAGACTAATTCAATAATAGTGACAGAATAGTTAAAGCAATGGTCATCGCAATTAAAACAACGGTAATATATGGCTATGAAAGTAAGACATTAAGAATCAGCAAGAGAAAGAAGATAGTCAAGATTCAAATTATGGATCTGGGGAATGTTTAATACCACAAACTGCAAGAAGATTCCGTCAATCTGTGACCAAATAAAGGCTGGCTGCTTCCTTCAGGCTATGATTAGCAACAGAAACACACATACTTTGGAAATGTGATGAGAGTGGATGATGCACTAAAAAAAATGCCAGTGCTTGACAAGAAGAAGGGGAAGTCCATAGATAAAGTGGATGGACTGGATTGAAGAAATTATAGAACTGTTCTGGGAAAGCTTCAAGTGGTTACTAGAGACTGAAATAGATGAAAAGTATTTATCTATGATGGCACCTAACTAACTAACTGGTAGTACCTACAGTACTTTTAATTCTTTAGAACGAAGATGAGCAGACCGAATTTGGTCATACCTTTTTATACAAGTATCTGTATTATTGTAAGCTGCTTAGAATCTAGTTAATAAGCAGCATGCATACTTTTGTAAACAAATAAATGACCTGTAATGTTCACATTCCTGCCTGAGAAACCCTGTACTATGGAATAGAAGACAGAAAGATGGATCTCTGAAGGGCAGAAGGATACAGTTGCATCCTACAAGAAAGCAAAGAGACAAATTATGGTGACTTCCTCTTAGAAGGAACTCAAAGAAACTTATGCTGACCAGACCAACTGACTGGTGAAGCACGTTGCCTTCCAGAGCAAAGGTCAGAGAGGTGGCAGAACAACTTACAGAATGGCCCCTCCTTGCAAAGAACAGCTACAATACCTTCCATGGACTCTGAAGATCTAGGAAGGAAGCTTTTGCTCTTGTTAGTGTTCCTTCCCCATTCACAGTACTGTAATTGTTTGGAAGAAATAATAAACTTCCTAAAGAGGATGAAATTTAACAGACACAAATGGAAAGCTCATCTCTTAGGAAACAAAAATTAAACCACAGCTTTAGGATGGGAAATACCTGGCTTAAAGTTTGCCCTGGCACAAGGAGAGTCCACTAATTGTTTCTTGAGGACAGAAGTGCACATTATCCTCAACCTACCCCCAGCCAACCACGAAGGAAACCTCCCTCTGTCTTTTCTTGCTTCATGTCAAAAGTAGTTGTTCCAACTGTTGCTGGCACAAGAGGTGCTGTGGGGTCTACCTGCTGCACTTCATTTCATTGTAGGCAAATGCTTCCGATTGGCTACCGTGCAACAGTTGGAAGAATGTCCCCTCCCTTCTGGTCACTGTCTTCCACAGCCATTTTGTTCTGGGCCACCTGCTGCTTTCTGTTTACTGCTCACAGTGCACCTCTGCTTCTGTTATTATTTAATTGGTGGACTTGTAAAATGGAAAAGCTGGGATTTTTGTTTGCTGCTTATTTCATTAGTCCACTGTTGGACATCTTAAAAATTCAAAAGTATCAAGTACAAGGGAGAGTCAACAGCAGGCAGGTTTATTCAAAAGATCTCTAAATGGAAACCATATGCCTGCAAAGCCCTGATACGCACTGCTTTTGAAGCCCCACGTCACTGGTTCCTATCCACATGCATAAGTGCCCACCAATCATTAGGGCAAGCAATAGGACCAATGTTCCACTTAACTTTGCACGCACACACGTGAAATGAACCTCCCTCTCTCTCTCAAGAGTTCTGTGGTTCTCCCAACTGCGACGGTGCTGTGATGCTACCCTGACACTGAACAAGGCGCGGCCTGATAAAAATCTTGATTGCATAATTGAACCACTCGAAGCAGTTGATTGCCCCCTATCAATATGAAAGTGCAGTTCCTTCTGATATCCACCGCAACTGAAACCTGGCACTATTTTCCCCACCTTTCCCACAGCTTATGCCTTGCTTTGCATTTCTCAGGCTTCATGCTAGGAAGCAAACATATGTGATTGTTCACATAACCAGCATTCCTGCTCTGAGAAACTTGAGTTGAATGTGAATCACCAATGTAATGTGGCTTTAAAAAAAAAAGGCAAATAAAAAAGGCGGTCATAGAAATTAAATGAATGAATGAATGAATGAATGAATGAATGAATGCATGCATGCATGCATGCATGCATGCAATTTTAGGCTGCATCAACTGAAGCATGGTTCCCAGTAATAGTTCTGCACTGGTCAGCTCCAACCTCAAATATTGTGACGAGCTGTGGACTACACCACACATTAAGAATTCAGGCAAACTAGAACAGATATGGAGATTGTAATGAGATGACCAGCGGAGTAGAAACTATGTCCTAAGAAAAGTGATGAAAGAAATTGGGCATGTGTAGCCTTGAGAAAACTAAGGGAGGATAGGATAGTACACTTCAAATATCTGAAAGGATGTCAAACAGAAAAAAGGTCAAGGCCTCTTTGCCATCATTTAGGTCATGGAATAATGTCTTAAACTAATAATGCTCATCAGTGTAGGGCATGGAATAATAGGTTTAAGGCAGGTTCCAATTAGGACAATTGAAAAAAAAGCAAAAAACACTTCCCTACAGGAAATGAACTTCAACAATAGAACCACTCACTAGGACAGGTGATGGGCACCACTTTAGTGCACATGTTCAAACAGAACTTGTCTGTCAAAAATGCTTTAATTTAGATTCCTGCACCAAGCAGGGTTGGACTCAATACATAAATGGCCCCTCCCAACTTGATAATTCTAAATGCAAACCACAGGCTAGTGTGGCCCATGACCAGCAGTCTGACATCCTTTATGGGATACACAAGCATCATGATTTCAGGGTATGCAAAGAACACTCAGCCAGGCTTGTCGATCAGAAGATCGCAAGTTCGGAGGTTCGAATCCCTAGCCCTGTGTGCGGAGTGAGCTCCCGCATTAGCCCCAGCTCTTGCCAACCTAGCAATTCGAAAGCATGCAAATGCAAGTAGATGAATAGGTACCACTTCGGTGGGATCGTAACAGCGTTCTGCACGCATCATGCCAGCCACATGACTGTGGAAGCATCTTCGGACAACGCTGGCTCTTCGGCTAACAAACTGAGATAAGCACCGGCCCCTAGAGTTGGATACGACTGCACAAATATGCGGGGGGAACCTTTACCTTTTTTTAAAGAACACTGAGCTGAACTTGGGTGGAACAACTGATCCCAAGAAGAATAGTTAAGGGGATTTTTCTTTCCCTAAACAATACAGATTAAGAAATACAGACATTCACACTTGTTCACAAGCTTTCCATTAGGATATCTGCCTAAGAAGCCAAGGGTTGAAGGTAAGGGTACAGTGTTGATCCTGACAATGCCCCCACACCTATGAACATGGCTACACTAGAAGACACAAAAATGGAATTCGAAAAATAGCCACAAAGCTTAACTAAGGAATTGGGTATTTTTTTGCCTTGCACATTTAGTGTTGAATTTACCCCCAAAATATCAACACGGTTGTCTGGTACTCTCTGAGATTTGTTCAGTTGCAAAAGCCTTTAGAGATTTCAGCAGGTAGCACTTCCAACAAGCACCTTGAGTATATCTATGTATTTCTCTATCCTTTATATTCACACCTTCATTCATGAGAGCTTAAATACCAATATTAATTCTTTGTAGAAGAATTCAGGTGATGGTGCTTTGGTACTTGAGGATAAAGTAATACTTAACTTTGGAATCTGGGTTTCCATATCTTTCTGAGCCTCTGTTAACTGAACTGGACTGTCTTTTTGTAGCACCAAAGTCATAAATTTGTCAATCATGTTGTAGTCTAATGTGTTCTGCAGTTGCAGGACATGCTTGCCCATTATTAATACAACCATGTTTTATTCACTCCTATTTGCTGTTTTTATAACAGCAAATAACACTAGGCTAAAATGTACTTGACATGTTTTTGCCTGCCAATTTAGACTAAAGTGGCTTAGATTTAAATTCATCTCAATTATTAAGCACACTTAACCATTTATCATGGTCAACAACTCAATTTTCTTGGGATTCTATGACACTCTGAGCTATAAAGTAACTACACAGGATGGGTTTGCACAACTTGCAGGCTAAAACTTGTGGGCTGGATTATGGTGTAGTGGCTTTTGCATGTCCAGCCGTAACTCTTTGTATGCTAACAGGAAACTGCAAGTTAGTCTTAAAAGGGTTGTAAATCTGGAAACACTAGAGTCTGTAGCAGGGCTGGCTTCGGGCTAAGGCCAAGAAGGCACTGGCCTAGGCACCAAAGCTTAGGGGACCCTAACACTGCCCCTCCTTCCAAATCATTCCAAAAATGTAAATTTTTGCATCAGCAGGAGGTGGCACCATCAGTCATTGTAGCCTAGGGTAAAGGTAAAGGTTTTCCCCTGCACAGTCGTGTCCGACTCTAGGGAGCGGTGCTCATCTCCGTTTCTTAGCCGAAGAGCCAGCGTTGTCCGAAGATGCTTCCGCGGTCATGTGGCCGGCATGACGTGTGCAGAACGCTGTTACCATCCCACCGAAGTGGTACCTATTCATCTACTTGCATTTGCATGCTTTCGAATTGCTAGGTTGGCAAGAGCTGGGACGAGTGCGGGAGCTCACTCCGTCACGCAGGGCTAGGGATTCGAACCTCCGAACTTGTGATCAACAAGCCTGGCATCTTAACCGCTGAGCCATTGCACCCCCTTTATTGTAGCCTAGGGGCACCATATACCGTTGAGAAAGCACTGGTCTGTAGGGTCTACAAAATAGCAATAAAGCAGTGAAGAAAATGAGGGATTTTCTTCTTTTGCAAGAAAGAAGAATGTTCTTTGATAATTCACTGCTGGGAACAGAGGAAACGACATTTTACAGAAACCTTTGCTTCAACTAGATCACTGTTGTCAACTGTTGGGTGACATGAACTCTGTGGGATTTTAAACACCACCTCCATAAAAATGGGACCTGGAAGGTTTTTCATGCAAGAAGCAGTGAGAAGTGGAGGCGGAATATGGCAGAGAAAAGCTCTCATACTTTTTTCCTCTACCAGTCTTAATAAAATGGCTATTAGGCCATATTGCCTGTTTTCTGAGGACATGGCTATGAGGAACTCCTACACCCAAGACAGTACAGTAATGTTGTCTTCAAGCGGGCTGGGGTCATACATGATTACCCAAGGTTTACTAGCAAATTACTTCAAAGTGGTTAGGTAGTTTATGGGTCGGTGTAGCACAGAAGATTTGCTTTCATATCCTCTTAGTGGGGCCTGCAGCATAAAGCCACTCTGGCTTTTTGGAGCAATGACTTCAAAAGGATGCCAGATGATAACTAACCCTTCTGTCTTACTATAGAAGAAAAGAGTGCCAAGTGGCATGCAGTCCTAGCCTTTCTTTAGGAAACTCACGAGGAACTGTCGCCGGAGAATGCAACACGGCGTATCTTGAAGAAAGTTGCCTGCCTGCCACGCATTCCGCCGCTGCTTCGCGAGTCAAATCCTCAGCTTTCCCTGTTGGATCTTCATAGCGCTTTAAGAGAAGGCTGATCCTTCTGACCCCGCCCCTAAGCTCCCAGGCCGCCTCCTTCAGATCCCATCCCAATTGGCTGACTAGGACATGAATATGTATGTCCTGACCTGTGTGAATGAGGCGCTGTGCCCTCCCTCAGCGCCGCACAGAGAGGCTTAGGGAGCTCGCGGGACCTTGCTGAGCAATTGCTCTTCTTGTCGCTCGCCGACCGTGTCTCGCGGCTCTGGAGCCGGCGTCGTCCTGCCACAGAGCCTAGGGAGCTCCTCGCCTCTTCGGTGCTGCTGCCAGCGTCTTCCTCCTGCCAGGCACGCTGCTTCTCAGCCGGCCCCGTCTCCACGCTCCTGCTTGCGACGCCTGCCGAGGAGATGCGGGGCCTGTCCGGATGGATGGTGCTGCTGGTGCTCGGCAGCTGGTTCCGTCTGCGAGCGAAGGGCGCCGTGCCGCTGGCTGGCTTTTACCCCTTCGGGCCGGCGCAGGGGGATGCGGCCACCGCTCAGCAAGACGACGGCGGCTCTGGGCTCCGGCCCATCGCCGTCAAGTTCCCCTTCTTCGGCGCGACTCACACTGCACTCTACGTGAGTAGTCGTCCCGTCGGTGCTAAGGAAAGTGCGGGCACCGCACGCGCGGGACTTTGCTCATCTCTACGGTTCCTTAATGAAAAGTACTGTAGTATGCTTAGTGCGGAGTACTAATGCATTGACTACATGCATCACCCCTAGCCCGGGGTAGTCCTTTCTAAAACATGTTTTTAGTTCTGAATATTTATTATATTGCTTGCCTTTGGGGGACTTGTTCCCTTGATGTGGCGCCTGCCAACCAGGTTGCGCTACTGTGTCAGAGCGCTTTTTGCTTCATGCGCCAAGATGCTCTGTCTTCAGAGCATTGGGGCCCGATCCCCGGTGTCTTTATAAATAGATATACCTGGATGCCATGGATCTTACCCTTAAGTGTAGTGCTTCGGACCTCAGCCTTCAACCACTGAACTGGGCCCAAAGCAAAGTCAGATCTTAATTTGCTTGCTAAAGGTTAGGGCTGGGGGCTGACAATAAATATCATATTTAGACTGGGTACCTCTTCTCCCATTGAAGAGGATGCTAGAAAGATAATGGGGTCTTATGAAAGGCTACATGCCAATCTTCCCTGATTTGCTGATTAATGATCATGAAAGGTATAGTATAACACATTGGAAAAGAAAACAAGTTAGGGAAGCTGCTGAATTCACCCACCATCACCCAGAGCAGCAGCTCTTTGAGACTGCTCAGCCCAGCTAGGTGGTGACACATAGCTGAACTTGGTGGATCTTGAAAAACTAAGTTGGGCCAAGTCTGGTTAGTACTTGGGTGGGAGACCAGTAGGAAATCTCAGGGCTGAAAGCTGGACTGGGATTTTTTTATTTTTAAAAAAAGTGTCCTGGGAAAAGACTGGCAAACCTCTTCTGTAATGATACCAAGAAAATTACACAGATGTGTCCATGAAGCCACCAATACTCAAGCTTGACTTGAGGGAGACTTTGCATTTATCGGATGACTTGGACAGAAAGGTGGTTTCACTTAATATGACTGTCACTTAATATGACAACCTACCTACAAGGTATATAGTAAACATTTATAGTAAATTGTTCATAGTAAGGTTCTCTCTCGATAGAATGCGTAGGAAAGCACTAAAAAAAAGCCAGCAATGGTTTGCTGGGCAGGGAGAGACAAACAGGAAAAGCTGGCTTCAAGTCACATTTTGTATTGGGCAGTGGTCATCCTAGAGGGCAATATGTTTTGTTTTAATGTAACTTATTTAGGTATCCCAGTTTGAAAATATACTCTTTGAATGATTTCATTTTTGGTGTTCTAGATTAAGACACATGAAGATTCTTTGCTCCTGAGGGAGGTCACTGCTCTAGATCTAGTTTGACATATTAAAGCAACGTCCTGGAACCTGTTTTTTCCTTTGCTCTTATGGGCGTTTTCTATTCAGGAGACTAACCAAAAGGGTTAGAATTTAATGGTTGTAAATAAAAAACTGGTCAACCTGGTCCCCTCCAGATATTTTGGAAAGCATCTCTAATCAGCTGAGATGTTACTGTATAGTTGGAACTGGTGAGAGTTGTGGTCCAAAACATGTAGAGGACACCAGCTTGGCCCAGGCTAGGCAAGGTGATGCTACAAAATCATTAGGGAGTATTTTAGCTTTGTTTTTAAGAGAGAACAAGACAGGCAACGTATTTGTCTTCTTGGCATCTTAGATATTTGTCATGTTGTCATGGCTTTTCAGCCATCCAATAATTGTGGAAATTAAACTAGAATTCCTTTTCTTCCCATACCCCAAAACAGATTTGCAGAATCTTAATGAATAGATGTACTACTGACTGCCTTGTAAACAATATGGTTGACAACAGGAGGTTGTACAATCAACAAAAATCAATTTAAATCATAGCTAACCAAGTAGTTGGCATAGCTTGGTGTTTAGGTTGATTTCCACAAATGGGCATCCTTCAAATGTGTTGGAATGTTGCTGGTTGGGATTTGTAGCCCCTATACAAATAGAAAGCTACTTTAAACTTTGAAATTATTAGGAATAGAATGTGAACTAATGCATCCTTCACACTAACCTTGTTTTCTAAATCATTTAGTATTAATCATCATCAGATGGAAAGGCTATGGTAGTTAATGATCTAATCCAGCCTGCTGGTAGCAACAACAATACTATGGTTTATTTAGTACCTTCATATATTCAAAACATTTCACAAATAACCCAGAAGGTGATGTTCATAACTTGGCCTGGGACATGGGTACACTTGGTCATGCAAGGAGCCATGCCCCCAAAAGCAGTTGGTAAGTCCAGGACTAAAATTGAATTCGATTGTATTCCTTTTAAATATAAATTAATTGCAATACAATGTAGTTAATATGATTGTTCTCCAGACATATATTAAAAATGGTTGCCTTCTTTTTTTTTTAAAAAAAAAGTGAATATACCTTTTGGAGGTCTGCAGGAGCTGCATTTAAGGCTGCATGTTACCTGGGGCCTCTGGTGCATAATCTAATCATAATATCATACAGTGCAGCAGTATTATTATTCCCATAATGCAGATCTGGAGCAACAGGGTGAAATAGAGGGAAGGAAGAAACAGTGGCTGGTAAGATTATCAAGAGGATGAGATTTGAATGGGGACTCCCAGCTTTTTATCTATGTCTTCTGCCATCTTTTTCCAGGAAAATGGGTATTCGGCTCCAGTGATTTAGATCCCAAGATAGATTGAATTTAAATAAGTTCACAGAAATAATGTTTTATGATTCCTGTATTCTCCTTTTCCCTTCATTATTCCCCACCCCACATTGTTGAAAGACAGACCATGTAATCAGAAGCTTTTTGAGGCTTATAGAAGGATGGGTGCGGGGGAGAAAATAATCCTTCCATAAATGTCCTTAATGTAACTTATCCTACAATCAATATCTCCAGCATCCATTGTTTCTTAGGCTTCAGATTTATGGCTTTTAAATCAAAGGCTGGACTTGGCCTCTACAATGTCCCTGAAAACTCTTGAAGGATAGGGGATCCCCACCCCTATTCCATAAGAACTCTAATCTCCAGTGTTAAAAATGAATAGCTTTATCTGCCTGCTAAGATTTTTGTCTCTGCCTTTTTTTGTTGTAAAGTCACTTATATTATTCCAAAACCATCTGGATTTACTTGGGGACAGTCAAACAGTCTAATTTAATTTAAGGCATCAAAGCTGTAACAGGATGTTGAGAATCGGAGTGTCTTTGCTGTATTAGGCAATTACACTCTGCAGCCAAGGCGGCATAATGGCCTAAATATTTTGGGTTCAAGGAAAATCATAACATAGTCTTTCCAAATTCTTCTGCTACCCAGATTCATGGGCTGATGTAACTTGAGATTCTGTAAATTTGGAGATGATTTGCACTCCAGTGTGATACCTTAGGATTGTCACTTTCTCTGCTTTTTCCTCATTGAAACTGGTTCCAATTGTACTTCTAATACTTCCTTTTTTAGGAACTCGTACCCCTTTTGAGCTCCTTTTACCATTAGTTTCTTCTGCCATGGAATGCTACTTATCATTGCTCTGGGAATAATTAGAATTTAGTTTCTTGAAGTCTAAGACACTGTACACATTTGTCTGTACTAAGCTTAATATTCCTTAACATTAAGAATTCCGTCATTACATGATCACATCCACCAATGTTCCTGATATTTCCACCTCCTAAGTAAGCCTTTCCTGTTATTATTTTTATATCAGTACTTCCCTATTGGGTAGGATCAAATCAAGGATAGTTAATCTTATTGTCTTCCTCCATTGTCTGACTCTTTTCTTTTACCTGCCATGGTAGGAAATAGGAAATTCTTTTGTGGTACTGATCAAGCAAAACTTAATTTCCTGGACAAAATAATGAATGTTAACATTACTTCTGCTGAATCTGTTACTGCAGCAATATAGTAGAGTAGCCTCAAGAGATGTCTCTTGCTTTGTCAGGAAATAGGTCAGTGAAAGAGATTCCTTTGGAGAAGTCAACCCAAAACCTAGGCGCTTGGGTTCATTGTGATGCTTTAAATTTGTCAGTCTGCCAACAGATACTGGTTTTGTCTTGATTTTGTGATATGTGCCATAATATCATATAACAAGCAAATTGATTTCTTGTTGTTGTTGTATTTGTATGTACACACACCAGGAAGTATCCCAATCAATGACACCTATCAGGGGTAAATGAAATTTGCGTGCATTTAAAAGTCTACAAGAAATACATTGTTTACATGGAACTGATAAGTGCATTCAAAATATATTTTTGTAATGCTGTATTCACAGTTGTAGCATCGTAAGATGTACTGAAATGCAGTACGTTAGCTATCCTCATGCCATTGTGGATTACCAACTTGTTGGCATTTCCTTTATAAATATGTTTGCTTATAAGGATAATTTTTGAAAAGGTTCCTGCTTGAACAATGATTTCAACTAGAAACTTTCTCAGTTGATCCTCTTCTTATGCTCATTAAAACTTGGCAACATATTGAGTATTTGTATTATAAGGTTGGTTCAGAAATAGCTTATACTCTTATATGAGGCTGATGTTCAATTAATTTTGGGTGCCAAACAGGAATGTTTGGTCTTGTCCTTAGCCCTTGTGCTGAATCTTTGAAAGACAGCATGAGACCATGAACAAACCAAGGCACTTCTTCTAGTCCTCTCCCCACTCAAAACCAGAGATGAGTGATAGGGAAATGTTGACATACTCTGACAAGTGACTGGCAGTTAAGTCAGCAAGTACAGAAGCACCCATGGCCGAGAAAGGCGTAGGAGCATCCCTCTTTTTCATTCTGTAATGAGAGAGGAGGCAATTTCCTGTGAGCAATGGTTTATTTTGCTTGATCCATTTTGTTTTCAACTTCTCTGATCCCTGTTGTAGTGGTTTTGGGGTAGCATTGCAAATAGATCAAGCAAAATAAACCAGCAGATAAAGGGGAAAAAGTTGTTATCACTGATTGTTCTAGATAACCCCTTACTAATTTGAATTTGCCAACTCCAAAGAGCTGCTTCTCTCAGTTTTCCAAACAGTTTCAGAGCTTTATCTGTAATGTTCTACCTACAGTATATGTGAGCATTCCCAAAGATGATAGCATTATTAGTTTGCTTCAGGAGTCCTGATAATGCACCACATTTGCATTTTAAAAAAGCATAGAGATGGAAGCGTCCAAGAAGGGAGGAAGAGACATTATAAATAAAGCACTCTTTCCCTTCTCAGAGTCTTAGCATTTTAAGATGGTAGAATTATTTGCTAGAATGAACTGTAGATAAGAGCTTATGATTTTTAAATATTTCCCTACATTAAAAATTCAGTTGCAGTTGGGAAGCTCCCTGTTCCATGGTTTTAAAATGTGGCAGAGCATTCAGAAGCTTCATCACCTTCATCTATAATCTGAAATGGAACTACATTTTATAATCTCAGTTTTCCACCAGATTCTTTACTAATATTTCCAAAATTCAGAGATGAGTGGACAACCTTTAGATAACCAAAACACTAGCAAACTTGGGGGACCCCAGGGGCTGCAAAAGGACAAAAAAAAATAGCAGGAAGCAGTTTGATTCTAAATTGATAGCTGGCATACTATTTCCAAGGAAGAGCTCATTAATTGTATTCATAGGGGTCACACAAATTCATTGTTTTAGGAGGTCACAGCACCATAGAATTCGAGAACCTCTGGTTTAATGCAATATGTAAACCCTGTCATTCTTTCTACTAAGAATGTAGGTCATTGTTTTGCATGCAATTCGGGAAAAACTGCCCCACTCATACTGGTTAAAAAGTTTTTTGTAAGATAATAAAGCAAGTTCAATAAATAGCTGTCCTCAGCTACCAATTCTTCAGCAGGACTCTTGGACAAAGCTTTGTCCTTTAGCAGATTCTACATAGAAGAGCTAGTAAAGGGATTAGAGTAATTGCCCCAAATCAGGTGTTCTTTGAAGTGTTGGAACTACAACCCCAAAATTGCATGCTGAGAGTTGTGGTCTAAATGCATCTGGATAACATCTGGTTGAGGACATCTGGGTTAGGATGTCGGATCTGGACCCAAAGAAGAGTTGAGCTGAAATTCAGCATAAACAGCAGGTGTTAAGAAAGTTATGAGGTTGGGATTTTAAACTAGGATGGGGAAATGCAACTTCAAATCTATACTTGGATGTGATGCTTATTGGGTGATCTTGAGAGAGTGACTTTCTCAAATCCTAACCTACATCTTGCAGAGGGTGGTGCGGATAAAGGGCAGAAATTCCTTGGAGGCAAAGTGGGCTTGGAAAGCAATTAAGTAAACACAATGCATGCCCAAATGCATATTCTAGGAGAATTAAGATACTACAGTTTGGTTCTGGCAGCTTGAGGAGAAATTTTTAAAATGGGGCACTTTTTTCAAGTTTTTAAAGTTTAGCATTATTTTGTAGATCCTGTCATAAAGCAGGTATCACTGTCACTAACCTTGGGAAAACATGATTGAATCAAATGAGAAGGTGGGAAAAAGAAAGTCACTGGTTTAGTATTTGATCTGGGAAGCAAATATATATATATTGATCGAGATATAAAAATATTGATCGAGGTGGTTATATTTAATTTGAATATAATTAGCACACATCTCAAAATAATTAAATAAAAACTCAGTCCAGAATATGGTGTTCAGTCTGGAAAAATGTTGCCCAGCTGAAAGGAAGTTGAAGAAGAACAGTGATAATGAATCTGCAGGGTGACCTAAAGAGAGACCACAGGAATGGTTCTGCTTCTCTTTAGAGACAGTGGTTCAGTGGATTAGTTGGGTAGCAGGCAGAAGGATGGATTAATTTGACTGTCTCTTACATGTTAAGAAAATGTCACAAGAAAGGTAAAGATGTTTTGAGAAGGTTAAGAGACACACTGGCTTTACATAAAGGCAGGTTGTAATACTGTGAATATCTTAGCTTTGGAATCTCTTTTCCTGTGGATCTCAAGAAAAATATGGCCATTCCTGAGGATCTCAAGAAAAATATGGCCATTCTGCATTTCCCTCACAAAGGGGGACACACCGTCCTCATTTTATTCATAAAATTCTCAGGTTTTATGGGCTATACTTGACCCAAAGAAATCCATTAAATTTCATAATTAAGTAGGCATTTTAATGTTTGTTTCCCATATCCTGTAGTTCTTGTGAGGTTGAGAACCTATTTCTGGATTATACCACTGTAGATTGGCAGGATTTTAAAAATTAACTCCTCCTCCATTTAAGGAAAGGAAATCATTTCTGCACTCAAAACAAGCATGGCAAGGAGAAAGCTAAGCTAGAACTTTCCACTGTAACATCTAATTCTCTAGGAGTATGGATTTTTTCTCTTTTTCCTCTCCTCTAGCTGGATTCCCTTACTGTGCTAAGCTAAGACTTGTTTAACCATGGATTACTGAATTGACTGAATTCTCACAATATACTAAGCCATAAACTGTGGTTGATTAATTGCTTTGTGCAGTAGTTCTCAATCGTTCCTTTCATGTGGATCATTATATTTACATTGCAAGCTTTTGAAGAACTTATTTTTGTTTGTTTTTCCTATATCTGTACTACACTTAGGTATAAGTACACTATAAATAAAACTACTGCTATGTCTACTACTAATTTCACATAAACTGGGGTTCAGCTGCACAGCATCTGCAGGCATCACAGTTTACATGACCCTTTGATAGCATTCACAGGATCCTTGAATTAAATAAAAACCCTTTTTTAAAAATTGTGAAAACATAATTTTAAATAGAGGAACTTCCAGATCAAAAAGGTGGAGACATCATGAACTTTTATTATTACAAAAGGACATTAAACTGAAGTCTTATCAAGAGCTACAGAGTTTCTTCCAAATCAACTTAACTTCTGATGCTTCTTTATTCACAGTATGCTATGAAAGGGTTTATGAGGGGATTGTTTATCTCTCTGGCATCTAATAGAAAGAAAGCAATGCAGAAATGGAAGGACACACTGTTAAATGATCTGAAATAACTAATTTGGGTTTCTCATTACATAAAATCTTAATATTTCAGTTGTTAAGTTACTCAGTTATTAAGACTTAGACCAGACTTTTAGCAGTATGGATATAATTCATTATAGTTTACCATTTCATTTTATGATTCAATCTGTACTGTGTTCACCATGGTTCCTGGCATTTATATTCTGTTCAGAGTTTAATGGTGATCTTCAGGGTTTTTTTGTATAGTATAGTATAGTATGTCCCTTCATGGATCACTGCCTTGTTGTGGCGAAGGGGCTTGCGTAACTCAATGAAGTCAGGTCAAGACGGACAGGTCATGATGGAGAGTTCTGACAAAACATGGTCCACTGGAGGAGGAAATGGCAAACCACTCCAGTATCCTTGCCAAGAAAACCCATGGACAGTATCAAAAGGCTAAAAGATATGACGCCGGAAGATGAGCCCCTCAGGTCGGAAGGTGTCGAAAATGCTACTGGGGAAGAGCGGAGGGCAATTCCGAGTAGCTCCAGAAAGAGTGAAGCGGCTGGGCCAAAGCCGAAAGGACGCTCAGTTGTGGATGTGTCTGGAAGTGGAAGGAAAGTCCGATGCTGTAAAGAACAATATTGCATAGGAACCTGGAATGTAAAATCTATGAATCAAGGTAAGCTGGATGTGGTCAAACATGAGATGACATGATTGAACATCGACATCTTGGGAATCAGCGAACTAAAATGGACAGGAATGGGCGAATTTAATTCAGGAGACCATTATATATACTACTGTGGGCAAGAATCCCTTAGAAGAAATGGAGTAGCTCTCATAGTCAATAAAAGAGTGGAAAGGCAATACTGGGGTACAACCTCAAAAATGACAGAATGCTTTCAGTTCGAATCCAAGGCAAACCATTCAACATCACAGTAATCCAAGTCTATGCCCCAACCACTGATGCCGAAGAAGCTGAAGTTGACCGGTTCTATGAAGACCTACAACACCTTCTAGAACTAACACCAAAAAAAGATATCCTTTTTATCATAGGGGACTGGAATGCTAAAGTAGGAAGTCAAAAAATAACCGGAATAACAGGCAAGTTCGGCCTCGAGTACAAAATGAAGCAGGGCAAAGGCTAATAGAGTTTTGTCAAGAGAACACGCTGGTCATAGCAAACACTCTTTTCCAACAACACAAGAGACGACTCTACACATGGACATCACCAGATGGTCAATACCGAAATCAGATTGATTATATACTTTGCAGCCAAAGATGGAGAAGCTCTATACAATCAGCAAAAACAAGACCTGGAGCTGACTGTGGCTCAGATCATGAGCTTCTTATCGCAAAATTTAGGCTTAAATTGAAGAACGTAGAGAAAACCACTAGACCACTCAGGTATGACCTAAATCATATCCTTTATGATTATACAGTGGAGGTAAGGAATAGATTTAAAGGATTAGATCTGGTAGACAGAGTGCCTGAAGAACTATGGATGGAGGTTCGTAACATTGTACAGGAGGCAGCAACTAAAACCATCCCAAAGAAAAAGAAATGCAAGAAAGCAAAGTGGCTGACTGATGAGGCTTTACAAATAGCTGAGGAAAGAAGGGAAGCAAAAGGCAAGGGAGAAAGGGAAAGATATAACCAACTGAATGCAGATTTCCAGAGAATAGCAAGGAGAGATAAGAAGGCTTTCTTAAATGAACAATGCAAAGAAATCGAGGAAAACAATAGAATGGGGAAGACTAGAGATCTCTTCAAGAAAATCGGAGATATCAAGGGAACGTTTTGTGCAAAGATGGGCATGATAAAGGACAAAAAAGGCAGAAACCTAACAGAAGCAGAAGAGATTAAGAAGAGGTGGCAAGAATACACAGAAGAACTATACAAGAAAGATCTTAATATCCCTGATAAATACGATGGTGTGGTCACTGACCTTGAGCCGGACATCCTAGACAGTGAAGTCCAGTGGGCCTTAGGAAGCATTACTAACAACAAAGCTAGTGGAGAAGACAGTATCCCAGCTGAGCTATTTAAAATCCTAAAAGATGATGCTGTTAAAGTGCTGCACTCAATATGCCAACAAATTTGGAAAACTCAACAGTGGCCACAGGATTGGAAAAGGTCAGTTTGCGTTCCAATTCCAAAGAAGGGCAATGCCAAAGAATGTTCAAACTACTGTACAATTGCGCTCATTTCACATGCTAGCAAGGTTATGCTCAAAATCCTACAAGCTAGGCTTCAGCAGTATGTGAACCGAGAACTACCAGAAGTGCAAGCTGGGTTTCGAAGAGGCAGAGAAACTAGAGATCAGATTGCCAACATTCGCTGGATCATGGAAAAAGCAAGAGAGTTCCAGAAAAACATCTACTTCTGCTTCATTGACTACGCTAAAGCCTTTGATTGTGTGGATCACAACAAACTGTGGCAAAGTCTTAAAGAGATGGGAGTACCAGACCACCTTACCTGTCTCCTGAGAAACCTGTATGCGGGTCAAGAAGCAACAGTTAGAACCGGACATGGAACAACCAGGGTACCTGAGGGACCGTCTCGTCCCGATAACGTCGACCCGCCCCACCCGTGCATGCAGAGAGGGCATGCTTCGGACCCCCTCAACAAGAGAATTCCATCTAGTGGGGTCCAGGAGGCGTGCCTTCTCTACGATAGCGCCCGCCTTGTGGAATATTCTGCCCCCGGAGGTGAGACTGGCCCCCTCCCTCCTGGCCTTTCGGAAGGCCCTTAAGACCTGGCTCTGCCACCTGGCCTGGGACGACGGAGGTGGTAGTGCCTCCTGGGGTTGACTGGCCCCATAGCTCCACGATCTATTCTGCGGGTCCAAGTCCATCTTGGATTTTATTTTATTATGTTTTGCTTGTGTTTTTAGATATTTTGTATAGTTTTTAAATTTTTATTTATTGTAACCTGCCCAGAGTCCCTTGCATGGGAGATGGGCGGGGAATAGATTTGAAAAATAAATAAAATAAAATAAATAAATATATGCAGAGTACATCATGAGAAAGGCCGGGCTGGATGAATCACAAGCCGGAGTTAAGATTGCCAGGAGAAATATCAACAACCTCAGATATGCAGACGATACCACCCTAATGGCAGAAAGTGAAGAGGAACTAAAGAGCCTCTTGATGAGGGTGAAAGAGGAGAGTGCAAAAGCTGGCTTGAAACTCAACATTAAAAAAACCCAGATCATGGCATCTGGTCCCATCAGTTCCTGGCAAATAGAAGGGGAAGAAATGGAAGCAGTGACAGATTTTATTTTCTTGGGCTCCAAGATCACCGCAGACGGTGACTGCAGCCATGAAATTAAAAGACGCTTGCTCCTTGGGAGGAAAGCTATGGCAAACCTAGACAGCATATTAAAAAGCAGAGACATCACCTTGCCGACAAAGGTCCGTATAGTTAAAGCTATGGTTTTTCCAGTAGTAATGTATGGCTGTGAGAGCTGGACCATAAGGAAGGCTGAGGGCCAAAGAATTGATGCTTGTGAACTCTGGTGCTGGAGAAGACTCTTGAGAGTCCCTTGGACTGCAAGGAGGTCAAATCAGTCAATCCTAAAGGAAATCAACCCTGACTGCTCATTGGAAGGACAGATGCTGAAGCTGGAGCTCAAATACTTTGGCCACATAATGCGAAGAGAGGACTCACTGGGAAAGACCCTGATGCTGGGAAAGACTGAAGGCAAAAGGAGAAGGGGACGGCAGAGGATGAGATGGTTAGATAGCATCACCGATGTAACGAACATGAATTTGAGTAAACTCCGGGAGACAGTGGAGGACAGGAAGGCCTGGCGTGCTATGGTCCATGGGGTCACGAAGAGTCGGACACGACTAAACGACTGAACAACAACAACAAATAGTATAGTATAGTATAGTATAGTATAGTATAGTATAGTATAGTATAGTATAGTATAGTATATATATAATGTAATTATAATATAATATAATATAATATAATATAATATAATAATATAATATAAATATAATATAATATAATATAATATAATATAATATAATATAATATAATATAATATAATATATAATTAATGTATACTATCTACAATCAACTAATGATGTACAAAAAAATAAGTTTTTTTGATACATAAATCCCTTAGGTTGTTTTTTTTTTTTTTTTTGCACTTGTATCTTACACTTCTACTCCTTTTTTGTTGTTCTTTCTTTCTGTGTATATTTTGGGGGGGTTGTATATTTTTTTCTTAAAATGTTCAATAAAATGTATTTAAAAGAGAGACCAGTTAGAGCAGTGCTTTCCAAACTGCCGCTGTTGGTGACACGGCAGCGGCGGTGGCGCATGCAGCAGCACGGGGGGGCGCGGCGGCGGCCTCATTAAAATGCGGAAGCGCTGATGGCGCGCCGCTGCCATACTGCCGCCACGCACGCCGCCGTACACGCCCCCACCGCTGCTTCGCAACACACTAAACACTAAACACAACACACTAAAGTGTCGCGACACAGAGTTTAGAAAGCTATGAGTTAGAGGCTTCTGTGCCTCCCTGCTATCCTCTAGTGGTGTCTGGATTTTTGTAGCTCTGATACAGTGCATCTACTATAGCATCTTGTCTAAAGCTCTCTGGGAGAAACTCACAGCTGGAAGTAATTCAGCATTGCTTGCAAATCTGTGCAGTTGGTCACTCACCTTGGGAATAAAGCTCTCCAGAACAGCAGCCCCAAAACTTGTGGCCAGGACAAGCTTCATGCACAGTTTTGGAATGGCAGGGATGGTACAGCATCTGGTAGAAAGCTCTCTGTACATCTATGGTGTAGCAACCTACGTAACCTTGAATCCTGGCTACCCAACAATTCTCCCTGCATATCAACTCTCTGCTGCCTAACCTTCACTCTAACCCTAACCTTCACTCTCCTATCTTTGACTCGTAGAACCTCCCATTGGCCTCCAGTTGACTTGGCATAAATTAAAATTATTATTACATTTTTAAAAAATCATAAGAGCCACCTGAATCTTTCAAGGTTTTGAGAGAATATCTAACTTTCGCAAGATCTCAAGGAAGATTGCCAAAATCTTGTGAAATATGCGGACGATACAACTGTAGTGGGTCTTATCAGGGGTGAGGATGAGTGGGCTTATAGAGAGGAGGTAAAGGGTTTGGTGGAGTGGTGCAATAAAAACAGCTTGGTTTTAAATGTGGAAAAAACTTAGGAGATTATTATAGACTTCAGGAAGAACCAGTGCAGTCACACTCCACTTTTTATCAATAACATAGCTGTGGAGTCAGTCAGTAGCATTAGATTCCTGGGGGTGCAGTTAACAAATAGTCTGTCCTGGTCCCTTAATACCACATTTTTGGTAAAGCGAGCACAGCAACGTTTGCACTTTTTGTGTTGGATGAAGAAAGTACATCTCCCATCTTCCATTCTCCTTACTTTCTACAGAGGCACTATAGAGAGTGTACTTACAAGCTGTATTTCCATCTGGTTTGGAGGCTGTAGGGCCTCAGATAGAAAGTCTGTGCAGAGAGTGGTAAGGGCAGCAGAAAAGATAATTGGGATATCTCTGCCCCTCATCCAAGATTTAGCTCATGCACGCTGTTTGTCCAGAGCTCGAAAGATCATCAATGATGCCTCCCATCCTCATCATGGTTTGTTTTCTTTGTTACCCTCTGGGAAGAGGTTCCGCTGTATCCGATGTAGAACAGCCAGATTGGGAAACAGCTTTGTCCCCCAGGCTATTGGATTCTTGAATGCCAAATAGGTTCTTTTAGGTGAAATATGTTGGATATGTAAAGAATGTATATTTTATAGTAATTATGGACTTTTATTAGTATTTTAATGTTTGACTGAAATTGTGAGTTAAAGAATGTATATTTTATAAGAATGTATATTTTATAAGAATGTATATTTTATAAGAATGGGTATTTTATAGTAATTATGTTTTTTTATTATCATTAGTATTTTATTGCTTGAGTGAAATTGTGAGACAACTGCAACGAAATTTCATTCTATTGTGCACTTGTATAGTGTATAGTGGGATGACAATAAAGTTATTATTCTATTCTATTCTATTCTATTCTATTCTATTCTATTCTATTCTATTCTATCTTGAGAAATGTTATTATCTGCCAACATGTTGGCTGTTGAAAAAAACATTTTTATGTGATGCCTGCACCACGGTGTAACTTCAGTACCCTTGTGTTCCCAAACCACACATTGAGATCCATTGGCATAATGAAAAGGTAGTCTACATTTCTAGGTATCTAATCTACGGTCATAATTTGACTATGTGCCAGTGAAGATGTAGTGAAGATGTAGAATGGTGCTTTCTCTTTCCCAACACAGCCTCTTTGGATTCTAGGATGCTTTCACATTCCCTTCTTTATTATGGTTCCATATGCAGATGCAAATTAGCAGTCTGTTAAAACTTTGAAGCACTGGGCTCAAAATATTCACAGATTAGTGTAATGTGATGAGAGCCAGTTTGGCGTAATGGTTAAGGCACTGGGCTAGAAACCGGGAGACTGGAAGTTCTAGTCCCACCTTAGGCACAAAGCCATCTGGGTGACCCGGGGCCAGTCACTCTCTCTTAGCCCTAGGAAGGAGGCAGTGGAAAACCACTTCTGAAAAACCTGCCAGGTAAACTGCAGGGACTTGTCCAGGCAGTCACCAGGAGTCAAGACTGACTCGAAGGCACTGAAAAAACAAAAAAAATTATAATGTGATACTAGTGCTGTGTTCCAGGTTGCATGGATTCCTATGCATTAATATTTGTTACTCTATCTTTAAAATCTCAGTTGTCTCTCATGCAGCCAAATCCTATTCTGACAGAGACCCAAATGATTGATTTGCTTGCTTGCTTGCTTGATTTTTTCCCCTAAAAACTAATTTCCATCACTCAGGTGTATACATTCTGCAGAGGGGCTAAAGGTAACAGACACTCTCCCCCACCCCTGCCATTCCTTTTTAAAATGCCATTGGTTCTCATAGAGCTTGAGAACTCTTTATTTGGGAAATTCAGAAATCCCCCCCCCATTTCTCTCATCTTACGTCTTTGTTTCACTAATTTGATCCTTCTCTTTTGTTTTCCTGATGCAGCTTTTTGCAGCCTAGTGCCCCAGAGATGTGCTGTAACTGAACTCCCATAATCCACAGCTAGATATCCTGCCAATCTGTTGGTTGAAAGAGTTGAATTCCAAAACATCTAGAGAGCATCAAGTTCAGAACAGTGGCCTCAATATGTTGAGATAAAAGCTTTGTACCTTCCAAAACTATTGTGTAATACTTTTATAATCCATCTGAGAACCTGCCCACCATTTTTTTTTGTGGAGAACCAATGCTGAGTTGTATATTCTTTTTCTCTTTCACTGCTTCTTTTGTCAGTGAGTTCTTTTTCCAAGAAAAGGATAAAAGAATAAGATTGCACATCCTTCTTGCATCACTCAGTTCAACCCTGCCCCATCTAGACTACACTGGCTCAGCTCAAAATTTACACAGAATAGTTGTCAAATGCTCCTATTCTTTGTAACAGAGCCAGATTTTTAGTGGCTTGCCTTTGGCTATGCTGTAAAAGGCAACATCAAGTGCAGCGGCAAAGATGAATCAGGCTAAGAAATCTTGTACTAAATAGATTTGTGTGGTGTCGTAGTAAAGTCTTTTCTTCCTCGTGGAACATGAAAGGATCTCTCTGAGGGGCTGAGAACACCCCTCCTTCCTATACTGTAGCCGTGCAGGCCTTGCAGCTAGTCCCAACACCCAATTACAGCTGTTGTCCTTTTTCACAGGAGGCAATGAAACAACTCCTTCAATACTGTTATGCATGTATGCAATAACTATGGTACCTCAGACTACTTCTGCTTGTGTTGAGTGCAAGGTGGGATGGGAGTGGTGTCTCTTTAAAAAAATATGCTTCCAATATGTGGAAGGAATTAATATAAAATTTAAATCATTACATTTCCCAAATCCAAACTCTTTTGGCCCCACATTATAGGCAGAAATTATAAATATTCTGGTGTTTTTTTTTTAATTTGAGTACTCATCAGAGTAGAAAAGCAGGACATACATTGAATAAATAAATGTTTGCGCAGGGACTGTATCTTAGTATAGCTCATCTGCTTTGTATAAAAATGCATAAAGCATATAGCATAACAACGCTCCATAAAGCTTAATCATCATCATCATCATCTACAATAATGTAAAAGATTATTCTCCAAATGCTCTCTTGAAAAGCTCTCTTTTAAAGAGTTTCTGCAGTGCCATCAGGATGGGTGCCAGCTTAACTTCAGGAGGGAAACTATTCTGTAAAATAGGGACCATCACCAAAAACACAGTCTTGTGCCCCTACCTCCCTCACCCATTAAAGTGGGGAACTACTAATAGGGTTCTCCTAGGAAGAATGTATTAGGTGGATTGATTCTGGTTTGAGGAGTCTGTCTAGAGAACCTGGGAGCCAACGCATATAGAAGTTTATAGGTTAAAACTAGCACTATGAATTGCACCACAATCTACTGGAAGCCAATGCAGGGGTCATAGCACAGATGCTACATGCCAACAACAGGTCTCATTCACCAAAAAATGGGCTGCTGTATTTTGCACCAACTAAAAGGCACAATACAGTGCATTGCACTAGTCTAGCCATGTGGTGATAAGGGTATGAGTTACTATAGTCAGGTCCTCTTGCTCCAGATACGACTACAACTGGTACATCAGTGAAAGCTGGGCTAAGGCCCCCATGGCCAGTTCGTCTACCTGCCCATCCATCAGTAGCTGTTAGTCCAGGAGGCCCTCAAGTCATGGACCTGCTCTTTCATTTTTAAAGGTAGAGGGAGATAACCAAGCTATAGGCATCCTTGTTGATCAGACACCCGCAGTCTCAGTGTACAATCCATAGGCCTCCATCCTTGGCCACTTCATTGCAGTCTCTCTTAATCACCCCTCTAGAAATGGCAGCTGCCATTTTATCTCCTTAGCTCCCTTTGGCTGTGGTTAGGAGAATCCAGCAACCTCTGCTGCTGTTTTCACCCCTGCCATCATAGTCTGGAGCCAAATCATATGAAGATGAGACTCTTTCAGATCCAATTTTGCCATCAAAATCATCTTGTCCTTTTCTCCTTCACTCTATTCACAGCAATCCTACATCCAGGATTATCCACTCCTTCCACTATCCCACTGTCTTTCCCAACCACCACCATAACATCTTTACTCCTTCTACCCACCGGTCCAACTGTCCTT
The DNA here is from genome assembly GCA_023362775.1 of Charina bottae. Taxonomy (NCBI): domain Eukaryota; kingdom Metazoa; phylum Chordata; class Lepidosauria; order Squamata; family Charinaidae; genus Charina; species Charina bottae. Next base: position 32,723,751 of record JALMGJ010000005.1, read on the forward strand.
CTAAAATCTAACCAGATCACTGCCACCAAACAACAGAATCTCTAAGAGGCACGTGTAAATAACCTGTGCCATCGCAGTTAGTGTGATTGCAGGCAAACTGAACCTCTTGTAAGGAGATTGACTAAGTTTGTGGCTAGCTGGGTTTTGCATGTTATCGGAAAAGAACCCTTGTATTTCAGAGTCTTCATGTCCTGCAAAAGCTGCTTGACTCTTTGCCTACCTCTTCCATTCATGCAGGCATGCATTCCTGCAAAGGATCTTATTGTTCCATTCTACCTTCATAACTTCAGCTTATGCTTGCATTTAGGACTTTCTCCAAGCTGAGGGCTGACCCATGTTTGAACAGCCTGTCAGGGGCCATGCTTTTTATGCAGTGGGGCTACATAAAAAGATTTAAAAAGTAGGCAAGGTGCCTATAAAATAAATCGTAACATTATTTTAAATGTATTTCATCAGATTTAAATTTCAGCATGCATATAGTGTTCTCTATCCTTTTACATCTTTATATTAAAGAAACAAATCATTTCTCTCTGTGTGTGTGTCTCTCTCACAAACACACAAACAGGTTTCATGTAGAAGAGCTAGCCTCAATGTGGAAGTCTGTTGGGCTACAGCATCTGGGGGGAATAGAGAGGTCTGCATGTGTGTCTGGTAGTCAGCAGCATCTACAGGACCACAGGTGCCTCCAGACCACAGGTTATAATCCAGTTAACACATTGGTCCCATTTATTTATTAATTTCCCTTTATAGTATTTATTTAATTTTCCATTCAAAAGTTTTCAGCACAACTTTGAGAGGGCTTTGGGGGCTGCAGTCAAGGCCTGGGGGGCCATGTGAGGCCAGAAACTTGTCAGTTCCGCACCCCTGCTCTAATTATTTTTAGGTTGTTTTTTTTTAGCAATTCTAAAAGTTATAGTGCATGGGAGAATAACAACCTACCATAGTCATGGGAAATGCTACCCTGCTTCTTCCATTTTTAAGTTAAGATGGATTACCTAAAAATATACACTGATGGCACCTGGTACTTTCGACTTTTCATAATTTCATTTGTTTGACATGTGCAAGCAGATAACTGACTGTTTTAAGAGTTCCACATGTCTGGGAGATTCTTGATTCTATGCCATTACAAGGTACAGTATGCATATCTTTAACTTGGTAGATGAAAAAGAGACAAATAATCTAAATGTTGGAAAAGCTGAATTTTGTTCTGTCCAGCCTCTTGCATCTCAGAACTTTATCAGAATGCGAGATCAACAAGTGATGCTGAACAGACTAGAAACAAGAGGTACTGTGCAAAGCCATTTCTCCTGCTGCAGAGAGTGAATATTCTTCTCCCATTTTCACTAGTATTAAGAACAGAACGTTTAAGCTTTAGCTTCCATTCGCGTATGATTTCAGACCTGACCCCTCTGGTCTGCATTACATATGTTCTCCTTAGCAATGTTTTATTTGGCAGCAATCACATGGGGATGACTCGAGGGAAGTAAGACGCACGAAAATGAAATAGTTTGATGCATGTCTCCTTTGGGAAGTGAGGGGTGTAACTTTAAAGGAGGATTTTTTTTTACCTCATTAACATACTGAACTCTGGCTTCCACTGACAGCTGTAGTGGGAGTAGCTAAGTAGAAGGTTGGCCAAGGCTCCTTTTCCACACAAGCATCAAAAGCAGATGTATATGGAATTTTATTTATTTATTTTATTTATTTTTCAAATTTATTCCCCGCCCATCTCCCATACAAGGGACTCTGGGCGGGTTACAAGAAATAAAAATTTAAAAACTATACGAAATATCTAAAAACACAACAAGCATAAAATAAATAAAATAAAATCCAAGATGGATTAGGAACCGCAGAATAGACCGTGGAGCTATGGGGCCAGCTAACCCCAGGAGGCACTACCACCTCCGTCGTCCCAGGCCAGGTGGCAGAGCCAGGTCTTAAGGGCCTTCCAAAAGGCCAGGAGGGAGGGGGCCAGTCTCACCTCTGGGGGCAAGATATTCCATAGGGCGGGCACTATCGCAGAGAAGGCACGCCTCCTGGACCCCGCTAGATGGAATTCTCTTGTTGAGGGGGTCCGAAGCATGCCCTCTCTGCATGCACGGGTGGGGCGGGCCGATGTTGTCGGGACAAGACGGTCCCTCAGGTACCCTGGTCCTATGCCATGTAGGGCTTTAAAGGTAATCACCAACACCTTGAATTGGACCCAGAAGCAAACTGGCACCCAATGCAGCTCGCGTAGCAGAGGTGTCACATGTGCCGTTCTCCTAGCACCCATAACTGCTCGCGCCGCCGCATTCTGCACCAGCTGAAGTTTCCGGATACTCTTCAAGGGTAGCCCCATGTAGAGCGCATTACAATAGTCTATACGGGAGATGACAAGGGTGTGAGTGACTGTTCGGAGGGCCTCCCGATCCAGGAAAGGGCATAACTGGCGCACAACTCGAAGCTGTGCAAAGGCCCTCCTGGCCACGACTGCCACCTGCTCTTTGAGCAGGAGTCGCGAGTCCAGGAGGACCCCCAGATTCCGCACTGGATCCAAGTGGGGTAGTGCAACCCCACCCAGAACCAAAGATGACAACTTCCCGGATCCAGGGGGGGCATCAATCCACAGCCACTCTGTCTTACCAGGGTTCAGTTGAAGCCTGTTGTTCCCCATCCAGACCCCCACAGCCTCCAGGCACTGAGATAAGGCATTGACCGCATCACTTACTTCACCCGGGACGGAGATGTATAACGGAGATGTATAATATCATCAGCATATTGGTGATACCTCATCCCGTGGTGACGGATGATCTCGGCCAGCGGCTTCATGTAGATGTTGAATAGGAGAGGAGAGAGAACCGACCCCTGCGGTACCCCACAAGTCAGGGGTCGCGGGTCAGCTCTCTCCTCCCCTATCAACATCGACTGGGAACGGCCCTGGAGGAAGGAGGCGAACCAGCGCAAAACCACGCTGCCCGCCCCCAACTCCCTGAGCCGCCCCCAAAGTATACCGTGGTCGACGGTATCGAAAGCCGCTGAGAGATCTAAGAGAGCAAGGATGGACGCACTCCCTCCATCCCGCTCTCGCCAGAGATCATCCATAAGCACGACCAATGCGGTCTCCGTCCCATATCCCGGCCTGAAACCTGACTGGAAGGGGTCCAGATAATCCGTTTCCTCCAGAATCCTCTGGAGTTGCAACGCCACCACCTTCTCAACCACCTTTCCCAGAAAGGGGTGGTGGGAGACTGGGCGAAAATTGCCCAGGATGGTAGGGTCCAGGGAAGGTTTCTTGAGGAGGGGGTGCACCAGCGCCTCCTTAAAGGCAGCCGGGAACACCCCCTCACTCAAGGACGAATTCATCATCGCCTGGACCCAGCCACATGTCACCTAAGTAGAAGGTTGGCCAAGGCTCCTTTTCCACACAAGCATCAAAAGCAGATGTATATGGAATCTTGCCTGGATTTTTCTGATGTTGATGGCCTTGCGTTGTGCTCTAAAAGGCAGAATTGATGTTACAAGTGAGAAACCAGAGGAGCCAATGTATGATCTGAAATGGCCAGTGTCTCTCTCCACTCTCAAACTTGCTACTTAGGTTCTGTACAACAATGATTATTGTGCAATGGGCGTAAGATTAAAAAAAATCCTTCCTGGCATGTCTTCTAACTTCCCTGGAAAGTGCTATTGAGATAAAACATGCCATCCTGGACGATCTGCTTTCCCAGTCCTTCAAATTGGCAGAAAGAAGAAAGGTGACTCGGGACTGACTCCAAATGTGGCAGGAGCATTAAGGTTTTAATGGTAAACTCTTGAAGCTCCAGTTTCTTCCACTGCGATAGGTATAAATGAGCTACCCTCTATGGAAGTGTGTACGTGTAGGGGTATAAAAGGAGATAAGTGATTGCTATAATCATCATGTACAGGAATCTGTCTTCTTAGAATAAATAAATCCATTCTGGGTTCTCTGCTCTGGAATAAAACAATAAAAAAACAAGTCTTGACTTTCGGTATATTTGTAGATCTTTCTCAAGTGCTATCATATCCCCACATTAATCTCCTCTTCTCAAGGATAAACACTTTCAGTTCCTTCAATCTGTCTTCAAAGATTTTGTTTATAATCCCCTGGTCGTTCACATTGCCCTTTTCTGAGCCTGTTCCAATTTATCTAAATTAATTTTAAAGTGTGCTTCCAGAATTGGACAGAATATTGGAAGTGGGGGGTCTGATCAGTGCAGAATATTACAATGAATTTGCTAATTTTTTTTGCCGTCACATCCTATATCTGATTCATATTCAGCCTGTAACCAACTAGTATTTCAAGACTATTTAACTAATGTTACCAAGCCAGGTATTCCCCATCCTTTACCTGTATTTCCTAAAGGAGTAACTTTGCATTGTCTTTATTAAAGTTTAGTTTATTTCATTTTGGTCAATGACCAGCAAAATCTTTATTAAATATGATTATATTATGTTCAGCTCATTTTTCTATCTGATTTTTATGGCCAATTTTTAGCAGCATGATTTTTCTCCCCCCTCCCCCCAAAAAATAAAAGTAGGATGGGCAATGACAAGCTCTAGGAGGCAGTCAACTCCCATTTCCACCCCAAAAATGGCCCAAAATCATACTATCCAAAGTAGAGTTTGCCATCAAATTTTAGCAGCATAATTTTGCGCTGTTTTTAATGAATAGAAATGGGAGTGGCTTGTAGCCCAGAGGCCTACTATTCCAAATCTCTTAAAAGCCTCCAAACATGCTGTCAAAACATGGCATAGGCCTGGTTACTTGAGGGACTGTCTGTCTCCCATAGTATTTGCCCGGCCAATCTGATCTGGCAGGGTTGGTGTCTTCCTGGTTCCTTCGATTAAATCAGTGTGTCCCAAACTTTTTCCTTCATTACCCAAAACTGCTTATCAGAAAGCTATTTTTACCCAATGTAGGTAAAATACTCTAAGTCAATTTAATGGGTTTGTGTGTCGTTACCCAAAGAAAAACCACTTTTACCCAATTTTGGGTCATTTATCCTGGATTCAGAAGCACTGGATTAAACAATGCCATCTATCGGGACCCCGGAAGCACGCCTTCTCAGTAGCAGCGCCTGCCCTCTGGAATGAGGTCCCCCCCCCTCCAAGATCCCAACAGCCTCCTCCCCACAGGTATTTTGAAGGGTCGTGAAGACCTGGCTCTTCACCCAGGCCTTTGACAGGGGTGCTTGATACCCCTCTTCTTCTTTTCCTTGTTCCCATCTGGGTTAGTTATCTTTGCCATCTTTGCTCTTTTTTTGTTTTATGTTGTTTTCTTGTTTTATTTTTTTTTAATTGTAAACCACCCAGAGTCTCTGGGCGTTGGGCGGCAAATAAATAAATAAATAAATCAGCAACGCAACAACAAAAAGGTTGTTTATGGCTACAGTGACCATACGTCCTTTATTATCAATGACAGTCCTTTATTTCAGAAAGCTGTCCTTTACATTTATTTAATTTAATTACTCATTTTCTTGTTTTTGCTCTTGAATTTTCCTTTGTAAAGCAAAGTTATAAACATAAACAATTGTTTTTTAATCCTTATGAACCTCTTTCAGATTTGCCCCCTTTTCAGGTTTGTCCTTTATTTTTTCCAACAAAATATGGTCATTGTATTTATGCCCCTTCTGGAAATGTCACTGCATTACTGGATGGCCTTCTGTGGCCCTTCCACTGATGGGGGAGTTAATTGTGGCCTCCAACCCATGGAAATTTCCCATTCCTGATTTCATATAATGGCTTATGTGAACCCAGCATTTGTGGCTTATAAATCATGGGTTATTTATTTATTTATTTATTTAAAAGATTTATATGGCCACCCAACTCAAACAGCTGCAACTTTGAGCAGCATACAAGAAATAGTTACAATTAAAATCACTAACTATATTGCCTAGTGCATTATGTAGCCAGATAGTGGCTTAGCATATGTTAACCTAACCTCAGTCTGAGCATTCCCCCCAAAAATTTAATAATATATGTTTTTGTTACTTTTCTACTAAAAACCCTTGGAATCTTGTGGGAGAATTTCATATGGATTTTGTATTTCATTTGTTTGTGCTATTGAAGCAACTGTTTGGTGTGTTTTTTTTAATGTCAGCCACTAGAGAAGGGCACCATATGTTTCCCAACATGATAAATTGATGTTTACTCTCTTTTTCACTTATCTTCCCCCCACCCCATTGCGAGCATTAATAAGCTGCAGGGTTCACCCAGAAGATTGTACTGTTCTTTGCACCACTTCTTTTCATGAAGCTTGGGAATATTCTGTTTTTACCCCTGAAGCCATTGGTCTGGATGTGACCAAAGCTCATCTGGAATAAGTAAAGACTTACATTCACTTGTGGAACTGTAACTTTTCCATATAGAGAAAGCTTATGGCTCTCAATGGAAGAGGCTTATTGCTCTATCTATAACAATACTAGCTGCCATTTTGCTGAGATGGATTTTGTTTCTTGCATGAGTTACATGGCTGGTGCCTGGATTGGCCAGTGTATTGCTGGATCTCTTTTCTAGAAGTTCAGCTTGATTTGGCTTGAGAATGTTTTTCCCTCTATGACGTTTCTGGGTTTAATTTAGATTCTCTCTTAGCACACACGCACGCGCATACACACACATTGTTCTGCTTTTATAGGTTGTGTTTATCATTTTCCTTGTTAGTTTCTTTACAGATTCTGAAAACAGTTTCTGCATGAAGGCACCATCCATGGCACATGTAATCAGCAGGTGGTTCTCTGGAGTCCTGACAAATGGCAACAATTAGAAATGGGGGCTTCTCTAGGGAAAGCCTGTGACCCCATTCCTGATGTGGTTTCTTGGAATATGTACAAAGTGGATCTTGTGATTCATATACCTCTACTTTGTGCATTCATGGAATGCATCTGCATTTAATTTGAAAGTGCATTTTTAGCTAAATGCATGGACTTTCAGAAATGGTTATTTATAAACTGGAAATCACATCTTAAAAGCTTTGTTTAAAATTGTATACTGCCATTTAGCCAGTTCTAATAGAATATAAATGATAAGACCATCCACTATGCAACTTTCTTTGAGTCTCACTTTAGAGGCAATTATATTCTGGCCTGGAATACGTCTGTTGTTGACTCAGTAGGGCAGGGCTTTCCAAAGTGCCGCCGCTGGCGACACACCAGTGGCGGCAGCGGTGGGGGGGCGTGCACACGGCGGGGGGGCGTGCGGCGGGGCGCGCGTGCACGGTGGCGGTGTGGGGGGCGTGCGGCGGCGCGCGTGTGCATGGTGGCGGCGGCGGCAGCCGCCGCTAAAACACAGAAACACTGATACCGCGCCACCGCCACCATGCACGCGCCCGCCGCCACTTCCAGGTGGTGTGGCAACACACCACGCTGTGTGTGGCGACACACTTTTGTGTCGCGACACACAGTTTGGAAAGCTCTGCAGTAGGGAATGCAGATATCTTTGAAAGTAAGGTTTATACTGGGCAAGGGGAGAGAAATAAATGTAAGTCTTTATATCATGTTCACTTCTTCACTAGCATCTTATACTAATTTCTATGAAAAAGTGAAGTTGTTGAGTGACATACTGTAGATTAATATTCTGACAGCATATAGGGTTGTGACAGGGTTTACACATTGTGCTAAGACATAGTTCTAACCATAGTTTATTGAATACATCACAACTGAATATGTTTATTCAACACATTAAGACTTAAATCATCCACAAATCAGTGGTTAGATTCATACAGAACTCTAAGCCACAAACAAACAATCTTATTGGTTTAGCACGCTGTGAATCCACTCTGCACATCTAGAAACTCACGGGATTATAAATGAGAACATAGTAAACTTTAGTGAGGCTGGATTGGATTCCCGAACCTATGCATTAAAATAAGTATTTATTATTTGCTTGTATTTTTTGTCTTTATATCCAGACTTTCTTCCAAGTTCTCAGGGCAGTTTACATGGGGATCTCCCTCTCTTTAAAAGGGGCGTGGTGGCTCAGCGGGTAAGATGCCAGGCTTGTCGATCGGAAGATCGCAAGTTCAGAGGTTCGAATCCCTAGTCCCGCGTGACGGAGTGAGCTCCCGCACTAGCCCCAGCTCTTGCCAACCTAGCAATTCGAAAGCATGCAAATGTAAGTAGATTAATAGGTACAACTTCGGTGGGTAGGTAACAGCGTTCCGCGTGCGTCATGCCGGCCACATGACCATGGAAGCGTCTTCGGACAACGCTGGCTCTTCGGCTAACAAACGGAGATGAGCACCAGCCCCTAGAGTCGGACACGACTGCACAAATGTGCGGGGGGAACCTTTTTACCTCCCTCTCTTTTACTCCCACAAAGCAACTCTGTAGGGTAGATTGGGCTGAGAGCGAGTAACAGGTCCAAAGTCATATAGTGAGTTTCTGTGGCTAAGGCTAGATTTGAACCAGGATCTTTCCAGCCCTAATCCATCACTTTAATCACTATATCCAGTTCATTCATTAATTGGCGATCACTCGTAGCCGAGTAAGATTGTCTTCCAAAGGTAGCTATAATTGGGAGATCGATCTTGGTTTGCCATTTAAAGCTGTCAAGAATGAAGAAGTATCTTTGACTTGGTTTCACTTCTGTGTTATGACTGTATATTATGAAAGTAGTCTCTCAGATTTTCCAAAGTGTATACATTTTCTAAGATATCTGCACATCTCTATTGAGAATTCATGAATATATTAAGGATACATTTGTTTGATATGAAGTGGCAAAACTTTTCTGTGCTATATTTTACACAGTAAGATATATGAGAGAACTTTAACAGCTCTTAACATGCAAAGTAAGCATTACTAAAGCCATACACTTAACTATTCCTTGTTAGAAGTAAATAGCTGGACTTACTTCCATGTAAATATGCTCAAGCTTGCAGTGACTGCTTGCCACGATCCCTTGTTTATTCTATGGATATGGTGATAGCATCTAAATAACCTGAGTTGCTTTGTAAATCCAAACTAGTTTGAGGCAGCTCTTCCAAAAAAATCTTGGCTTCTGCTTCATCCCATATTTCTTTAATAATAGGAAGAATGTTCCCATGTGGACATTAAAAGGTTACTAAGAATTTATGAAACAGTAATCTTATTCCCCTTAGTCATGGCAATAACTCAACATATGTTTACACAGAAGGGGTTGCCTCATACAAAATGCTGACCTGGGGGGTTACTATACCAAATTCTTCAGGAATACAGTATGTTGGGTAAGCAATGGACTTAATGTCCACAGCATGTATAAGTTTTGTTTTGTTTTGTTTTGTTTTGTTTTGTTTTGTTTTGTTTTGTTTTGTTTTGTTTTGTTTTGTTTTGTTTTGTTCACCCGCCCCAAGCTAGGAAGCAAGATGACAACAAATAGCAATATGTCAAAAGTATATTGGTCTTGAAATCTTTGTTAGGAAAAGTGTGTAGCATAGGGGTCCATCTGGGTAACAATGTCAAGAGGGCTTACAAGCAGAATTAATTTCCTGAAATTATTTTGCAATTTATTCTCTGGTAGAATAAAGATCTATTGTATTAAGTAGATCTTTGGTTATCTACTGTGAAGTTCCTTATTTTTAGCTATCTGAATTCAGGGCCCATTTATATTGCAGAGGCTATGTTGGGTTCAAAGGATTGCTAAAACAGACTGGCACTGTGAATATTTCTCAGTAGAACCCAATGGAAATCACTTAAGAAAACTTCTGATGATTCAGACTTCCAGGGAAGAAATGGCAAACTGAAGACAGCTCTGCTAAAAGCAGAGCTGACAACTGCAGCGGAATGAAGAACCGGCAAGTAGACCGGCTCTTCGTAATTCCTCTCCTCAAGTCATCTCCTTGTCCGGAGAGGAATTACGAAGAGTCGGTCTACTTGCCGTTTCTTCATTCCGCTGCAGTTGTCAGCTGCACAATTCACAAGAGCTGCATCATCCACAAGAGCTCCAGATAGTTGTTCCTCATAAGGAGACCACAAGACAGCTCTGGTAGATTTAATGCTCTGGGAGAAGGGAATAACCATCTTGCTGAAGCTGCGGTTGGCGCCTTCAGAAAGGACACTGGATTTGCATATTTCCTTTTTTAATTACTTTTGGATATTACTTGTTAACTGCTTTTCAGCTATTAGGAACCTTTGGATTGACACGTTTTACAGCACCGGGTAAGTTTCCTTCAATCCTTAGCGAAAGAAGTTTTAAATACATTTTTTTTATTTTGGAATAAACAGCAAAAGGGTGATCAGAACTTTGATTTTGGAAAGTTACTAATGGACTAAAGGTGCAGATGGACTTGAAATAAGGTTATGGAATTAATCGTAAGAATCCTTCCCATGGGAAAATGCTTTTGTTTTGAATTCTCTTAAAAAAACATGATAGGATGACACTTTGAAGGATGGACTCTAGAGGGAACCAGAAGGAACTAAAGATTACAATTAAAGGAGAAAAACACATAAATTTGACTTGCCGATTGCAAAATATTTTAACATTGGACATATTGAAGGATATTTTTGAACAATGGACCCAGAAGTTAATTTTAAGAGTGACTGCCTCTATAGTTGGTTCATTGATCCAGGTTAAAATAGATATGTTGTTATCTCTGCTAACCCTTAATGGACTTTTGCTCACATCAGGACTGAAATGACGAGGCTTTAAGGATCTGTTTATAGATAAGAGATGGGATAAGGGAAGAAGAGATCATTTTTTGTATTTTAAGACAAGGTGATAAGTTACTAAATTGTTTACACTATAAAGCTATAAAAACAATATAAAGAAGAATGACAATATGTTGTCATCCCCACAATTGACCCCAATCTGTTTTAAGTGGTCCATCCTCTTCTGGATCATCAAGAAAATTTTGATAGCCAATATAATCTCTTCTCCTGTCTGTCCTCACAGCACAGAGGATCTTGCTTTCCCTCCATTCTCTCTTCTTCTCTTTTTTAACTGAAAATACTATATCTCTGTAGGCTTGGTATTTCCTTATCTGATTGATTAAATATTATCAGATTGTCAAATATTATTTAGACTAAGAAAACAGAGCAGTGCCAAATACTCTAAAAGACCTACAACCTAAATACATTTGAGGCAGACTTAGGTCTGGGGAGCTCTGTATTTCTATCTTCATTTTTAAATTACTATCAGATGGAAAGATACTCTGCCATTTACACAATAATATTCTTGACTGCAGCCAAAAAATAAGTCATCAGCTGACAGTGGATGACCACAGTCATTTGATGGGAATCCTAATCTTATATAAAAGGTAAGGAAGAAGAATACTAACTTTCCCTTCTGATTCCCATTATTTAGAACGAAAAGGGAATGCTGAGACAAAATAATTAACCCCATGTAATCCTCTGCACTATCCTGTGTCAAGCCTTTGGTTTAACCTACTGCAAATGCTACTAAGGAGGGGAGCAAGTAGGGGGATATGTGCAAGGAATATGTAGCTGTTTAGCCTTCCTTCAAATAAAGCAAAGATCATGATGAGCATATTGTGTACAAGGAGGCTGTTAGTCCTGACTTCATAGGCCAGTCTTTACAGATTGGATGCCTTCAAGATGTGTGGCCCAATTCTCTGCAATGCTCTTATTGGCTGGAGATTCTTGGAAATAGAAGTCCACCGATCTCAGGATGAGGACAGCTGCTACTGACAGAAAAAGTTGTAGGACATAGAGTGAGATTTGAATATTCTACTTTGGAAGGGAAGAGTTGGGATGATAAAAGATCGGTGGGTATCAATTAGAAAACTGCTAAAACGTCTGTAGAATTGGAAATGTCTTTAACTAGTCCTTTGTAATGCATTCCATTTAACTTATTTTTAGTAGAAGTTCTCTGGAGTAAATTATTCTTAGGTCCTTAATGGTGCATATTAGGCAGAATTCCAGAGAGGAACAATTAAAATTCCATATACAAACATATAAAAGTATATTTGACTGGGATGTTAAAAGTGTAATGTCTGATTACAGATAACCTGCTACATTCGTAGTGGTATCCTTGAAGCTGTTTTATGTACTTTGCAAGATGTAGAGAGGCACAGCTGCCATGGGCAGTAATGAACAAAGAAACCAGGCACCATTAGGGCATTGCAGGGTCAGTTAAACAGACAAATGATACATGGAATAATAATAAGGAGAAAAATCTCTGCTTTCCTTGAAAACGGATCTTCTTCCTTCAGCTAAATCCCTGCCCATTGTTCACCCTCCACCCTTCTACCCACCACTAATTCTTTCTCTTTCTCTAATACAAACAACAGCAAAAGCCTATTGGCTGTTGATCTTTGTAGAATTTGTTTCCAACTGTAAATCTGAAGTGCCAGTCTGAAAGTGGATTAATCCTAGAGGGATGTTAATTTTTAAAGGCGTAGAGTGTTGTTCTAAATCTGCCCGGTTAATGTTCTTGAACAATGCCAGAAATTGTATTGGGCTTTTTCTATGCCAGTTATTTTCCTTGGGTCAAGTAGACTTCTTTCTTGCAGCATTTGGTAAAATCTAGCATGATTTTCTAGTCAAATGAGATTTTGTCTCAAACATCTATCTCTTCTTTTTCTTCTTCATCAGACCAACTCAAGTCCATACTCTAGCACACTGAAAAGTATTGTTTTGTTTTTATATGTTCCTACGCAGCCTGGTTATAGTTTCATCTATAATATTGTTTGGCATCCAAAGCCAATTAGGGGTTTGTGAGGAGAACAATACATCACTCACTGGCAGTTCTGAGTAAATATGCAAAGGATCATAGACTTTATCAAATAATCAATTAGATTAACAGATTAACCTTTAAAAACCCAATTATTTCAAGTAAAGATTGTGTCCAATTAACTAGGCAGTATGTTACATGTTTTAAAGTAATTATAAGCATAGCAGACAACAAGCATTATCTTTAATAGGTGCATCATTTCTTTTCTCTCATATAAATGTGATGTTCATAAGTGACTAAAAACAATGTTTCTTGCTTCAGAGCTGGTTATTTCACCCAGCTTTTTCTCAGTCTCATGCCTTGCTAAGGTGCTGAGACTGTAATTCCCAGCCAAGAAGCTCTTTGACAATGTTTCAGGGAATTCTGAGAGCTCAAATCCCTGAACACATCTGAAAAGAGCCATGCCTGTACTGTATTCAAGTTTTGTTTTAATCCATTCAGTCGTGTCCAATTCTCGGAGGCTGCCTGGACAAATCCCTGCAGTTTTCTGGCTGTTGTGGGTCTTCCGGGCTGTGTGGCCGTGTTCTGGAAGTTGTGGTTCCTAACGTTTCGCCAGCATCTGTGGCCGGCATCTTCACAGGGCAGGAGCACTGACAGAAGCGAAATCTCTGTGAGATCGCTTCTGTCTGTGCTCCTGCCCTCTGAAGATGCCGGCCACAGATGCTGGCGAAACGTTAGGAACCACAACTTCCAGAACACGGCCACACAGCCCGGAAGACCCACAACAGCCATTGAACTCCAGCCGTGAAAGCCTTCGACAATACCCTGCAGTTTTCTTGGCAAGGTTTTTCAAAAGTGGTTTGCCATTGTCTGCTTCCTAGGGCTGAGAGAAAGTGACTGGCCCAAGGTCACCCAGCTGGCTTTGTGCCTAAGGCAGGACTAGAACTCACGGTCTCCCAGTTTCTAGCCTGATGCCTTAACCACTACACCAAACTGGCTCATTCAACTGTATTCAAGTTTAATCATAACTGTTTAAAACTCTTTTAACTAAGATTTTTTTTTATAATAGGTTGATAGCTGTAATAGGTGATCATGTGAAGGCTGCAACTGACTCTGACTGCTTCTGTTGGTTATATAAATTCTTTGTTTGAGCCCTATATCTTCCAAAGTAAAAGGCAGGTAAAGGTAAAGGTTCCCCCACACAGTCGTGTCCGACTCTAGGGGCTGGTGCTCACCTCCGTTTGTTAGCTGAAAAGCCAGCATTGTCCAAAGATGCTTCTGTGGTCATGTGGCCGGCATTACGCGCACGGAACGCTGTTACTTTCCCACCAAAGTGGTACCTATTCATCTACTTGCATTTGCATGCTTTCGAATTGCTAGGTTGGCAAGAGCTGGGGCGAGTGCGGGAGCTCACTCCGTCACGCGGGACTAGGGATTCGAACCTCCGAACTTGCGACCTTCCGATCGACAAGCCTGGCGTCTTACCTGCTGAGCCACCACGCCCCTAAGTAAAAGGCACACACTCCTAATATTGCCTGGTTAATCTGTGTCTTTCATCTGTTTTACATCTACAGTACATAAGCATTGGATCCTGCCTTTACTTTGCCCTGTTCAACCTCACAATGATGTGATTCTCAGGCTCTGCTGAGATTCCAAGCCCATGACTGGTCACTTTGCACACACACAAAGCATTTTTTGACTACTGAGTTTGCTTACCAGAGTGAAACAACCTCCTCCCCAACAAATGTCACACCTGCATCTCAGACCACATTCCTTCTATGCACAAAGGCCCAGCTTCTTTCCCCAGCAGAATTTTTTCCTGCTATTTTATTCACAGGCTAGAGTTCAGAGGTTTTGTGGTTTCTTCTCATTCCAGAGAATTGAGTGATCTCTGTGTACACATGGAACATGAAAGAGTCACCAAGTCAGAGGGGGCTTCCTAGGGGGCAATGGCCTAACTTGGGCTGCTTTATCCTATAAAGGCACTACTTGCAAAATATTAGCATGTAAGACATTGGTGTTCACTGAATAACACCTTGCTTTTGCCTCGTACAAATATCCTTGTCATTGTTAATGGGTCTTTGTTGCTTGATTAGTACAACAAACATATACCATGATATGCTTGAATTACCACATCCTTAACCAAAACAGGAAATACTGTATGTGAGAGTGCCAAAAGCAAATCCAAACTAGTAATACTGTAAATTGGACTGCAGTGGATATCTTGAAGTTCAAAAGGTACCCTCTCCAGCCTTTGCTGTAAGGCAAAACTCCATCCACTCCAATTTTCCACAAGTCCCATGTGACTGATTACAGTCATGCTATTAAAGCTATTAGGAAGATAACTTTAGATCAGACATAGTAAGTCATTGGTCTTATTTTTTTCATCCCTAAGTACCTAACCAGCATTTCATATAGATTGCTGTACTAACCACGGCCCGAAGTTGCACAAGACAGAGGCAAGCTGGCGGCTGCTCCCACAGGCTTAGAGGTCTAACAACAGAGAATAGTATCTAGTGCTGCTAGATGAAAAATGTTCTACTTACCATACTCTGTGGTTGGGCCTTCAAGCTTGTGTGTAGATCTGCCTGCCTGCCAGACTCTCATTCTCACAATGGAGGTTGCATGTATATAATAAAATTTCAATTTAATGGACCATTTGTGGAGAAGGGGCTTCTGTTATATATGAATGTCCATTGCAACCAAATTTACATCGTTTGTATAATTATGTAATTGATATTTGACATTTGTATCAGTTTTGCAGATGATGTAGATTGACACAAATGACATAAAGGTTATTGATATAATTAGGCAACTAATATAATTTAATTCAAATGACATTCAGTATATCAGCTGCCTGAACTACTTTGGACACAATGGACTTTGCCCATTGTTTGGAAGTGAGGTGAATTTTTGTCCATTGTATCCAAAATCCACTGAATGGAGATCCAAAGAATCAAGGTTTTACTCTATTTGTATATGGCCTCCAAAAAATTATCTCCAAAGCATGAGGTTCTTGGTTGGTAGAAGAAAGATTGCTTCTGCTCTACTTGATGTAGGAAGTCATCTAGCATGGAAGGGATGAAGAACAGGAAACTTAATTTATCTTGGAAGAACTCTTTTTCAGCCCAATTATGATAGTCAGATAATTGGGACATGAGCAAAATCCATATAATATGACCCAGCCTATGAACCCTGGAAAATAACATTGTACAGACTGTACCACTTACTTCTGTAGACCTGAACGCTTCTCTGTATCGGCAACTATCTGCCCATCGAAGATTGTTTAGGGCAGGGTTTCTCAACCTTTGACCCTGGAGCAGGGCTTTCCAAAGTGCCACCGCTGGCGACACACCAGCGGCGGTGGCGGCGGCAGTGCGGCAGCGCACGGCGGCGGCGCGGGGGGCGTGCAGCGGCGCGCGCGTGCATGGCAGCGTCGGCAGCCTCCGCTAAAACGCGGAAGCACTGATACCACACCGCTGCCGCTGCCACCATGCACATGCGCACCGCCGCTTCCGGGTGGTGTGGCAACACACTTTTGTGTCGCGACACACAGTTTGGAAAGCTCTGCCCTGGAGGAACCCTTGAAATATTTTTCAGGCCTCGGGGAACCCCTACACATTCAGGCTCAAATATAGGCCACACGTTACATTATTAGATTCATTTCATGTGTAGACCTGTATATACAGGTAGTCCTCGCTTAACAACCACAATTGGGACCGGAATCTTGGTTGCTAAGCGAAGCGGTCATTAAGTGAATCCAACCTGATTTTACTACCTTTTTTGCAGTGGCCATTAAGCGAATCACTGCGGGTGTTAAGCAAACCACGTGGTTGTTAAGCGAATCACGTGGTTCCCCATTGATTTTGCTTGCCAGAAGCTGGCCAGGAAGGTCGAAAATGACAATCACATGGCCCCGGGACACTGTGGCGGTCATAAATGCGAACCGGTTGCCAAGCACCCAAATCGTGATTGCGTGACCACGGGGGACGCTGTGATGGTCATAAATGTGGGGACTGGTCGTAAGTCGTTTTTTTCAGCACCATTGTAAGTCTGAACCATCACTAAATGAATAGTTGTTAAGCAAGGACTATTTGTATGCATTAACAATGTTCTTAAACTAATAATAAAGAATGAAACTTACCTCTTTAATGTGAAGTTGCCAAAATTTGAAATAATTTTTAAAATAAATCATGATCTCCCAGGGAACCCCAAGTGACCTCTCGCGGAACCCTGGTTGAGAAACGCTGGATTAGGGAATATGATGGCATTTTAGTCTTCTCCCTAATATGCTATTTCTGTACATGTAGAGAGTGTTTTCTTTAGAGGAAAAACATAACATTTTGTAGGACGGCATAAGCTAGACTAAAATTCACTTCATTGGTGTGTCTTCCATTGAGGGTTATGATGTGATTTTTCTGAATGAGTGATTTTAATTCCTTTACATAGGAATCATATTTATTGATACAATGCCGTAATACTGTATAATTCTTTTACTTCTTTCTCTGCTGCTGAAATTGCTATTGCTAAAAATCTAGTAAATAATATTCAACAACAGCAATACGTATCAATGGGATGAAACTGTATAGAATAGCAAGAAATGAAAGTGTGTGTCAAAACAGAAACATCTCTGGTCGTAAGGGGTTAGCTTCTAAATGGGTGATGTGGTTTGCCTCTTGATTTCATGGGTCTGCTTGTGTGTTCACCCCAGCAATGCTGCTTTGACGGAAGAGTCTCACCTGTCTACAAAAATTGCTATTTGTCTCAGAGCACCTTCAAAATATACTTTTCTGCCTTTTTAAATTATGGGAGGAAATGCAAAGTTTGAGTGCATTCGAAGGTGAGACTGGCCCAAATGAACTGCACCTTGTTTGTTCAGATCACTGTGGCCGCTGCAGTTTTCTCAGCTGTTCCTTCTTCCTCTGGCCCATCTCCGGCAGGAGAACAGGGCATGGTTTGTTCTGCCTGCCTTCTTAGATCCTTGGGCGATGGCTTTCCAGCCCTATTATGCAGTGAGCAAGTGGAGCGTGTGGTAAGAGGAATCTCTGAAGGCAGAAGCAGATCTCTGGCTATTTGTGGGCACACTTTTGGGGGCGAAGCTTGGAGAATGGCATGCTTGTATTTCAAAGGTATGGCAGAAGGAGCATATATTTAATTTCAAGACATGGTTTCTATAACAAATATTGAGACTTGTATTGCAGTGTACATCCTTCCTGGATTTTTATGTGGTTTCTGCTGTCTTTCTGATGGAAGGTCAAGTAAGACAAGGGGGTTGTTTTATTCCTAGTCTCTGATGGCTGAGACAATTTTATTTTTTACCAAGTCTAACTTCTGTTTCTTCTGCCTAGGTAAACAACAATGGAATCATATCCTTTTTGAAAGAGGTATCTCAGTTCACCCCCGTGGCTTTCCCCATCTCCAATGACCGGCGCGTTGTTGCCGCATTCTGGGCTGATGTTGATAACCGGCGTTCAGGGCAAGTGTATTACCGGGAAACCACAGATCAAACTGTTTTGGAGAGAGCCACTAAGGATATCTCACAGTATTTCCCAGAATTCCCAGAGTTCTCAGCCCAGTGGGTATTCATAGCAACTTGGAACAAGGTCACCTTCTTTGGAGGAAACTTGTTTTCTCCAGTAAGTATCAGGACCAGAATATTGATTGATGGGTAATAAGAATAAGAAGGGTTTTTTTCTCCCAGAGTGTATATGACCGTGATTAAGCTTGGGCAGAACAGAAAGTGTAGTAAGTCATTGACTTATCAGCGGAGTAATCTTTATTTCAGACATCTATCTTTCCTACAGTATGAGAGATCAGAGGATAAAATACAATACTCATTCCATTTACAGAAGAAAGAAAAAATACAAATTAAAACATTCTAAAAAAAATAGGAACCGGGGCACACAAGGTAGCAGAACAATAAAAAGGTTCGATATCCTTGCCATGAATCAGTGCTTAAAAATGCGTCTGCCTCTCTTGTAACCAAGCAGCTCTTCAGGACTCAAATGGGCTCAAGAAGTGTTGATTGAGACCTTCCTGAGAAGGTTTTACTCTGGTATTAACCAATGCTGCAACTTTCTGGACATTGCTTACTGCCTTAGTACTCTCTCTGTGTGTGTTTTTTGTTTTTGTTTTCTGTAGGTAAATACCTTCCAGATAGTCCTCATCACTGATGGCCTCCTTTCCTTCACTGTCTTCAACTATGAGTCAATCACCTGGACCACAGGCATGCATGCCAGCAGCGGAGGAAATTTAGCAGGCCTGGGAGGCATAGCAGCCCAGGTAGACTACATGATCACATTCAAGCAAGTCTTCTTTCTAATACACGGCATACATTCTTGGAGGTGGATGAGGATGAGGATCTTGATATGACCATGAAATACTAAGATAATCCTCAGCCCCAACTTCTTAAATAATAAACCTATTTTTTCCCATCCCTTCAGAGCTAAGACTATATAGGACCTTTATTATAGGAAACTGCAGCTATTTACTTTGGCCAGTGCTTCTGAGTTCCTTCCCTTCATTAGCACTGACTTTTTAAAAGAGCCATCCAGCAATGACTGCACCAAGTACAGCTTTCCCTTGGCATTTACATTTCATCCTGATGTGTTGCTTTCTTTCTTTAATGTGTGGATTTACCATTATTTGATCCATGCTTGGCCGGCTACTGGCACTCATCTGAGTTGTCTCCAGTAAGCAGGAAAGTGCAGGTGTAAAGGAAATTAATCTGTTTTCAGTCCCAGAAATTCAGGAGTGTAGACTTTTATGATTGTAAACAGAGCAGTAACCACATGCTTTGGATACTGTACAGTGCTTCAGGAACACCCTGCCCTGGCTCAGCCAAAGAGGGAGAGAGAGGAAGTTGAAAAGTTTTTCACCAGGCACTGGATTTTGACCAAATTTGTGAGAACTTGCTGCTGTAACTCACAAGGCGATGGAGTGGCTCGGCACAAGCACCTCGCAGCTCAGCATGGCAGAGGCTGCTGCTTGGCTTGAGATAGCAGAGCTGTGCTCATTTTGTGGAAAGCAGCAGGAGAGTCCAAGATTCTCTTGGATTCACCCTGTATAGATGAATGGGGATGAAAATAGGCTCAGTGTTTTGTGTGCTTTCCAGCTGGTGAGTCATGGATGTGTGGGGATTGCTGGGGCCAAAAGCCATTTGGGAGAAGAGTTGCAATAAGTAGACCATCTGAACTCCCTCGTTCCCTCCCACCTCCTTTTTTCCTTTTAATGCTGACAGTTTAGCATGTGTTGTAGCCAAAGTCTTTAATCACAGATGACATTCAAAACAGTAGGGGATGGCTTCTAGGCTATCGGCTGCTTATTTTCTAATGGTCTATCCTGAAGCAGCTGGAACTGGGGTCCAAATAAATGGTTGCCCTAGAGAAGAAATGCTTGCCTCAACATATCCTTGCAAGTAAGCCTCCAGATGTTAGTGGCCCACAAAAATGTTTGCTAATTGTGAACCAGTTTAGTCATTTATGGACTGATGACTGTATGATTGCCAAGAGAGAATTCTTCTCCCAGGAGTCCAGGCTCCTGGCTTACAAGGAGACTGAAAAAGCTACGTTCTGGTTATATTTATTACACTCATATCCCCTTTTTCCCTTTGGAAATCAAAGTGATATACTGTATGCTGGGTTTCCATGAGTTCTCCCATCTAGGCGCTGACAAGACCAAGAACCTCTAAGTTCATGTCATGCAACATGTTTCATCAGAATATAGCCCTGGGGATTGAATGTTTAAGAAATCCAGAAACTGAAGATAATCTAGGAACAAATGAAGCTCCCATACATCAAATGAGATCATTGATCCCTCTTGCTGAGTTTTGTTAACACCGGCAATAGCACTTTGGGATTCCAGACCAGAGCCCTTCCCAGCCCAGTCGGTAGATTCAGGGGACCCTCCATATACAAAACATGTGATCTACCACTGAGCTACATGACTTCTCCTTGGAAGAAATTTGTCAAAGGAAAACTTTTAGAAGAGCAAACAATTGTCCCCACAGAGGGATCAGAGGAGTTGTATTGCTTGGGTCACTAATGTCTCCTATGCAAAACAGTAGCTATTTAGATGGGAAGCAGTAAACATGAAGCAACATTCAGGGAAATTGGATGCTTCCCTTCCTTATGTTCTTGCAGTCCATTCCTCTGCAGGGCACTGGGCATGGTGGAAGAGAAAAGTCCCTTGCATTTCCCCACAGCTGCCCTGCTTTCCCCAGCAAGAGGTTTCAGTCTCTGCCCTTGTCTTCCTAGGCAGGTTTCAATGCCGGTGATGGAAAACGGTATTTTAACATCCCCGGATCCCGCACTGATGACATTGTCGACGTGGAGATGACGACAAATGTGGGTATCCCCGGGCGCTGGGTATTCAGAATCGATGATGCCCAGGTGCAAGTGGGGGGCTGCAACAACACAAGTAAGAGGACAGCAGTTAGGTTTATTTAATGAAACCAATTCTTCCAGCCCTTCTCTTTGTCCCTGTGAAAATTCTAGTTCTATGGAAGGCAGCAGCCATGTAATAGGAGCAGTTTGTGGGGGCACGTGAACTTCTGAATACTCTGCTGAGTTGTTACATGAGTGCAGTATAATAAATGTGGTTAGCAAGACATGGGATGCACTGATGCAGAAACTCTGTGCAAGTTACAAATTTTGGCGTTATGGCTATGCTACTCAGACTGAATCCCTTGGTGGGTATAGATCTCTTCTGGTTGATTAAGAGCTCTTTAATTATTTCTGAGAATGAAACAAGTGAAATTAAGACATAAATAGAATACATCTGAGAAAAGCAGGACTCATGAAAGGAAGAAGACCCTGAAATTAAGATGATTCCACCTTTCCCCACAAAAGGCAGAATGAGATAGAACAAACTCATCTGTCTCTTTACTGTATTCTCAGCTAATCCTAAATGATTCTCTCATTTTAACACTGCATTATTCGGGAGGTGGGGGGAAGCTAGTTTCTTCTTAGTCAATACTCTATTTATTTGTTACACTTCATATTGTGGCGTTCATCTCAACCATGAGCTAAAAGTGGCATCTATAGTGCTTTCTTCTCCTGCTATGCTGAGAGAGAGCAATTTATTTATTTATTTATTTATTTATCAAATTTCTAACACTGCCCATCTCCCTCTCAATTGGCCCCAAATTACCTAGTGAACTTCATGGTGATTAGAACCCCAGTCTTCTCATTAGTCATTACATCCCAAAGCTATTAGTGTTTAGAAAAGACTTAAGACTCTTAAACTGTAAATTAATTTCATATAGAGATTACAAGCATAAATCCATAATGTTTTCTTAAGTTAATTCAATCATGTTTGGTGGGACTCAGTCCCAGATGTATACCAGCTTTCCCCAATCTGGTATCCCAAATCTGATATGACTGCAGTTCCCAGATTATCCAGCAAGCTTAACTAGCCTTCCTAGATAGCTGGAATTCTGGAAATTAATTAATTAATTTGTTTGTTTGTTTGTTTGTTTGTTTATTTTCTATCTCACCTTTATTATTTTTATAAATAACTCAAGGTGGCGAACATACCAAATACTCCTTCCTCCTCCTATTTTCCCCACAACAACAACCCTGTGAGGTGAGTTGGGCTGAGAGAGAGTGACTGGCCCAAGGTCACCCAGCTGACTTTCATGCCTAAGGCAGGACTAGAACTCTCAGGCTCCTGGTTTCTAGCCCAGCACCTTAACCACTAGACCAAATTGCAGTCCCAGTGCTCCAGGAAGGTGCTAAATGGATGTATTAGATTGCATTCCAGGTTTAATTGCAAAATTTTATTGTGTGGGGCTCTGAGGTCCCTAGTAGAGGTGTTTGCAAATCCATATGGGAAGTGAAATTAAACCTCCCCTAGGGATTGGCAAAGACCATCACTAAGAGCTATCCATCATGCCAGGTCTTACTCTCCTATAATCCTGAGGTTTGTTCAAAAATTGAAACTTCCCAGTAATCTGTGACCATCAGTTTTGCATTGTCTGCATGATTTCCAAGTAAAAACATGCATTCAGACTTGGCTCCTTAGAGTTAGGTGAGTTCTCTTCTGACTCTTCATCCGTAATTTAAATTTATCTGGCCATCCTGGGTTATATACTGCTCTGGAGCTCTCTCTCTAGGCTATTGTTCCTTCTTTCCTCTCCCACCCCCTGATTTCCAAGTTTAGCAGTACCAGAGATTCAGTAGCTGATTTTCCCTGCCTTTCTTTTTTCCTTGAAGACATACTTCAATTAAAAAGTATAATAATGTTGACAAAATTCTTTGATAATGGAATTTTGTTCGTACTGATGCAGTTCTTAACTCATGGGATTGTCATAAAAGTATTGCAGTATAACAAAAGGCAAAGAGATGCCAGGTAGAAGCATGAAGATGATAGAATTGATCAAAACTATTTTTCTGTAAAAATGATTTAATAAGATCCTTATTAAATTTTCACTTGATAAAAGACTGAACATTGATCTATCAAGGATATTCATTTCATAATCTTGAGTTTCAAAAAGATCGTATAAGTCCTAGACAGATCAATAAAGCTACTGACATGGACAACTGGGGCAGGGGCAGCAGTGGCAACCAACTTTCTGTATTTAAACTAATTTTTAAATAATACATCTATTTACTGTAAATTCCAATCCAATTTAAATGTGGATGAAGTACATTACATTGTGTGGTTTTAAAACAAATGTGACACTTCTGTACCTTGGTCATCTGAGTTAATTATAGAGAATAAGCCACAAGGACAGAGGAAGTTGGATTAATCAGCTGCTCTTGTTGCCGCACCATCTAACAGCGCTCTGACCATTCTACCAGCTACTGAATTATTTATTATTTATTATTATTACTGGCTTATTTCTTCATGCAGCTTCAGTGTGTTTGACACTTCGCCCTTGCTTGAATGGAGGAAAATGTATTGAGGACTGCATCACAGGGAATCCTTCATACACTTGCTCTTGTCTCGCTGGCTTCACTGGAAAACGATGCCAAATTGGTGAGTCTTGTTTGCCTGTTGTGCACAATTGTACGGAAGAGCTGCATACAACTGAACCCCTGAATTAGACCCCACATAGCCATTTGGTTTATTCCACATGGCAATCTATAGATTATTTTTTTTCTCCCCCAGGGAATGGGGAATTGAATATCTGAGCATATCCTAATCCATAACATCTCTCATTTTCTCTTCCAGATGTGGATGAGTGCGCTTCCAATCCATGTCGTAATAAAGCATCTTGTATCAGTGGCATCAACAGTTTCAGCTGTTGGTGTCCACCAGGATTTAAAGGAGCTACATGTGAAATTGGTGAGAAATACTGTGTAAGAGCAAAGACAAAATCCAATAACAAATCTAAGCAGAAAGTGTGATTATGATTTTACTATTAATAGTATGTATTTAATATTTTGTATTGTGTTTTAAAAAAATTTTAGCTGCCTTGAGTGCTTGTTTGAGCAGAAAATCAGGTTAATTAGATACATACAAAGATAGAGTTGTACCAGAACTTATTTGTTGCAATTACTTTAATTTTAGGAAAGAATATGCTTTACTGACATGGTATCTCCAGAGGTGTTGGATTATACTTCCCAGAATTCCCAGTGCCCCAGATAAGGCCCTTGGGCATGGCTACCTTGGAACTTCCCATATTTCCCTTCCATATAATTTATCATTACCATCTACTTATCTTCCATTAAACAAGGAACAATGCTAATTCCAATGGCTGGTCTATGTGCATATTCAGAAGCTGGGAGATTCCATAGTTTATATGGTTTTGTCAGTGGAACAGCAATATATTAATGTCCTAATTTAATTTTACTTTCTTTTGCTGAAATGTAATAGAGGAGTCTCCATGTGAAACCAAAGAATGCCAGAACGGTGGAGAGTGCCAAATAGCAAACAGGACGGCTGTCTGCCTTTGCCAGTCAGGTTATACTGGAGAAGATTGTGAAATAGGTGAGCTAAAAATCAGCATGTGTAGTTGATGTAATCACCTTTTAATCCCCTGTTCTTCTGGTGGCAATTGCATTGTTTATTTCTATGCGATTTGAACAAGTATTTCCGGGTTTTTTTAATCAATTAATTCCCTATTTATGAATAACAGATCTTATAGTGCTCGTGCAGTATGGTTTTATACATAATGAAGACTGCAGTCTCTTTTCAGACTTAATATTTTTGTTCTCTTTCTTTTTTCTGCAGAAATAAATGAATGTGAGTCCAGCCCGTGTCTGAATGGTGGGCAATGTATGGACCTTGTGAACAACTTTACTTGTGTCTGTGCAACACCTTTTACTGGACAGCGCTGTGAAATAGGTGCTCTGATTTTGTAACTGCGTGGTGGCATCCTTCTTCCCACAAAGAGAGCCAGTTTGGTCTAGTGCAGGGGTCAGCAAACCGCAGCTCGTGAGCCACATGCGGCTCTTTGGCCCCTTGAGTGTGGCTCTTCCCCAGGCAGGCGTGGCGGGCGTGGTGGGGGCAGGCGCAGCAGCGGCCGTGGCGGGGGCAGGCGCGGCAGCGGCCTGGTGTGCATGGCGGCGGGCATGGCGGCAGCAGGCCCTAAGTGTGCGCGATTGGCTCCTGCCCGCAAACCCCGCCCCCTTCCACGCGATTGGCCCCCGCCCGCAAACCCCACCCCCTTCCACGCGATTGGCTCCCACCCTCAAACCCCGCCCCCTGGCCCTTGAGTGATATTATAAATTTTATAAATGTCAAAATGGCTCCTGGCATAAAAAAGTTTGCCGACCCCTGGTCTAGTGGTTAAGGTGCTGGGCTAGAAACCAGGAGGCTGTGAGTTCTAGTCCCGCCTTAGGCATGAAAGCCGGCTGGGTGACCTTGGGCCAGTCACTCTCTCTCAGCCCAGCCCACCTCACATTGTTGTTGTTTTGTGGAAAATAGGAAGAGGAAGGAGTATTAGATATGTTTGCCGCCTTGAGTTATTTATAAAAATAATAAAGGTGGTATAAAAAATAAATAAATAAAGTCCATCTCTCTTCTTCTTTCTCTTTCTTTGCTACTTTCAGCCCCTCAGCTTAGACCCAACCTTGTATGTGTTACATTCAGTTATTCAGCTGCATTGAGCTATACTGAGGCTATACTGAGGCTCCCTCCTCTCCTTCATTCTAGATCCTTCAGCCTGTGAGGGCAGGAACTGCAGGAACCGGCAGATGTGCAACTATATCCGCCCAGGGCGCTATGTCTGCACATGCTCACCAGGCTACTATGGGAACAACTGCCAATATGGTGAGTGTATTTCTCTCCAAAGGGGAAAAGCGTAATTCAGCTGTGCCCCTGCACATCCTGCTCATGTAGAATGCTCTCCACTAATTTATTTAATCCAGTGACTGGTTGCGTTTGACATTCAAGTTGTTCAGCTTCTTCTTTATTTTGGGAAATGGCAGTTGTGTTCCATCATCCAACTTCTCCTGCTTATTCATTAAACAGTACTGCTCAAGGATAGGGAGCTTGTTTTGATCAGAGGGTCAAGTTCACTGGGGCTAAGTGACTATCAGCAGTGGTTAATCCCACTCGAGATGTACTTGCTTGGATCCATGCTTAGACTGAACTAGTCACTTTACTTAAACCTTGCGTAAAAGAATTCATTGCCCTTACCTCCAGCTCCTAGTTTTTAATGAAGCATTGAAGTAGCCTTAAATGGCATCAGTACAAGGTAAGCTATTTTAAGACCTCATTGCCATATGGAAGTGTGTTTTGGGGAGGAGTCGCCCTATGTATGCTTACTGTACATCACTCCTGATGTTCATAGTCCTCTTTGAATTTGTGTAATTGGGCATGTGTTATTTGATCATTTTAAAAATGACTTTTATCAGGACTGAGAAACCTGTCATCCTCCAGATGTTACTGAGGTACCAGCAGTCCTCACCACCTTGGCTGGTGGTAAAGAACACTGGCATCCAGACTATAACTTTCTTATTTCAGCTCTTTAAAGCTTAAAAATATATAATTCCAATTAACATTACACTAGAGAGCATTTAGGTACAAAACCATTAAAACACCATCATTCAATCGAATATATAAAAGGGCAAAATGTTTAAAACAGAACAATTAAACCATACTGAGTAGCTGAGTGCTATGATTTGGCTATGACAACTGAGAACGTTACTTCTGGGGGGAAAATGGCAATCTGAGGACGGCTCTGTGAAAAGCAGAGCCGATGACCATGACAGAATGAAGAGCCGGCGAGTAGACCGGCTCTTCGTAATTCCTCTCTGGACAAGGAAAGGACTTGAGATCACCCACAAGTGCTCCCCGTGAGGAGACTGCAAGACAGTGGTCTCCACTGGGTTTAGAGCTCTGGGAGACGAGGGAATAGCCATCTTGCTCAAACCGCTGTCAGAGTCTTTGAAAGGACACTGGGCTCGCATACTTCCTTTTCTAATCACTTTCGGAAATTGCTTGTTAACTGCTTTTCAGCTATTAGGAACCTTTGGATCAACATGTTTTACAGCACCGGGTGAGTTTCCTTTGCTTGTCTTATAACTCCAATCTCAAAAACAATTTAAGGAAGTTAGACACCTGCGGAGTGACAAGGCTGGAAACACCAGGTGAGCTTAGCACTTTCAATCCTCAATATAAGAATATAAGAAAAAAAAATCTACTTTTATAATTTTTAAGAACTTAAAATAAGCAGCCTCCAGCAAAGGAGATCGTTACCTTGTCGTGGTGCTGGAGCTTGAGCACCTCAATGAAACCATGAGCTAAACCGTGAAGGGACACCCAAGACGGGAAGGTCATGGCAGAGAGGTCAGACTAAATACAATCCCTGGGGAAGGTAATGGCAACCCACCCCAGTATTCTTGCCATGAAAACTAAATGGATCAGTACAACCAAAGATATGTCGGTATACCATCGGAAGATGGGACTCCCAGGTCGGAAGATGGTCAAAATGATACTGGGGAGGAACAGAGGATACATTCAACTAGCCCCAGATGTGATGACGCAGCTAGCTCAAAGCCGAAAGGACGGCTAGCGGCCGACGGTGCTGGTGGTGAACGACGAATCCGATGTTCTAAAGATCAACACACCATAGGAACCTGGAATGTAAGATCTATGAGCCAGGGCAAATTGGATGTGGTTATTGGTGAGATGTCAAGATTAAATATAGACATTTTAGGTGTCAGTGAACTGAAATGGACTGGGATGGGCCACTTCACATCAGATGACCACCAGATCTACTACTGTGGACAAGAGGACCACAGAAGAAATGGAGTAGCCTTCATAATTAATAATATAGTGGCTAAAGCAGTGCTTGGATACAATCCAAAAAACGATAGAATGATCTCAATTCGAATTCAGGGTAAGCCATTTAACATCACAGTGATCCAAATATACGCCCCAACCACAGATGCTGAAGAAGCAGAAGTAGATCAGTTCTATGAGGATCTGCAGCACCTACTAGATAATACACCAAAAAGAGATGTTATTTTCATTACAGGAGACTGGAATGCTAAGGTGGGTAGTCAGACGACACCTGGAATTACAGGCAAGCATGGTCTGGGAGAACAAAATGAAGCAGGACATAGGCTGATAGAATTTTGCCAAGACAACTCACTGTGCATAACAAACACTCTCTTCCAACAACCTAAAAGACGACTTTATACATGGACTTCACCAGATGGTCGACACCGAAATCAGATTGACTACATCCTTTGCAGCCAAAGGTGGCGGACATCTATACAGTCGGTAAAAACAAGACCTGGAGCTGACTGTAGTTCAGATCACGAACTTCTTATTGCAAAATTTAGAATCAGACTAAAGAGAATAGGGAAGACCCACAGATCAGTTAGATATGAGCTCACTAATATTCCTAAGGAATATGCAGTGGAGGTGAAGAATAGATTTAAGGGACTAGATTTAGTAGATAGGGTCCCAGAAGAACTATGGACAGAAGTTCGCAACATTGTTCAGGAGGCGGCAACAAAAAACGTCCCAAAGAAAAAGAAAACCAAGAAGGCAAGATGGCTGTCTGCTGAAACACTGGAAGTAGCCCAAGAAAGAAGGAAAGCAAAAGGCAACAGTGATAGGGGGAGATATGCCCAATTAAATGCAAAATTCCAGAGGTTAGCCAGAAGAGATAAGGAATTATTTTTAAACAAGCAATGTGCGGAAGTGGAAGAAGACAATAGAATAGGAAGGACAAGAGATCTCTTCCAGAAAATTAGAAACATCGGAGGAAAATTCCAGGCAAAAATGGGTATGATCAAAAACAAAGATGGTAAGGACCTAACAGAAGCAGAAGAGATCAAGAAAAGGTGGCAAGAATATACGGAAGATCTGTATAGGAAGGATAATAATATTGGAGATAGCTTTGACGGTGTGGTCAGTGAGTTAGAGCCAGACATCCTGAAGAGTGAGGTTGAATGGGCCTTAAGAAGCATTGCTAATAAGGCAGCAGGAGACGATGGTATCCCAGCTGAACTGTTTAAAATCTTGCAAGATGATGCTGTCAAGGTGATGCATGCCATATGCCAGCAAATTTGGAAAACACAAGAATGGCCATCAGATTGGAAAAAATCAACTTATATCCCCATACCAAAAAAGGGAAGCACTAAAGAATGTTCAAACTATCGAACAGTGGCACTTATTTCACATGCCAGTAAGGTAATGCTCAAGATCTTGCAAGGTAGACTCCAGCAATTCATGGAGCGAGAATTGCCAGATGTATAAGCTGGGTTTAGAAAAGGCAGAGGAACTAGAGACCAAATTGCCAATATCCGCTGGATAATGGAGAAAGCCAGGGAATTTCAGAAAAACATCTATTTCTGTTTGATTGACTATTCTAAAGCCTTTGACTGTGTGGATCATAACAAATTGTGGCAAGTTCTTGGTGGTATGGGGATACCAAGTCATCTTGTCTTCCTCCTGAGGAATCTGTATAACGACCAAGTAGCAACGGTAAGAACAGAGCACGGAACAACGGACTGGTTTAAGATTGGGAAAGGAGTACGGCAGGGTTGTATACTCTCACCCTACCTATTCAACCTGTACGCAGAACACATCATGCGACATGCTGGGCTTGAGGAATCCAAGGCTGGAGTTAAAATCGCTGGAAGAAACATTAACAATCTCAGATATGCAGATGATACCACTTTGATGGCTGAAAGCGAGGAGGAGTTGAGGAGCCTTATGACGAAGGTGAAAGAAGAAAGTGCAAAAGCTGGGTTGCAGTTAAACCTCAAAAAAACCAAGATTATGGCAACGAGCTTGATTGATGACTGGCAAATAGAGGGAGAAAAAGTGGAGGCAGTGACAGACTTTGTATTTCTAGGCGCAAAGATTACTGCAGACGCTGACTGCAGCCAGGAAATCAGAAGACGTCTACTTCTTGGGAGGAGAGCAATGGCAAATCTTGATAAAATAGTTAAGAGCAGAGACATCACACTGACAACAAAGGTCCGCATAGTTAAAGCAATGGTATTTCCTGTAGTAACCTATGGCTGCGAGAGCTGGACCATAAGGAAGGCTGAGCGAAGGAAGATAGATGCTTTTGAACTGTGGTGTTGGAGGAAAATTCTGAGAGTGCCTTGGACTGCAAGAAGACCAAACCAGTCCATACTCCAGGAAATCAAGCCAGACTGCTCACTTGAGGGAATGATATTAAAGGCAAAACTGAAGTACTTTGGCCACATAATGAGAAGACAGGATACCCTGGAGAAGAAGCTGATGCTAGGAAAAGTGGAAGGCAAAAGGAAGAGGGGCCGACCAAGGGCAAGATGGATGGATGGTATTCTGGAGGTGACGGACTCAACCATTGGGGAGCTGGGGATGGTGACGGCCGACAGAAAGCTCTGGCGTGGACTGGTCCATGAAGTCACGAAGAATCGGAAACGACTGAACGAATAAACAACAAAAAATAAGCAGCAGAAAGTAAGACAAGATTTTGGCTACAGAAAGTTTTAAGGGCTTAGAAAACATTGGAGTTTTGGACTTTGAATATTAAGACTTTGAAATTAAGTTTTATTTTTTTATTTTGTATTAGTTTTTATTGTTGAAAATTGTAATCTTTAATAAAATTACTATTAAAAAAAACAACTGAAAAGGTCTTATCTTTTTCCCAACCAACCATATCTCCAACGGTAGCAGAACACAGGGAAAGTCTGTAATAATACAGTAATAATAATAAAAATCACTGCAGAAGCTGGTTCATAGACTGTGACTCAAAATCCATCTAGGAATTATTCTGTTGATTACCTTTGTGAAAAGAAAATTCTTGGCATCAAACTAGATTCATTTCAGATATTTTTAGCATTGTGGCTGAATTGTTTGAGGTGGCCCTTTTCTAGGAAGATAGAATCAGCCTCTTGGGCAGTAGTTTCCATCCATTACCTTGTCCATAGTAAAGCATAGCCCACAAGCCACCAGACTCTCTGCACGTCATGTAGGCCCTCCTAATGTCTATGCAGTAGAAAAGGTGTTCATATGTAAAGCTGGACATGCAGGGACTTCCTCACATCTTGGAAGTCTACATTTTTGGGATGCTAGGTTGTGTAAAGTCCTCTGTGCTTACTCTGCATGTGTCCTCCCTGTAGACATCAAGAGAAGGGGGTGTGATTGATTGATTGATTGATTGATTTTTTAAGCAGTCCAACTCCCAGCAACTCTGGGTGGTTCACAGATGAACAATAAAATAATACAGTAATAAAAACAAATACAAAAAAATGGCACAAACCAGGCAACAACCAAGCAAGCCCACTTACACAGAAGGGGACTCCAATCACTCTTGCCAAAAGCTTGGGTGAAGAGCGAGGTCTTCAAGGCTGTCCAAAATACCAGCAGAGTGGGGGCCATCTGGATCTCAAGGGGAACCTTATTCCAGGAGGCAGGTGCTGCAGCAGAGAAGGTACATTTCTAGGGTCCTGATAGATGGCATTGTTTACTCAAAGGAACATGGAGCACATCAATCCTGCCAGATTGAATTGGCTGGGCAGATACTATGAGAGATAGGTGGTCCCTCAAGTAACCAGGTCCTATGTCATGTAGGGCTTTATAGGTAAAGACTAGCTCCTATATCTGATACTAAGATGTTCTCATTTTTTTTATGCTACAGAAATATAGCTCTCTATATGTGATCATGATTCCTTCACTGATGTTTTATAGGTGGCCCCAGAATGTCTAATGCCTGTAGCTCCAATCCATGCCAGAATGAGGGCACATGCCTTGAAAGCAGTCAAGGTTATATGTGTGAATGTGCAGAGGGATACACAGGCACTGATTGCAGAGAGAGTAAGTCAAGCGCACTAAACAAAATGTTTGTGTTCTCCTTGAGCTTCATGCATTTATTTCCAAATTAGCCATGGGGAGCTGCAGTCTGGGTGGGCAGTTCACAGAGAACAAATGATTTTTCATTTGTTTTCTTTTCCAAAGTGATTCTGTCTGAGCTGGTTTTAACTCTGTGGAAAAATTACTACTAATATCTTCTCCAACCACATTAAATTTCCAGTTGTTTTAGATTTATCAGTAATAACAATAAGATTCTGTCAGGAACTTCCAAAGGATGACATTGACATACTGTAACTAGCAAAATAAAAACGGAATTGATGTGGGCATTTGCATGTGGTGGTACTGATGGCATGGGAGATAGTGACACCACCTCAGAGTTAGATGTGTGGCACAGTAACTACTATTTTATGTGAGATGGCCATCATGCCTCCTTGCCTGAACTCCATGCTCACAATTTTCAGAAGAAAGAGGTTTGTAATGTTTTTCCAGTGTCAAATTTATTTCAAAAGATTTGCAAATTTGTGGTGTTAATCATTTCAAAATGGGAATTAAAAGCCAAATGTGAGAACAGCATAAAACCAGAAGAAACCCTGATCTTTGTACATTCAGTGTATTGCAAGCATTTAGAGCAGTGTTTCTCAATTTCAGCAACTTTAAGACTTGTGGACTTCAAATCCCAGAAGTTGAAATCCACAAGTCTTGAAGTCCTTGAGATTGAAGTTTTGGTAGCCAGGCCTGGCACAGGGGACTGGGCAGTGATGAAAGGCTGTCTGTATGAAATGATTAACACCACACATTTGCAAATCTTTTGAAATAAATTTGACACTGGAAAAAGATTACAAACCTCTTTATTCTGAAAATTGTGAGCATGGAGTTCAAGCAAGGAGATATGATGGCCATGACACACACTTAAAATAGTAGTTAGGACTGCAACTTTTCACTGATGTTTTATTTGGGGGGGGGGGGGGAATTTGAGGCTTTTCTTTAACTTTAAAATCTATTTTAAGCCTTAAACTTTTTCCCTCTGCATTTCTGCCTAAAAATGTTAGGAAATTGTTTGCTGATTCTCAACAATGGCAATATTAAAATTGATGGTGCAGTTGGAGGGAACTCTGGGTGATGTAAATAAGGGCTTTCAGCACCACATAGGGCTGCCTGTCATTGTTACACTGAGAACAGAATTGTGTTGTTAAACTTTAACATGCTAATACTTCTAGGCAATTTTAATGCATATTACCCCTTGCCATTTTTTTCTCCAGTTTCTGGAGAATTACAGTTTATCCTCCCACTGTATCTCCTCATCCTCCCACTGTATCTCCTGTTCACCCCATTTATCCCCATTAACCTTTCCCCACTCTTAAACTTAACAGGCAGTTAATACTGGCTCCTACCATCCTCTAGGAAGAGAATAGGGATGTTGTCTGAGGTACCGTCTTTTGAAAAAAAGCAATAAGGCTCATTCGAGTTGTTGAACCAAGGACAGATATCACCACAAGGGAGCATTTAATAGGTGAAGTGTGATGACTCCAGCAGGGAGCACAGCTGGTTTGTAATTTGCCATTGCCTAGGTATTAATTAAGGAAAATAACATTAGGAGAAAAGGAAATAAAAGTTCTTCACCACAACATTTGTAGCCAAACCTAATTCTGATCTTTCCCCACAGCAGGCTGAACCATGCTACTTTGGTTATGGAATGGATGTAGATTAGTGAAGGTCTCAGATTTGCCGGCTCGGATGAGATTAATTAGTCCTGCTCAACATTCCCTCTCCCTCCCTCCTTTGACTTTTTGCAGAACTCCCAGAAGACTGTGAGTGTCGAAATGGAGGAAGGTGTCTGGATGGAAATGTCACCATGTGCCATTGCCCACCTGGATATTTTGGACTTCTCTGTGAATTTGGTAAGAGAAAGGTTTTCTGATCTATGCAAACCTTTTATTATCTTCTTTAAATTCTTGCTGCATGTGTGATAAAATGACATACTATATTGTGATACCTTAAAGCGTAACCCATTTATTTTTGTGCTAGTTTTTATGGATCGACTCTGAATCATGAAATCTTATTTGATAATCAACTGAGGAGTCTTTAAGGTGTCACCAGACTCTGTTCTTTCTGCTGTGAAGGATTATCTCTCTAGAAACTGTTACAATATAATATGATGCAATATTATTATTATTGTTATTATTAGATTTTTTAAATCTTGCACACACACACACACACACACACACACACACACACACACTCAGTTTGGCCTGAAATTATCTAACTTTGTGATTAATTACATTTATATCCTTAACTTCCTACCATGGCATACAAGGTAGCATGCATGATTTCTCTACACCAGAGCTTTCCAAACTTTTCATGTTGGTGACACACTTTTTA
This sequence comes from Charina bottae, assembly GCA_023362775.1. Lineage (NCBI taxonomy): Eukaryota > Metazoa > Chordata > Lepidosauria > Squamata > Charinaidae > Charina > Charina bottae. Next base: position 32,757,948 of record JALMGJ010000005.1, read on the forward strand.
GACATGCATCATTTAGCGACACACTCTTACAGCAGGGCATCATTTCGCGACACGCTCTTACAGCAGGGCACAAGGCAGGCACTAGGACCTGCGCGGAATCACAGCGGGTTTGGAGGCAGCAAAGCACAAGGCAGGCACTAGGACCTGCGCAGAATCCTGGGAGGGCTCAGAGGCAGCAGCAGCCGCGACACACCCAGACACTGCAGCCGACACACTAACGTGTCCCGACACACAGTTTGGAAAGCTCTGCTCTACACAGAAGCATGCATACACACTCCTGTTTTAGCCATATATCCATAGTGGATTTGACTAAGGATGGCCTGGTTCGAGGTCACCTAATTTTCTTCATTAATGAATTAGGATTGGGACCCATGGCTCTTCAGTACTTCACCACTCAAACAACAAGACCGCACTGGATCCAAAAGCAAGTAGTATACTAGTTGCCCATTTAATTTCTATTATTTGCCTTTTTTAGTGATCCTGCATGTCTTCATGTCGATCCCACTTCAGCTGTTTGCCACAGCTTCTTAGCTGTTTTGCCTAAAATTATGACTGACATTTCCATTTTGTAAACATGGGCAGATCAACTATTTTATATAACTGGCCAACTAACATTTTGATTCCTTCAGAGCCCCTTCCTGGCATATGATTGCTGAAAGCACCAAGAACCAAGCTAACAGTCCAGATTTTTGTTGGGCACTAGTAATGATCTGAATCTGTATCCGTAACTGATACCCTCCAGTTAGTTGGACTACAGATCACATCAAGCCAGTGATTGGTAGTCTGACCAGGCTGATGGGTTTGTTTGGGGAAGACAGGCTTATACCACGCAGCACTGTTCCTTCTTCTGTGTGTCCTATATCTTCTAGTTTTGTAAGTAAACTAGATAATTTTCTCTCAGCTGGATAATTGATCCTGCTAACTATGTAATGGGTAACATTCCTCATCATGATAAAGCTCATCTGTACAGTACTCAGCTGTGTAATAGCGAATCACCCTGTATGTGCTCTTTTCCTACTGCAGAAGTGACTACTACACCTTGCAATATGAACACCCAGTGCCCTGGTGGGGGTTATTGTATGGAGTATGGTGGCAGTTACCTTTGCGTGTGCCATACAGATTATGGCACTAACCACAGTAAGTAAGACAGGGGATTAGAGGGTGCTCTGACTGCGAGGACCATGATGGGGGAAAGGAGAATGTCATGTAATGATGCCAACCCAGAGTTACCCTGCTTAGTGAAGATTAAGGGGTAGGTTTAAAAGTGAAGGAGGGAGAAATGCAATCTTGGGAAATGCAAAATAATTCACAGCATGTTTGGTCTGAATGCAAGGGACATGCGGGTGACATGGTAGCATGGGAAAATAATGTGCAAGCAACTTGTGCCATCTTTGTTGCTGTTTATGCTTCTAATGCAAATTATACTTTGTCTTGCAAATGGTATAAAATTGGTGAAAATATCAGGTGGACTGTTAAGTATGGGGTTTGTAAATAGTAAGAAGGAGAATCTGCTATATCTTTCTGCATTCTAAAAAAAAAATCCTCCTCTGAAACTGGCATTTACTTGGCATCAGTGAGGGATTTCCTTTAAAGTGCACATTAACATCAGAATAGGGTTTTTCTTTCTTAGCCATGCAGTAAGGGAAGAAACAGTTAATTTTCCTCTCCTGCTGGTTGCAATTCTGAAAATGATTAGCCACCACTCCCTAGAGTACTGCAAAACATCCAACCACACCTCCAACTTGACCCTGTATATATTTAAGATGATGTCAAAATGCTGTTCCTATGTCTGCAACCCCAAACTTGGATTTCTTTATCTTGTATGGATGCATGGCCTAGAATATCCCTGGGCATCTGAATTCAAAGAGATGTGTCCTCTTTTTCCATGTCATTTAATTGAGCGCCTTTCCATGGGGCAGGTGGGTTTTTCATTTAGCATCAGCCCATGTGAGGCCATGTCTGCTTTTGCAGCTGAGCCACCCTCTCCATGTGACTCAGAGCCCTGCCTGAACGGTGGATCTTGTGATGCTCATGAAGACTCCTACACCTGTGACTGTCCCCGAGGCTTCACTGGAAAATACTGTGAGAAAGGTACTTGCCAACACTGAGGTCGTTGAACAGAGTCTACATTCCCAATCCTGCTTTGATGAGAGACAACTTCCCCCCACCCCCCAGAACAGGATTGGGTGAGAAATTGGTTGCAGAGATTGTTTTTCTCTCTCTCATATGACTGAGCCACTGCACGGTTCTTCCCGTGGCCAGCCAGATTCGGGTGAGACCATTGAAGGAGTATTCTGCCTTTAGAACATCCATTACAGGTTCCTTTGTGTTTCTGTATCAAAAAGCACCCAATGCATTGGCCATTGGAAAGTATTACATCTTGGGACTCGGTGTGTCTTAACACCTAATCTAAGAAGGAAATATCTAGGGAGTGTGCAATTGGATGGGGGAAAGCATGGTTTTATGGGGCAATCTGTATGGGAAAAGAGGGAAAGATAATTTGGGCCATGCATGGGCACATGCAGAGAGCTGTTGGCAACTCCTTAAATCAAACACTTCTTTTCCTGGGATCAGCAGGCAGCCACACAAAACCCCACTGCTTCTTTAAGGAGTTGCTGACAGTTATTATCCATGGGACTTTCCCCCTTTACATCTGGATTGCTGTGCAGCCTTTGTTTCATATTTATCCTTTTTATGTCACTAGTAGTGACTTTTTCCAGTAATCTTTGTTCACAATGTTCTAAAAAGCAAAACTTGGTTGTGAAGAGTGGCATACAAATTTTAAAAAAGAAGTTGAAAAAGATCCTTGAATCGAGGGCCCACAATGTTTAGGTGTTAAACTACTGTAGTTCCAAGCTACTATAACAAGATTTTTATTGTTTGTCTCCTTTAATTGTATTAGTTGCACTACAAAGGTAGATTATATAGAGCCCGAAAGATCAAATCAAAAGTACATTTAGTGCAGCATTCCTAGCACTTACTGTATGCTTTTAGGAACAGTCTCGGGCATGGAGGAATTCTCCTGGTTTTTCACCTGCTGTTAGTGGTATTTTAGCTCTCATTTTTGAGGTGCATTAATAAAAGACTAATTTAAAAGTTTAATTTAATTTAATATTAATTTATTTTAAATTTAATTAATTTAATTTAATAATAGACTGACTTAAAACAGACTGATGGACAGTGATGGACAAATTCCTTTTCAAAGTCATCTAAGTGAGGGGCAATTTCCATAGTGGTTTGGTTCTGTGCATAATAGAAAGGCATAACCTAGTTAGTTTTGGATTTAGCATGATGTACAACAGTGGTTTCTTTCTTGGCAGCAAACCTCAATTTGAGAGAATGGTTTACTGTTGGGTAAATGATGAATCCTATCTTGTTTTAACTATTGTTAGCCATTGTATCTGAAGCCAGATTTGTGGCTTATTTATGGCTTGTGCTTGTACTCAGCTCAAAATGTGGATATTGGCAAAATAAATAAAGGAAAAACAATACCAGGTATTGGTCAAAGAATTCATTATTTGTTTGCCAGCAAGTCTAATGCCAATTTGTTTAACAAACCATTCTTAAAACGCAGCTTGGCTAAGCAATATTTCTGAATAATATTATACATAGCAGAAATTGATTTTGGTGAAGTATCTTGAATTTATTCATAATCCACATCTGTGGATTGGTTGCTGAAAGTAGGAATCAGTTTAATGTGACAAATGGACTAGACAAGCAGTGAACAGACTACTCCTTTCATCCCATTTGTATCGTGTGGAAGGTTTATTTTCAAAGGGTATACATAGCAAGTATTGTTCCTTTTCTCTTGCCAGCAAGACCCAAATTGTGCAGCTCTGGACCCTGCCGCAATGGAGGGACCTGTAAGGAATCCGATGGGGAATACCACTGCACCTGTCCCTACCGCTTTACAGGGAAGCACTGTGAGATAGGTACTCGATGGCACACTCTTGTCCCTTTGAAAATGCTTTGGAATTGTACACTATATAACTTACATCTTTTGTTCTTGTAGGTAAACCTGATCCTTGTACCTCAGGGCCTTGTCATAATGGGGGCACCTGCTTCCATTATATTGGCAAGTACAAATGTGACTGCCTCCCTGGATACGCTGGACGGCACTGTGAGATAGGTACTGGAATAGGAGGGATCTTTGTCCACCAGAGCATAATTGTGAACCAAAAGACTTCGCCTGTAGCCTTTGGCCTGGACAAGAGGTTTGGGGTTGGTTTCTTTCACTCATTAAGCAGCAGGTGTTTTCTGCCCCAAAGGATAAACCTAAAGAAGGGCCCATTTGCATTAGTATTTAAAATAATTACCAACTCTCTCCCATGAGAAGACATTTTTAAATGGGCATTTATTTATTGTGAATTTTAGAAAAACGTGATACGCCTTTGATAACAATTTATCTCTTCTTAATCAAGAGGATAGTGTGTGTCCCTCCAGCTGTTGCTAAACTATAGCTCCCAAGATCCTTCACCTTTGGCTTCTAGGAGTTCAAATTCCACATTTGAAAGACCACACAGTCTCCATCCGTATCCTAATCCCCTGAAAGTTTCATAAAAATAAAAACACACATGAAAAAAGGAGGGAAAGGTCATGTTCAAAAGCTTCTTTAACTTTCACGTTGCTTGTGTAAAACTGCAAAGATGTAGGTTAACAACTCTTACCTACTGTCTGTGATAAACGTCTTTAGTAACTTCTGATAAAATTAATGACATCTGTACAGAAGAGAGAAAAGATATAGAACAAGTTGATGCTTGACTAATGTAACTCTGTATTCACCTCTTAATATGTTTTTAAGATAGGGTAATCTGTGGGCCTTAATCTTTTGAATCTTACATCCCTCAAATAACCAGGGTCCTACTTCAAAACAAAAAGTTCACTTTTTCCAAGAAGGAAATTAATATGCTGTATAGACATTCTGTTATTATATTGATTCTTTCATCATCAATGTCATGATCATTATCATCATCATGAAAGCAGCACAGGAAGGTTTCAGCCATGTATACACTTTTTGGGCCATGAGTCCCATTAAACTCAGCTGGATTTAAGTTCTAAGTAGGCTTCAACTGGAACTTGATTGGCACTCCAAGACTCTCCCCACCTTACATGTGTTTGCCAGAAAATAACTTGACAGATTTTTGCTTGAATGGGGTGAAGAGTGAAAAGGAGATGTTAGGTCTACTCCATAAGTGCCCAGTGACGGATGTCATCATACTTCCAAGACTGAAAAAGGGAGTAATGCTGGATACACCAAGGTATCAGCACTACCACTTTCTTTGCCTCCACCTGGACACTGGCTCTTAGTTTCCTTGATCACCTTGCATGGGTAGTGAGTGCTTGCTCACCGTGGCAGGTTCAGTTGTCACCTCTGGCTCCTGGACGACAGAGACAAAGCCCTAGGAAGGAGGTGGCTGGTGGACCAAATAGTTCAGACAAAGGAAGCAAAGTGGATGGAGAGTGAAAACAGAGAGCTGGTTCAACTGCTATTGCCTGGCCTAAACAGCTGTAGTGTGTAAACAGAAAGACTACAAGGAGGTTCATATACTGTATGTTGGGAAGCACAACTTGCAGGGGAGTTTATGAGCTTGCCCTGTGTTTCACCTGGGCTGCTTCTGTGTACTATCAATAGCACACATACCACTGGTTAAGAAACACTGGTTTAAATAATGGGTCAGTATAGCCATAATAACTTAGTGAATGCACATAACCGGAATATCGTTTATTCTGCAGCTTATTTCTTCCAAAAAGGGGTTACTTTCTGCACAGATAATTAACATCAGCTTGTTGAATCCCCAAGGTTATAATTTAATGAATTGTCTTTTTTCAAATATCAACTTAGATTCCAGGAAATGTTAAATTACTGCTTTGCTTTGCAGATTTGAGCAAAGACTAAGCTATATTAATGATTAAGGTGTTGGACTGAGACCAGGAGACCCAAAGGCAAATCTCCACTTGATCATGGGGCTCATTGGGTGACTTAACCCAGCACTTCATAGTATCATTGTAGTGGGGGAAAGTAAGGGGACTCTCACAATGTACTGCATATTCAGCTGTCAGAGAAAAGGGAGATATAAATGGAATAATAACAAAAACTACATAAAGGGTACATATTTGGCTGCAGTCTTTTGTGATATCTCCAATGGAAACATGATATTATTGGATAGGGTCAGACTCATGCCTCTTCACCAGCCAGCCCCTCCGTTCCCTGTTTTCATGCCCTGAGATGCCCAGGCAAGTCTAATGTGAGTGTTCCATGTCTTTTCTTGCATTGAGAAAATGTTTCAACAGATAGAGCCTCCATCTAGCCTCCAATTCCGCCATTAGTGAGATTGCATTAGGAATCACTTATGTTAAGGTCCTGCATAGATGCTTTTTGTAAGCTCTGCTTTGAATAGGGAATGGAACAGTGTACCATGTTGGAATGGAATCTGTTTTACAGCTCCTTCTCCTTGTTTCCTGCATCCATGTAAAAATGGGGCCACTTGTGAGGACCTTGGCAACAGATATGCCTGCATATGCTCCACAGGTTACACAGGAAGACACTGCCGATCAGGTAACATTAGAAAAGCATAATACACCCTAGAGAAGTTTCCTCATTGGAAAAGATAACAATTGTCACCATGAGACAGTTGCCAAGAAAGAGGGCAGTGCCTACGTTTTAATTAAACAAAGCACTGGATTTTTTTTGAATAAAAATCAGCCGTGTTCTAGAATATTCTAGTTCACATGTTGTTGTTTTTATTTTTGGGGGTGGAAAGTGTTTAGGAACTGGCAGCACTGCCACGGTAAGGCATGCTGGAATTCACAGCCCAAAGCTTTGCAAAGAATTTGCTTTTCCCTCAGACCAGAGAACTAGAGTTTGTATCCATATTGATTAAAAGTTGTGCCAAATCTTGCATTCATAACATTCTTTAAATAAGCATGCAGGTATGGTTGCATTCTTTTGGATGCCAGTAGCTGAAAGCCTGCCTGATGGCAAGCTACAATAAGATACCTTTTCTAAAATAACTCTGCACTCACGCATGAATGTGCCTTTATATTTACAGATGATCACCCAGGAGGCTTCTCACTGAGGCCTTTATTTATGCAACTCAAAGACTATAATGGCATCCATTGCTTTCTAGTCTTTCTCCTGCTACAGACCTCACTGTCTTTCTGTGTTTCTCTCTCTCTTTTTTTTTACTTTAGAGATTGACTGCGGTATTCCCAGTGAAGTGAAGCATGCTCAGGTAGCATTTAACTCCACTAAGATGGGCTCCTTGGCAATATATCACTGTGCTCTCGGTTATATACTGAGTTCCCAAAACAACCCTCGCCTTTGTATGGCACAAGGTGTCTGGAGTGACCCACCAGAGTGTAATGGTAATTTAATTCAGTGTGTGTGTGTGTGTGTGTGTGAGAGAGAGAGAGAGAAAGGGGGAGAGAGAACAGTTCTCTCTCAACTTCAAACAATCTGTTAGAATTTCTCGTGACTTTCATGTTTCAGCACAACCATAGTACTCTGTAACAATTAAATTGAACATATTAATCTTGGGAGAATGATTGAATGAAATCAATCCTCCTTTTGATTTCTATAAATATTCTTTGGTTCTTCTAAAAAAAAGCCTGGAGACTGCTATACTTCTAAGTAACCTCCAGATTCATTAGACTAATGATTAGCCTGGCTAGGGATTAAGAGGATTGAAGTCTAGAACATCTGGAGAGTCCCAGATTGGAGAATCTATTATACACAGTTAATAATTGGTGGGAGAATAAAAGCTCATATCATTATCTGTAGCATCAGGGTCGCCTCAAATTTGCAGGTGAATGGAATGGGTGGTTGAGGCTTTCCAGAGCTGAGAGCTTTTGCTGGTTGCGCTGGGGGCCTATGACTCCCCAGGAAGAGTGAGACTGAAAGGATGGATGGATGGAAGAGATCCCCGCTTAGATCCAGGTTTTCGAGGGTTTCGGGAGTGGAGGCGACCGGGCCAGAGAACTCTGGGGACTGTAATGTGGGTAAATTCGATCGAGGTGGTGACGGGCAGGGGATATTATGATGGGAACCGGAGGACACGCCATTTTCGGGGAAGGCGCCCCCGATGTTTAGTATCGGTGGTGCGTTCCGGTCCTCCGAGTTCAACTCCAGGTTCTGGACAGCAGATCCTTGAGGGCTCCGGTTTTCGGCTGCTGCTACTCAACGCCAGATCAGTAAATAACAAAGCCCCTCTCATAAGTGAATTAATCACGGGGAGGGGGGCGGACCTGGTGTGTATTACTGAAACCTGGCTGGGCCCAGAGGGAGGGGTAGCCCTCTCGGAAATGTGCCCAGCCGGATTTCAGGTGTGGCACCAGCCGAGAGACCGGGGCAGGGGAGGAGGGGCGGCAGTTATCATCAGAGAATCCTTGGTGGCTTTCAGGGGCCTTGCTCCACAAGTATCCGGATGTGAGACCCTGTTTTTCAAGTTGGGTGCCCGAGAACAGTTGGGAGTGTTGCTATTGTACCAGCCTCCCTGCTGCGTAGCAACCTCCCTGCCTGAGCTGCTGGAGGCCGTCTCGGGGTTGGCGGTAGAGTTCCCCAGACTTATGGTTCTGGGGGATTTTAACTTGCCGTCCCTGGGGCGTGCCTCGGAAGCGGCCCGGGAGTTCATGACTACCATGGCAGCCATGGGCCTGTCCCAGATTATTTGGGACCCGACTCGAGACAGTGGACTCACTCCGGATTTGGTTTTCTTGTCAGAGCAATGGCAAAGTGACCTGAGGGGAAAGTTAGAACTATCCCCGTTGTCATGGTCAGATCATGTCCTGATATCCCTAAGATTCTCTTATGCCGCCCCACTCCGCAGGGAGGCAGGACCTATTCGATTGGTCCGCCCCCAGCGACTTATGGACCCAATGAGGTTTCAGAGGGAGCTGGGGGTAATACCTGAAGATCTGCTGCACGGTCCAGCGGAGGCATTGGCCGCAACCTGGAACAGGGAGGCGGCCGGTGCCTTGGACAGGACCACGCCGATGCGACCTCTCCAACCCCATTCGACCCGTCACTCCCCGTGGTTTACGGAGGAGTTGAGGGTCCTGAAGAGGGTGAAGAGACGTCTACAGCGCCGCTGGAGAAAAACGAAGGCGGAATTGGACCGAACACAATCTAGAGCCGCTATTAAGGCCTACCTTGTGGCGGTAAGAGCGGCGAAACGTGAATATTTCTCTGCGCTTATTGCATCCGCAGAATGCCGTCCGACAGCCATGTTTAAGATTACTCAATCTCTCTTGGGTAGGGTGGTATCGACCACCCACCTGCAGGGCCGTGCGGAAGAATTTGCTAAGCATCTGCAGGATAAAATCGCTCGGATTCGGTCTAAGTTGGACTCCATGTGTGAAATGCAGTCTGGGGAGATGCCGGGAGAATGGTCTTGTCCTGTTATCTGGGAACGATTTGATCCTGTTGGACCTGAGGAAGTGGACAGGATCCTTCAAATTGTTAATCCCACCACATGTTATTTAGATCCCTGCCCTTCCTGGCTGGTGAAATCAGCCAGGGAGGTGACATGTGGATGGGTCCAGGCTATGATTAATACATCCTTGGCGGAGGGGGTGGTTCCAACTGCCTTTAAAGAGACACTGGTGCACCCCCTCCTCAAGACGCCAGCCCTGGACCCTACCATCCTGGACAATTTTCGTCCAGTCTCCCACCTCCCCTTTTTGGGAAAGGTGGTTGAGAAAGTGGTGGCGTTGCAACTTCAAAGGACCCTGGATGAAGCGGATTATCTAGACCCTTTCCAGTCAGGTTTCAGGCCGGGATATGGGACGGAGACTGCATTGGTCGCGCTTACGGATGATCTCTGGCGGGAGCGGGATGGTGGTTGTGCATCCATCCTTGCTCTCTTGGATCTCTCAGCGGCATTCGATACCATTGACCATGGTATCCTGTTGGGGCGGCTTAGGGAGTTGGGGGTGGGCGGCGTAGTTTTGCGCTGGTTCACCTCCTTCCTCCGAGGCCGCTCACAGTCGGTGGTAATAGGAGAGGAGAGATCTGACCCTCGGCCCCTCTTGTGTGGGGTGCCGCAGGGTTCGGTTCTCTCTCCCCTCCTATTTAACATCTACATGAAACCGCTGGGTGAGGTCATCCGACACCATGGGATGAGATATCATCAGTATGTGGATGATACTCAATTGTACATCTCCATCCCTGGTGAAGTAAGTGATGCAGTGACTACCCTGTCCCAGTGCCTGGAGGCTGTGAGGGCCTGGATGGGGAACAACAGGCTTCAATTGAACCCTAGCAAGACCGAGTGGCTGTGGATTGATGGCTCTTCTGGGAAATTATCATCTTTGGTTCTTGATGGAGTAGCACTGCCCCATTCGGAACCGGTGCGGAACTTGGGGGTCCTTCTAGACTCACGACTCCTGCTCGAAGAGCAGGTGGCAGTCGTGGCTAGGAGGGCTTTCGCACAACTTTGGCTGGTGCACCAGTTACGCCCATTCCTGGATCGCGACGCCCTCCGAACAGTCACTCATGCTCTTGTCATCTCCCATGTAGATTATTGCAATGCGCTCTACATGGGGCTACCCTTGAAGACTATCCAGAAGCTTCAGCTGGTACAGAATGCGGCCGTGCGAGCAATCTTGGGTGCACCAAAATCTGCACATATAACACCTTTGCTCCGCGAGCTGCATTGGGTGCCGGTTTGCTTCCGGGTACAATTCAAGGTGTTGGTTATTACCTTTAAAGCCCTACATGGCATGGGGCCAGAATACCTGAAGGACCGTCTTATCCCCATTTTATCGACCCGCCCCACCAGGTCATTCAGAGAGGGCCTGCTACGAACCCCATCAATCAAAGAATGTCATCTGATGGGGTCTAGGAGGCGGGCCTTCTCTGTGGTGGCACCCACACTGTGGAACATCTTGCCCCCAGAGTTGAGACAGATCTCCTCCCTCCCGACCTTTAGGAAAGAGCTGAAGACCTTGTTCTGCCGCCTGGCATGGGAAGGAGGAAAGGATAGCTCCTCATGGGGGTGGCTAACTCCTTAACTTTATAATGTCCTTCGTTTTAATTCCATCCATCTGGATTTAGAATTATTTATTATTCTATTTATTGTATAATGATGTTTTATATTTTGTTTTAACCATTTTATTGTAAACCGCCCAGAGTTCCCCATTGGGGGAGATGGGCGGTTATATAAATTTAATTAAATAAATAAATGAAAAATGATTGCCTTGCCAATTCTGTACCTCAAGATGAAGGTAGAGAAATGAAAGACTTTTCAGTATAGAACTTTCTTCTCATGCATCTCCCCAATTTTGTACCTGCTTTTTACTGTTAAAATGGAATATCCTAAATATAGGAGACTTGTTATAAAGTTGCTAGGACAGGAGGTTATCAAGGACCAGGAGCAGGCAATGTGGTACTCTACACTTTTTTTGAACTATAGCTCCCCCAGCCTATTGCCATGAGCCATGCTGGCCAGGTCTGATGAGAGTTAAAGTCCAAAATGTTTGCAGAGTATCCGTTTGCCTACTCCCATTTTAGGCAGTTTAGTTTGGACAAGGCTAATTATTTCAATGTATAGTCGAAGGCTTTCACGGCCGGAATCCGATGGTTGTTGTGGGTTTTCCAGGCTGAACACCAGAACACAGCCACACAGCCCGGAAAACCCACAACCACCATCTAATGATTTCAGTCCTGCATTATGTCCAGCAACATAGCACATGTGAAATTATTGTGTGGATAATTCTTGACAAAAGAATAAAAAGTAAGATAATGCTGATATGGCTGAAAGACATAAAGATTGAATGGGTAGGGTTTATTGTGAAGGAGAAGCAACTTCCATCATCATCCTGTGCAAATAATAGGAAACCTCTGCTATCTACTGTAACCAGTGGCACCTATGGGTTACTGGTGTAATATCCTTAATTTCAAGAATCATTAAACCAGTGCTTTCCAAACTGCCGCCGTTGGCGACACACCAACGGTGGCACGGGGGGGCGCGTGGCGGCGGCGTGCACGGCAGCAGCAGCGGCAGCCTCGCTAAAACGCAGAAGTGCTGATGGCGCGCCACTGCCGTTGTTACTGCCCACACCGCCACCGCGCGCGCCCACGTGCTGCCGCCGTGCACACCCCCGCCGCTGCCGCTTCCGGGTTCTTTCGCAACACACTAAACTGTGGGAGATATTGAACATAATTTAGATACTATTGCATTAGCAGAAATGAGAGAGAAAGAACATATTTTGAGATTGAGAGCGGTCCCAGAACAACCAAATGAAGAGGGAGGAAGGGAGGCATTAACCACATTTCCATAAGAAGCTTCTGCTCACTGTTATCAGTGCACATAATAACCAACACTGGTTCTTCCCCACAGTAAAACATTGCTAATAAAATTGCCAAAGAGAGGCAATTCTTCTTAAAGAAGGGATGAAGCATTCACTCCCCATTGTGTGTGCTTCAAGTGTACTAAAACATCAGAAGATCTGTCACGGAACTTAGGAAGCTTCCTTCTACAGTGACATTGTATTTACAGATATAAGGTCCATCTGTAACTTACTATGGTCACTTGTACTGACTTGTAGCAGTTCTCCAGTATTTTGGATGGCATATCTCCTAGTTCTACTTTGGGGTGTCAAGGTTTGAATCTAGAAACTTTTGCATACAAAGCATGGCTCTTCCCATCCCTATGTGATGTGTTTTGGGGAGGAGAGCAGATACTGCAATTGTTTTCTCCATTTTTGTCTATTTAGCTGCCTCTCTCAGAAATCAAAATTCCCTGTGTTCTGATGGTTGGAAGGGTTGTTTTTAAAATGCACAATTTCTGATGTTCTAGCTAATGATACCCCCATATCTCTATACTTATGATTTCGGAATCAGGAATGTAACAGTCTCTTTCCAGATGCTTTCTAGACATCAGATTTTCCATTGCAGATGGGTGATGGCTGCTTCTTCTACCCTCTCTTACAGAAATTGATGAGTGCAGATCTCAACCCTGTCTGAATGGGGGATTGTGCAAAGATCAAATTGCCAATTTCCTTTGCTTGTGCAAAGCTGGTTATACAGGAAACAACTGTGAGTTGGGTAAGAGAACATGAAAATATGTTTGCCAGGAAATTGTTTAATGTCATTGTTTATTAATACAATACATTGCTCATTCGGTCACAACTCTATAATGCTTTGGAGTCCTGTTGCATATACGATCTCAAAAGTAGGGCTACCACATACAGTATGGGGTGCCAAAATCAAAATGACCACTAGGAGATGACCCTTTCCCACCATCCAGTGCTCATCCAGTTTTTGCAGCCCATATATGGTAGCCATACCTGAAAGCTTTCCACATACCAGCATACCACAAAAAACATGTGGTAACAACTTGGCAAACGGCTATGAAAGAATGGGCAAGTTAAAAATTTGCATGGAAGTTCTTAGGAAATTTTTTGTTAGTTTGTCTATCACATCCCACCGCAATCAAAAGGCTCTTGGCATCTTCCATGCAAAAAATTACTCAAAACATCTACAGAACAATTCGGAGTAAACATTTTAAAATCTACATCTAAAATCATAACCCAATAAATCATCCACAGCAATCACAAAAACAAAAAGGCAGAAAAAACAAAAATGAAAGAATAGAAGATGGTCCCACCACACACTGAACTGAAACACTCTCCAAAAAGGCTCATACTTTAACTTCTGTCTAAAAGTCATTGGGGGAGAGTTAGTCTGATCTTCCTTAGGAGACTATTCCAAAGCACCAGGACTGCCACTGAAAAGCAGCATCTCTTGGCTTTAGTTACCTGTCAACACCAGCACTTTTAAGTTATACTCAGAAACCAACCAACAATTAGTGCAGGGTCCAGCAGTATTGATGTTATATGTTCCCAACAGGGTACCAGTTGGGAACACACAGGCCACTACCTTCTGGTCCAGCTGTAGTTTCTGAATGGTTATTAAAGGCAGCCCTACATAGAACACATTGTAGTAGTCTGAGGGTGTAATTTGCTGTAGCCAGGTCCTCCTGCACTAGGGAAGACCACATTGGGTGCACCAGCTGAAGTTGGACAAAGGCCCTTCTAGCCGCAGCTTCCACTTACTTTTGAAGCAAAGCCATGAGTCCAGAAGGGCTCCCAAATTGCAAAAAGCAAAACCACAGGGTGTCATTTATGACTCTGGGAGAATGACTGGCTCATATGCCTTGTCCTTAAGTGCCTGTAACCATAGCACAACCATGTCTTGACAACATCAGTTCCCCACTTTGCCTCACAATGTTGTTCTTGTCAAGTTCCCAGTCTATGAATGAGACAGCCTTAAGTTGCAATAAATTGTACTGGTATAAAGGTATTATTTTTCCCCTTATCCTTACAATGTCCAATATGTAATCAGAGGTTGTTTTGAGAATGTTGGGAGGTGTGAGGACATCTCCTCCCTCTGGTTACTAGTCAGTCTTCATGGCAGACATTTCTCTCCCAGCAGTTGCTTCTCTCCCTTAGTATTGTGTTTCTTGCTTTTTGGAGACTCCTAGGAATTCTGTTGTTACAATTATTTGTCAGTGCAAAGTTGCAATTAAGTAGGGCTGTACTCACATTTTTTGGGATACAATTCTAAGAGATGTCTATCATCCTAAAGCATATCCTCAGCTACAGCAAAGGGAGGTATCTGTCTGAGCACCTCCAAGAGTTATCTGTCTCTTGTGGGCTTTTTATACCTCACTGCCCTGGCAAGGATCTTGCATATCTCTGCCAAGGTTACCTTCCTTACTCCCTACAATGTAGTATTAATTATAAAGCACCTCTTGGCAAACTTTTATATATGTTGATTTTCACATTGTCCTGCTCTCCCTTTACTTGCCCAAATAATTGTTAATTCTTGTTAATTTTTGCACTATCCAGTTCTTAGTGACAATTCATCGCAATTCTAAAACTTTGCAGAGCTGCTATGGCTATCAAGTATGAAAGTTATTTTGCAACTTTGCAGAAGTAAAACTCTTTTACCACAGTAGGGTTTAATTGAAATGGAAGGTAAGACAATTCGCTTTAGACTTCATGAAAAAGTTCTCCATGGATGTCCAATGCTGCTCGTTTTTTAGCACATCATATCACTGGGTTGATCAACTCAGTGTAATTTTTAATTTTTCTTTCACATCTGCAGAAATTAATGAATGTCAGTCTAGTCCATGCAAAAATGGTGGAATCTGCAAAGACCAGCCAGGATCATTTATCTGTCATTGTTCTGAAGGCTTCATTGGAACACGGTGTGAAATGGGTAAATAATGAATGAATGGATATTGTTCTTAGAACTTCCAATATTACTTCTTACTAACAATGGAAGATAAACATCTTTATGTTATTTGATCTGTCTCATTCATATGTTTTATTCAGTATAAATGTTAATTTACCTATTACGGCAAAAAATCATAGTTACTTAAAGAGATTATTCCTTCTGACATTGGAAGGCAAGGTTTTTTTCCTATAACCATTTCAGCTGCTGTAATTTGTATAAGCCTTGTAGCCCATCTGCGTACAGCAGCATAAATTAGAACATATCATTGCTCCTATTCTTAGAAAAAGCTATTTGGAGATTAACAGACTTTATACTTTCTGATAGAGATTTTAGATGGCATGAAATCATCTAATCATCTCATTGAGGATGATGGTCATCTGCAGTGACTAGCTATGTTGAGCCAGCTGTGATGTATTCCTATTATTTTCAGACCTTTTGTACATCTCCCCTGTCATGAGGCCATTCATTATAGACAGTCAGATTGTCATTGCAAACAGTCACCTGAGTGATGTATTTCTTAATGAAATTGAAAACCCCTGAAAAGGTTGCTAAAAACCAAATTTGAAATTGCAGAGTCACCTGGGATCTATAAGTACCTTTGTCCTTAGGCTTTCTTGAATAGAAAGAACAGTGTCATCATCTGACATGGATTTCCTCCACCAATGTCATGCTTATTAAGGAGATTATCTGGATCCAGGCAGGGTGGGTTTTCAGTTTATTCACTGCACTACAGCAGGCATCTTTGTAAGGGGCTATCCACCAGAAGCAGTCATCTTCTTAATTCCATGTGACACCTCCTACAGATATCTGAGTGAGTGTATTTATGCTCCCCAGAAGTGGATGCCTGTAAATCAAACCCGTGTCGGAATCGAGGAAGTTGTGAAAATCACAGTGGTTCTTACCTGTGTGTCTGCCCAGAGGGCTTCTTTGGCTACCATTGTGAGTCAGGTAAGGTAACATGAAATGCAGGGGCCTTTAGTAAACTCAAAGGTTCTTACTAACTTTCCAAGAAAATAAATGGAATGGGTAAATATAGGAGCATTTTAATGAAGAAGTTCAATATTCCCTTGACAAACATTTTCACTTTCATCTGTATAAACTCTGGTTCTCAAGGGATTGTTTTGCCCTTCTTTCCTAGTTAGTGATCCCTGTTTCTTCAACCCATGTGGAAATAGAGGCTACTGTCTACCCAGTAATGAATCTCACATCTGCACCTGCAAAGTGGGCTATACTGGCAGGAATTGTGAGAAAGGTAATTAAACTAAAAAACAACAAAACTATGAGTCATGCTCATCCTAGAAAATAGTAATTGTATTAATTAAATACTTTTTTCTCCTCCTCTTCACTTGGGATGAACAAAATCTCCTTCCTAGCTTCATCTCAACAATTTCATTTGCTGGATGGAATTTCATTAGGAAAGTGTCACCAATTTTAGTATAGATGCTGTAATTGTAAAAAAAACATTCTCATAATGTTTTTATAGATTCTTCTGAGGTAGCTGAATTATATGACCTTCCTTTTCCAGTTTTCCTTCCAGGTATATTGTAATGATGGCCAAGGAATTATGGGGATGGAAACCTTTATATTGGGAGGGCATGGTGGTGTTTGGGGGGGGGGGTGTTAAAAAAGTCAGGATGGTCACAGCAGCACAAAGGCCCATCCCTTTGTATATACATGTGATGCTGATGTGCATACATATGGGGCTTTGATTGCATTGCTGCAACTGCTATTGTGACTTTTCACTCACACACACACACACACACACACACACACACACACACCAGATGCTCCTAGGATGGCAGTAAATCTAAGCAGTCTGTTTATAAAATATAACAAATGGCTGTTCCCAATCTTGGGTGCCTCCAATATGGCTAGGAATTGTGGAAGTTGTCATCTGAAAGGTACCAGGCAGTGGAAAGCTAAACTACTATGTAACTGCTGCCAGCGGGAGAACATATTTGATCATGGATAGGGGAGGAAAAGAATAACATCATTTAAATGAGTTATATATTCTTCCTTCTTTTTGTTGGCACTGACACCACGAAGAGCTGCTGCCACCAATGTCATTAAAGGTGGAAAAAGTGGAGGAGAATGGGTTGTCAATCTCTTGGCGCCCGCCCAAGGACCAGGCCGCCAAGCATATGATTGATGGCTACGCCGTGACGTACGTATCCTTCGACGGCTCTTACCGCTGGACTGATTATGTGGACCGAAGTCGTGCTGCCCACCATTTGCGGGCACTAGCCTCCGGCAAAGCCTACAATATTTCTGTCTTTTCAGTCAAACGCAAATCGAATAACAAGAATGATATCAGCAGGCCCATCATGCTCGTCACTCGTACTAGTGAGTAGCTCCTTTAGAGGAATAGAGTTGTGGGTACAGAAATGCCTGGCTGCAGTAGCTAGGATGCCATGTAAGCAGCAGTCAAGGATCCTCAAGGCATATTGCAAGATCCTAAATATATGTAACCACCTTCCAGAACCTGGCTATTCTTATTAACTTATTAGTGTCCTTTGGATACAGAAAATAAATTAATTTTGATTATTACTTTTAAAGTTATAGAATGCGTGGAGGAACTATTTACAAACTATTTACAAAGCTTATATGTTCTTCACTGTTTCATACTTGTCTTTGACAGTGGTATGTGGGATTATTTTTTTCAAAGAAGAGTCCTGGATGAATAGCACTGGGAGTGGGGGAGAGAATTCCAGATAATATTAATGAGTAGAATTCCATATAATAATAGAGAATAGAATGGTTTAAAGTGTTTTTAATTGGGTAGACAAAATAGATGCGAGCAAAATGACAAATGGCCTTTAGTAGAATCTGCTATCCTCCCCTCTTCCATCCTGGTCTTTAGCAATATAATGTTTCAGGATAAATTAAGTGCAGTTGAAAGACAGCATACTGATGGAAGAAAAGCATATCATACCCTTATAAAACAAGAGCACAGGTGAAGCAGTAGACAGTGAAAGGCCCTAGGCGGTGCTGCTGAACTTGATAATTCTTTTTTTAGTCTAGGAAAACAAGAGGAAGGTATTTCTTCCTCAAGGGTATGAACTGATAAATCCTGAAAAGAACTACTCTGAGGGATGACTGATTCTATTTGTTATTATTTTGCAATGGTATTATTACTAATGTTCACAATTAAAGACTCTTGCTGTGACCTCTTCTAAGAATTTGGTGCTGCCTGCAGTCTGGGGTAGAAGGCTGAACATACTGAACAGATGTGACACTTAATTAACCCTTGCAGGACCATGCATATGTTCCTTAAAATGTTGAAGGAGCTGGGAGCTTAAGAGAGAAGACAAATGTCATTCTGCAGCATTATTTCCTCTAAAAATACTTTCACCCTCAAACAGCTCTGTTGGAATTGGATTGAGCTCTAATGACAGTTAATGTGGGCAAGTCTTTATTTGCATTGTTCATAATCTCACTAAGTTGTATCGATCTTTTACTTAAAACATTTTACAGGCAAGGGCTTTTTTGAGTGTTATCTGTGCTGCTTTATAGCCATAATGATACAGATTTTTTTCTGATCTACATTATAGCTGTTGCTACTCCAAAAAGCAGAGTACGAACCAGTTAGATCAGTAGAGTTGCTATACCAATGAAATATTTGGGTGACTGAATGTTTATGGGTGATAGAGCTAAAGTTTGACTATTTTTCTGTTGGCTTTTGACTTCTGCTGGAATATGAATGCATAAGACACATGAAAGTTCCATGCCAGTTAGTGCATTTGTTCTGGGAACTTCCCTGCTAATGTCAGTTACAGACCCATAGCACTAAATTAGCTCTGCAGAAAGTTGCTGAATTGATGGCACTATAGTTCATGGATTTAAGCTTTCTGTGCTCTTATGCTCTTGGCTGATCGGTGAGAGCAGCTTTCCCCATAGGTCCCCTCCAGAAGTTTGGAAATTACAATTCTCAGAAAGTCAAGAATACTAGTCCCAATGCATAGCACCAGGTTGGGGGCAGCAGAACTAGAGCAAGTTTTTTAAAAGAATAATTGTGTGTATTCATGAAGTATCTTGCTGCTGGTCTCAAGTACAAGCCCCAAACTGAGGTTTTCCTGGAAATGTGTATAAACTGTGGGCTCATCCTTTCTATGCTACTCATTTTAACTTTTTCACTAAGCATCTTTTGATGAGAAGCTGAAAGACCTAGCCAAGAGAACCTTGAATTTCTTGGCTCTAGTAGACTTTAGTGAATAAGAGGCATGAATGATTTTTCCCATGTGCAGAACCTCTGGAGCCCTGTGAAGTATAGGAGGGGTCTTACTACTGAATCTTTTGGCCGTGATGAAATGGATGGAGTCCTTGGAGCTGTGAGTTCAGCCATCTGTGTTTTAGATCCAGGATCCTCCTGGTTGATTAAGGTCTCCCAGGAGGTGAACTGTGGCTGAATCAATGCAATGGTGAATGTTTCTCTGCGGGAGGGGGTGATTCCACCTGCTTTGAAAGAGGTGGTTGTCCATCACCTCTTTTGTCCAGTCTTCAGCCTTCCCTTTTTAGGGAAGGTGGTTGAGAAGATGGTTGGCTTGCAGCTCCAGAGGGAAGGAGGAAGCAGATTAAACTGGAACTCTTTCAATCAAAGTTCAGGACTGATTGTACTGTAGTTCTAAAACAGCATTGATCATACTTGTCTATGACTTTTGGCGGACTCGCATGGAGGTGAGGTAGTGCATCCATCCTGATCCTCTTTGATCTCTCAATGGCCTTCAGTACCATCCATCATGGTATCCTTCTGGGCCAACTCAGAAGGGGGGTTAGAGATTGAGCCCCAGACCACTGCTTTATGGGATGTCTCAGTGCTTCGCTCTCTTCCCGCTCCTTTTTAACATCTACGTGAAGCTCCTGGGTCAGGTCATCTGTTGACACAGGTTATTTATTTATTTATATTTCATGTTTCATCACAGCCCATTTCACTAAAGAGCAACTCTTTTATGGTATCATCAGTATGCTGATGATACTCAGATCTACAGTACATCTCTGCTTTGGTTTTACCAGGTGATGCCACCAAGTTCTTTCCCAATGCCTGGAGGCTCTAGGGGTTTGAATGGGGGAGATAGGTGGCCATATAAATCAAATAAATAAATACTTGATAATTGACTGTGTTACAGCCTCTTGAGGGAGACCCTTTACTATAGAATAAAATCCCTTCTCTCCAGTATAGTTGCAAGATGCCATGTAGTGTACTCCCAGAAAGGGAGGATGCGTTCTGTTGCAGAAGTCCTGTCAAAATCCCAGAGCAACCTTTGTCTTCTGTAGAAAACTACTGAAATAGGAAGGAGGCTTCTGGTAGGACTGTACTTCTTGAGGAAAATCAAGTGAGTGTGTTGTCAATTGCAGTGAGTTGTAACAACATCTTGCACTTCCCTTCTCTCATCCTAACAGGACCTCACCCAGTAGAAGGATTTGAAATAGCCAATGTGACTGCCACTACCATTACTGTGCAATGGGCTCTTCATAAGCTCAAACATGCCACAGTCAGCAAGGTGCGCCTGTCCATACGGCAGCCAGAGGATGTAGAGGATCGTGCTGTAGAATTAAACAGTACTGTGACCAAATACACATTTTGGTGAGCAAGAAGTAAAAGATATACTGGGATGGAAGAAGGGAGGTGATGATGAATAAACAAATGTAGTCCAGAAAGGGTTTTTTGTAATTTAGCTAATCAACTGGCTTGATTGAGCAGCGAAGATTAGGCCTGTGCAAGTCACTTAATGAGCAAAGCACCTCTCTAGATCCACTCCTCAAAGCCCCAGAGTAGCCACTTGAAAATTGGCATAGCTGCTTCAAAGACCTCCTGAGCTTATTGGGGCATTATCAGATTATTTCCATAAACCTAGCCAAGATTAGAGATTAAGCAGTTGTATTTCTTGCTTAGATATTTTTTCTGCAGTTTAGGAACTACAGTGTACAAACTCTTTATCAAGAAAGTATCTCTAAAATTAGCTGCAGAATTCCATAATAGAGATGCCCAAGAAAAAGACAGATCAACAAGACCAAGCTGCAAAAAAAATTAGGAAAATTTCAATGGACACCCTTATCCTACCTAAATCCACCTTTATTTATTTCCATTAAATTAAATATGAAAGCTTCTCAAATTAGAAAGACAATTGAAGCATGGATGTGGCAGAAAGTTGGAATTGGCATTGATTCAGTTATTTATCTTATATTCAACAGCTGTGTGCATACGTCTGGGTAGTTTATCTAAGTTTCTAACTCATCAGTGGTCAATAAGGAATAGCATGTTTTTAATTCCAAAATTGTACCATCTGATTGAGATTTATTCATCATACCTAATTCTCCTTCCATTAGGGACCTTCAACCAGGACAGAAGTATCTTATCCACATGTGGACCTTGAGTGGCCTTAGTAGTGATGATCATCCCACAGAGAGCTTTGCTACAGCTCCATTCTACGTCTGGACTCGTGAGTCTGACTGAACATTTCCTGCTTGCTTCTTGCTTTGCCATCTTTGTTATTTACAAACCAATTAAAACAACAGAGCAAAACTAGTACTCCTACAGTAAAATAACTGTCTGTACTGCCCTTGCTGGTACCATGGGAGAGTATCTGACCAATCTTTCCTCTGATTCTGATTGGAATGATCATTTATTTATACGGAAGGAAGGAAAGAGATGTATTTTTTCATCTCTAGTACTTGAGGAGGCATTTCTTTTCCTTTTCCTTACATAAAAAAACCTGAACAAACTTTTGTCCTATACTGTTTCTTCTCCTCATAGTCACACACTATATTTGTACAGAGAGCATGCTGTAGTTTAATAGATGGCATTAGCTCCATAGCATTTTCCTGCATTTCTGACACGAGACGAGCTCCATAGTACTGCTAAAAAGGAAACAACCCCTAATTGTTGAAGTCACAATTTGAAAATCATTAAACTCTGTTCTGCATGCAACTTCTTCCAAAGTAAGAGTCTGGAAACTAAGGAAGAGAGTGACTTATCTTGCAGATCAATGGTACTCAGCTGGAATGAACCCTTACCATTAGGTGTCCTGATTTCCTGCTTTATTTTACATTACATCATCAAATTAGATGATGCAGGATTGTTCAGATATTTCTTGCCTCCACAATTCCATCTGGAGTGAGTTAAAAATCTGTCTCTAGCTTAAACTATTTTGAACGTTGCTCCTCCTCTATTCTTCTGGTTATGAAGAGCGACAACCAAATAAATGCAATGCTTTCATAGTGCACATGTGACACTTTCTTTCCTATGAATGGAATGAACTTGGGGGAGGGAAGAAGATACAAATGTAAGAGAGGGCACAAATGTAATAGAATCCCAGGAGCCCAGGAGCCAGATAACTAATGTAAT
Source organism: Charina bottae (assembly GCA_023362775.1). Classification (NCBI taxonomy): domain Eukaryota; kingdom Metazoa; phylum Chordata; class Lepidosauria; order Squamata; family Charinaidae; genus Charina; species Charina bottae. The sequence continues at coordinate 32,780,531 of JALMGJ010000005.1, forward strand.
TCCAGAAGCTGCTTGCTCATTTGGGAAAGCAGAGAAGCGAGCATAGTGCTAATCTTGAGGGTTTCCCCCATTTTCACAACTATTTATTTGATGGGCAGCGGAAAAGAATTCCAATCAAATTTCCTTCTTCTCTCTGAACAGGACCTCTTTCTCCTAGAAACCTCACTGCATCCAGAGTTGCAGCAACCTCTGTCCAGATGGCTTGGGAACAACCCCTCGTGGGCTCAGTGGAAGGTTACATCATCAATGTCAGTACCAGCCAGAGTGTAAAGAGCCGCTATGTCCCCAATGGAAAACTGTCTTCCTATACAGTGCGTGATCTGAACCCAGGTCAAAGGTATCGCTTATCTGTGATGGCTGTTCAAAATACTGATCAAGGACAAGTGATGAGTGAGCCTGCCCATCTTTATATTACAGCCTGTAAGTGTAGATCACACATTATTCTCCATACTGCTGTTGTTTTCCTTCTTCATTAAGGATGAGGAAGGTAATCTTAGAGGTAGACGTATGCTTGTATCTGTCTATATCCTTCATGCGTTCAACGATCACCCACTTCTATTCTCTGTGATAAAAGCAAGATTAACTTTCTTTAGCAAAAGCTGAGAATCAGTGTTTGCATCCTGCTTCCTTGGATGTGTGAATGAACAGGAAAAGGTCAGATATCTTGCTTATCCTTTTGATTTAAAGCAAAACCATGCAGATACTAAAGAAGCAAAAGCAGTTGTTGGAAATCAATTACTGAATATCTCATTTTTTAAAAACAAGTAATTGGGAGGGAAATGGGATAAATCTGGTTGTGATTGCATCTCCGAGGAAAGTTAACACATCTGTCCAACACCATTTTTCTGATGAGGAATGCCTCCCTTGCTGCATCTGTTCTATTCTGGGAGGCAGATTTTTATTGGGAAAATGGCCTAGAAGGAAAAGGCTTAACTCTACCATCTGCACAACATCACAGTTACAATAAAATTCACCAGCATACTTTCCTTGAATTTCCTTTTTTTAAGACAGTGGTAGACCCTGCTGAAGAGGAGACAGTCCTTGGGGTACCCAGATTCTTACCCAGCTTTTTGCAGTACATTGCATTCACCCAGTTCTGTAATCATGTCTTATATTTAGTGCAGAAAGATGGCACCTCTGAAAGACGCTGGAGCCAAACTGGGCATCCGCGGGTGCTGAGAAACAGAGTGCCCCCAGCTTTCCTGCCAGAATTGCATGTGCTTGCTGATCACACTGTCCCCAAGGAACCCTCACTAGCACCCAGGTAAAGAATGAAGCTCGGTTACCAAACAAAATAAATGCAGATGCATGAGGTGCTCAGTCTGAGCACATCATTTCAGCTTTGCAAATGGGAATGTCCTAGTATTTCTCTTTTAAAAGATTTACAGAACTAGTGGATGGCAGAGGGAGGATCACCACTAAAATCAGCAGCTCCCCAAGTCGATCTGTCACCATGAGAACACGTATGTGCTGTTCACCCTCCCTCATTGGGCTTCTGCTCTCTTAACAAGCACAAGCTTTCTGATTAAAAAAATATTCTTGACTGCTTCTTCTAGAACCAGAGGCTCCCATGAAAGTTGAAGAAAATATGGAGGAATCAACCAGTCGGGCCAGACTGGCATTGCAGCTGTCAGAACCTGAGAGTACCAAGAGAGAAAGTATGTTTGAAGTGAGGAGATAGAGAGGATCCAAGATTACCCCTTGCCTCTCCAGTCTTAAATAATGTTTGATTTGTACTGGATTATCAACAATCTAAAAATAGCCAGAATATCTCACCCTTTCCTTTGCATTATCAGGTGAGAGGCAGAATTGTTCCATAAACTTCTGCAAAAATGGTGGGACCTGTGTTGCTGGGTTAGAGTCTTACAGTTGTGACTGTACTCCTGGATTCAAAGGCAGATTATGTGAACTAGGTGAGTTAAGAGGAATGTGTGCTTTTCTGAACTCTTCTGCCACATGGTACTAAGAGAGAGAGAAAGAAAACAGGGTAATAGGAAACTGCCTGGACAATCAGAATCAATGCAAGTGTTGCTTCTCTTTTTAAAAGGGATGAAAAATTTACATACAGAATTAGAAATGGTGTTTAGCAGTGCAGGATAAAAACAGCATAGAAATTTGTCCACAGGCTGGAAGGATATCCTTCAGAGTTGAGTTATAAATCTGCAGTGGGAAATAGGGAAAGAGATTGATATATAGGCTGTAGGAAATATACACTACAGTATTGACAAAACTCTTTCTGGACCAAGGAAGACATGTGGACATGCCCCCATCATAAATGTAATGTTTATCTGGCTTTGAGAGCTGATAAATCCATAATGTAGGCAACTAACCCTTGCAAAGTATTGTTCACATGTCAGTCTGCAATATGGCTTCTTTCCTTCCATGAACTGAAAAAAAAAATATAATTTATTCTTGGAAGAGGAACTAAGTCTTGTAGGAGTCTTTATCAGATGTGACTGTAGTGCTCACATGAGTAAACCTCTCTTCTCTCTCTGAATATATGCTCCCGAGAATCTAACTACAACATGATTGCTACAAATGCATAAAAGAAAAACTCAGTGGATTAAAAAACCAACTGTCTTTGGAAGGTGAATTTTCATAGAGAAATATGTGAATGTGTGTATGCATGTGCCTGCACTTTCCATATTGTTCTGGTTCAGAAAGTATTTCTTTTGTAAGCTGTATTTTATTTATGAAATCTATTTCTGGTCTATAAATGAACATTAAAAATCATACAAGGGGAATACCAGTTTGGGGAATGATTTGGAAAGTAATAGTAGATATTGAAAAGATGAAGCAAGATGTGCACATAGACTTACGGTATAACAAATCTTGTCTCTTCTCTAACAATTATTTCCCAGCTCTGCCTTTCCCTTTGTGTTTTCATTATTGTTTATAAATGTGTTTAATGAAATTGTACCACCAAGAGTAGTCTAGAGAAGGGGTTTATATTTAAACTAGGTATAATAAACATCAAGCAATACGTTCCCTTAGACTGAGTAAGTCACAGTGAATTAAGGAGGATACTGTGAAGACTATGCAGGTGTTCCAGGCTGATGCAGGTTGAGATTACTCTTATTTTTACAAAAAGTAGTTGTTGCCCATATCTTGGTACCCTACAGACACCTCCTTCGCTGGAAAAAAAAGAGACAGGGCTACTGGTTTTCATAATTAAGATACATAGATATATGGATAGAAATTGAGCAAAGGTTGAATTGCTGCAGGCTTGCTTTATGGAGCAGAATTGCCATTTCAGTATGCAATTAGTGCTTGTGGAAATAGGAAATATGTCTGCATAGCAGGATGTGTTTTTGTAATTGTGTATTTGTGGGCAGAACTATAACTGGGAGGAGGTTGACGTTCTTATTGACTAAGATACTGCATAATTATGATGCTGAGCTTTATTTATTAAAATGTCTAACCTACTTTTTCATTGTGAAAACTATCCTACAGCAAGGTAAAATTCACTATAACCAAACAAAAAATTACAGTAAAACAGAATTAAAACAAAAATAAGGTTGTGGAAAGCACCAAAATTATTCTTTTGTTTTGAGAAGCAGATGTCACTAACATGCTTTACAAAAGCTGTTGTTGTCTTGTTGGCTACAGGAGTTATGAGCTGACCCTACACAACCCCCCTTGGTGCAACGTATTTTATTATCTGAGAGCAAACCGCACCAACATAATATCAAATTGTATTGTGTCCCTTCTATAATTGGTGTATTTCCCTTCCCCTCTTCCAGTCTCTTTGAAGAGACTTTTATCCTACATAAGAACAGTTTAAATTTCTTGGCACTTCTCTAAATCAATTTGCCCTGATTTGTACAAAGAAAATTAGATCCAAATATTTATTTCTATTTATTGAAATGTCCTCAGTACACAATTTTTTTCCCTTCAGCTTGTAAAAAAGTTCCTCAATCTTGTACTCGGCTTTACTCCGAAACAAAATCTTTTCCAGCCTGGGAAGGAGGTATCTGCCATTATCTGTAAGTACTGTCTTGACCATTTTTTTCCTTCACGTATCAAACTTCAAATTTCAGCCTGCTGTTCCTGATGCTGCCTGCTTTTTATTCCAAGCTGCCAGTTCATTTTTTCCCAATTTTTCCATAGGAGGAGGCTGGCGGAGGGGAGATGTCTTTTAAACTGAATTAAGGCTATTTTATACAACAAATATCATTTGTTTTCTGCCTCAAATGGCAAGATACAGGTAGTCTTCACTTAACAACCACAATTGAGCCCAGATTTTCGATTGTAAGTCATAACGGTTGTTAAGTGAGTCCAGACTTGTTTTTACAACCTTTTTTAACCGCGGTTGTTAAGCAAGTCACAGCGGTCATTAAGTGATTCAAGATCGGGGCTTGTGGTTTCCTTCGGTTGTTAAGTGAATGGTGTGGTTGTTAAGCGAACCAGGAGTTACTTTGCAGTACTGTGGGGGGCAGAGTGTTATAGTCATATGTTTTCCACAAAAAAACCCATCTTGTGGCTACAGTAATATTATTTTCAGTTAATATTACTGTTATTTTCAACTAATATTACTGGTTGATTATTAAACACTTACTGTAAGGTCTTCATTGGAATCTTTGTTCTACAGTACAGCACTAAACAGGTTTAAAGGTACTGTACAGTACTGTAACTTTTCTTTCCTGCTGTAGTAAACTCTGCAGCTTTTGTTACTGTACAGTACTGTATATAAATCTGATTTTTATAAAACAACAGTTTTAAAAACAGTAAACCAGCATTCAGTATTGTTAAATATAATTAAAAATTAGACAGGCAGAGGATGGAACATGCATGCCACCATACAAATCTCTACTTAAGTTAAACAAAAACTGGGGAAAAATTAAAGGCAAGTATAAGTCAATACAGTACTGTATGGAAAAAGTACTTACCTTTCCTGTACAGTAAGGCGCACACAAGGCTCCCTCTGCTGGCTGCTAAATCACAGGAAGTAATGCAACCACATGACCAGGCCTGCTGCCTCAGAAATCCAGTGTCGTCGGCCTGGAGGACTTCCTGGTACCAAAGAGCGGTCATGTTACCCAAAATGGCCGCCGCTTCCAGGATGGTCGAATCCAGGTCATGTGATCGCAGCGGCCTTGTGAGGGTCGTAATTTCAGGCCCCCGTCAGAAATCTACTTTGGGGAAACCATTGTAACTTTGAACGGCCTTTAAGTGGCTGGTTGGTAAGTGAAGACTACCTGTACTGTCACCAACTTTCACCAGTTGTACCACCAAAAATTGGCAGTATGGATTTGGGGAGACTGCAGGTTGCCTAACTCTGCTGAGGTTTCTGGGGAATTGTGGATAATGTCTTTCTGCCAGTGGCCCCGGATTTTTGTTTATTAAGACATTGGGGGATCTTTAAGGCCCCTCTTGCGAAGTAAGAGATCCAAGAGATTTAAGCTCTGGGGTTTAACTCACAACCCACACTATACCTCTTTATGGTTAACTTTCCCATCATTCATTCTTTGATATATGTTTGTTTTTATATCAGATACAAGAGGGTCTACAAAGTGCACCAGGACATTTGCTATAAGGAGAGCTGTGAGAGTACTGCAACAAATAAGGCACTCAGCAGGTAAAACAAATTTAGTAGTTTTTACAATAAGCCTTCATTTGGGGAGAAATCCTAAGGATGCCTAACCTCCAATTTCTCATAGTACTGATTACAGTATTTAACAGTATAGTGGACACCATACAACGTGGATGTTAATTTCTGGGGAGTTCAGCCAATTTGGATATTGTAAATATATGATGACTTAACAGAGATCCTGAATATTAAGGATCTTAATATCTTAAGGAGTCAATATTATTTGCTCTTTCTTTGGTCCTGCTTTTGCCTAACACACTGTTGGAATTAAGTAGCATCAGAATGATGAAGTCCTTAGAAGTAAGCTCTATGTTGCAGTATAAGAGAAATTATCATATATTAAAACTTCTCTTATTTCAGAAAACAAATCAACAGGCACTGAAACCACAGTAAGTATCTTTATTGGGCAGTGGATGGGAATGAGAGTTCCATTAACTGATACACTAGATAAATCATGGAGTTTAGACACTTGCTATATCAAGGAGTTCCTTGGACGAGAAGTGTCCTGATACCTGATCCTTGCAGTGGGCTCATTTTATAATTCCCCATAGCTTAAACAATGGGAAATGCATCACTGATGAGCAAATATTTACATCCTCTTTTTAAGGAACCTCTAAAATATTGATAGCCTGCCAAACATCAGAAGAAAACTATGGCTACATTCACTGAATGCCACAAAATATTTTCTGAATGGAATTAGCAAGACATGTAAATAATGCCTGACTTTTTAAAATTGCAAATACATGATTGACACCTCTAGTATTAAAAAATCAGGCATAACAATTAGAAAATTCATGAGAACATATCCAATATTTATATAAAATTTATATATATATGTATATATACATGTATACATATATACACATACATACATACACATACATACATACATACATACATATAAATCTGTTCGTGTCCGATTCTCGGAGACTGCCTGAACAAGTCCTGCAGTTTTCTTGGCAAGGGTTTTTTTTTCTCAGAAGTGGTTTGCCCTTGCCTCCTTCCTAGGGCTGAGAGTGACTGGCCCAAGGTCACCCAGCTGGCTTCGTGCCCAAGGTGGGACTAGAACTCACAGTCTCCCAGTTTCAAACCTGATGCCTTACCACTACACCAAACTGGCGTGCTCTAATAATATTATATATTACATTTATATTTGTGTATCTTACAGGGCTAAGCAAAGCTTTCAGAAGAGATGCTTCATAATACGTAGGAATGTGTCTTTTTGAATCATTAGAGCAGCCAGATTATTTGCAACATTCATGCAGTTACTCTGGAAGTTGCTCCTAGCTGCATGCATGTACATGTGGAGACAGCCAGGAACACCTTCAAAGTAGCCATGTGAGCCTGGCAAATGATGCATCAGTTTTAACTGTTTGAAAATAGGTGCTTTGTATGTGTTCTCATATGTTGCAATGCACCTTTTTAAAGGTTTTACTCAGCCACAGTATGCCTCACCTTTTTTATATAATAATGTTATATCTGCTCTTTTTCTTTCTGCTTCCCTATAAAGAAATGAAATGTCAGCATTTATTTGATAATGGCTGATGGAAAATAGTTTCTCATTTTAAGGTTCTGTCTCAATCCTTAAATGAAAGAGGAAGATTCCCTCCATTAATTCTTCTATTGATGAGTGCCAGAGTTATACCAACAGAATTCCTCACCATGATCCTACTTGCTTTTGGAGTACCAAGGAACTGCTCACTACAGGAACTTTGTATTACACTGATTTGCTACAGATTTTAATTGTAACGTGAATAGAGAACAAATCCATTTATTACTTTGCAATCAAAATACAAATATTTTGGCATGAAATTGAGAATTATTACACCAGTATCTGCATAACAATCTAGATTCTTGTCTTCAGTCCCACTTCATCCCAAGGATACAATAGCTTCATCATTTCAGTTAACTGGATTTTTTTTTAAAGGGGGGTGGGACTAGCAAGAACAATGGAGTTTCTCCCTTTGTCTTGTTCAAGAGATGTTCACCAAACAGCACTTGCTCTTCTGCAAGATTATAACAACTCACTTTCATTTTCAGCTTCTTTTCATCATAGGATCTAATTTCTTTATACAAGTTGAGTAAAAGTCCTTTTGCAAGCTACTTGCAGAACAATCTTCAAGTTTACTAGTAACTGAGATTAGGACGTATAATCTGATTTGTGGACTGCCTTAAACAAACATGAGTCCTGAAAAAAGTGTTCTCTTTATAACCAAAAAACAAATCTTAATTGCCTCAGAAATTGATTCTCAAACACAATCGCTTAAAAACACACAAACACACCCTTGATTTTTTTTTCTTTTTGTGCCTTGTTTGCAAAATTAGCTGCTAATGAAAAATTATACAATTTTTCAGCCAGCTATCTTCAATGCCTTACTATTGCTAGCAAATTACTAGCATTTCAGAAGTTAGAATACTGAAGGAAAAACTGGCAGCAGCAGCAATAGGAGACTCTAGCTGTCCTTTTAAAAAATCAAAGACTTTTAGTTGTTCAGCCTCTGAATGCAGATTATGAAGGTTTTTATGCCTTCATAAAGAAGTTTGCTGAAAACCTTCTTAATTTTTAATAAGTAAAGTATCTCCTTTGATATTCTTAAAAGACAAAACTGTGATGCCAATGGAGAAAAAAGGCTTTCATCCACCTTCCCTGGTGTTTATTTTGAAAAATACTAGGATGACTAGCCTTCAAAAAGCCTTACTATTACCTAGCCTTTGTGAGTTGTATGACTAGTTAAAATATAAGATTGTGTTAATAGACATATACTGTATATTTCATAAAGCAATACAACCAGAGAGTCATAGTTTTAAATTACTATTCTGGCAGGTATTTGATTATTGCAGAAAAGGCATGGCATGCCTGTTGCTGAAACATAATTCATAGCAAATTTTAAGAGCTGTAAATATTGTTTATTTAGCATAGAGGAGCATATTGCAAAGGGGATATTTTTCTAATTGGAAAGACAATAATCCTTGCTATTGCCAGAAATAGCACAAAGTGGTTCCAAAGTTCCTTCATCCTAGATGTCATCAATAGATGCTTAGCCGCATTCCTATGTACTGTTATTTACATATGCTGTGAGGAATGGATGATATTGTCTAAATAATGTGATTTTTTTCCCTGATGGGGTATACAGCATTTCTCAGTACATCGTACTAAAGAGCCTGGGAAGGAAGATAATAACTTTTGGAAATAAGACTGCTGAAAAGAAGTGCATTTTCTCATAATTTAGAGCATCTGGTAGCCTTTCTGTGCAAAAAAGGTAGAAACTTGCAGTTCCCATTTAGAAGAATATTTTTTTAAAGAGCAAAATCAGGAAAGGATTTTTTTCTTAAACAGAATTGACTCAACTTGAATTAGTTTGGGATGGCACAACACTATAGGGCCACAGACTGCATTAGAAAAGTAAAATTATACTTTCTGAAAACCCAATATTCTTCTGCCAGTCAATTAATGTAGCCATCAGAAATACTGCATGTTCATTTACATTACCTGGTTGAACTGGTGTATTATTCCCTCTACTTCTGATGTTTAGATGGCTGCACCGGGCACCGGGCCCTACAATAACACAACCTGCACACACGGGAGCCAGCACCAGGCTTAGGGGAATTACTGCATAAAAACTTAAGATTGTGGCAGAATCTGGAAAAAATAAACAACCAAATGATAACTGAGCATGGTCAGCAGAAAATGTGTTGTGATTGTTGGGAAGACTATGTGAAGAGGAAGAAAGGAGTGAAACCCCTGGAATTTTGAACTACATCAGCACTACAATTACGCTACATAATTGGCTTACGGAAACCATCTCACCATTAAAACTAGAACAGTAAAGCTTCCAAGAACAAAGAGGATGAAGAAAGGGTAGTAACATGATCACCAAATATTACATTTTTCAAAATCCAAAGTAAACTTTTAAAATAGTATCCGCAGATGACAAAGGCCATGAAAGATCTTTATCACCTGTTTTTTTTGTCTGTCACACTGTTTTCCCCAGAGACTGTCTTAAGGCAGAAGAGGACCTTTATCAATCCAGTACTCTGTAGTCAGATCAAGGTATATGTAATGCACCAATAAACTAAAAATATTTTATTTTATTAAAGTTACTTTGTTTTTCATTTTAGATTAAATATATAATTTATTTAAAAGTCATTCTGCTTTCTTTAAGAATGAGATGATTCCTAGAATTAGCTATAAAATTGCATCTTTAAAAACACACTTCTGCCCAAATAAGGAACTTTATCTAATCCCATATTTATGAATTGATATTATGAATTTGATTTCACAACCTGCCCATTTTTCTTAATAACCCATTTAAAAATATTCACAAATATTAGAATTCTCTATTAGCGGAAGTATCCATCAGCTCCCTTTTCCCTTTTAGAAAAAACAGTTTTATAAGTATATTATTTATAAAAACAAGTACTCTCACTTCTCATTTATTCTATAAAACTACAAATGTGCAGGTGTTCTAAGCAAATTACAATAGTAGTAAAGAAAAGAATAGGAAGAACGTTGTTTAATTCCCTTTATACAGTTACTAGGGATTAATTCCAAATTTTATCCTCTCCTTGGAGCCACCTCATCTTCATTTCATGTTCATTCCCTAAGAAAGCTGACTGAATAGTTGAGCAGCTTCTACTAGTACCAGACAGTTGAAACTTTTAGTTGCAGAATTATTCAGAATCAGCCCATTCATCATTCTCTGAATCTGATAATTCTTCCATTGCTTCTTCCTGTTTCCTCCTCTGCTCTTCATGGACCAGCAACTTTTTAAAGATCTCATACTCTTCAACTGAGGAGCAGGCTATTTCAGTCACAAAATCCTGTTCAGAAGCTCTGATAATACTTTTCAGTTTGGGATTGACAACTTGGGTCTGTCCTTTCTTATCAGGAGTTTGATAGCGTCCCAAGCGATCCAAAAAAATTATTCGTTTATTTATTTCAGCCAGTGGTGCTTGGAAGAAGCCAGACTGCACTATTTCTCCATGTTTAATTCCCATCCTGAAATAGGCAAACTAAAAAACAGATTATTAAGCGAAAGAATAAACATTAACATTCTACTGCAAATAATGTATGTCAAAGACACAGTCCAGCACAGATGTACACATAATTATGAGTGTTAGTTTCAAGAGGCTTGTGCCCTTAATACATATGGGCACAATTTGCAGCCTGCAAGAAAAATCTGGTGAAGTTCCCTACATCCCATCTACACCAAACTCTGGAGAGGAGACTCTGACATGTTTCTTTAGGCAGGCAAGGTATGTGTACAAGAACTTGACGCTTGGGGGCTATTTTCACTCACATACTTTTATTTTAAATCAGATAATCAATTGGGATGTGAAGGAATAGGGAATGCTATATATGTTAAAATTCAACATTAAAAATTATAAATAATGCTAATACTTAATTTTAATCCCTCAACTACTACTTAAAATCTTTGTGACCCTCCTGCAGAGATAGATATCCTGATTTCCAACAAATGATCTGCATTATGGCTCCCACAATCACTTCCCATTAGTTATGATAGCTGGTGCTGATGGGAATTGAAATCTAAGTAACCAATCCCTACTATGGTAGATTATAGATCAAAGAGTGAGAGGAATGCTCTATTATTTAATTGCTAGGTTCCTTTATCTGCACTTTTCTACTATTCCCTAGTATTCCTTACTATTTTCTCTATTTTGCCTCTCTACTTTACAGGAAAATCAAGCAGATGACTAACCTACCAACACCCAGGGCATTAGAGTGTGTACTTTCTAAAGATGGGAAAGGATTTGGAGATTTTAATACAAAAAAAATGGCTATGGAAATAGAAATGTAGGCAGAATAAGCCATCCATGGGAAACTGGGTTATTGTGAAACTTCACAGAATCAGCAAATCATAGAGTCGGAAGCAATCTGAGAACTCATATGGTCCAACCCCATTCTCAGTAGAGGATCTGCTAAAGCATTTTAGGCAGATGGTAATCTAGTCTCTGTTTGAAGATCTTCAATAGAGAGCAATATGCCACTTCATGAGCAACTAGTTCCACTAATATAAGGTTTGACCAAGGCAGAGTAGAGTGGGACAATTACTTCTTATGATCTGGACTTTTTGACTTGTGTATCATTTTCAGTACTTATTACAACAAAAAGGCATAACAATGGAAGGTTTGTGATTTTAAAAAAAATGACAACAGGAGGAAAATATAGTTAAAAGATCAGTGAAATCAAAACATAGGACACAAGCTTCTCTGAAATAAAATATGAGGCCAAAGTCTTCATCATAATATCTTCAAAAGCAAGCAATATCATAAAGTAGATTAAAAAGTCAGATTATCTCCCAGGATCCATATAATAGATTTTAACAAGCAAAAAAACAAAATGCATACAAACATTTTTTTTCAACAATTATATTATTAGAGGCAGTATTTGAGGGGGTGAGAAATGCAACTTTTTAAAAAAATCACATTCTGAAAACAGGAGATATATGAAATCTCTTAATAAAGCGTATTTTTGATATCTAACATTTGATAATAGAATCTATTAAAATCTCAGGCAATTGCTCAAGTTCAGCAATGGAAAAGTGTACCACACTGTGTAGAATCTGACTTTAGATAATCACATCGAAAAGGTTTTCTGAAAATATATAATACCTGGAATTTGTATTCCACATCATTTAACTCTTCTAGTAGGAGTTGTGGACATGTTCGTAGAATTTTTGATACTTGTGCCATTGTGAAGAGACATTTTTCCTGAAGGAGAAGCTGTAGGGCTTTGATTCTCTTGTGTGGCAACGTAAAGATACTTGGAAAATGAACCGCCACATGGTTAAGGCTTCCTGTTAAAATAAGAGGAAACAGATAAGATAGTGCTGACTAAAATCCTCTATTCTTTCCCATGTATTCCTAGCAATACTGTATTAAGGGCAAACTAGTATGTTTTTAAGATATGATCATTTTTCCCAAGGTGTTTTTTATAATGCCTAAGCATGTTCTCTCTAAATAATGTGTTTCGACTACTTCCAAGTCTACTATTACATGTAGTACATTAGTCCCCAGTTGTATACTTAATTTACTGCCCTTCAGTGCAAAACATTTCCACACTGGCCATTGCTTGCATTTCCTTATTTATGTACGGAGTATAAATGTTCTGCAAATATATACTGTATAAAAATATTATATATACTGTATATGTGTGTGTATATATGTGTATATGTGTATGTATGTGTGTGTGTGTATCACTACAAACAACCAAAAAGGGCTTTCCTTGATTATCCCATTAAAAGGAAAAAAAACCTGAACGAGAATGGCTTGAAACACGAATGATGCTTTTTCTACTTAATTTTAAACAGATTTTACTGAGCAAACATTTTGAAGATTCAATTCGTTATTTTAGTGACTTGATTACCTTTCCCTTTTTTATAACACATGCTATGATAAGCATTTGAAAAAGTATAATTTTACTCTGACTTTTCAAATAAAACTAGTAAATCGCATTCACCAAACACCTTTTTTCCCCTGTGGCCCCTGGACACTGCCCCCAATCTTTGCACCACTGAATTTCAGCAACAAAATTTCAAAAAACAGTAAAAATAGCAAAATTGATGTTTTAAGCATAACAGAAGCTTAAAGCATTTACTTTGTTCAACCCAAACCCAGCATCTCCCCCCAGAACTGTGTGCGTATGTATGGAAAAATTATCCAATTTTGTCCAGTGATAGCACTACTGTACGCCCTTCAGTCCTTTAAGACCCCCACCAAAACCCCCAAGTGTTTCTTCTGGCAGCAAAAAGGTTACCTATGCTGAAATAAAAGATGGTGGGTGAAATATTCTAATTTTATTTATTTTATTATTCAGATTTATCACCGCCCATCTCTATAGCAGTAGACTCTGGGCGGTTTACAACAATAATATTAACATTAAAAACCTATACACTTTAAAATACAATATAATAATAAAGAAAATCCAGAGGATGGTAGGATCTTAAAAAGGAGGATATCACAGGGCTAACCACCCCCAGGAGGAACTATTACCTCCTTCATCCCAAGCAAGGCAGCAGAACCAGGTCTTTAAAGACTTCTGGAAGGCTAGGAGCGAGGGCGCCCGCCTCACCTCTGGGGGCAAGATATTCCACAGGGCGGGTGCTATCGCAGAGAAGGCACGCCTCCTGGACCCCGCTAGATGAAATTATTTTATTGATGGGGTCCGAAGCATGCCCTCTCTGCATGACCGGGTGGGGCGGGCAGATACAGTCGGGATGAGACGGTCCCTCAGGTACCCTGGCCCCATGCCATGTAGGGCTTTAAAGGTGATAACCAACACCTTGAATTGGACCCGGAAGCAAACTGGTACCCAACGCAGATCGCGGAGCAGTGGTGTTACATGTGCTGATCTTATAGCACCCGTGACTGCCCGCGCGGCCGCATTCTGGACCAGCTGAAGCTTCCGGATACTCTTCAAGGGTAGCCCCATGTAGAGTGCATTGCAATAATCTATATGGGAGATGACAAGGGCATGAGTGACTGTTCGGAGGGCCTCTCAATCCATCTAATATTCTCTTTTGGGAAGCAACTCACATCTATATATAAGAAATTCAGTATAGATTAAGGAATTGATCCAGAAGCATATATTTCTAGCAATTTGAAGAATATCAAGAAGCATATATTTCTAGCAATTTGAAGAATATCAAATGACTGTACGTATGAATGATTAACTGAATATGCACACTTCCCTAAATATATGAGACTGAAAAACTGAATGTATTGTTGACAAAATCTAAACAAATTAAAACTGAATACAGGTAGTCCTTGCTTAATGACCACAATTGAGACTGGAATTTCAGCTGCTAAGCAAAGCAGTCATTAAGCGAATCTGACCCAATTTTATGACTGTTTTTGTGAATCACCAGTCATTAAGCAAATCACATGGTCGTTAAGCAAATTGTGGTTACCCATTGATTTTGCTTGCCAGAAGCCAGCCAGGAAGGTCAAAAATGGCGATCATGTGACCACAGGATGCTGCGACAGTCATAAATGCAAACCGGTTGCCAAGCACCCAAATCGTGATCACATGACCACGGGGATGCTGCGACGGTCATAAGTGTGAGCACCGGTTGTAACTTGCTTTTTTCAGCACCGTTGTAAGTGAACCATCACTAAACAAATGGTCATTAAGTGAGGACTACTCAATTCACTGCATAAATTCAGCAATTGCACAGCACAGGGACAGCATTACCTGCATCTAAGCCAAGTTTCCTCAGAAGATCAGCACGTTCCTTCAAATGTTTTGGTGACATTTGCAGCAGTTCAGGCTTTTTTTCTAGAGTCTTCAGTATTGTGTTAGTGCTTAAACCCAATAGGAGTAACTCTGAAATTGCAGTCAACTTTGACTGAAATGGTACATCCAGCTGCAAGCTGAATAGCTGTGTTATCTGAGTAGGACTGAATCCCAGGTTAACATATGAATTTGTGGCCTCCCCTAGCTTCAAATGGTCCACATCAGTTGCTGTTACTTTTTCTGCTGGTGTAGTAATTAAAGTTTCTTGGGACTTTCGAGAGCATTCATAGTTAGACCTATGAGGGGGCAAGCCTGTTTTGCTTTGCACAGAAGACCTGGTAGCAATCAGTCTGCAATCTAGGTGTTGAGGAGACCACCAAAAGGCAACTGGTAATACATTGAGAGAAGGTAAATGGATACAGTCATGGGAAAGGGGGGGAAAACTCTGCTTCTGAAAGACCTACAAAAATATATTAAAAAATAAAACATATTATACGTAATTGTATTTTAAAGGAAAGAACAAGCATAGTTGCCAGTAGATCAAGAAGCTTGCCTAAACTAAACTAAAACCACTATCACACCCAAATAAATTATGCCTTAAGTGACAATCTGGTTTACACATTTAAAAAAAACCTGGCTATTCTATAGCATACTAAAATACAGTGGCCCCATTTTAGCCAACTCTAGCATGTTGTGTGAACGCAACCTACAGTGGCCAAAGAACATATGTAAATATAAAAACTCAACTCCTCTAATATATGCTTCAAGCTGAGTAAGAATTTTAAACTATGTTTGCTCTGTTAAAAAAGAGTAAGTTCAGATTAAATTTGCAATTCTGTGTACATTTACACAAGAAACAATCCCATTTTGCTTTGAATTTGTAAATATACTTAAATGTGTGTGTATGTATGTACAGTGGGGCAAAAAAGTATTTAGTCAGCCACCAATTGTGCAAGTTCTCCCACTTAAAAAGATGAGAGAGGCCTGTAATTGACATCATAGGTAGACCTCAACTATGAGAGACAAAATGAGAAAACAAATCCAGACAATCACATTGTCTGATTCGGAAAGAATTTATTTGCAAATTATGGTGGAAAATAAGTATTTGGTCACCTACAAACAAGCAAGATTTCTGGCTCTCACAGACCTGTAACTTCTTCTTTAAGAGGCTCCTCTGTCCTCCACTCATTACCTGTAGTAATGGCACCTGTTTGAACTTGTTATCAGTATAAAAGACACCTGTCCACAACCTCAAACAGTCACACTCCAAACTCCACTATGGTGAAGACCAAAGAGCTGTCGAAGGACACCAGAAACAAAATTGTAGACCTGCACCAGGCTGGGAAGACTGAATCTGCAATAGGCAAGCAGCTTGGTGTGAAGAAATCAACTGTGGGAGCAATAATTAGAAAATGGAAGACATACAAGACCACTGATAATCTCCCTCGATCTGGGGCTCCACGCAAGATCTCACCCCGTGGGGTCAAAATGATCACAAGAACGGTGAGCAAAAATCCCAGAACCACACAGGGGGACATAGTGAATGACCTGCAGAGAGCTGGGACCAACGTAACAAAGGCTACCATCAGTAACACACTACGCCGCCAGGGACTCAGATCCTGCAGTGCCAGACGTGTCCCCCTGCTTAAGCCAGTACATGTCCGGGCCCGTCTGAAGTTTGCTAGAGAGCATTTGGATGATCCAGAAGAGGATTGGGAGAATGTCATATGGTCAGATGAAACCAAAGTAGAACTGTTTGGTAGAAACACAACTCGTCGTGTTTGGAGGAGAGAGAATGCTGACTTGCATCCAAAGAACACCATACCTACTGTGAAGCATGGGGGTGGCAACATCATGCTTTGGGGCTGTTTCTCTGCAAAGGGACCAGGACGACTGTTCCGTGTACAGGAAAGAATGAATGGGGCCATGTATCGTGAGATTTTGAGTGCAAACCTCCTTCCATCAGTAAGGGCATTGAAGATGAAACGTGGCTGGGTCTTTCAGCATGACAATGATCCCAAACACACCGCCCGGGCAACGAAGGAGTGGCTTCGCAAGAAGCATTTCAAGGTCCTGGAGTGGCCTAGCCAGTCTCCAGATCTCAACCCCATAGAAAACCTTTGGAGGGAGTTGAAAGTCTGTTGCCCAGCGACAGCCCCAAAACATCACTGCTCTAGAGGAGATCTGCATGGAGGAATAGGCCAACATACCAGCAACAGTGTATGCCAACCTTGTGAAGACTTACAGAAAACGTTTGACCTCTGTCATTGCCAACAAAGGATATATAACAAAGTATTGAGATGAACTTTTGATATTGACCAAATACTTATTTTCCACCATAATTTGCAAATAAATTCTTTCCGAATCAGACAATGTGATTGTCTGGATTTGTTTTCTCATTTTGTCTCTCATAGTTGAGGTCTACCTATGATGTCAATTACAGGCCTCTCTCATCTTTTTAAGTGGGAGAACTTGCACAATTGGTGGCTGACTAAATACTTTTTTGCCCCACTGTATATACAGGGTGTACCAAAATTTAATCTCCATAGACAATTTATTATATAAATTACATTGTTAGAATTGGTTGCCATTTTCTTCTAAACACTACACACACACACCCATACATACATGTAGTAAATATACTTTTTAATATACTTAAAATCTCCACACACATTAAATGAATGAATATAAAACCAGGTTCTGATCTTAACAGAGTCTGACAGATGAATCAGAATCCCTGTTTAGCATCAACCTTTCCCTTCTTCCCTTTATGGAAGCCATCCTCCTCTGGCCATAACCATGTACCCAGTGGATGAAGGTGTAGTCAGCACCGCTGGAAAGCATTAGATTGGAAATGATTAGATAGCCTTGAGCATGCTTCCCTCCCACCCATCCATAAAAAGGAAACAGCATTACTATCTGACCAACATGTAAGGTTGAAGGATTACTTGAAGCACTCATACGACTGAAAGGACCACGTGACTGCTACTCACGACATGTAGCTGCTCTGATCAAGACAGGGACGAGGGGAAATCAGGGGTGAACAAAACGTAGCGTCTGATTATCAGAGCTGAACTATAGGCAGAGAACACGTCTTCAGCGTCGGTTCCCTGCCACAACGGGGCTCAAAACAAAAGCCGAGTGGGCTCTTAAATCGTGCCAAGCGATTATTGTCCGATGAGCCACAACTGGCTTGATTCATGTATCACTCTGCAATAACCATGGTTTACAAATTACAGTTTTTGCGTTCACACAAGACACGGAGAGCTATATGTGAACTCACTAAGTACCTTTTCCTGCGTCTGCCTATAACCCATGAAAATATAGTAACAATTCGCATTTCTGATAGTGCGAAGCATACTCACGCGCCAACAGCGAGTTCCCAATTTTATACTCTGCATCTCTCACAGCTTTCGGTGCTGTGACAAGTAAAGAGAAAACGTAAGCGGAAGGTGTTCATGTAAACACTTTCCTTCCGAAACGGAAGCTGGGAAAAACGTTCTGTGGGGCAACCGAAGGGCGATGGAAATACCTTGTGGTGGTGGTAGAAGGCAAATTGGAAAATGTGAATAGCTCGATTATCTTCCCCAATATGTCTATGAAGGTTCTCAGCTACAGACTGAGAACTTCAAGCTACAGACGATTCCCCGAGAATAGTTAACGGCGTGTCACACCTGACATTTATAGGGTCCCACTTGAGTAAAAGTCCGATTCTTGTGGATGCTCATGGTTTTTATGTAGGATCTACCCGAACGAATAATAGATTACATCTCCACAGAACGAGTCGTAACGGTCACTATTTTTGACACTACAGCAGAAAAATGACAAATTGTGTTTTGTGCTACAGTTCCTTATAGATACTTCAATTTTACTTGGAAGTAACAGTCGTAGATCAACATCCATCTGCATAAGCGAGCCAGTATGATCACAGAACTGTATCTGATATTGCCATAGCACAGAAATGCACAGAAGTCATGATGCCTCAGATCCAATTTTACACTAAAGTTGTTGTTTTTAAAAATCATAGGATTTATTACTGTTATGGCAGACAAATGTGACCTATAAGACTCCATGAAACACATTTTTTGGGACCATGGCAACACCAAAAAGCATCAGCTCCATATCTAAGCATTTCAGTGTGCAGGGATAACGTTAATAATGGACTAGGATCAGGGAAACCTAGGTTCAAATGTCCATTCAATCATGTAGTTCATAGCTTTCCAAACTGTGTGTCGCGACACTTTAGTATGTCGCAACACAGTTTGGTGTGTCGCAACACAACCCAGAGGCAGCGGCGGGGGCACGGTGGCGTGCGCGGCGGCGTGCACGGCAGCAATGCGCCATCAGCGCTTCCGTGTTTTAGCGGAAGCTGCCGCTGCACACCCGGCCCTGTGCGCTCCCCCGTGCCACTGCCGCTGTTGGTGTGTTGCCAACGGCGGCACTTTGGAAAGCACTGATGTAGTTCAATGGGATGGTTCTTATTTTTTTTTAGTGAGATGAAGGGAAGTTAAATTGGGACTTCATAGTATCTTGAATCAATTTATCCCCATTTACATAATTTGTAAAACTTTTGATGTACCTTATGCTGAGTTTATTCAGGTAATGTATTTCTGATTTAACCTTTTTGATTTTGATCCTTATAAATTCCTAAATTCTATCTTTATTAAGATTTGTGGATCTTTCATTAAATGTACCTAATCAATTTTTAACTGAAACTGAAATCAATATAAAAGTGATACTAATCATTTATGTGACATTTGAAATGAGTTATGTCCTATTCTAAAGTTCAAAATGTGGTTATCAATATTTTTTTCACAAATATTGTACATCTTAGAGAATGTTAACAATGATTACAATTTTTTTCTGGGAATTAATTTGGAAGTATGAAATTATAATAGCTAACATATAATAGGGATTGTCCTCCCATTACTACATTTTGGTCTAAAATGTAATATGATTTTATGATAGTTATCTGTTAAGAATGTGTATGTGTTTCTAGGCTTTATTCATGGAACGTATCAACTTCTTAAAATTTATATTCTTTTAATAGATGTTGTAAAGAGAATTACTGCACAGGATTAACAGACCTATACTTGTTTGTATAGTCTACAGATAGATTTGAATTTTTCAACTGCTTTATTCTTGAGCTAGTGTGTAAAAAAAGCAGTGTTCCCCCCTTTTTTAAATGTATATTTGTAATTTTTATTTAATAAATTGGGCCGTGCTGTTTTATAGGATTTCATTATGCTTAATTGAAAAAATAATTTAAAAATGAAGTTTATTGAATGACTTGGGATACTTTCTTTGTCCAGCAAGCTCTCAGTCGATACTTCCTCACAGATTGGTTTGTTGTGGGAAGAATCATGCAAACAGCCCTGAGTTCCTTGAGAGGAAACACAGAATAAAACTCTCATACCTGAATTAATAAGTACACTGAACAGGAAAAAAAAATATCCTGGGTGAAAAATGTTATTCCATATTCTTTAATCGGGTCTACAGAAATGAAGAATCAGTTTTCAGTGATTCTTTCCTTTCTACCAATCCAATATTTTCACAATGAAAATAAAAACATTTATGTTCTGAATGAAGAGCTATTTCCCCTCCAGGTATTTCTCCATGAAACAAAAAAACACGTACTGTAGAAGGGGAAAGGACAACTCCTTCTGGTGCCCTTTGTATGTTGTTTTATCTCCTCCTTTTGAAGGGAAACAGACATATAACAGCAATATTGATGGACATAAAAATGAAGAAACATCTTAAAAAGAAAACTGTAGCAGGCAGTCTGTCAAATTATGTCAATTGAAAATATTAACACATTCTATTCTAACCAGAGCATTTTGATGTCATTCTCCTCAAGGAATGTCCCTCCTGACACACTTTCCCAGTTTTGGTCAAATGATGCAAGAGATGACATTCCTAACAAATCTAGTTATGATATTCCTGACTCTCCTTTAGTTGGCAGGCTCATGAACGTAACTTTTGATCAGTAACTTCACTGAGTGATTTTGGAGAATTCATTCTCAGTTGAATCTATTTTATAAAAGTAAGTTGGGATTGGAAAGGGAGAGAGAAAGGAGCCAGGTATTAAACCTTGGGCTCCCTGAAAAACAGCAGGATAAAAATAATATATATCCCTATTTTTTTTCTGTAAATAATGGGAAAGGTGCAGAGCAAAAAAAAGGATAAACGACACAAAAGAGAACAAGACTGGACTACTGCTGTTCATGAAAAGAAACTAATATGAGACATGCATTAAAATACTACTGTATATTTTGTTCATTTCAGCAAATGATTTAACACAATTAAGTTTGAAGTTACAGCAAATATAATTCATATTCTATAGAGTTCTCATAGTCTAAAATACAGTGTATGGTGAAAATTCAAGACACAAGACTGATCTGATTACTATGATTGTACAAAACAAGTGAATGAGGTACTTCACAAAATATGTTAGCTAGAAGCACCTCTTTTCCTTGAAGCATTAAAGTAGCCAGCTCCTCTGGAATGTTCATAAGGTTATTTTGAAGGTAATCTTGGATTTTCTGTGCATGCATGCATGCATGCATGCATGTTTCCATTAGAACTGCCGGGAAAACAATTATCCATGTACATACATGTGCAGATAACCAGGAACAGCCTTTGAAAGAAAACAGGTATCAGTTGCAAAGCACCTTTTTCACACGTTTGCACAGCCCTACTTGTGATTTAGTTTAACTCCATCCGACAAATCTAGGTTTTATGCCCAAGTGGGACAGCATCCAGCAAGGCCTTCTCTTGGATGATTTTTCAATTGCATCCTTCTGTAATAATGTCATTGTACGCATTTCTTTAGCAAATTGGATAACATGGAATCATGCCAGTCAAAAATTTTGCGCAGTAAACACTGTCCCCATACCACCATGAAATATATACCAAGATAGAGAGAACAGTGGACATCAAGGGACAGAATATATTAAATAGATTATTGATTTGGCAGTAGTTGTTGCAAGCTATTGATGTCCTATTCTGTACTACATACATACATAAACACACATTCCTAGCAGAACTCTTCCAAATATTTTCTTCTCTGTATAGATTGGGTAATAGCTTCCTTCATAACGAAGGAAAGGAAGGCACAACCTTGTAATATAACCAAAATAGCATTGAAGATGTGTTCCACTGAAGCAACCTTTAAACCAAACCCTAGTAAAGTAAAATTCAAACTGTCAGTAGTATTAAGGATAGTTGTACTATTGAAGGAAATACTCCTTAGGAGAATTAGAGCCAAATACAGATGTTCATCTATCAAGTCATCAGGCAATACAATCAATAAAGAGAAGTAATTATTTGCCGTGCTAAACTAATTTGAAAAAATGTATTGTTCCTAAACAGTTAAAAAAAGAACTATAAAATGTTCAATTGCCAATTTATAATCCACAGAATCTATATAAAATATATTTTTTAAAGGAAAGTGAATTGTCCAAGTCAATTGAACTTTCTGGTGACTATTTCTTTCAGCACAACCAAGGTTTTTAAGCAAAACTCAACTGTCAGAAATGTCTGGCTAGGGTCCTTTGTTGGAAAATGGTCCTGGTTTTTTTTTTGGTCTTGATATATAAGAAAATATTGACCTCACATTTAAACCTAATATGTGCAAAATGTTTCCTCTGTTGTAAGAGGATTTCTCTACAGCGAGATCATCCACAAAGCCAAAACACAGAATATTATAAACTCATATTATCCCTTGGGTTATGTATCAGCTAAAATTTATAAGATGATCTCTACTGGGAAGCTAAAATATGTGGCCATCAGAAACTTTACCCCTTTACCAGGAGAGCCATCAGGTAATTCACTTAAACAAATCTCAAATGATGTCCTTATGTTCCAATATATGTTTCTTATGTTCCAATAAGAAAAATGTGAAAGATACTGCTTCTTGTTTTCTTTCGAGGAAAATCAAATGTATGTGGCAATTTTAAAAATCTAAAAAATTGAAGATCAATGCTATCTTTCTGCAGTCTAAGCAAAGGTTCTGTTATGATTGGTAATTACAAATTATCATTAATAGAAAACAGACTAACCAAAATGAATGGAAATACAGACTGTCATTGCCTATCCACTATGGAGATTTACTGTCTAGTCTCTCTCCAAAACTACTGAATATCCATTTGCTGGTACCATTTTTACAATGTCAGTGAATGAAAAATCAAATATGCAGATTTAAATTATGCAGTTGAGTCCTAGATTTTATGTTATATATCCGTCATCCTAACTTGACTGTAATTACACTAGAGTTTTGTAAATAGGCACTATGAAGACTAAATCCCCATATGTGGAAATTAAAGAATCATATCAGACGCGCTCACAGGAGACATAGTAAACTTGTAATTTTGCTGCTTCATCTCATGTAGCCATTACGCTCATCACATTGGTGTCCTTGTGGCATTTTTTTTAGTTCCCAGGGAAGAGTAAAAGTGTGTCCAAAGTTAAGATTTCAGTGATTCTGGCACTGGGAAGAGGTTGATGGCTCTTGTTCTGCAGAAGAGATAATTCCAGCTAGCTGGGAATTTGCCGGATCATGATTATTGACCTCATCATTTAAACTCTGCTCACTCTCCAGGCTCGGGATTGCCCAGATACCACCATGATTGCAGCCAGTGGAGTAAATTTTGAAACTGTTTTCTAAAAAATAAAATATTATTATTAATATAAATAAACATGGAATTGCAGATACTGTTCACCAGCCATTGCATACTTTAGTGTAATTCTGTATATATAACAGAAGTGTCTCTGAACAGAACAAGATGTACTGATGAGCAAAACACGAATAAATCTGTACTGCAGAGAAATTTATTTCAAACACATCCCTTGTGTGCTGGGGCCTTGAACCAACTGTGTCAAATGGAAAATATTCCCTTTATAGAATTCTTTGTAGATCTTATTCATCTGAGAATTCATGGTAAGCTAGGAATGCTGCTTTCAGAATCCTATCTCATACCTGGTTTGTCACAAGTAAATACTTTCTCCCACGCATAGTTCATCAAGTTTACAGGTTGTATCACCCAAGGATCCCCTATGACCATTTCTAGAGTTGTCCGATCCTGTGGAAAAGGCTTCAAGAGCCCAGACAGGAGGCCCATCAGATCTGAGGAAAGGAGAAACAACATCAGTAACTTTTATATTAGCCTTCAGCTTGCCTTTCTACTTTCATTGAATATACCTGTAGTTATAAGATGAACAATTTTTACAAATTGAAATCCAGCACATTTCAAAGATTCTATATTCCTTATCACCTTTCCCAGCTTCATTTTTTATTACTTTCTGCTCTGAAGATGGATTCTATTCAGTAGTGAAAACGACTGCAATAGAGTCAAGCTTTCAGAATCATCTGCTTTGGATAAGGCATACTGTACCCATGCACATATAATTTCCAAAGACTTATGATTTCAAATTATAATCCTTCATGACTATTCTGAAATGGGCTTCTTTCTTGTTTTAAAGATATTGCAATTCATTATTTGACCCAAAGGTCACATGAGAATAAAACAGTGCAGGCCAAAAGCCACGCAAATGAGTACCACTGGAATGGCATGTGTTCATAACAGAAACCACAGTGGATTTTTTTTTCTCGCAGGAAAGTCAACTACGGCATGGAAATTCAGAACAAATGATTAGCAGGGAAATTAGAGTTAAATGCTTCTTACCCTTTTTATATATTCCAGATCCTCCTCCTGAAGCTATCTTTAGGAAGAGGTCAGCAAGCCTTTGTGACACATGATAGTTTGCAAAGTGTAATTAGAACCTGACAGTCTCAAGAAAGTGCAGTAATAACCGCCCAGAGTCCCTCTTGGGGGAGTTGGGCGGTGATAAATCGAACGAACGAACGAACGAATAAATAAATAAATAACCTTGATTAATTTATACACACACACACACCTTACTTTATGCCACCTCCTCCAGAGTTTCTAGGGTTAGGGTTAGATCACATTTCAGATAAATCATAAGTATGTATTAAAATACAAAATATAACATACATCATGAGTCACCTAATGCTGAGCAATTGGCCCCCAATTAAGTGACACCAACCAAAGGCTTGTTGGAAGGGAATGCTTTTCATTTCTTTTCAAAATGTTAGCAAGAAAGTGGCCATTCTAACCTTGGCAATCTATTCCAGAGCAAGGGGGCTGCTACCAAGAGGGTTTATTTCCAAGCAGAGTCCCTCCTAACATCTCAGAGAGTCAGATTCCATTCTATCATCTCAGCCAGGTCAAAATGGGCAGGCAGATTCTATTGGGATCAGACAGTTGTAAAGGTAACAAGAACCCGAGCCATAATCAGCCCTTTGAATTGGATCTAAAGGCCAAATGACAACAGTGCACCTCCTGTGGTATTGGTGTTACTCTGCTATTCCGGAGCTGACCAATCAGGAAGTGGCAGCTGATTCTTTTATCAGAGATTGCTTCCAAATCTCCATGTAGAAAGCCTTCGGCCCTGACCATGCCAAAGACAAGCTAATTCAAATAATAATAGATACAGAAAGTCAGGAACTTGTCTGTTGGTAGGTGTTCAACCCTTCAGTTTCATCCTGACTGGGACAGACCGAAATAGCTAAATAGAAGATGAGCTATGATGCTGACAAAATTTAATGTTTTACCTTCTGCTGTCTTGGAAAGGAAGTGTGATGATCCCAGTGCCAGTATCTAACTTAAGAAATTCTCCAGACAATTCATCAGAATGCTAAAAGAATTCATTTATTAGAATACAGCTACATGGGACGGCTGCAAAGCTCTGAATACCAGTTTTGGTGCCAAGCATTCAAACTTAAAAACATCCCTCTGACTTCATCCCTTGTTAGTTTCAAAACAACCGTTTTCCCCCTCCTGATCTTCCCCCCTCCCAACTTGTTAAGTTTAATGAGAGTCCAGGTGTCTTATCAGAGTCCTCAGTTTGTCTCAGTCAGCGAAGGAATGCGAGGGAAGCAATTCTCTTTGGTGCAAAGTAGCAGCTACAAAGCAGGCTGACACGAGTCGGCTTCTATACGGCTGGACACGTGTTGGCTCAAATACATGGCAGGCAAGCAAAGCGAGTCTGACAGGAAGTGTAAGAAAGTTCCTTATAATGAACAGCTTGGCCCATGTAGTATGAGTAATATTGAGACCATTGCTCATTTTTTCCTGTACTGTCCCTCCTGCAGGGATGGATATCCATGCATGGCATTTTACACTGCTATTAACAGTATAATAGGGCAGCCAGACTCATTTTATCTTTGGTATTCACCATCTGAGAGAAGTAATACATCTTCTCCAATGTCTCTAAATACTGCTAAATTACTTGCAGATATAAAAAGGGGATAAATGCTTAATTGTCTGCAAAAGTACAGAATCTGTGCCCTGGTATTTTATACTTATTAGATGTTCTGTTATTAGATATTATAGTTTACACGTTATATCTTATTGCTACAAATGTTTGTAGAAATAGCATGGGTCTTCCACTCCATAATGAAGCGCCTAAGGACACAAACCTCTCCTCCTTTGCTAACAGCAACTGCAACTGCCCACTCAAGGAGTATCAGAACCATTGCAGAACAGTGCTTCAATCCAACTATCATAGCCAATCCAAAAGCGTGATTGATGGCACTGAACACTACTTAGAGATTAAACAGAACAAAGAGGAATGCACCCTCCATCTAAAACTAACAAGTCATCCACAAGGGTGACCAATGCTATTTCCATCCCATGCGCAGACTGGAAAGGATCCAGATAATCCACTTCATCCAAGGCCCTCTGTAACACTAACCTGATGTCCCCAATGGAAGTTCTAGAAACCTCTGGGAGTACTACTTCTTGAAATGTATGGCAGGTATTAAGCAGCAAGGATTCCCTCCTCTCATGAATAATAAAGACCCAATGTACTGATAAGAAAAGTGCAATGTATAAACAATTAACAGCTCAGAGAAACAGACATGGAAAGACAAAAGTTTGCTCATGGAGGAAGTCTTACCTAACAAAATCAATAAACTATCAATTCCATTGGCAAAGTTCAGGGTTCTGGTAATATAGAAGTTCTGATTAAAAACCTAGGTATCATTACAGCTCCAAAATGCCTGTTTTTTGGACATGCCAGATGGAGGGCCAGTCTTTCTATAAATCGTATTGCACAAAAAACTTAGCTGAAAAACTATTTTATTTTCCCTTGGTTTATAATTTGAAAACACATTAGTGAACTACCTACCAATCGACACACTGTAAGGAGGTCGCAATACAGCATCCATTGTTTCTTCAAGCTCACAAAAAGGATTTTCTCCAAAGACTATGGTATAAAGGGTGATACCTAGTGACCACATTTCCAGTTCTGGTCCTGAGTATCTATGGAGAATTAAATAGTTAAGCTCATTGGGTTTACAGACAAAATCATGCAAAATAGAAATGCAAACAAAAGAAATCTGTACTTAAAAAGTAGTACTCAGGAATAAAAATGTATCCAGAGATACAGGTAGTCCTCGCTTAACAACCATTCATTTAGTGATGGTTCAGACTTACAACGGTGCTGGAAAACCGATTTACGACCTGTCCTCACACTTATGGCCGTCGCAGCATCCCCGTGGTCACATGATCACGATTCGGGCATTTGGCAACCGGTTCGCATTTATGACCATTGTAGCGTCCCACGGCCACGTGATCGCCATTTTCAACCTTCCCAGCCAGCTTCCGGCAAGCAAAATCAATAGGGAACCAGATGATTCACTTAATGACCATGTGGTTCGCTTAATGGTTGCGGTGATTCGCTTGACCGCTGCAAAAAAGGTTGTAAAATCAGGTTTGATTCACTTAATGACCGCTTTTCTTAGCAACCAAAATTTCAATCCCAAATGTGGTCGTTAAGCGAGGACTACCTGTAATTCCTTCTTCCCACCAAACAACATGTTGTTCTGTCCTTTCTTACCATTTTTTTCCCCTGAAGCTTTCTATATTACTGAGAAGAGATCTGGTTGGGGGAATGGGTTATGTAGGTTTCCCCAATAGTGAGGGAGGCCTCAAAATTAGAGAGAAATGTTATATTTCAATAATCATATTTTAATTTAATAAGCATGCTGGGTATAACCAAGAAATCTGCCACCAATCACAACTTTTCATGTTCTTCAGACCAGGAAATTATAATTAACAGCTTCAGAATAAACCAATATATTAAACACATATAAAATCATGGATTAATATTTGCTATAATTTCCCAGTTTGACCAAACCTGGACACCATAAAAATTTCCTAGATTTTTACTCAGCTTGCTAGATACATAGCCCGAAAGTATATTCATAGCTCATTTTATTAATTCTAAATAAGATAAAACTCTTCCATGGTCTTTCCCTACATGATTTTTGGAGTTATTGTACAGTCCCTCCCCTAAACCAGACTAATGTACTGCTGTTGAAACATAAACTTTATTTCAAAATCATACATACGGATTGCCTGACAGCACTTCTGGAGAACAATACTCAATTGTCCCACAAAAAGTATAGAACATTTTGCCAGGTTCCAGATAAGCAGCTGAGCCAAAGTCTATTAGCTTGATAGTGAAATCTTCAGCAATTATGATATTCTCATCTTTTATGTCTCTGTGAAGAATGTTCCTACAGCGAAGATAGTTCACTGCAGATACAAGCTGATGCACAAATAGGATGAGATCAGAATGGCACCCGTTCCAGATAATACACTTATAAATTGAATGAATGAATGAATGAATAAATAAATAAATAAATAAATAAATAAATATTTCACTATTTGTAGCGAAACAAATAATTACATGCTCTGCTTAAAATCTTATTAGCTTTTTGCCTTGAAAAAGGCATGTTATTAAGAGAATATACAAATTCACATTTCATTTTAATCCTGCTTCTGTAGTGTTTATAACTCAAAATGTCACTACTGTATTATGTTACTAGAAGCATTATTTCATAGTCTTTATTTTGTTCACTAAAATGTTTGTCAAAACAATTCCATGGGGAAGATGAGCTGTTTATCTGAGACCATCAGAACTTATAATAATCATATTCAAAGTTCTGTAACTTTGGCTATACACCCATTCATTTATTGTTATTATTAAAAAAATTTATCCCACCTTTTTTATATATTTTGTCCATCTCAAGACAATGAACATACCTAATACTCCTGCCTCCTATTTCCACACAACAACCCTGTGCGGTGGGTTGGGATGAGACAGAGCGACTGGCCCAAAGTCACCCAGCCAGTTTTCATGCCCAAGGGAGGCCTAGAACTCCTGGTTTCTAGGCCAGCACCTTAAACACTACACCAAACTGGTTCTCTCTTCCCCAGTATTAAATATTTTAAGATACATATTGTAATCCACAAATGCAGACCTCATTATATCCGTTCTGCCCATAGGCAGAAAAATATTAAACAAGAGCAATTACTGCCTCTGGTTTTTGCCTAGGTAGCCTTAGGTCTAAATGCTACCAAGAATAGGAAATAGCATTTTTGCTTAGTTCTACCTATGGAGAAAAGTACACAACAGAAATCAATTCTTTACCCAAGACAGAGACTACTGGGTCCTAGATAAAGAGGTTGTAGCAAATAGATAATAGTAGTAACAAATATCTTCTCATGCTACATTTGCAAAAAAAAAAAAAAAAAAAGCTTCAACCCCTCCCCCCATTTATATATAAGTTTCTTGCTCTTTCACCTAATCTCTTTCTTCCTTGTCAATATGACACCTAGATCATAATCTGCCTGTCAACAGCATTATGGATAACTAAGGTACAAAATTACAGATTTCCTAGATACGATTTTTATTCTAACGTTACCACCTTTTCTTACATGATTCATTCAACAATACTATAATTAAGCATAGTACATTAGCTCAGATATATTCCTGATTCCCAAAAAACACCCTATAATACAGTGCTTTCCAAACTGCCGTTGGTGACACACCAACGGCGGGTGCGGTGGCGGCCTCATGTTTTCCGCTAAAATGTGGAAGCGCTGATGGCACGCCACTGCCGTCGCTGCCGCCATGCACGCCACTGCGTGCGTCCCCATGCACGTCCACTTCCGGGTTGTGTCACGACACACTAAACTGCGTGTCGCAACACACAGTTTGGAAAGCTATGCTATAATATTTACAGAAAAACTTACTGTAGGATGAAGACATAGTGAAACAGTTTTTTGTTCAAATTTGATATGCAAATATACTGTGTATAGCCTTCACCTTAAGCATTCATTCCTTTTAGTTTTCCATGAATAAGGTTACAAGTCAGAGCAAATACAGAATATACTTTGGAATACTGAACAGACCAAAAGACACATATACAAGAAATAACATCACAACACTATTACAAATTTTGTGATGTTGCTTTATAGAGTAAAATATCACAAATACCCCAGATCAAGGGAAGGACTGTAACAAGGGAAGAGGAAGCTTAACCCCTTTGCCTCTGCCTCAATTTAGATTCAAACCTGCAATTTGTACCTGGATAATTTTTTTCACCATTTTATCAACTCTTACTGCAGATTTCACTTAAACTAAACCTCACCTGCCGGAATATGTAACTCGCCAAAGGCTCATCCAAATCAGGTTGATTATCAATGAAGGTGAATAGATCTAGACCGGTCCCATGCTTCTCCATCACTAGCTGAAAGAACTGCTGGTTCTCAAATATATCTAGCACCTAGTGTCAAAGAATGTAGTGTGAACAATTTTCAAAACAACTCCACAAATTTTGTATCCCACTGGACCCTTCTGACTTCAAAAGGAATAAACAAGCTACTTTTATTTATTTACCGGATATTTATTTATTTATTGGACTGATACCCTGCTGTACTCAATAAACTCTCAGCAGCTTACAATGAATTCAGTGAAATGACAATTTAAATAATTACACAGAATGCCAATGTAAGTGATAATAAATAAGAGAGTGAAATAATAAAAGTGGCATAAAAAACTAAGTTACAAGATCATGAAAATGCTCTCTAGAATAATTCAGTTTTTAATAGCTTCCTAAAGTCAGTAAGGAAAGGACTGCAGTAGTTTTATTTCCAATGGGAGGCTGATAGAAAGAAGTGTGCCTCATCTTGGTTCTCCTTACCTCCCAGGAGTGTGGAATCACTAGCGGCTGCTCCCTACAAGATCTCATACGTCAAGCCAATCTAGTTGGAAGAAGTCAATCTTGTAGAGTGAAGCCATGAAAGGCTTTACAGGTCAATACCAGCGCCTTAAATTGTACTCGGAAACTTACTGATAACCAGTGTAAGGCCCACAGAACTGGTGTTATATGTACCCAATGTCAGGAGTAGATAAGAACATGGTTCACTGCATTCTGAACCAGTTGTACTTTCTGAATATTCTTCAAGGGCAGCCCCATGTAAAGCATTTTGCAATATAATCCAATTATATGGATTATAATCACTGTTGCTAGGTTGTCTTGCACCAGGTAGGTGCACTAGCCATGGCCTCCACCTGCCGTTCTCCCAGGAAGAACACCAAGATAAGGAACCTGCATAACACTGACATCAACAGAGAATCCGTTTGTAAAAAAGGTAGTTTCATCTTATTAGGCTTCAGCTTTAGTCTGTTGTCTCCCATTCAGACCCTTACAGCCTTCAAGCACTGGAGCAGGACCAACAGGATCTCCTCTACAGCCCGGGGTGGCAATGTAAAGTTGGATGCCATCAGCATATTGATACCACACCCTGAATCATCAGATAACTTCACCTAGTGGCTTCATATAGATGTTAAAAAGTACGGGAGAGAGGGCTGAGCCCTACAGTGCTACACGTCAGGGGCCATTGGGCCAACCCCTCCTCCCCCACCACCATTGATTGAAACCACCCACTAATGAAAGAGCAGAACCACTGCAGAATCATGCCTCCAATCCTAACCCCCAAAGGTGATCCAGTAAGGTATCATGTTACAATTATAACTCATAGCACACAGGAGGGTAACATTAAGCCTTCACACTTTGGCTGAGGGCAGGTGCTAAGCAGGCTAGGGTGTATCAGACACGTGGATAGGAGTTTTCCACATTGATCTGGATAAGAATATTATGAACTTATTCTAGGGCTAACAGTATAATTTTCAAATGTTTCCATCTCAAAATTATGGGAGAGTGCAACTCTAAGCCTTATGCTGTCTACTCCTTAGAGAAAAAAGTTCAGACATTTCCATCTTACATTTTAGGAGAACTACTATAAAATGACCTTAGTAACCTTAGGTCTTAGCGACTACCAACCTTAGTAGTCACAGATTAAAGCCAAGTGAGAAGATAAGCCAAATCAAGAATAAATAACAGAAGTGATGGTAGATCCAATACTTGAGTTTCCATGTATGGCAATTTGCTGTATTCTAACAGTATCATCCATTAAGACCAAACAAAATGGTTTCAGGTTTGTTGTTTATTTGTTCAGTCGCTTCCGACTCTTCGTGACTTCATGGACCAGCCCACGCCAGAGCTTCCTGTTGGCCGTTGCCATCCCCAGCTCCCCCACGGTCGAGTCCGTTACCTCCAGAATATCATCCATCCATCTTGCCCTTGGTCGGCCCCTCTTCTTTTTGCCTTCCACTTTCCCTAGCATCAGCATCTTCTCCAGGGTATCCCGTCTTCTCATTACGTGGCCAAAGTACTTCAGTTTTGCCTTTAATATCTTTCCCTCAAGTGAGCAGTCTGGCTTGATTTCCTGGAGTATGGACTGGTTTGATCTTCTTGCAGTCCAAGGCACTCTCAGAATTTTCCTCCAACACCACAGTTCAAAAGCATCTATCTTCCTTCGCTCAGCCTTCCTTATGGTCCAGCTCTCGCAGCCATAGGTTACTATGGGGAATACCATTGCTTTAACTATGCGGACCTTTGTTGTCAGTGTGATGTCTCTGCTCTTAACTATTTTATCGAGATTTGTCATTGCCATAATCTTGGTTTTTTTGAGGTTTAACTGCAACCCAGCTTTTGCACTTTCTTCTTTCACCTTCGTCATAAGGCTCCTCAGCTCCTCCTTGCTTTCAGCCATCAAAGTGGTATCGTCTGCATATCTGAGATTGTTAATGTTTCTTCCGGCGATTTTAACTCCAGCCTTGGATTCCTCAAGCCCAACACGTTGCATGATGTGTTCTGCGTACAGGTTGAATAGGTAGGGTGAGAGTATACAACCCTGCCGTACTCCTTTCCCAATCTTAAACCAGTCCGTTGTTCCGTGGTCTGTTCTTACCGTTGCTACTTGGTCGTTATACAAATTCCTCAGGAGGCAGACAAGATGACTTGGTATCCCCATACCACCAAAAACTTGCCACAATTTGTTATGATTCACACAGTCAAAGGCTTTAGAATAGTCAATCAAACAGAAATAGATGTTTTTCTGAAACTCCCTGGCTTTCTCCATTATCCAGCGGATATTGGCAATTTGGTCTCTGAATGGTTTCAGGTACACTAATGCAAACATTAAAGGGGCTTAATTCCTGACACTATATTTTATATATCTGCTTAAGGGATCTACTATACCTTGATAATATTGGGGTGCTGAAGTTTTCTCAGAATAGCAATCTCCTGAGTAATTGTTCCTAGCTCAGGATCCTCTACCCAGCAGTAATCTAATACCCTTCCTTTCCAAATGAACTTCACTACAACCTGTGAATGATAAAATGCAAAGGAATAATTAGACAAAATTTGAATGGGAGGGAGTAGGAAGAAGCTTAATTGACTTTTTTTATCTATATCTATTAATATACGAATAAAGCAAAATTTAAAAAATATTTTATGTTTAAGCTGCACAACGGCAGCTCAAACATGCATACTGTATGCTTTATATTTACTCTTTTGCTTAAAGAACTCTAAACTTTTCTTCTGAGTAGCACTGTGTGAATCTCATTCATATCATGATGGCGTGGGAAGGGCACTTGTACATGCATTTCTTCTTCCTCTCGATGATTTAGTGACTTAACAGAAATTATCAACTGAATTTGACTGCCTTTTGTTTAAAAGATAAACAATACTATATGAGTAGGCATTTACTGTTTCATGTTTCCACTTCACAATTTAGACACATTGAATATTTAGGTTGAAATCAGTGTTTCCCAATCTTGGCAACTTCCTGATGTGTAGTCTTCAGTACCCAGAATTCCCTAGCCAACATGGCCATTGCTGAGGATTCTGGGAGTTGAAGTCCATAGATACATTGCCAAGGTTGGGAAACACTGGTTTAAAACAATGTAAGATTCATCACCTAAGATTCTGCAGACACTGCAGCCTTAAAAGTTAGCTTAAGAGTTCTAGCACTTAATAAAGACATTATTAAACTCACTGGTCCAAATACTAATGCAGTCACTCTTGATATTTGTGCTAGTTAGTTATCACCTTTAAAGCCCTACATGGCATGGGACCAGGCTACCTGAGGGACCGTCTCATCCCCATAACATCGAACTGTCCCACCTGGTCATGCAGAGAGGGCATGCTGCGGACCCTGTCGGTAAGGGAGTTTCACTTGGCGGGGTCCAGAAGGCGGGCCTTCTCTGCGGCGGCGCCCACCCTTTGGAACATTCTACCCCTGGAGGTGAGGCAGGCCCCATCGCTCCCAGCCTTCCGGAAGAACTTAAAGACCTGGTTCTGCCGCCTCGCCTGGGATGAGAAGGGTAACAGCTCCTCCTGGGGATGGCTGGTCCCATAGAGCCCTTTTAAGAACAATTTTATTGCCTCTTGGATTTTATCTTTAATTTATTTGTATTTATATGTATTGTATTATATTTTTACTTATTTTAATTATTGTCTCTGTAAACCTCCCAGAGTCCCCTTTGGGGGAGATGGGGCAGTGATATAAATTGAAAAATAATGGGGGAGATGGGGCAGTGATATAAATTGAAAAATAAATAAATAAATACATACATACATACATTTCTTAAAGCCTAGAAACTACAATTGTTATTTGTACTTTGGACATTTTAGACAAGTATTAAGAAAATTGAAGATGCCACATATTTCTAAAGAGCTGCCCTTTTGAATATTTCCCAATATTTCTCACCTTTCTTTTCAAGGTAAGATATTGCTTTCATAAATACAATTATTTCCACTTTTTTTTAAAAAAATCTGCTGTTTGTTCAAATTGCAAAAGTTTTATGTTCTCTTAATTTCATTTTGGATTTTTATGTTATTGATTTCCAATCCCCACAGATACACTGCTTCAATCAGACAGCATTTATTATTCTTTTTCATTTTTCTTTTTAATGAGTCTGCAATGGGAGCTTTTCAGGCTATCTGCGGCCCAAGCTTACAGTATGTTGCAAATAACATGCTCAAAAGTGATACTAATCCAGGGCATCATTGGAAAGAGACACAAAAAATTAATCATTCTGCTCACAGAGAAATGAATTCAAATCTGCAGAGTTTATGGGGGGGAAACTTTTCTTCTATGAGTAGTACTGTGTGGTTGCTACTTAAAGCATATCTTTATACAACCACCAGAATCAAATGCCATAATTATCAGACTATCCCATGTGCAAAGTTCCAGAATATATCTGGTTGATCACCGTGTAACAAAAAATGCTGGGCTAATTAGACCTTGGATCTGATTAGTATGGCTCCCAAAGTTCATCACTAGAATCAGATTCACAAGAGTGGCTCATGAAGACAGTTATCCTTTTTAGAATGAAGAAAAGTGATCCCTCTGAGCATACACTTAGTCCAAGAATTTCTTTCCATGAAGCTCTCAGTCATTTCATACATAAAGCTTCTCCTACCTTCCACCCAAAAAGTCCTTTAATAGAATGGACTAATTAAAAAAGAAAGGGCTTTTTACTGTTGCTATTATTAAACGATTTGGAATCATAAATCTCTTGCTCTACTCTAAAGTAGATGAGATTCATCTACCACTACTTATCTCCTGAGGAGGAGGAAAATACTATCTTCCATCCTAGAGAATTTCTCAATCAGAACAGGTCAAATTACGTATCTGCCTGTTGGCTAATGCTCTAAAAAAAAAAAGGAGGATGCTTTTTCTTCTTTCTGCAGACAAAATACAGGTAGTCCTCGCTTACCGGCCACTTGTTCAGCAACCATTCAAAGTTATGACAGTGCTGAAAAAATAACTTTACAACCAATTTACCATTTACAATCTTTGCAGCATCCTTCAGTCATGTGATCGCCATTACAGTCAGAACGTGTTGTCCTGTGTCTGACCTGTTGTTTTTCTCCCCCTTGCAGAGCAGACAGATTGGAGAAGGGATTAGAAGAGAGTAAGCAGGCACACAATGGGGAATACACCAGCTGTTTGCCAAGTGCACTCACAGCTGCCAGTGCCTGCACATTGCTTTCGATGTGTATTCCCCATTCCCTTCTTCTCCAATCTCTCCGCTCTGCAAAGGGGGGAAAAAGAAAAACAGGTCAAACACAGGACAACGCATACTGACTGTAATGGCAATGATGTGACTGAGGGATGCTGCAAAGGTCGTAAATGGTCATCAAGTTATTTTTTCAGCACTGTCGTAACTTCAAACAGTCGCTGAACGAGTGGTTGGTAAGCAAGGACTACCTGTATTCATCCAGAGTATAAAATAAATGTATTTCTTAATAACGCACAGCACACATAAAATAACAGAAAGCATAATGACAAGCAGCTAATAGTAACATGACTACTAATTTTAAGTAAATAAGTGTTTTCTTTACCTCGTTCTGTTCCATTTTACATCTTGCTGTCCAGACAAACCCAAAAGCTCCTTTCCCAATGAAAGTGGCAGTATCATATTTCTTTCCATAGCCTCCCTCACAAGCTTTCAGTCTTTCTAATTCTTCAACTCTCCGTGAATTCTCAAATAAGGGTGTGGTTTTGATTAGCTGCAGCAAAAAAGAATTGATGCACATTATAACATTTTAGTGAACTATTTAATGTATATAAACAAAAGAAAAGGAAAGCAAGGAAAGAACATGGGAAATATATTAAAAACAGGTAAATATTCAATTTGTAGCTGTCCTCAAATTACTCTGTTGATTTCCATTGGGCTATTTCTGTATTTGAAGTCACTAATTAATTTTGAATAAATTCAATATTAATCTAAACCCAAGAAGATGCTCATGAGAATTAGCCTAAAGCAGGGCATAACTCTAATAAATAAATAAGGAATGTACTTATTAAAAGTATTTTATTTAAAAGGTACTCTTTTAAAACCATCCAAAGATTAACCAAACTTGCTCAAATTTTACCAGATGTACTTGTAATCAGGTACCTAGTAATCCTGCAAATTTGACAGTTCCAGTTATTAGTTAAAGTGGCAACACCCTGTATCTGTCAAAATTGCCATCCAATTCTGGCTGCTCTTTTGTTAGAGATTTCTTACTAATTGCTCAGAACAGCCAAGAAATGCCTAGAATATTGATGAATGTTCTGAAAGGGGGAAATTAGTGTCCTGAGCTCATCTTCTTCCGCCCAGGTAAGAATTATAGGTACATAAATATACATATATTGGGGAGGGGTGCAGGGAGAGAGAATTGAAAATGGGGGGGGGAATAAATACAATCAGTGGATCTTATACAGATAATGGGGAGAGCTAATTTTGAATTCAGTACTGTAAGGCACTTCTGAGGGTTGCAACTGTGGGAATCTGATGTGAGCAAAGGATATACTGTATAAGTGTATAGCATTCCAGGAAGGTTAGACTGCCTGCATCTACTATGCAGAACGGTATCTTTGCAAATGAACCGAAATATTACATAAATCAGAGCTTTCCAAACTTTTCGTGTTGGTGACACACTTTTTAGACATGCATCATTTCGTGACACACTCTTACAGCAGGGCATCATTTCGCGACACACTCTTACAGCAAGGCACAAGGCAGGCACCAGGACCTGCGCAGAATCCTGGCAGGGCAGGTTTGGAGGCAGCAAGGCACAATGCAGGCACCAGGACCTGCACAGAATCCTGGCAGGGCAGGTTTGGAGGCAGCAAGGCACAAGGCAGGCACTAGGACCTGCGCGGAATCCTGGCAGGGCTCGGAGGCAGCAACAGCCATGACACACCCAGACACTGCAGCCGACACACTAACGTGTCCCAACACAGAGTTTGGAAAGCTCTGACATAAATGCTCTGAGTTTCCTATGATTTCTCCTTCCAAAGGGAACTAAATCCACCCCCAAAAATTCAGTGGATAAGGAAGTAGAAATACATGATAATATATCTGCTGCAGCAGACAACTTTTCTGAAAGTTTTCAAAGAAGAAAATTGTGTTGTGTTCTTGTTTTAAAGGAAAAATAATTGGCATTGGTCCTTTGTCAACAGGGCTGGTGGCCAGATCTCAAGAGACCATTGTGTTCTATAGTAGTGATGGTGCTACTGCAGCGACTATAACATATCTCACTTACAGAAAGGCTGTCTTCATCTTGCCGAGATACTAAACAGCTAATAATTGCAGTTTGCTTTAGTTTTTTTCAAACAAATAAATTAATCCTCCCAACAAAAACTTGGGACCAGAGCCTAATTAGAAGATCTTAACAGTTTAAAAGATGTTATAGTTAATTGTTATCAGGAAGTTAGGCAATCACTGTCACATTAAGCAGGGCATATTCCCTGGTTTCCATTGCCATCTGGTGGCCTGAATTTCATGTTTTTAGATGCTCTTGTTTTGGCCAAAACCCAGAGTGGTCAAAGTGCCCTCTTACTGCAGTGCACTCCCATTCAGATTTATCTTAAGTGGACAGTAGAGGATCCTTACATGACTGAAGTTGTTGTTTTATTGCTCACCATGGCACCAGTGGCATACATGTACATATCATTAGAAGGATAACAGCCTAATGCTATACATAACAGTGGAGTCCTTGGTGGTTTCTAAGCTTGGTTGTTTGCTTGCAGATGTTTTGTTGCCCAAAACATCTTCAGTGCTAGAAGGGTTGTTCTACCAACTCAGACAAACAATCAAGCAGTAAACAACAGCTTAATCAAGGAACTACCAAGGAGAGAACAACACCCCCAACACTGTCAGGGCAAGCTACTGTATATAAACAGAGAGCAGACTCCACTCCCATCTAGCACTGAAGATGTTGCCTAGTCGGGCAACAAAACGTCTGCAAGAAAACAACCAAGCTCAGAAACCACCAAGGACTCCACAGCTCAACCCTGAGCTACAGATATTCTCTTCTATTGGTTCTATACATAACAGTTTGGACAGTTTGTTTTTTGCTATTAACACAAAAGGCTACTTTGCTGGTCAATTCACTTTTTTGTCCACAGACTTGAACATGGCTCATTTTCCATTAGAACAATGAATAGAGCAAGAAAAACTCTTAAAAAAAACAAAGAAAAATTGTCAATAGAGGGGCAAGAGATTTTTAGAAGCCATAAGCTAAGAATTAGAGAGTGTAAAGGGAGGAGCTAAAATAACTGAGATCTATTCTGGGCAATGCCAGGGAAGGTCTTTCAGCACAAATCCTAGCATTAAAATGTAGTCACAAGGTCTCTGCCCTTTCTAGGATATAGGAGGGAATAATTTCCTATTGGATGACCTAGTTGAGAATAAGGTTTGGATCAGCAGCTTTATTCCTACTATAGCAGAGCTTTCCAAACTGTGTGTTGCAACACAAAAGTGTGTCGCCACACACAGCGTGGTGTGTCGCCACACCACCCAGAAGCGGTGGCACGCACGTGCATGGCGGCACCGCACGCCCCCCCGCGCCGCCGCCGTGCATGTGCGCCCCCCCCCCGCGCCGCCGCCGGTGTGTCGCCAGCAGCGGCACTTTGGAAAGCCCTGTACTATAGGGTAAACAAGGACTCATTAAAAGGGACGCAGTGGCTCAGCGGGTTAAACCGCTGAAGCTGTAGACTGCCGGTCGGAAGGTCGGCAGTTCGAATCCCCACGCAATGAGCTGAGCTCTCATTGCTAGTCCCAGCTCCTGTTGACCCAACAGTTCGAAAGCTCGCAAGTAGATAAATTGGGTACCACCTTAAGTGGGAAAAATTGATGACGTCCTGTCGGGGAGTCGGCTTCCACTGAAACTGAAGATCCTTTGAATGGCGGCGGTCACGACGGATCCCGAAGTAATAACATCTACAGGACGTCAGCAGCCGGCTCCGATGCAAGGCATCGTGGGACATGTAGTCCAGAAGCCAGAGAAGAGTTGGTTCCCTTACCCCCTTCCTTGATGCGCGGTTTAAAGAAATTGTATAACGATGTGTATGTATAACGATGTATGTAAGCCGCCTAGAGTCCTCCGTTAGGGAGGGGATAGGCGGGGTATATTTATTTATTTATTTATTTATTTATTTGTTTTATTTAATTTATATGACCGCCCATCTCCCCACATGGGGAACACATGGGATATAAATACAATAATAAATAAATTTTAAAAAAATTATAATGAACTAGCGTTCCCTTTTATTTCCTGCATGATGAGAGTTTTGGGCCAGAAACAATAATTTTGTCATTGAATTTACTAATCACAAGCATCATCTACCTGCCAAAATCAGCAGATGTAGGGAATAGTATTACCTGCCATTCATGTCTTAAGATGCAGCAAATATTATATTTGTCGCATTTTATTTGCATTTGTTAGAAGGCCGGAGCAGTTTCCCTATGAGGGTACACTACAGCAATTTGGATTATTTAGCTTGGGGGGGAAAAGGAAGAGAAAGGAAAATATAACAGGGAGTATAAAATCATGTACAGCACTGAAGATGTAGAAAGAGGCTTTTTTCATTCTTAAAATATCAGAATTCAAAGACATTCATTAAAACTAAATGCAAATAAACTCAGGACCAGCAAAAGGAGATATTTAAATATTTGTTTGTTCTGTGAGGTAGATTGGGCTGAGACAGAACAATTGGCCTAAAGTCATCCACTGAATTTTCATGACTAAACTGATCTTGAACTTGCGTTTTTCCCAGTCATAATTCAAAAACCTTAACCACTATATCATAGTAAAAAAAAATACACTGTGGAATTTGTTTCCAGCAGTTGTAATGGCAGCCAATTTGGGTGGTTTTAAAAGAATAATGAACAGGTTCATGGAGGATCAGGCTATCAGTGGCTATTAATATTAATTGTTTACTACATATTGAATCATAGGCAGCACAATTAAATACTGATTTTTGGGAAGTGGCAGTGGAAGGGGGTAATCGTCCTTCGGTCTAGTGTTTCCCAAATGCATCCAGTTGTGATACAGAAGATTGAACTAGATAAACCTATAGTCTGATCCAACAGGATTCTTATGTTACCATGTTCATTTTTGCATTCTTTTAAAGAGGGGCAATTATTCCTTAAAATTATAGTCCTCTTTACTTTTTTAAAAAATATAAAATATGTTAAACAATTAAGAAGGGAACATATTGAGTGGGAAATTCTGCAAAACGCTAGGCCCTTTTGATGAGTTTCAGCTTTTGCACTGAAAAAAAGCAGGAAATAATTCACATGACAGATAAAAGGATAAAACATAGGCTACAGCAGTTGACCATGTTAATATCAGTAACACCCTATCAGCTACTATTTGCTCACAATTATTGTATCCCAGTAGACGAGTGTTTCTCAACCTCGGCAACTTTAAGATGTGTGGACTTCAACTCCCAGAATTCCCCAGCCAGCTGGGAGTTAAAGTCTACACGTCTTAAAGTTGCAGACGTTGAGAAACACTACAATAGACAATGTCTATGATGTAGGTAAGAATCAGTATACTTACTTCTGCCAAACTAATGGCTGAGACTTCATCTAGGGTTTGGCAGGAACTGGCCAAGCTAGAAAGAAGTAATTGTGTCTTTGCTGCTGCTTGTTTCTGGAAAAGGTCTCTCATAACCCAAATACAAAAAAGAGCAGCAGGATCATGCAATTCCACACGCTTCACTTCAAAGAGTATGCCTGCAAAATTAACCAAGATAAAAATATTAACCAACACATAAAATGAGATCAAGAAAAGAAGTTCAATACTTATCCCAGAGTGAGATTCTGAAGCCCATAAATATATTGTGGATTAAAGTTTTAATACTGCAGATAAACCCTTTAATTCAGAAATGTATAAACAGAACCAATATGGGTAACCTAAGAACAAATTGAACAATGAAAAAAAGCTTTATTACTGGCCTTTTTTCACTAGAGCAGGGGTCGGCAAACTTTTTTATGCCAGGAGCCATTTTGACATTTATAAAATTTATAATATCACTCGAGGGCCAGGGAGTGGGGTTTGCGGGTGGGAGCCAATCGTGTGGAAGGGGGCGGGGTTTGCGGGCGGGAGCCAATCGCGTGGAAGGGGGCGGGGTTTGCGGGCGGGAGCCAATCGTGTGGAAGGGGGTGGGGTTTGCGGGTGGGAGCCAATCGTGCACACTTAGGGCCTGCTGCCGCACCTGCCCCCGCCACGCACACCATGCCCGCTGCCGCGCCTGCCCCAGCCACACACACCATGCCCGCTGCCGCGCCTGCCCCCGCCACGCACACCATGCCCGCTGCCGCGCCTGCCCCCGCCACGCCCGCTGCCGCGCCTGCCCCCGCCACGCCTGCCTGGGGAAGAGCCACACTCAAGGGGCCAAAGAGCCGCATGTGGCTCGCGAGCCACGGTTTGCCAACCCCTGCACTAGAGGAATATGGAAAATTTCCAGTAGAGTTTTAAGTGAAATTCATACTTAACAATATCATTCTTAAACAATTCATGTCAGAACACCATTGCTTTGATCAGCCTTTCTGAATACTGCATCCTCCAGAAT
The DNA here is from genome assembly GCA_023362775.1 of Charina bottae. Classification (NCBI taxonomy): domain Eukaryota; kingdom Metazoa; phylum Chordata; class Lepidosauria; order Squamata; family Charinaidae; genus Charina; species Charina bottae. The sequence continues at coordinate 32,823,015 of JALMGJ010000005.1, forward strand.
TGCTGGGACAGTAACTGCCAGAATTCTCAATCAACACATGTTGGAGACTACCTGGTAGGAAAGGCTGACTTTGACTTTCAAAGTATCTTGAGATTTGCTTCATTCTTTGAGTCAAGACCTTTGATAACTAACCAGCCCGAAACATTAAAGCTTAAGCATAAATTTGTTCAATGAAAAATAAGGCAAAACTGGAATGTTGCCTAAAAGATTAGGCAGACAGCTGAATTCTTCCAAATGTTTTCTCGAACAACCCCCCCCCCCGATTGCACCCCCCCCCCAGGATCTTGAGTTTTCAAAAAGCTATAAAGACCTGACTGTTTTAGCATGCATTGGCCCTTGATATGTTAGTTTGTTCCTACTGACAAAAGAAAATTTATATCTGAATTGTTGTTAACTGTAGTTAGGGTTTTTAGATTACATCTTTTTATGTATTGTTGTTAATCCAACTTCAATATCTGGTAGGTATGGCACTGAGTATACTATGATTGGAGTGGTCTATAAGGAAGGAAGCAAGGAATACTACCAACCAAGAGAGATTAGTAAAACCAGATTAACATTCAGTTTGGTTAGTGTATTCATAGATTTTTCTTTGGCATTCAATACCCATCACATTCATAATAAACTCCCATTTCCTGTAACTTTCTAAACAATATTTATTAAAAGATCAGAGGGAAAGCAGTAACAGCAGCTTCCAACTTACTGAGTCGGGAACCATCTCGGTGGTAGCAGTTACCAGAATAGCTGCCTTCCAGTATCTCAGTGTTCAAAACAGTTGCTGAAGATAGCACATTTTCTAGTTTTACAGGAGTTGATGTTACCTGTGTCATGTACTGCTGCTTTAATGTCAAAAAGTCTTCTTGAGATCGAACATTGTTTTTTAGTGAATTAATTTCTAGATGATCCGTCAAAGTCTGTGCAGCACTTTCAAGTTCTGAAGTACAAAGTATAGATAAATCATTGTCAAAGTACTCAGAAGGTGTATTAGAGAACAAGTTCTTTTGACTGCCTGCTGGAGAGCTACCATTCAAGAGAAGCTCCAATTGATCATTTGCAATATTATTTGCCTGGTTCAGGGACTGGACAAGATCTTCCGCATCTAACAAGGAAAGTTTTATTGGTCCAAAGGCAGCACATGAGTCAGATCTCACCTCTTCGTTAATCCTCAGGTTCATCAGTCCACAGCAAACAGAATTGACGTTGCCACCCACTTTCTCACCTCCCATAATCATAGAGGCATCATAAAGGTTTGATGATCCTGCGTGTACAGGAAGACTATTGCTCCTTTTTGCAGGCAGAAAAGCTGAAGAATCATTAGTTGAACTTTCTAAGGAATTATTCTCAAAAGTTAAGCTGATGGTACTACTCAGAGTTCTATGTGGAATTTCATGGCTTTGCCTTGGGTTAGATGCTATTTTGTCCGTTGGCTCATCCAGTGTTGGCGTTCCAAATGACCCATTCACAGCTTCACAAGGCACATTTGCCTCAAGTTGTAATTCAGCTTTTAATAAACTTTTATCAAATATCTCACTGCCCAGGAGAGAACCTTTCCTTCCCCTACCTATAGTGGAAGGTTGGTACTTCATAATTTCTTGTGGTGAAGTAGAATTGTGTATATCCAAATTGTCATTTTCTTCCTGAATTAGGTCACAAGTACTTCTGGAAAGACAGCTATTTAGTTTAGTTCTATCTTCTAATACATTTGATTCTGAATGAGACTGTTTTAGAGAATATAATTCATACTGCTGACAGGTGGTAGATTTCCTAGTCTCTTTTTCAGTACCATCTTCATAATGTAGACTCTCAGAAGATAGGGCTTTATTAGTAGCTAGCACATTCTTGCTAGGCATATGGTTTCTGCTGTAAAAAAACCAAAGATTGTTTTTGTTATGTTTAAGAACACAGTATCTTTCTCACCATGTTCTCCAATCCTCCATAATTTAATATAGTTTAATATTTGTATTCCTTATTTAGAATGCAAGGACAGTATATAAATACACTAATAAAGCTATTCACATAGCACAATTAAATAAAACAATGACATTGAAAACAATGCCCTGATTGCTAAGAGCCAACCTGACTTTGTAAAAAAGGGATCATGTGAAACAAATCTTGTCTCCTTTGATAAAGTAACTACTCTAGTGACAAGAGAAATGCTGTGGGTGTAATCTACATTTCAGCAAAGTTTTTGAAAAGGTTCCATGTGACATTCTCATTGACAAGCTGTTAAAGTGTAGTTTGGATGGCACTACAGTAAGCTTGGCTAACTGTACTGAGAGAGTTAGCATTAATAGCTCAACATTGTATTGGAAAATAGTAACCAATGGGGGTTTGCAGAGATGTTTTAGGACCAGTATCATTCAACATTTTTATTAATGACCTAGAAGATAGGATTGATGGGTTGATTATCAAATTTGTAGATGACACAAAATTGGGAGATCTGACCAACACCCAGGATGACAGAAGGAGGTTGCAATATAATCTGGAAAGGTTGCAAGAGTGAGCTGGGAAATGCTACATCTGAGAAGGACGTGAATGTGGTCATTGACAAGCTCAACATGATTCAGCTGTGTGGGACAGCAGCTAGATGGGTGAACATAGTTTTGGACTGCATTAGAAGAAGCATCATATCAAAGACACAACGTCATTATTCCTCTCTAATCAGCAAAGGTGAAGCCACACCTGGAGTATTATGTATGATTTATTTATTATTTTTTAAAATACTGCCCAAGTTCCAGTGACTGGCGGTTCAGAGATATAAACACATGAACAGTAAAATAATACAATGATAAAAACAAAGAACAAAAGATGGCACAAACCAGACAAGAACCAAAGAAAACCCACATTACACAGAAAGGGGCTTCAATCACCATTCCCAAAGACCTGGGTGGAAAGCCGGGTCTCCAAGGCTCTCTGAAATACCAGCAGGGTGGGAGCCATCTGGACCTTAGGAGGAACTTCATTCTAGAGGGCAGGGACTATGGCAGAGAAGGCCTGCTTCCAGGGTCCCAATAGATAACATTGTTTAATCAAAGGAACCTGGAGTGCACCAACCCTGCCAGATCAAATTGGCTGGGCAGATATTAAGGGCAATAGTAATTTCAAGTAAACAGGCCCTATGCTTTATAGGTAACCACCAGCACCTTGAATAACACCTGGAAGCAAACTGTCAACCAGTACAGCTCATGGAGCAGAGGTATCATGCGGGCATACCAAGGCATGCCCACCACTGCATTCTGAACCAACTGAAGCTTCTGGTTTGTCTTCAAGGGCAGCCCTATGTAGAGCACATTGCAGTAGTCAAGCCGCAAGGTGGCCAGGGCATAACTGACTGTCTGAAGGGTTTACCAATCTAGGAGAGGGTACAACTGGCACACCAGATGAAGCTGTGCAAAGGCCTTCCTAGCCACAGCTGCCACCTGCTCATTGAGAAGGAGCTGTGAGTTCAAGACGACCCCAGATTGTGCACCACTCTTGAATAAGGAAGTGCTACCCCATCCAAGGTTAAAGGTGGAACATAACCGGATCTGGGTGGCCCAAACACCCACAGCCACTTGGTCTTGGTAGGATTAAGTCAGAGACATTTCCTTCCCATTCAAACCTGCATAGCCTACAGGCACTGGGACAGAACCTTGATAGCTTCACTTGGCCAGCCCAGAGTCAAAAGATGTGATTGGGTGTCATGAGCATACTGATGATACTGAACTCCAAACCAGCAGATGACCTCACCCAGTGGTTTCATGTAGATGTTGAATGGGGGGGGAGGGTAGAACCCTGCAGCATCCCACAAAGAAGGAGCCTAGGGAGCAATCTCTCTCCCCCCCAACCAACACTGACTGAAACTGGCCCTGGAGACAGGAAGAGTGCTCCCTATCCCCAGCCCATGGAGCCGGCTCAGGAGACTGTAATCGAAGGTATCGAAAGCTGCTGAGAGATCAAGGAGCACAAGGTTAAATACATACCACCTCCTACTTTAGGACAGTCCACAGTCTTTTTTTTTATATTTCTGTTATGTTGTGCTTTTAGCAGTTTTATCTTTGCAGTATTTTCAGATTTTCCTGTGATGCCTGTTTTAGCCACAGCTGTTTGTAACTGATTGCTTCTTCAATTTTTTAATTTGATTTTTAAGTACATCACTGTAAAGGTTATTAACCTTAAGATACGCACACGTCTTAGAAATCAACTGAATTACTTTATGACTGACAAATTAATGTTTCAGTTACCTCCACTAAAAGCTGTTGAGATAATAAGAGATTGAAAAGCCATGTAAATGAAATTTCATTTGCCAGCAGTTTCACCCAACCTGTTACAATTATTCAGATTCAGATTCCTATTTAGAAGCAAATCTAACTCAAATAAACAGGATGTAGATTAACTACAAAGATGTTTATTTATAATGAAAACTATACAATCCTGATTCTAAACACACCTATTAAAAAAAGTCCCATTGATTCCTAACCATACACAAATGTTCAGTTTAGAAAGTAATCAAAATCTATTAACATTGCTGGAACATTTCTGTGCAGAATTTCTCAATCAAAACTCTCTGGCCACTCAACTACTTTTGTAAAGATGGTAGAGTAGAGGTGGGTATGGAAAAGACCTAAAACATTTTTTCTAGTTGCAGCTGAAACATTTGCTTCTTTAGATTTATTCATTGTTTGGTGCATGTTCCATCTGTTGTCCTTTCAGATGGAATAGAGCAACATTAAAGCATTAATCATCAATGTAAAAAAGACATCACAGGGAAATCCATTAATTTAATTAAACCTACAGCATTGTTTATCTAGTTTCCAATGAGGTAAAACAAATACTGAATCACAGAAGCTAAATTTACATTAAAAATCATGGGTAACTGCACACATTACAGGCCTGATACCATTAATATTATATTAATATTAATATAAATTAAATAAATAAATTAATAATAATAATAATAATAATAATAATATTCCAAGAGAATTATGACAAACCTACTTTTAAAGCAACTGTAGAGATAGCAGGGGAAGGACTGAGGTGCAGCTTGGAGGACAATTTAAAGCAAGAAAACAAAATTTGGGAGAGTTCAAAACTTCCTGTCCAGTTATCATTCTTAGTGCAAGGGTGAGGCCAATTGCTCTAATGCAGGGCTTTCCAAAGTTTTCCCGCCGCGACACACCAACCACCGTTGGTGTGTCGCCGCGGGAAAACCCGGAAGTGCCGCCGTTGCAGCAGCACGCAAAAACCCGGAAGCACTGCTGCCGCTTTCAGTTTTTGCGCGCCGCCGTTGGTGTTGCCGCGGGAAAACCCGGAAGCGCCGCCATTGCGGCAGTGCGCAAAAACCCAGAAGTGCTGCGTGGCTGCGGTGCTTTCAGATTTTCGCGCGCCGTTTCGACACACCGTTGGTGTGTCACCGCGGGAAAACCCGGAAGCGCTGATGGACGCGACACATCTGGGCCCCGCAGGCAACACACAGTTTGGAAAGCTCTGCTCTAATGTATATATCTGTACACTGCATAGACACACATAAACACACTGCATAGGAAACCTACCTATTTAGTGATGTAGACAGTAGAGCACAGGACCCATTTCCCAAACTTTCCAGCTGGGTTTCCATCTTAGTTGGGAGCTCTGCTCCCTCCCTCCCTAATTCCTGTTGTTCCTTCAGATCTGGCAAAGTCACGTCTCCAACAAAGAATGAGCTGGTGACTGTATGAAAAGAAAACAGTGTGTGCAACAATCCTTTCAGCAAGATATGCCCTGAGAGGTTCTAATGCCACTTTACATATGAAATATGGCTATATGGCTCTTCATAGCATTTTTATACTGTACTGAAGATGCCATTTTTTGAAGAAAGAAAGATGCATGATTATAACCTTGCCAATTTGGCAGGTATCTATAACATCTACATCTCTAACATTGATGCAACCCTAAAATACCTACATTATAATTAGCTAGTTACAGATGTGTCCTTTTAATTGAAAAACTATATTGTAAATCCAAGAAAACAATAAATGAATAGTCCATTAATTAATGGGAGCAAGGAATCCTATTATTGTTACTTAGTCAATAAGAATAGGAAATGCTGCTGAAAATAAATTAAAGGGTGGGAAATGCAAATGACTGCAGATCTGTAAAAAACTAGCATGGATGTCTTTGAAGATTTCTTTGGGAGAAGCTGCTTGCCTGGTGAATTTTAACATTTTTTAATACAAACAGTGCTTCTTCCTTTGCTCTCTTTCCCTTCACCTAGCTTTTCCTCCTTTTCCTTCTCTAGCTTGGATTTTCTCTCTCTCTTTTTGTTATTATTGCTGGAAAAGGGAGAATGATGTTTGTCAGTGACAGTGGGTTATGTTTATGAGAGAGAATAGTTAATATATTCAAATGGGGGAAATCATTTAATTTTATAAATGGATGCTTAACTTTGATATGCATCAGTAGCTATTAACCATTATTAATGTTTTTGTTCCAACCTTGCCTTTTGGAATGTGGATTTTGGAAGGTATATATGCACAATATATGCACATGTTTTAGGGAATAGAAAATCTACAAGATTGGTTTCAGCAGGAATGCTCAACTCTAGATCAACAAAGTGGGGAAGTTGAGAATTGCACAAGATTTTTGTATTTCTATTTCCCCCCCCCCCACATCTACTCTTCCTTTTGTGGCAGAATTGTCTAAAATTCATGGTCATTTTCCTTTCAGGGTACATATGGTAGTTTTGTAAATTGATAACACCTTTAGAACTGAGATAAAATGTACTTATTGAAGCACAATAAGACAATATGTTAGTATGGATTTTTACATTTATTTTATTACTTTAATTTACATGCCAGTCAGTTTTCAGAGATTCTGAGTGGCTTATATTATTAATACATTGATTATAAACAAAAATCAATAAAATAATAATGAATCAATCAATCCATTACACCATATTTGGGGGTAGCTTGATCTTACTTGTTCCCAAATGCCTTTATGAAGAGACATGTTTTTACAGTTCTCTAAAAGTACAGAAAGGGGGGTGGTCTGGAAATTCAAGGGTAAGAATAATGACAATAAATTAAAAGAAATCTTTCCAGATAAATTAGCTCAAACAGGTCTTCTTAATTAAATATGGGTCACTGTTAATAGAGGTATCTGTCAATTCAAACTGTTTATTTTACTTGGGACAGAAAGTGAAGGCTTCCTTGAAAGGACAAATGTAATAAATGGTGTCTATTTTCTGGGTTCTTTTGTAAAACAATCTGAGATTTTGAATCTATTAACCATGAGAAAGCAAACTAATTTTATCTTCATTTAGGAAGACTTCCAAGAATTACCAAAAAAACCCAGTGTTGATAGTGACAAAGCTGAACACTTAAGAGTATTTTTTAACGCAATTTAAATTTGGAAAGGAAGTTTGAAAGCCATTCATGGCATGCATTCCAACTTGGTTAAATAATTTCCCAAGAAAATCTTATTTTTTAAGCCCAATAAGGTAGATACGCATGTTGCCTAAAACCTCTTCCAATTTAAATAAAGATGGAGGAAATGTAGATTTAGAAATGTTAAAGCTATGTGGTAGATGAGCTGATTTATATTTGTTTACCTTACAGCTAAAACTCTGAAAATTAGTAAATGTAAAACCAGCATTACTTTATGTCAACTTTTTCTAATTAAGTCCAGATATACAATTGCCAGAATTCCTAGCATTGGCCATGCTGAATGGGAATTCTATGAGTTATAGTTCTAACATTCCTGTAAGGTAGGAGGAGGGGGAAGGCTACTTTATAGTATATTTACACAATTCTGGATTCTTGGATAAAAATATATATATCCTTCACATTCTTCCATAATTCATTGTCATCTTAAACACTGATTATTAAAGTGGCAACAGCAGTTAGATTAACACTATATTGGGACTAAAAGGGGTGAATTCCCAGTATTCATGATAGGGAAGGGAAAGGGAGGGTTAGTTTATCACTATTCTCAGATGAACATCTATATTCCCACAGGATGGAAGCTTCTCCCTCATTGCTCTCTGCAATCTGGTTCTACTGGGGATGTAAATTAAAAAAAATTCCTTCTTTGTAATCTATGTAGTGATGCCGAACCAGATATTTTCCATCAGAATTGTCTTTTAATGCAGCTAGAGCTTACTGATAAGCACCCTGCACTATATACACTATACAGTATACCCAAAGATATACTCTATTCTAGACAGCCAGTTTGGTGTGTGGTTAAGAAACTGGGAGACCATGAGTTCTAGTCCCGCACAAAGCCAGCTGGGTGACCTTGGGGAAGTCACCTTCTCTCAGCCCTAGGAAGGAGGCAATGGCAAACCACTGCTGGAAAACCTTGCCAAGAAAACTGCAGGGATTTGTCCAGGCAGTCTCCAAGAATCGGACAAGATTGAACAGATAAAAAAAAAACTCTGATTCTAATAGTGATGCCAGTTCCCAATATCAAGGGTGCAATTACAAGTCAGTCTCTATATGAAAAAAATATTTTTATAAATGGATATGCCTCAGAGAAGTAAAAACAAAAGTTAGGAGGTTGAATTCCGGTTTATTCATATTTAGATTAGATGCCCTGAAGTCAATAGAACTTAGCCATGACTAACTTAAATCCCATTGCTTTTAATTAATATGTTCTGAATACAATATGTCAACATTACATCATTATAAAATCAAATCCCCATCACAATCCATTAAAAACAAAACATTAGTTTGGGTGTCCAATTTTACCCTTATGGATAAAATTTACCTTTCCCAATAGCACAGCCATCCCTCTGCATTCCTTTAAAATTATCAGAGGAATTCATGTTTTCTGCATTCACACAACTTTCTCTAGATTGTGGGAGTTGCAAAGAGGAGTCAGTCTTATCCATGTTGTTGTAAAAACCAGGAATCAAGAATGTGATATTCTACAATTGAAAATGAGAAATTATAAAATTCATCCCTTTCCCCTTATTGTGTGGAAATTAATAGTAACTGATTCTTGAATTTAAAAAAAGATGTACATAAAGAGATAATGTAAAATGTAGCTTGCTGCTGGAAACTTAAAATTGAAGTTTTCCCATCCTTTGACTGAAATAAATTAAATATTTCTGGTAATTTAATTAACAATATCCTGGTACCAAGATCAGTCTTTCTTAATCTTGAACACCTATAGCTCTCATCATCTCTGGCCATGGTTGTAATAAAAAAATTGAGTACCCAAGAATGTGAAAGGCTGCTCTAGATTAAAGGCCTGTCCAAATTCCCAACATTTAGCAGCACTAATCAGCTTTCCCAATTTGGTGGCCCTCAAATGGATTGGACTCTAATTCCTGGAAATTCCAAACAGCATGGGATTGGGAAATGGATAACTTGAAAGACTGGAAATCTGGTAATTGAAGCTGAATACATTTTTGAGAAAGGACATAATTCTAGGAAAGACTGGACTATACAAAGTCTTTTTCTGTAGAGAATTACAGTAAGATTTTTACCTTGCCTAATAGTTCTTTCTTCTCATAACCAAATAGCATTAGGGAAAATGTATTGTTAATTCCATAAATTGTGCCATCTGACTGAATGGTTACCAGTCCGCTGATAGTGGTGAACACCCAGATGGTAGCACAGAAGCAACAATCTACTCGTAAAGATGTGCTATTTTCCAAAGCATCACCATCCATGGCTGGTAGAGGATCATCTGATACTGAAATAACTTCATCAACAGGGAGATTTACTTTCAGTTTCAAGCTGAGAGGGAATGTTGTTCCTTCCCTTGCTCGGCCAACAGATCTCTGAATTTTGATACTCTGAAAGAAGAAAGCTATAATCACATGATAATGCAAACCTAAGCTACTAAAATTTTCACTGGCAAAGACTAGAAAATCAAGACTAAAGGTTTCAAATTACTATCATATAGTTGGAGTTAACCACAAGTATCATTCTATGTAAAAAAATATTATTCATTAATTTAAGACAACAATTGTCTGTAATAAACTTAATGGTACCTTTGGAATTTTTTTCCCAGGTGCAGGAAGTTGGATAGAAGGAATCAAATCTTTTATGTAGTGACCAACGACATCTTCTGATGATGAATATCCATGAAGGTGAGCAAAAAGGGGATCACAAGAAGTAATCTCTCCCTTAATATGAGAGTTCAACATAATTTGTGTTATAAATGCAGGCATTCAGTTCTAAAGCACTGTATAGCAGTATTAAAGTGGCCAAAATACACACACAATGGGCAATAATAATAATGTTAGCTGTTGATTCAGGGAACAAAGCCTAGGAAAAAAATCACTTTAAGACAGATGAACTTCCACACTGATTCTATATCCTGCATTGTCTAATTTTTTACAGTAATTTTACTTAAAATATTTATATTATGCCTTTCTATAAGAGGGCAACAATAACATTTAAAGAAAAAAGGTTCATTCACTTCCATGAATCAGACTATTCTTTGCAACCCCTTCACATCAACAAATATCAAGATAGCTTTATACTGTAGCTATCAAATCATTTATTTAAAGAATTCCAGTTCCACTGTATTATTTCAAGAACAATGTTCGTGTACAATTACAAAAGAAAACAACCAAGCAGCATTCATGTTTCTTTTGTTTGATAAAGTTGGCTAACATTAGGTTTGATATCCATGTTAAGAAGCAAACATGTTTCTGTAATTCCCATACAATTTACATTATTTTGCTGATTTACTCACATTACTTTTGAAGAAAACAGAAGCAGAGAGTCTTTCCACGGGCTCCAAAACAACAACACAGTAATGACTGCAATGGGTTTTAATTTTTCTTGTCCATATAGAGACAGGAATCTTCTCATTATTTTGGGAAATAACATCTACCTATTAATAAAATACACTGTTAGATTTCTAAATTGCAAATGTAGATAGATAGCCTGGAAACACTGTCTTTTAGAATGAGTTTCTATATTTCATCCTTTTTTTAATGATAATGAATATGCAGTATGCATTGATATTTGTGAGTATGAATTTTCATTAATTATATCAAAATTACTTTAGCAGGTTTTATCAAAATAGTTTTACCTCCAGATGACTCCACCATAATTAAATTCATATACAGAATTTTGCCATGATTACCCAAGAATTTCAGATGCTTGATTTATGAAATTTATATTCTGTAGATCAGAGCTTTCCAAACTGTGTGTTGCGACACGTTACTGCAGGGCTTTCCAAAGTTTTCCCGTTGGCGACACACCAACGGTGGCACACAAAAACCTGGAGGCGCCGCAGCGGCACGCAAAAATCCCGGAAGCACCGCCACACCGCGGGGCTTCTGGGGTTTTGCACGCTGCCACCGCGGCGCTTTCAGATTTCTGCGCGCCACAGCGGTGGTGGCAGCGGTGTCCTGGTGTGCCATACGAAAACCCAGAAGCGCTGATGGCCCAGCGGCGCGCCATCAGCGCTTTTGGGTTTTGACGCGACACACCTGGGCCCTGCAGGCGACACAGTATTGTGTCACGACACACAGTTTAGAAATCTATGTGTTAGTGTGTCGGCTGCAGTGTCTGGGTGTGTCACGGCTGCTGCTGCCTCCGAGCCCTGCCAGGATTCCACGCAGGTCCTAGTGCCTACCTTGTGCCTTGCTGCCTCTTGTAGTAAATTTTATTGAATTTTAGAATACATATTAAAAGTTAAAGCAGAAAAAAGAAACAGAAATAGAAATACAAAGTAAGAAAAAAGTAAAGTCAAAGTGAAGTCAAAAAATAATAAACAAAGGAAATATAGAAAATAGACATCCTCCAATCTATCTTTGAACTTTAAGTACAATAATTTGTTTGCTTCCAAACAAATTCCTTGCTGCCTCCAAACCTGCTGTGATTCCACGCAGGTCCTAGTGCTTGCCTTGTGCCCTGCTGTAAGAGTGTGTCGCGAAATGATGCATGTCTAAAAAGTGTGTCACCAACATGAAGTTTGGAAAGCTCTGCTGTTGATGATTTAAGACATATCCTGCAAGGAATTTTATCATAATTTTGCATATTTGCATAGCAGTTTTTGAATATTTTAAGATACATAGTATCTCAATAATTATCACTACAGATCTACAAATTAAGTTCATCAGTAATATTATCCCACTTCAAATTCATCAGAGAAGCAATTGTTAATGCAAATTAAAAGAGGTCAGGTACAAGCAAGAACAATTAGGAACCTTCAGATTAGATCTTCAACTCTTTTAAAGTTTAAGAATAAATTGTATAGAATCCAGGGGAATTTACTTCTCAGTAAGCTTGCGCAGGATTGAACAGCAATATTTTAGGCACATTAGCTGGCATAAAATAGGGCAGAGACTTCCAAATTGACCAGCCAGTTTTTATTATATCTCTTACTGCATATAGTACACAAGTCATATTCCTCTTACTGCTGAAAGCTTATGCAATAAGTGTGTCCTTTAAGGTGCCACAAGAATCTTTATTGGCTTGTAGGACACAGTTCACATCCTACATTTCTGAGTAAGTAATGTACCAAAGAAAAAGTAGCTATGTATGTGTATGTGAAGTTCTCAATAGAGTAGCCAGCTTTTCAACTGGCAGGGTAGCACTATCTTTAAAAGCAATTTGGTCTGCTATAGAATAACTAGGGAATTTAGTGTTGCGCTGTGAAACGCATAGAAACAGAACAGGCCAATTTTGTCTGATTAATTGTCATCAGTAAAGCTTGAAAAGGATTAAAAAGATCTGTTTTTCTTATGAACTACTCATGCTTCATTATCAAAATAGACTACATTTTTTGAAAACAATAATTTAGTATAGCTAATTCTGAGGCTATCTATCTATATACTACTAAAACTCTCACATCTGTTTGATACTTTGTAACCTTTAACTAGGTGAAACGGTACATCATAGGGCAACAATTTTTGAACCAAGGTACCTCAAATGGGCTAACTTACGGAAAGCGTCCAAAATCCAGGACCCATGACTCCCATGGAATAGAAATTTGGCAAATTTTATAAAACATTTTATTACATAAAAATTATCATAAAACATTTTATGACATAATATAAAATGTCATAAAACTTTTCCTGTGGTCAACTCCTGATGTTTGATTGGGCTATACGGTTCAACAATGGCTACTTTCAAGGCATCTCTCCCTGAATTTTTAAGACCTTTTCCAGTGAAAGCAGTACATTAGAAGCTCTGCCATTGCTGAAGGCATTGAGGAATCTGATAAGGAAATATCTCTGAAACGATGACCCAATGGGTCACGGGTTGTCTAGTATTTGTTAAAAGCCTATATGAATATTAATCACAAATAGACATATCTGCTCCTGAATTAGTCTATTTGAAGTCTGGTAATAGTTAAATTTCAGTATCACATTGCACATAAATACAGTACATGATCTCATATGTAGATTTAAACACATTCTGACCTTTCTACCACTGCACAGAAATACTGAACAAAGGCAAATTATCTTTACTACATACCTTATGTAATTATTAACTAAATACGTTGTTTTACTTCTGCTATTACAGCTTTAGAAGTTTAAACGCCAAATTTATAAATACTTCAATAAATCTGAACAAAGACAAACCTATATTGAAACAAACAGGATTCCCATAGATCCCTAGGCAGTTCTTCTGTGACAGAAAAGTAATTTAAAATACAAGACTGAAATACTGATAAACATATTTCTGCTATAAGATATTTAATCGAAGAATCACATACCACTGTTCCAGGAACTACTGGTCCATGTTCTTCAACATCAGTATGTTCTTCTTTCAGAGCTTCCATAATATCCCAGTTGGATTTTGAAATAATTTGAGATAATTTCTGGCCAATCATTTCCTGAGTACTATATCCAAGAATCTTGCAAGCTTTATCATTTGCAACTAGAATCTAAAAAAGAACAAGACAGCTCAGTAAATTTCTCTTCTGCTGGACTTTGAAGCTATGAATAGTTGGGTTTTCTTCTTATTTGGATGGGAGACCACCAAGGAATACCAGTGCTATAATTAGTTTGAGAAGTTGCAAAACAATTCTAGAAGATAATGGCAAATTATTTCCATGTTTTGTGAAGAAAACTAAACAGATGTGCCTTTATAGTTGATAGGAGTCAAACTTGATTTGAAGGAGACTTCTTGACTTGATTCTATAGCAAGTGTTGGGCAGAAACAAAAATCTAGTGTCCTGGGATTGAATTCCAATGTGTTCTAATAGTACACAAGTACTCTTATATATATTTATTCCAAAGTAAGACTCATTAACAAAATGTGATACTAAATACATCATGAGCATCTGTAATCAATTTTTTTTAAAATAGCAGCGACATTTTAGTTTAGACTGTTGCATCAGCCTTATTTTAGTTTATGGTTTGTTTAGTTTATGGTCCAGTGTTTCATGTGAATTGGGCTGAGTAAATCACTGTTAACTATGGGTAAGCATCAACATAACCTTAATATTTTCTAGACAGAGCACAAGGTACATCAGGAGGTGAACTTCAGTAATTATTGCTTAATCATTTACCCTCCATTTAGGTTCACTCATCACACTAAATCTGGTTTGTTTATTGAACAAATCATAATTGTCTGGATTTGTTTAATACATTAAGCACAAGTCAATTATATTGTTGCATAGCATAATATGTGAATCAAGTCACTGCCTTTTTTTAGCCTCCTCTATTTTGCTCAGATTGTTTATTTATAGTTAAAAGTCAGTACCTCATTAACATGTAATTGTTGTTTTGTTTACAAAAACATGTCTTCAGTAGGTGTTTCAAGCTTAAATAACCAGCAAATGCTAACAAATGAGTAATCAGAGAACTACAATTTTATGGGTGTTAAATCCAGGCAGTAGTCTCTTCTTAAAAAAATACTTAATTGGCTCTTAACAATGAAGTGGCGTGCCAAGTACAGTTATTACCAAAATAAATCCAACCCCACTGTGGTTTTCAGTTTTCATACAGAGCCAGCTACAGCTGCTACCAGTGAAGACGGTCTGTGACACCACTTACCCCAAAACACCCATTAGACAAGGAATAAAAAATGACATGGATCCTATTCCATTTTCAAAATTGACTTGTAACAGATCTTTTCCAAAATTAAAAGTTAATAAATGAAATCTTCTCTAGCCATGCTTTTCCAGAGAGAACTTTCTAATGTCTTGTCTAATGTTTGTGGGATTATACTTAATACACTTAGAAAAAAATGATCCCTGGTGTATCTTGTACAGTATATCAAAGAAATCTACAAGATTTACAAAGCACCATTTGGGAAATATGAAATAAGAGCTGAGGTTTTCTGCCTCTAAGCCAGGGCTTTCCAAAGTGCTGCCGCTGGCGACACACCAGCGGCAGCGGCGGCACACGCGCACGGCGATGGCACAGGGGGGCGTGCAGCGGTGCGCGCGCACGGTGACGGCGCGGGGGGGCGTGCGGCGGCGCGGGGGGCGCGCACCGCCGCTTCCGGGTGGTGTGGCGACACACCACGCTGTGTGTGGCGACACACTTTTGTGTCGCGACACACAGTTTGGAAAGCTCTGCTCTAAGCAGTATAATTAAATTAATATTGTACAATGAGACCATAAAAGATGTGTTTTTGTTTTAATCTTTTCCCACGCATTTTATCCCCAATAAAATTTATTTGTGAATTATTCAAATGACTGATTGCAATATATTCTGTAAATACAAGAAAATTTCATATCCAGTGAACCTCTATATACACACCAGCGGCATGCTATAAATGGAAATGCCAATATTATGCAAAATCCATTTAGTACCTCAGTAGTTCTGACATCCACAGTGAAGATGGCTTTGTTTGGGTTACGGATACTACTTGTCAGTGCCTGAATGGATTCTCCCAAAGCCAAGGCATTTAAGAGAGAACAAGAAGAGGTGTTACATATTGAACAACAAAGGGAATCAGTTTCCAAATGATCCCAAGAGCTATGAAGTTTGCTGGTACAGATATTCCGAGCAGCTAATGAAGATAAGCAATAGGAATTCCATCCATTTTCTAAGAACAAAAAGAAAAAAAAAGCATAGAAGCACAAATAGTGGAATTAAAGCTTTCAAGACAACCAATTAATTCTGCAAAGTACCAACAAGTTATTAAAGATACAATGATGAGACAACACAAAATTGGCCAGACATACACTAAGTAGAAACAGTTTAATAAATTTTTGCCTCACTTACTAACTTAGAGAGGCAAAATTCACAAGGCTGCCAAAAAGCACAATGTACCTGCCAATTATATCAATTGTTACATGAAGGTATTTTACAAGTACAGAGAAAAAAAAACCTGAACAGTAATAACAAGATGCCATAACTGTAGTGAGCAAAGGTTGGCACCTACCAAGAGATCCCAGCAAGTCTATAAACACATCAGTGACTCAAAGATAATTGTGATCTATTTATACCCAATTTCTTATATTCTCTATATTTCCCATTCCTTTGAAGTGCTTTAGACAAGGCAATTAATGCATAACTGAACTGTACTACTATCCATGGAAGTTTAGAAGGAATCTAGAAGAAGGTCATCTATTTATAATCCTCCAGGCTTTTCCCCTCTACTCTGTTATTTTCTTTCTTCAGAAAATCTGCTAAGGAAGAATGTCTTCTGTTGAGTAGTTACTACTCTCCTTAATTAACAAATGCATTATATTCCTTGCCAGGCAAGGTTCACCTGACAAAGATGTTTTCTTCCTACACAGCCTCGAAAGCCAACTCTTCCTTTTCTTATTCGTCCAGGGAAAAGATTTGCTCAGTTCTTCACAGATCCCAGGATCAGTCACAGTGGGAGATGGGCCTGAAATGATTTCTTTAATAAACTCAGCTGCCATGGTTGTAGATGAACTGGAGAAGTTCTTCTCAGAAACTCCAGGCTCTGAAACAAAACAGCATGTTAGATCTAGGACTGAACATATCCTTTCAAATCAGCAGGATTCTGAGATATTTATAAAAAGGAGGCTAGCAGTAGAGTTGAATTGCCAAATAGCAAGCAAATATGGTGCTTCTGAGATCACTTTGCAGGAAAAGGAAGTGAGAAAATTAGTTAATAAAACAGAATAAAAATCCACAGGAAGAGAAGCATTAAGATATGGTTAGAGATGCCATTCATTACAATTTTCTTTTAGATTTTTTATCCCATCTTTATTTTTATAAATAACTCAAGGCAGGGAACATACCTAATACTCCTTCCTCCTCCTATTTTCTCCACAACATTTAAAAAATTTGAAATGTCAGAGGACAAAGAAGGCATGTGTTCAGGTTAATACCAACTAAACATAAAATTCATTACTGATTTTGTATTCATTTTCTAAGCTGTTTGGCATTTCCTAGCCAGGAATGTGTAGTGGGGCAGGGACCTCAAGGGTAGTTAGTCTGGAAGAGATGGAGGAACAGAGAAACAGAGGGAAAGCGTTTGGCACCACAACTAGACTCTACTAACCTGACAGTGTAACACAGCGAAGCCCCCGAGTAGCAATTGGACACCTTCCGTTACTAAAACGCCAAAGCAACTGGAACTGCTTTCAAGTGCAACAGGTGGTTAGTCACACCAGGAGGCTCCCCGACAAGCGCAGTGGATAGGAGGGTGTCTCCTGTTATGGCTGCCGGCGGCTACTAAACTAAGAAGGATTAGCTCGCTAGACATGCTCAGAGAGTTCCTTTCATTTTATCATACGAGATCGTCTTTGATGCTGAAAAAAAACCCTAGAAGAGCTTCCCAGCCGAGTCATCGGAACGCCTCTACTCCTTCGAAATAACATACCCAACTGTCTGCCCGACCGGAGATGTGTACAGCCCGAACCAAGTAGGAGGAGAATGACTACGCAGTTGCATCGGGAGCCAAAGAAACGCGACGGAACAAGAAACCGACAGTTCGATAATCCAACCAATTTTGAGGGGTGGAGCTTCCCCAACGTTCAAAGACAAAAAGATCCCGCGCAAATTGTTGCTAGGGGCGCGCCAAACAGGTTCTATTTCGTAGGGCAAGGAGGAAACTCATCCACTAAATCTTGCCCGCAAATTTCATCTCTTACCCAGGAAGGGAAGGGGGCGGTGTTCTTAGCTACCCGTAGAGGTTGGTTTTTAATCTTGTTGTTGTTCAGTCGTTTAGTCGTGTCTGACTCTTCGTGACCCCATGGACCATAGCACGCCAGGCCTTCCTGTCCTCCACTGTCTCTCGGAGTTTACTCAAATTCATGTTCATTACATCGGTGATGCTATCTAACCATCTCATCCTCTGCCGTCCCCTTCTCCTTTTGCCTTCAGTCTTTCCCAGCATCAGGGTCTTTTCCAGTGAGTCCTCTCTTCGCATTAGGTGGCCAAAGTATTTGAGCTTCAACTTCAGCATCTGTCCTTCCAATGAGCAGTCAGGGTTGATTTCCTTTAGGATTGACTGGTTTGACCTCCTTGCAGTCCAGGGGACTCTCAAGAGTCTTCTCCAGCACCACAGTTCAAAAGCATCAATTCTTCGGCCCTCAGCCTTCCTTATGGTCCAACTCTCACAGCCATACATTACTACTGGAAAAACCATAGCTTTAACTATACGGACCTTTGTCGGCAAGGTGATGTCTCTGCTTTTTAATATGCTGTCTAGGTTTGCCATAGCTTTCCTCCCAAGGAGCAAGCGTCTTTTAATTTCATGGCTGCAGTCACCGTCTGCGGTGATCTTGGAGCCCAAGAAAATAAAATCTGTCACTGCTTCCATTTCTTCCCCTTCTATTTGCCAGGAAGTGATGGGACCAGATGCCATGATCTGGGGGTTTTTAATGTTGAGTTTCAAGCCAGCTTTTGCACTCTCCTCTTTCACCCTCATCAAGAGGCTCTTTAGTTCCTCTTCACTTTCTGCCATTAGGGTGGTATCGTCTGCATATCTGAGGTTGTTGATATTTCTCCCGGCAATCTTAACTCCGGCTTGTGATTCATCCAGCCCGGCATTTCTCATGATGTACTCTGCATATAAGTTAAATAAGCAGGGTGATAATATACAGCCTTGTCGTACTCCTTTCCCAATTTTGAACCAGTCAGTTGTTCCATGTCCGGTTCTAACGGTTGCTTCTTGACCCACATACAGGTTTCTCAGGAGACAGGTAAGGTGGTCTGGTACTCCCATCTCTTTAAGAATTTGCCACAGTTTGTTGTGATCCACACAATCAAAGGCTTTAGCATAGTCAATGAAGCAGAAGTAGATGTTTTTCTGGAACTCTCTTGCTTTTTCCATGATCCAGCAAATGTTGGCAATCTGATCTCTAGTTCCTCTGCCTCTTCGAAACCCAGCTTGCACTTCTGGTAGTTCTCGGTTCACATACCGCTGAAGCCTAGCTTGTAGGATTTTGAGCATAACCTTGCTAGCATGTGAAATGAGCGCAATTGTACGGTAGTTTGAACATTCTTTGGCATTGCCTTTCTTTGGAATTGGAACGTAAACTGACCTTTTCCAATCCTGTGGCCACTGTTGAGTTTTCCAAATTTGTTGGCATATTGAGTGCAGCACTTTAACAGCATCATCTTTTAGGATTTTAAATAGCTCAGCTGGGATACTGTCCTCTCCGCTAGCTTTGTTGTTAGTAATGCTTCCTAAGGCCCACTGGACTTCACTGTCTAGGATGTCCGGCTCAAGGTCAGTGACCACACCATCATATTTATCAGGGATATTAAGATCTTTCTTGTATAGTTCTTCTGTGTATTCTTGCCACCTCTTCTTAATCTCTTCTGCTTCTGTTAGGTCCCTGCCTTTTTTGTCCTTTATCATGCCCATCTTTGCACAAAACGTTCCCTTGATATCTCCGATTTTCTTGAAGAGATCTCTAGTCTTCCCCATTCTATTGTTTTCCTCAATTTCTTTGCATTGTTCATTTAAGAAGGCCTTCTTATCTCTCCTTGCTTGGTTTTTAATCTATTGCAGCGTAAATAACAGTTTTGTGGCATTTTCTAGTCTAAAAACTTATAGCATAAACTATCCTGGACCCTAATCCACTTCCTCTAATCAACTTCATCAGATTTTTTTCTTACGAATCATTCCACACTTTTCAAAATATTACAACATGGATTTTCTAGCCTTTCCAATAAAGACTCCAGATGTAATTGAGAAATTTTCACTGGGACTTTTCTTCCAGTAAATAATACTTTAAAAGAGCAAAGGCTTCCATAAAAAAAGGCTTCTAGTCAAACTCATCTCCTGGTGATTTTGTGGGCACATCATACAGTAGCTTGCCATTACCACCTTCTAGGATGTTTTTTGTCTTCCAAATTTAGCCTACAGCCCTGTACCCGATTATCTTTCATCCAAATACACACTAGGCCCAACACTGCTTAGTTTTGAAATGAGGCAAGTGAGTAAAGTATTATCAGCTGGCAAAAAATGCTCCAGTATGAAATTCTGGGGAACCACTTCCAGAAAACATTAAGGTAGCTGGATCAAAGGAGACCGTTACCTTGTCGTGGTGCTGGAGCTTGAGCACCTCAATGATGCCATGAGCTAAACCATGAAGGGACACCCAAGACGGGAAGGTCATGGCAGAGAGGTCAGACTAAATACGATCCCTGGGGAACGTAATGGCAACCCACCCCAGTATTCTTGCCATGAAAATTAAATGGATCAGTACAACCAGAGATATGTCGGTATACCATCGGAAGATGGGACTCCTAGGTCGGAAGATGGTCAAAATGCTACTGGGGAGGAACAGAGGATAAGTTCAACTAGCCCCAGATGTGATGACGCAGCTAGCTTAAAGCCGAAAGGACGGCTAGCGGCCAACAGTGCTGGTGGTGAACGACAAATCCGATGTTCTAAAGATCAACACACCATAGGAACCTGGAATGTAATATCTATGAGCCAGGGCAAATTGGATGTGGTCATTGGTGAGATGTCAAGATTAAATATAGACATTTTGGGTGTCAGTGAACTGAAATGGACTGGAATGGGCAACTTCACATCAGATGACCACCAGATCTACTACTGTGGACAAGAGGATCACAGAAGAAATGGAGTAGCCTTCATAATTAATAATAAAGTGGCTAAAGCAGTGCTTGGATACAATCCAAAAAACGATAGAATGATCTCAATTTGAATTCAGGGTAAGCCATTTAACATCACAGTGATCCAAATATATGCCACAAACACAGATGCTGAAGAAGCAGAACTAGATCAGTTCTATGAGGATCTGCAGCACCTACTGGATAATACGCCAAAAAGAGATGTTATTTTCATTACAAGAGACTGGAATGCTAAGGTGGGTAGTCAAACGACACCTGGAATTACAGGTAAGCATGGTCTGGGAGAACAAAACGAAGCGGGACATAGGCTGATAGAATTTTGCCAAGACAATTCACTGTGCATAACAAACACTCTCTTCCAGCAACCTAAAAGATGACTTTATACATGGACTTCACCAGATGGTCAACACCAAAATCAGATTGACTACATCCTTTGCAGCCAAAGGTGGCGGACATCTATACAGTCGGTAAAAACAAGACCTGGAGCTGACTGTAGTTCAGATCACGAACTTCTTATTGCACAATTTAGAATCAGACTAAAGAGAATAGGGAAGACCCACAGATCAGTTAGATATGAGCTCACTAACATTCCTAATGAATATGTAGTGGAAGTGAAGAATAGATTTAAGGGACTAGATTTAGTAGATAGGGTCCCGTAAGAACTATGGACAGAAGTTCACAATATTGTTCAGGAGGCGGCAACAAAAAACGTCCCAAAGAAAAAGAAAACCAAGAAGGCAAGATGGCTGTCTGCTGAGACACTGGAAGTAGCCCAAGAAAGAAGGAAAGCAAAAGGCAACAGTGATAGGGGGAGATATGCCCAATTAAATGCAAAATTCCAGAGGTTAGCCAGAAGAGATGAGGAATTATTTTTAAACAAGCAATGCACGGAAGTGGAAGAAGATAATGGAATAGGATAGAATAGGAAGGACAAGAGACCTCTTCCAGAAAATTAGAAACATCGGAGGTAAATTCCAGGCAAAAATGGGTATGATCAAAAACAAAGATGGCAAGGACCTAACAGAAGCAGAAGAGATCAAGAAAAGGTGGCAAGAATATACGGAAGATCTGTATAGGAAGGATAATAATATCGGGGATAGCTTTGATGGTGTGGTCAGTGAGTTAGAGCCAGACATCCTGAAGAGGAGACTACGGTATCCCAGCTGAACTGTTTAAAATCTTGCAAGATGATGCTGTCAAGGTGATACATGCCATATGCCAGCAAATGTGGAAAACACAAGAATGGCCATCAGATTGGAAAATATCAACTTATATCCCCGTACCAAAAAAGGGAAACACTAAAGAATGTTCAAACTATCAAACAGTGGCACTTATTTCACATGCCAGTAAGGTAATGCTCAAGATCCTGCAAGGTAGACTCCAGCAATTTATTTATTTATTTATTTAATTAAATTTATATAACCGCCCATCTCCCCCAGTGGGGAACTCCAGCAATTCATGGAGTGAGAATTGCCAAATGTACAAGCTGGGTTTAGAAAAGGCAGAGGAACTAGAGACCAAATTGCCAATATCCGCTGGATAATGGAGAAAGCCAGGGAGTTTCAGAAAAACATCTATTTCTGTTTTATTGACTATTCTAAAGCCTTTGACTGTGTGGATCACAACAAATTGTGGCATGTTCTTGGTGGTATGGGGATACCAAGTCATCTTGTCTGCCTCCTGAGGAATCTGTATAACGACCAAGTAGCAACGGTAAGAACAGAGCACGGAACAACGGACTGGTTTAAGATTGGGAAAGGAGTACGGCAGGGCTGTATACTCTCACCCTACCTATTCAGCTTGTATGCAGAACACATCATGCGATGTGCTGGGCTTCAGGAATCCAAGGCTGGAGTTAAAATTGCTGGAAGAAACATTAACAATCTCAGATATGTAGATGATAGCACTTTGCAAGGAGCAAAGCAAGGAGGAGCTGAGGAGCCTTATGACGAAGGTGAAAGAAGAAAGTACAAAAGCTGGGTTGCAGTTAAACCTCAAAAAAACCAAGATTATGGCAACCAGCTTGATTGATAACTGGCAAATAGAGGGAGAAAACATGGAGGCAGTGACAGACTTTGTATTTCTAGGCACAAAGATTACTGCAGACGCTGACTGCAGCCAGGAAATCAGAAGACGTCTACTTCTGGGGAGGAGGGCAATGACAAATCTTGATGAAATAGTTAAGAGCAGAGACATCACACTGACAACAAAGGTCCGCATAGTTAAAGCAATGGTATTCCCCGTAGTAACCTATGGCTGCGAGAGCTGGACCATAAGGAAGGCTGAGCGAAGGAAGATAGATGCTTTTGAACTGTGGTGTTGGAGGAAAATTCTGAGAGTGCCTTGGACTGCAAGAAAATCAAACCAGTCCATACTCCAGGAAATATAGCCAGACTGCTCACTTGAGGGAATGATATTAAAGGCAAAACTGAAGTACTTTGGCCACATAATGAGAAGACAGTATACCCTGGAGAAGATGTTGATGCTAGGGAAAGTGGAAGGCAAAAGGAAGAGGGGCCGACCAAGGGCAAGATGGATGGATGATATTCTGGAGGTGAGGGACTCGACCTTGGGGGAGCTGGGGGTGGCGACGGCCAACAGGAAGCTCTGGCGGGGGCTGGTCCATGAAGTCACGAAGAGTTGGAAGCGACTGAACGAATAAGCAACAAAAGTTGGTCAAATATCTGATTTAATACAAGGCAGCTTCTATGTTTCTATTAATCCAGTACCAAATCATACTGGAACTTTTGATGCAATGGAAATACTGATTAGTATTATTTTGTTGAATCCAATCTTAATTATTTAATTAAAAATCCAGATGAATTAATATACATAATTCATAATATGACATGGCTATTTTTTTCTTTTTTTTTTCTTTTTTCCATAGAAAAAATACATTTTAAAAAAGTATTGAAAAGCAAACAAATTTAAATACATATAAGAATTACAGATTGTCACACATTTCCAATTTATTTCCACATTTATTTTTATATATTATTCAAAACATACATTAGTGTTCATAAATGGATTACTTGATTAAAACCTCAGAAAAAGCACATTACAGATTTGCAATGAGGGTTTATATTGTCTATCCAAATGGTTTTTTTTGATAAAATACAGGAGTGGTTTTCCATTGCCTTCTCCTGTGCAGTATGAAATGATGCCTTTGCTGTTGTCACTCAAGAGAACATCTGCTTCAAGAATTTTTCTGTATTCTTGTTGCCCAGTACGGGAGCCTCTTGCTTTAGCTGAGCAGCTGGGATGACTTTCACCTCTACTGGGATTACTGTATATACTTGTAGCATACACTTCCACAGTTCTTCACTCATCCCTCCCAGGAACACCCTCTTGCCACAATGAGGCTCACAGCAGGGCTGAAGGACCAGGTTGGGGACAGATCATCCTGGAGAAATCATCCTGCTGTTGTGATAAGTCCCACCAACCTGATGAGTCCTACCAACTTGATGGCACATAATCATCACCAATCAATAAGGGTTTAAAAACAAATAAGCTCCCATTTTTCTACCATACTGGAAACCAGGCATTTTCTCTATATCTCACCCTAACCCACTGCTTTCCAAACTGTGTATCGCGACACAATACTGTGTCGCCTGCGGGGCCCAGGTGTGTCGCGTCAAAACCCGGAAGCGCTGATGGCGTGCCACCGCCGCGCGCATCTGCGCGCACAGTGGCAGCAGGCCATCAGCGCTTCCGGGTTTTCACACAGCACACAAGGACACCGCTGCTGCCACTGCTGCGGCGTGCGAAAATCCAAAAACGCTGCAGTGGTGGCGCCGCTTCTGGGTTTTTGCGCGCCACCGCTGTGGCGGCGCTTCCAGGTTTTCTCACACGCCACCGTTGGTGTGTCACCATGGGAAAAGTTTGGAAAGCCCTGCCCTAACCCTTACTGATATGTATTTCAAGATGCTTCTTTTCCATTTCACACTCCAGCTAAAATTCCCCCTTCAAATGGGGCTAGCTCAGTCATAAAGGCTGATTTGTAAGCTGCTTTCGGTAGCTGTCATATCAAAAGCAAAATGCAACTTTTGGATTTTAAGTTCTTTCCTACCTGATAAAATTAACTCCTTCATCAAGATGATTTGCCTTCCCCAGCATGCAGAAAACCATTGTACTTATTTATTAGCTTTTCACCACTGACAATACAGTCCTACCACTAGCTTTATACATCACACTAATTCATTATGTGGTCTATTTTATTTTTGCTTAGTGTGTATGCAGATTGTACTTAGCCAATTGTGACTTTACTACAAAACATGAAATCAATCATAATGTCTAGACTAGGGATGGGGATCTATCGCTGTAGTATCATTTGCTAAAAAGATAAAGACTCAAGTCAGACGCAAGTTCTGATAACTATATGATCATGTCCATACCTCAAGCAAAGGAGATCGTTACCTTGTCGTGGTGCTGGAGCTTGAGCACCTCAATGATGCCATGAGCTAAACCGTGAAGGGACACCCAAGACGGGAAGGTCGTGGCAGAGAGGTCAGACTAAATACGATCCCTGGGGAAGGTAATGGCAACCCACCCCAGTATTCTTGCCATGAAAACTAAATGGATCAGTACAACCAGAGATATGTCGGTATACCATCGGAAGATGGGACTCCCAGGTCGGAAGATGGTCAAAATCCTACTGGGGAGGAACAGAGGATACGTTCAACTAGCCCCAGATGTGATGACGCAGCTAGCTCAAAGCCGAAAGGACGGCTAGCGGCCGACGGTGCTGGTGGTGAACGACGAATCCGATGTTCTAAAGATCAACACACCATAGGAACCTGGAATGTAAGATCTATGAGCCAGGGCAAATTGGATGTGGTTATTGGTGAGATGTCAAGATTAAATATAGACATTTTAGGTGTCAGTGAACTGAAATGGACTGGGATGGGCCACTTCACATCAGATGACCACCAGATCTACTACTGTGGACAAGAGGACCACAGAAGAAATGGAGTAGCCTTCATAATTAATAATAAAGTGGCTAAAGCAGTGCTTGGATACAATCCAAAAAACGATAGAATGATCTCAATTTGAATTCAGGGTAAGCCATTTAACATCACAGTGATCCAAATATACGCCCCAACCACAGATGCTGAAGAAGCAGAAGTAGATCAGTTCTATGAGGATCTGCAGCACCTACTAGATAATACACCAAAAAGAGATGTTATTTTCATTACAGGAGACTGGAATGCTAAGGTGGGTAGTCAGACGACACCTGGAATTACAGGCAAGCATGGTCTGGGAGAACAAAATGAAGCAGGACATAGGCTGATAGAATTTTGCCAACACAACTCACTGTGCATAACAAACACTCTCTTCCAACAACCTAAAAGACGACTTTATACATGGACTTCACCAGATGGTTGACACCGAAATCAGATTGACTACATCCTTTGCAGCCAAAGGTGGCGGACATCTATACAGTCGGTAAAAACAAGACCTGGAGCTGACTGTAGTTCAGATCACGAACTTCTTATTGCAAAATTTAGAATCAGACTAAAGAGAATAGGGAAGACCCACAGATCAGTTAGATATGAGCTCACTAATATTCCTAAGGAATATGCAGTGGAGGTGAAGAATAGATTTAAGGGACTAGATTTAGTAGATAGGGTCCGAGAAGAACTATGGACAGAAGTTCGCAACATTGTTCAGGAGGCGGCAACAAAAAACGTCCCAAAAAAGAAAACCAAGAAGGCAAGATGGCTGTCTGCTGAAACACTGGAAGTAGCCCAAGAAAGAAGGAAAGCAAAAGGCAACAGTGATAGGGGGAGATCTGCCCAATTAAATGCAAAATTCCAGAGGTTAGCCAGAAGAGATAAGGAATTATTTTTAAACAAGCAATGTGTGGAAGTGGAAGAAGACAATAGAATAGGAAGGACAAGAGACCTCTTCCAGAAAATTAGAAACATCGGAGGTAAATTCCAGGCAAAAATGGGTATGATCAAAAACAAAGATGGTAAGGACCTAACAGAAGCAGAAGAGATCAAGAAAAGGTGGCAAGAATATACGGAAGATCTGTATAGGAAGGATAATAATATTGGAGATAGCTTTGACGGTGTGGTCAGTGAGTTAGAGCCAGACATCCTGAAGAGTGAGGTTGAATGGGCCTTAAGAAGCATTGCTAATAACAAGGCAGCAGGAGATGACGGTATCCCAGCTGAACTGTTTAAAATCTTGCAAGACGATGCTGTCAAGGTGATGCATGCCATATGCCAGCAAATTTGGAAAACACAAGAATGGCCATCAGATTGGAAAAAATCAACTTATATCCCCATACCAAAAAAGGGAAGCACTAAAGAATGTTCAAACTATCGAACAGTGGCACTTATTTCACATGCCAGTAAGGTAATGCTCAAGATCTTGCAAGGTAGACTCCAGCAATTCATGGAGCGAGAATTGCCAGATGTACAAGCTGGGTTTAGAAAAGGCAGAGGAACTAGAGACCAAATTGCCAATATCCGCTGGATAATGGAGAAAGCCAAGGAATTTCAGAAAAACATCTATTTCTGTTTGATTGACTATTCTAAAGCCTTTGACTGTGTGGATCATAACAAATTGTGGCAAGTTCTTGGTGGTATGGGGATACCAAGTCATCTTGTCTTCCTCCTGAGGAATCTGTATAACGACCAAGTAGCAACGGTAAGAACAGAGCACGGAACAACGGACTGGTTTAAGATTGGGAAAGGAGTACGGCAGGGTTGTATACTCTCACCCTACCTATTCAACCTGTACGCAGAACACATCATGTGACATGCTGGGCTTGAGGAATCCAAGGCTGGAGTTAAAATCGCTGGAAGAAACATTAACAATCTCAGATATGCAGATGATACCACTTTGATGGCTGAAAGCGAGGAGGAGTTGAGGAGCCTTATGATGAAGGTGAAAGAAGAAAGTGCAAAAGCTGGGTTGCAGTTAAACCTCAAAAAAACCAAGATTATGGCAACCAGCTTGATTGATGACTGGCAAATAGAGGGAGAAAAAGTGGAGGCAGTGACAGACTTTGTATTTCTAGGCGCAAAGATTACTGCAGACGCTGACTGCAGCCAGGAAATCAGAAGACGTCTACTTCTTGGGAGGAGAGCAATGGCAAATCTTGATAAAATAGTTAAGAGCAGAGACATCACACTGACAACAAAGGTCCGCATAGTTAAAGCAATGGTATTTCCTGTAGTAACCTATGGCTGCGAGAGCTGGACCATAAGGAAGGCTGAGCGAAGGAAGATAGATGCTTTTGAACTGTGGTGTTGGAGGAAAATTCTGAGAGTGCCTTGGACTGCAAGAAGATCAAACCAGTCCATACTCCAGGAAATCAAGCCAGACTGCTCACTTGAGGGAATGATATTAAAGGCAAAACTGAAGTACTTTGGCCACATAATGAGAAGACAGGATACCCTGGAGAAGAAGCTGATGCTAGGAAAAGTGGAAGGCAAAAGGAAGAGGGGCCAACCAAGGGCAAGATGGATGGATGGTATTCTGGAGGTGACGGACTCAACCATTGGGGAGCTGGGGATGGTGACAGCCGACAGAAAGCTCTGGCGTGGACTGGTCCATGAAGTCATGAAGAGTCGGAAACGACTGAACGAATAAACAACAACATGTCCATACAGTTTTTGGGCTGAGGTGTTTTGCTGTTGCCTTCTTCCAGGTTGATTTTATTTTTATTTTTCACTTCTGAAAAAACAGTCTACGGATTTCTTTATGGTTACCCATCCAGGTACTAATTAGGTCTGCCTCTAGTTTTAGCTTTAGATTCCAGCTTTAGACACCAGTCGATGTCTAGCAGCAGCAAAAAAAAAAAAGCAAATGACAAATGTAATTGTCAATTTTGAAAAACTAATTATTAAGCATTAACAGGAAGGAGGTAGAATAACTTATTTTAACATTTTCAAAAAGATTGATGTAACAGATTTAAAAAATGTTACAGTACATTGTTTAGATTTTTTTCCTGCCATCATATCTGGGGCATTAAAATCAATAGCTATCACTATAGCAATGATGAATGACATTAATTAATCATGTACTGCATGCGGTACTTGCTTTTTTAATGCCTCAGAATATGTTAGTTGCTGGGGAACAGCAGTCACAAAGGTCTATTTTCCTGTGTTTTGCAGAGGATTGCCTGGAAGCATGAGGCTAGATCTTCCAGTGGATACAGCAAGATTCTTCAAATATATTTAAATGCCAAACATTTAGAAAGGAAAACATTGCAAAAAGAATATTTTTAAAAAGGATGCATCCGCAGTGGACATCAAAAATAGACTATCCACCAGAACCCAATTATCTGGCATAGGAAAAGCAAGCAGCAGCTTTCTACTAAAGCAGTCCAAGGATGGACCAATGATATAAAAAGACACAGCCTTTTTCCTCTATCGTTCTATTTTATTATTACCCCTCTTTTTTCTGTCTACTAGATTTATTCAGAATTACAAACAGCTGGTCTTTAAATTTCAATTAAGTGGCGAGAAGGGCAGTACATCCACACCACTGTTAGAAACGCCAAGCAAACATTATTAATTACGACCACAACCCACGCAGCTTTCCTGAGATTCTTCTGCTCGTTTCCTTGGCAAGTTAACAACGTCTCTGAGAAAAACTATATTTCCCAAGAGCCTACGGGGCTAGGCGCAGGCGCATGGTGTCTGATTGGAACATCTGCGGCGAAGCTGATTCTATGATTGGCTGGAGGAAGTCCCGATCCCGTTATTCATTGGCTATTCTTGCGCCATGTCCGATGCCGGAAGGAGGAGGGAGCGCGAAGCGTTATGGCGACGGCGACGGCGACGACAACGACGACAGCAGAGACAGAGAGTGGGGAGGGCGCTCAAGAGATGATGGAGGGTGAGAGGCCGGATTGTAGCGCGCGATGTCCGAATCTAGGCTAGGGTTGGCTCGGTTCCGCTATAGCGGCTATAGGGAAATAGGGGACGGTGTGGTTCGGGAGTACTGGCCTTAATGTGGGAGAGGGGAATGCTGAGGTGTTGGCGGGGCATATACTTATGGGGTGGTGACCACAGTGGGCAGTGGGAGGAATCTCCGGGGAAGCGTTTCGGGAGAGGGATGTGGTGAGAAAAAGCTGGGGCTGTTTCCCGGAGTCAGAATTGCTGTAAACTCTCGTAATCGCCATCGCCACCCTAATTCAATTAAATCAGCTCTTTTTTCTTTCCTGCAGATTGCCAGGTCTCGCCCTTTCCCCCTTTAAGATTTTGTTTCCGACTTTTGTCACGCTACTGGCATGGCATATAAAGCAAACACATGTTATAATCATCTGTGAGATGATGATGCTGGAATAAGAGATTGATCATTTTGAGTAAGAAGTATTTTATAACCCTGCCTTCCAGCAGCTCAGATGTCACCACTGAGTCGGTGCAGGAATTCTTGACGTTGGCAATTTAATGTGGCACTGACTCATCAAACTTCATTTAAATTCCACCTTTTATTCTCATCAAGATTTCACAACTTCCATATTGTTCACTCATGCCTTAACTTCAGTGATTTCCTACTAAGTATTCTCTTGAAAAGAGAATGGGCATGTGATAGCAGTGTAGGGTGTGTTTGCAACATGAATTATTGTTATAAATCTACTGTAGTGGGAGTGGTTATATCTCACTGCCTGGTGTGGAGCTGAGTAGAGTTTGGGGCAACCTATTCTAGGGTTATCCATAACAAGAGGGTTTTATTTGTATGTTTCAGGAGGTACATCTAATTTCAGGAATGGGAGTAGCTGTGTTGCAGGTTTTATTTTGTTGCTGCTTACAGATTATTTTATTTATTTATTTTATTTATCGAATTTATCACCGCCCAACTCCCCCAAGGGGGACTCTGGGTGGTTTACAACAGACACATTTATCCAAGCCATTTTACACCACCTCTTTTCAGTATTCAGACTGTAGCTCCCCTAGATTTGAAGGAAGATATGTGACACTTACATTAGTGTCATTTACTAAAGGAGACTATCCCTTAGCTCCTGTTGGATGTTTCCTAGACATCACCGATAATAAGATAAAAGTGCTTCACATACTATTTCAGTAATCATTATAACAACTCTGTAAAGTCAGTTATTACCCTGTTCCTTATAAAACAAGAGTTTATGTTGACAGAATGGTAAAACAAAAGATGCCTGTACATTTAACAATAGATTGTTGCTATTCCTTGATATAATGCCATAAATGAAGAATTGAGGAACCTTGTCCTGCAGCTTCTCCTTATAGAGGGGAATTTAAATATTTTCCATGTAAGTGCACATATCTAAGTTACTTCTTGAGCCAGAAGATCTAGCAGATATCTGTTAGGTCTTTTGAGATGTTGGGTGTGTACAGCAAATTTAAATGGTGTTTAAATGGTTTGAATGGGGCTCATATAGAAAAGTGTGTTTTGCATAGTAATACATAGTATCTGAAACAATCTTAGAATCTTAGACATATTGAGAGTGCTGCCACAGATGCAGATATAATGCAAACTGATTGAAGAATGGAGCTCTATAGTTCTTGTGACTTATTCTGCACCAAGTAAACAGGTTTACCATTCATGAGTGTGGTTGTTAACATTGCCAGGGTACTAAGAGGCCAGGCTTGTCGATCAGAAGATTGCAAGTTCGGAGGTTCGAATCCCTAGCCCTGCGTGTGGAGTGAGCTCCCGCACTAGCTCCAGCTCTTGCCAACCTAGCAATTCAAAAGCATGCAAATGCAAGTAGATGAATAGGTACCATTTCGGTGGGTAGGTAACAGCGTTCCGCACGCGTCATGCGGCCACATGACCGTGGAAGCGTCTTCGGACAATGCTGGCTCTTCGGCTAACAAACGGAGATGAGCACCGGCCCCTAGAGTCGGACACGACTGCACAAATGTGCAGGGGGAACCTTTACCTTTTACCCATCATTATTGAACCAAGGTTAAGCTGTCAATCGGATTGACTTCATACTGAAAAGGAAGTTTTCAAAGGAGTTGAAAATATTCTTGGCTGGTCTGACAAGGCTTTTGTGCCATACTTTTTACTTTGTATCTGAGTACAGTACACAAACTGTACCAGAACTGCAAGAGCTTTCTCACTGTAGATTAGTCCTTGGGCGTCTGGTAAGAAGAATTCTTCCAGGCTTCTTTGAGACCCAATCCTTTTTTGGGCCAAGAACTGAGATGAATATATATTGGCATAATATGCACACACACAAAAAACCCTATGAAAACAGATAAATATGATTAATCTCTTTGGAGCATCTTAGGATATAAAGTCATGACTTAAAGATCTCTTGATAACTTGGCACATTTAGTGTAATTACCCAGCCATCCCTGTGACACTCTGTAGAAGCAAAAGTTGGACTTTATAGAAGCAGGATAGGAAGAGTATTGATGCCTTTGAACTTTGGTGTTGGAGAAGACTCCTGAGAATACCATGGACAGCCAAGAAAACAATCAATGATCATTGAACAAATCAACCCAGAGTTCTCACTCGAGCCACAAATGACCAGGGTCAAATCATCCTACTTTAGACACATTATGCAAAGACCTAGCTTCTCGAGAAGGCTCTAATGCTAGAAAGGGTAGAAGGAAAAGGAAGAAGAGGATGACCATCAGCAAGGTGGATGGATTCAGTTACAGTGGCAATGAGTGCACCATTGGGAGACTTGAAAGAACAGGTTAGAGATAGATTAGCATGGAGAAAATCAATCTATATGGTTTCTAGGAGTCGAAAACAACTTGATGGCACATAATCAATCACCCAACCATCATTTCCAGTTCAGATGTAAAGGAAAACTGACCTGCCTGCTTGATTGGTCATACTTGTGAAGAAAAAAGGAAAGAGATTGTATGCCATGACAAAGGATTTTTTGTATTTTAACACAGTAAGCCAAGATGGGATGTTCAAATGCATATTTGTTCAAAAACAAAGATTATATATCTTAAATATATGGTGCTATTCTGTGATCCCATGTGGGGTGTGTATATCTATGCATACATGTAATGGACAATACACATACAGCAAAGTGAATTGCGGCCCCAAAGGTTTGTACAATATGTTTATTAGTGTTTAACGTGCTACAAGGTAATTGTATTTGTTGTAAAAGCCTATCATGATTACCCCTCTGAAAAATTATCAGACGTAACTTAGTGCCAGCCTGGCCTTCATAGTATGTGCAAATTAGCATTTGCTATAACTTGGATATGTTGCACGTTTGGCTTTCCAATTAGCTCTTTTTTAGATCCTGTTACTTGGGAGTAAATCTACCTTTGAGGGCTTGCTTCTAAATAATCATGCCTCTTCCTATGAAAATATAGAAACTCTATTCTTATTAGTTTGTGTTTAGAGAGTTAGCTCTGTTAAATTGTTGTAGCAAAAGTTAGTCATGTGTCATAGCAGATTTATTATAGCATAAGCATTCACAGGGTCTGCTGTAATCCATAAAAGTGTATGCCCTAATAATTGTTTTTCTACAAGGTGCCACAAGATTCTTTGTAGCTTATACAGTATCTATTTTGTTCTTTGCCTTTATACTGTACTATATTTTATGTTCTTCAGTTGACAAAAGGATTGAATCAGAAGAATCTGGAGATGATGAAGGCAAGAAGCAAGCAGCTTGCATAGTAACAGACCTCAGTCAACAAAGTCTAAGAGAAGAGCAGAATGGAGAGAATTTAACAGGTAAACTGTTACTTGGAGGATACCATTTGTAGCATATAATATGACTGATGTACAATTGAAGACTTACTAAAGCCCACCTCTTTGAATCTGTAGAATGCAATTGAATATGTTTGTGTTATGCTTCCCCACTACATATAACTAGTGTTTTTGCATATTCAATGTGTATTCATGTGTATTCATCCCCCCCCCCTTTTAGAGGGGAAACTTACATACTGTAGATGCACTGATAGATTACAGTGTATGCCAATATAGTTTTTTCTTCCCCATTATTTTTTTGTCCATAGAAACCAGAGACACCAGTAGATCGTGCAGAACTATAATACTTCAATCGTATCTTATTATTCACTCATTCTAGCTGAATTCAATCACATATCTCATTTATTATGCAACTGTAGGTATTCTTGGCCCTTTAGGGCTTCTTTTTCTTTTCTAACTTAGTTTAATTATTTCCAAAGAATTTCAAAATCAGAAGGATTTGAATATGAGCAAAATCATTGACGAACTCTACCCAAAGATTGAATGTACCCATGTTCATTTTGACAACCTTTAAACTTTGCAGGAAAAATCCTTAGATTTTGCAAGTATTTTGTTTGCACTAAGAAATCTAAGAGCAGACTATTCAGGATTAAGATTTTTGTACTTTTTTCTGTTATGTATACTTTTAAGCTTTTCAAATGAAGTCAGGTTCAGATATTTATGGCAACCACCTACCAGTCAGTGTGAGAAGGAGCAGGGTCCCTGTCTGCTACAGCAACAGCAACAGAAATGCCTTTAAGCAGTTTGCAGAATCATTTAAGAACAAAAGGAGCAAAAAAAAAAGGAATCCAAATACCCTGAATTCAAAAACATCTTTAAAATATTCATTGCACATTCCATACGTACACATTTGTGCACCTTCTGCTCATCCAATATCTTGCTGTATTTACTGAATCATTTACTCTTATATATTTAATCCAAAAAGTTGGCATAGTGCCATGCTGCATTCAGATTTGGCCTCAAAACTGTGTTTTTAGTCTAAATGAAACATTTCTCTTCCAGCTAGTTTGCCACCTCTTTGAACCATTGTAGCTTGTTTAGGCCACCTTCAAAAAGTTGTTTTGAAAGTTGTTTAGCAGGCTTTAGTGCTAGTGAAAGCTACAGGAACAAATTACCATAAAGAATGAATGAGTCTGAATATAAACGGAGTATCTGAGACAACTTTTGGTACTTGATTGAACTGCTACTTTTGGTACTGGTACTTCATTAAAATATCTGTTTTACATCACTTGTCCCCTGATGTTTTTTTTTCAAATTCTACAGTATCCTGAAAATTGATAATCTATCATGTAAAGCAGGGCTTTCCAAAGTTTTCCCGTGGTGTGTTGCCGCGGGAAAACCCGGAAGTGCTGCTGTTGCGGCAGCGCGCAAAATCCTCAAAGTGCTGCAGCCGCTTTCGGGTTTTTACGCACCGCCGTTGGTGTGTCACAGCGGGAAAACCCGGAAGTGCCGCTGTTGCGGCAGCGCGCAAAAACCTGGAAGTTGGAAAGCTCTGATGTAAAGGTTCAATAAAGCTTTTTGCTTCAATACACCCACTACTTCTAGCGGAGTTTGGGATTAGGATTTGCAGCCTGTATTTCATCACTTGCTCATGTGCAGTGTATAATGACAATTTGAGCTCCTTAATTTTATTTTGCCTGTGTACTTGCAGAAGTTGTTTTCAGCCTGTACTGTCTGGTGATAAAGTTGTCAGTTGACTTCCAAATAGATTGTGACTACAGCTTTAATTATGAATGTATGCAGCATAAAAATTAGCAAGATGGTCAAGCAGATGCTTTGAATGGATTCATTTTATTAGCAGAACAACTAAATCCTCAGACTGAATCTCACCAGCTGCTTTCTCCTCCAGAGTTGAGAGTTTCATACTGTTCCCCCTTAAAAAGTAATATGGTTTACTTTGTTGGGTAACTGAAGGTGGTAGATGGGGCAATCAGAGTTTGGAATAATAGAAATGATTATTTAATCAAACAGTTATTCATGTTCACACTTAATTGAAATATATAAGTAGTAAAAAAGCATATCAAAGGGTAAGCATGTCTATGGACATTTTTAAAAATATCAGATAGCAAAATAAGTAGATGATTGCTTTATCCCACTTTTCTTTTCCTCAGTCCTGGTCTCTCCTTTTTCTCTACAACTTAGGATCCTTGCCTCTGTGTTCTATCTCCATTATCCCACATTTCTCTATCTTTTCAGTTCCATTCAGCTGTAATTGTGCCTGTTATGCTGTATTCCTGCTTTTGACATACTAAAAACTTACTCATCATGGCATGCAATAAAACAACCCTTAGTATAAATCATACATATTAATAAAATGCAGTGGAGTACAATGTTCAGATGACTAAGACAATACAAAATAGTGGAAGAGGAAAGAACAAGTGAATGGGAAAATGGTATAAGGGAATACAAAGTTCCTTATCACTGTAGGGTAACACTGATTATTCTAAATAGACGGCAGCATCTAACCAACTCTGGCTGATCTCACAAAGCTAAGCAAGGTCAATCCTGGTTGATTCTTGAGTGGAAGACTGATTGGGAATCCCAGAGCTATAGGCTAGACTGGGAAAATTAAAACAAAATTCTGGAAGACAAAAATAGCAAACCATTTCCATATTGTTGCCAAGAAAACTACATGGATATGTCATGAAGTCTTCAAGAGTCTGGCTTGACTCAACACGATCTTTAGCTTTAAAAAGGGCCTGTGTGGTAAAGTAGTTAAGGTGTTGGAAATACAAGTGGGGAGACCCAGGGAGGGAGTCCGCCCTCAGCCACAGAAGCTGCCCGTGTGACTTTGGGCCAGAAACACTCTCTCAGCCCAACATACGTCACAGGGTGGTGGTTGTGAGGAAAAATAGGAGGGTGCACTGTGAACACTGCCTTGAGCTCCCATAGGAAAGATGGGATATAAATCTAATAAAATAGGAGACTGGCAAATGTTTAGCGGTTGGGGACACACTTTATTTCTATGGGGGCTAGAGCTACAGTGAATGAACAGTAATGCAAAGGTATGTTCATTATGCATGTGAGCAGGAACAGGATTTTCTGTGGAGTTGGGTTGATGAGTACTTTTTTAAAAAAATCTTTGTTTAGCCTACTTACTTTATGTGCTCTTACCTCAGTATTATGGGAAACCAAAAAATTAAGTAGTGCATAAAGGGGGCGTATGAGTATAAACAGTTTCTTGTCCCTGGTTGCCCATTTCTGTTCTAAAATGTCCTCTTCAAGGAAGCTATTTGGAAAAAAAGTCCCATCTCTGGTCACTGCTTATCTGTCAAAGGCAAAGAGTCAAGAGAAGAACTTCTGCTGCAAGTGTGTGCACTTGTGAGTTATACCAACCAAATTGGGGGATGTGTATGGAAATAATGACTTAGAGATGGATGAATCTTTTCATAAGGAACAAAATTTAGTCCCTGCTTGTTCTTCAATCAAAATTTTAAACAGTGTGGCCCTTGTCCTGTACTTCAGTGCCTGGCAGTATCTCTATTAATTGTTATTGCTTGTCACCCTTTACTTCTAGGCTTACCAGACATAATCATCTCTTCACATTGGTTGCTCAGTGTGCCAAGTAATGTGAAGCTTGAACCTTCCCTTCTTTTATCCAAATCAATATTTTCAAAATAGATGAGAAGGGAGAGGGACTGTGCAAGCCAAAATAAATCCATGATATTTGGGGGTGGGGGAGGTGGCAGGGATCTTGGTTCTTAAGGTAAAATGTTGCTGCTTTCCCAAACAGTGTCATGTGTCATACTGTATGCTTCTGCTGGCCAGTAGTACTTCCCCCACTCCTCTTGCAAGAGAATTCAGAGAGAGACAATACAGTTTTGTCAACATTGCTCAGTGTTACAGAAGCCTTTTAGGCTGTTTTACATCAGCCTGGGACATTACTGTGCCAAGTCTCCACCCCCATAAGGTTGCAGTGGGCAAGGACTCAGAAGTGAGTTTTCGCTGCCAGAGCTTCCCTCCTGTGGAATTGGCTCCCCCAGAAATAACATTAGCACTCTCATCACTCATATTTAGACGATTACTGAAAACAAAGTTATTTGAGCAGACATTTGGGGACAGAGATACGAATGATGTAAGTACTTAGGATCTATATGGACAGTGCTAATGATGAAATTATTGTGACGATATTATGTTGATTAATATGTGTACTGTATGTTTTGTACTGCTTTTGTAAACTGCCTAGAATCAGTGTGTATGTGCATGTTGTTCATTCACTGATAAGCCACCGTTTTGAATAACACTGGCCTACTGCTTTATAATGCTTCATACTGCTTTATTTTGCTGGAAAAAATATGTAACAGAGCAAATCCACCCAGCTTGCAAATGAGAGCATGCATGAATTATTTAGCAGAAATCCCTGAGTTTATCTTCACTCAAGCACTTTGAGAAAGAGAGAGTCTGCAAGGATCTTTTTGATTCCAGAACAGGAAAACAGTTTTCTTTTAGTTGCTGATAATACTTAACCCATTTTATATAGGACTTCTGATTCAGTCTTTGTTTAGGAAGAACATGTGTGCTGTACCAGGCTATTCCAGGAGAACAAGTTTTTTTGTCACACAGCAAAACTGAAAAGCTAACCAGAATGCAAGAGTAATTTAAAATTTATGATATTTATTGTTTGCTCTGTTGGCTGTTAAGTCACTTGAGTTAGTACTTGCTTCCCAATGAAATGCAATGTAGATAATTCACATTTTCCTTGAGTGTGTTGGTATTTCTTCCCCTATATATTTGGATTTAGCCAAAGTGATCATTAGTTTAGAAGGACTTGTATGAATTTTGCATTGCAGCAGTAAAACCTAAACCCATTATCTTTCCCTTTGCCAGAAGGCTTAGTTTCTCTTGAAGACAAAGACTTGTGACTTTGCAAATTTGTTTCTGGTTGGTGAACAGCATGGGCTTATGCAGGGTGTGCTTGTTGTTTTACAGGTGAAGCAGAGACCCCAGTGGATATGGAAACTATCAGCCTGGATCCAGAGGCCGAGGTATTGTAAATGTCACTTTCATATTGTAACAATACATGGATACTACACACAGCCGTCCTCAGGTGAAAAGCTTTGGGGGAACATCTCTGAACTTTAGGCAAACATTAATTCCTGAGTTGTTATTTTTTAGGATGCTGTTCTGCACATAGTTTTTTATTAAGGGTTTTGATCACCATAGTAAAAACTAATACAAACTTTCTGTTAAAGAAAGAGAGAGGAATAGTAAGAAGGAATAAAAAGTGCAAGAGGAAAGAAAGAATATGATAAAGAAAAAGAAAAGAAATATATAAAGAAGTGACTTCCAAATACTTCATTACAACATGTATGGACAAATTTAGTAACTCTTCACCCCCTATAAGATTAGAGACAGATATCTCTTCATCCCATATCTCATCCCTTATCTATAAGCAAATATCAACTTTTCAGTCTTGGTGTCAGCAAAAAGTCCGTAAAGGGTTGCCAGAACTTTGCAAATAAATGTCTTATTTTAACCTTGATCAGATAAACCAACTTTATATTCCTTCTTTTTATTTCTAACTATCTTAATCTTTAGTTTATTCAAATATTCTCATAGGATTTGATTTCTCTTCATTTCTTCTACATCCCATTGCACAGACTTCTTCAAGGGTTTAATAAGCCTATTTTATTGATCCAATAAGAAAACATTTTCCAGGTCATTCTCTTGGTTTGTCATTTGTATTTCCCCTTTAATTTTTAAAAGTTCAGCCAGTTTCTTCTGTATATCCAGTAAAGCGTCCTTTTCCAAATCATTCTCTTGGCCTGTCATTTGTAGTTCCAGTTTCAGCACTTTCTCTGTCTTGTCTGATAAAATTTGCTCCATGTCTGTCATTCCCTCATTGACATTTTCTGGACATAATCTATCCATAGAATCAGACACCATTACTGACACTGTTGTTATTGCAGTTACTAATTTCTGGCTCCATTCTTCAAAGAACTCCTTTCATATTTCCAATGTTACGACATTTTGTGTCATTTTGTAAGTCCTAGTTAGCCGGCACCAAAAGCTGGCTTGTATTTTTTTTTCCTACTTAGAATCTTTAGCCCCCTCTAGTGTCCAGTTTCTAAAATCATAAAGTTGCTTAAAGGTAAAGGTAAGGTTCCCCCCGCACATTTGAGCAGTCGTGTCCGACTCTAGGGGCCGGTGCTCATCTCCGTTTGTTAGCCGAAGAGCCAGCGTTGTCCGAAGACGCTTCCACGGTCATGTGGCCGGCATGACGCACGCAGAACGCTGTTACCTACCCACCGAAGTGGTACCTATTCATCTACTTCCATTTGCATGCTTTCGAATTGCTAGGTTGGCAAGAGCTGGGGCGAGTGCTTATCTTTGTTGCTTATCTTTGTTCTAAACCAAAATAGCCAAAATAAATCTGGTTCCCACAAGAAACTGTTTATTTTTTATAGTTAATTCCAAAATCTTATAGTAAAAGTCAATATTCCAAATTTAACTGGACCCTTAGTCCATTTGTAACTTTCTTAGATCAAAATCTTACTTAGCTTTTTCCTCTTTGTTTCAAATTCTTTCAGTCCTTTCCTTATCCAGAGAGGTTTCGAAGAACCAGTCTACTCACCGGTTCTTTGGTTTTTGCCATAGTCGTCAACTCTGCTTTCATGGAGATGTCTTCAGTTCACCATGCCTCCCCTGGAAAAAAAAAATTAGGAAGCTGTTCTGAGTATGTCAGAGATATGCTTTGTATGCAAGAAAGTGGAGAGATCAAAAGCTTCAAAGGAAAAAAAGTAATCAGACTAAAAAAAAAGCTTTGAAAAATATGCATTTGCAAAACAATCTAAAATCTGTTGAAATCATGAGCAGCCCTAATATACCAGAACTCATTAAACTCCATATGTAGGGTATTTAACATAAAAAAGAATTAAATAGCTGACTCCATATTATGTGTGCTCATGCATTCATATACACATGTATACCTCCCTCCCAAAATGGGAAAGCAGCATACTGTACGTGGGGTGTTTATAGGTATTATGTTGCAGAGCAACTTAATGCAAGCAGCAGATTCCCCATGAGATTTTCAAATCAAACTATGGTACAGAACATTGAGTAACAACTGGGTTTGTTACATTAATGGGAATATAGAGCTTGCATATAAAAAA
Source organism: Charina bottae (assembly GCA_023362775.1). Classification (NCBI taxonomy): domain Eukaryota; kingdom Metazoa; phylum Chordata; class Lepidosauria; order Squamata; family Charinaidae; genus Charina; species Charina bottae. Next base: position 32,863,728 of record JALMGJ010000005.1, read on the forward strand.
ATAGAAAATTAATGTTTACTGGGATGTTACCACAAATGTTGAAGCATTGAACACTTTTGCTAATTCTAACAACTTTATTCAGTCCTCCCTCTACCTTCCCAGCCCCTTTTTCTTTGGCTTATTTTCCCTGCAGCAGTCAGTCACATTTTGTGTCCACTAAATATGTTCTGAGAGTGAAAATTCTGAAAGTGAAAAGACTGAAAATTCTGAGAGTGCCTTGGACTGCAAGAAGATCAAACCAGTCCATACTCCAGGAAATAAAGCCAGACTGCTCACTTGAGGGAATGATATTAAAGGCAAAACTGAAGTACTTTGGCCACATAATGAGAAGACAGGATACCCTGGAGAAGATGCTGATGCTAGGGAAGGTGGAAGGCAAAAGGAAGAGGGCCAAGGGCAAGATGGATGGATGATATTCTGGAGGTGACAGACTTGACCTTGGGGGAGCTGGGGATGGTGACGATCAACAGGAAGCTCTGGCGTGGGCTGGTCCATGAAGTCACGAAGAGTCGGAAGCGACTGAATGAATAAACAACAACAAATATGTTCCTCATAATATAAGAATTGAAGGTTTCATAATAGCTTAATTAAATGGGAGGTTCAGGACACATACAACTAAAGCATTTAATGCTGTAAGACATAGTGAATTTCTTTGAATTCATGAAGGAGAAAGGAATCACTGGCTACTAGCAACAATGGCTGCATATTGCATCAGGCCCGAAAAATAATGTTCTTCACTGTCCATTTTATGCAGAACACTCTTGTGTACTGTTTATGTGCTTCTGAAAGACATCTTGATGGCTTCTGTGGGCACAGAAGGTTGGATTAGGAGGAAAAGCTATGCAGAATTACTGGGCAATACAAATCTCAGTAATATGAATAACTTATTCACTGGCTGAGATTGTAATAAACAATAAAAAAGAGAAACTGGGCTGGATGGGAGAACAGGCAGTCTGCATGATAGATTAGGACATAACAAGCTTTCATTTTAAATTAAAATTGAAATCAATGTTTATATATTTTGTTCCTTCAAGAAGTTTGGTAGAAGCTAGACTTGCCTCACAAATCAGGAAAAGTGCAAATCCAGATTTTGAGATATATTTGTACATACCATTAACTCTTCTTTAAATGCTGAAAAAATGGGAATTCTAGAACAGATGCTCTTTGTTTAAACATCTTAAATCCTGCACAGCACATGAATTACAATTACAAAGATTGATTGATTTTTTTTTTTGTGGAAGACTTTTGGCTGAAAATATTTTCATTACTATATAATAAAAGTATCTCTTCCGTTCACACCTCCTATAAAATTTATTTTCAGAGAATTCCTTGACATGTGTACATTGATAAGTCTCTGTCTCTGTATCTTCCTGATTTAGAAGTAAAATTTTCTGTTCTTCCATTTTTTCTGCCTTTTAGGATGTTGATCTGAATCATTTCCGAATTGGCAAGATAGAAGGATTTGAGGTGCTCAAGAAAGTGAAGGTGAGATGCTTATGGAGGCCATCTCACCACAGGCGTGACCCAGTTACTATTGCACTGGTGTTTATGGCAGCTCATTGAATTACAGTAGATATAAAAAGTCTACACACCCGTTAAAATGCCAGGTTTTTGAGATGTAAAAAAATCAGACCAAGATAAATCACTTCAGAATTTTTTCCACCTTTAATATAACATACAAGCTGTACAATTCAATTGAAAAACAAACTGAAATCTTTTAGGGCGAAAAAATAAAAATAAAAAACTAGAATAACATGGTTGCATAAGTGTGCACACCCGTAAAATAATACTTTGTTGAAGCACCTTTTGATTTTATGACAGCATTCAATCTTTTGGGGTAGGAGTCTATCAGCATGGCACATCTTGCCTTTTTTATTTCCCCCCCCCCCAAAAGATTTCAGTTTGTTTTTCAATTGAATTGTACATCTTGTATGTTATATTATAGGTCGAAAAAATTCTGAAGTGATTTATCTTGGTCTGATTTTTTTACGTCTCATAAACCTGGCATTTTAATGGGTGTGTAGACTTTTTATATCCACTGTATATATATTCTTCTAACTGGCAGACATAGCATAATGTTGTAATTGTTGAGAGAAGAGGGCATCCAAACTATGAGGCAGCTAGGAATAGATCTCTAGCCAAAGTCCAAGACCCCAAAGGACCATCTGCAGACTGGCAGAGGATGGAAACAGTGGCTAAACGGGTTGGGTATGACCACTTGGGCAAGCTTACCAGAGCTTAAGCTACTTACTGTGGCAGATTTATTGTTTTTCAGAGGTATTTGAAAGTTTTAGAATTTTAAAACTAGAACTCTAGTTCAGAGTTGTTTTCCATGTGAATCTTGGAGAAAGAAGCTTTACATATAATTGTTCTCTTTCTTTATTTCCTCCTCACCCTTTAGACTCTTTGTCTTCGACAGAACTTGATTAAGTGCATTGAGAACCTGGAACAGCTTCAAACTCTCAAAGAGTTGGATCTTTATGACAATCAGATTCGACAGATTGAGAACTTGGAGGCCTTGACAGATCTTGAGTAAGTATCTGGATGAACAGTGAGTAGCTATCTGGGTGGTTGATGGGAAACTGGCTTGTTCATTTCATAATGGTTGCCAAAATTGTTTTTATTTAAAAAATAATGTTGGTTTATTTATATATTGCTCTTCATGGAGCTCGTTTGGTAATTTACTAAAACAAGAAAAACACCAAATAGGTTTTAAGAGAAATATGCATAAGTTTGGAGAAATGAAACGTCTTTGCCTAGTACCAACTAGGAGAAAGTCAGACAAGTAGAGAACCACAGTTATTATAATTATTATTTATTTTATATCCCACCTTTATTATTTTTTTTATAAATAACTCAAGGTGGCGAGCATACCAAATACTCCTTCCTCCTTCTATTTTCCCCACAACAACAACCCTGTGTGGTTGAGATGAGCCCCCTCCCAATTGCGCTCTCTTGCCCTGCTTTATTTGTTGTCTTTCTTGGACAGGTTCCAAGAAAGTTCCAAACAATGCAATAGAATGCAGTCACCCACCATATTTTTATTTTCTAAGAATACTTTCAGGTCCTCTGTAGGACCTAGAGTTATTTCTGGAAGAAAAAGATTGGCACTTTTTCAATGTCCAGCTTGTCAATTATTATTGTTTTTTAATTATAGTAATTTTTAAGCCAGGTGGGGGCAGATGCATAGGTCTGTGAGAAAGAATGCAGTAAAATATGATAGATGCTGTCTGGTTTTGCTTTCTGAGGTAATTTTCTTTGTTTCCTATTAGGATCCTAGATATTTCATTTAATGTTCTACGACACATTGAAGGTTTGGATCAGCTTACTCAGTTAAAGAAACTCTTCCTGGTCAACAACAAAATCGGCAAAATTGAGAACCTAAGCAACTTACAACAATTGCAGATGTTAGAGCTAGGATCTAATCGAATCAGGGTAAGATTTGCTTCTCTCTAAACAGCACAGTAAGCCAACTAATATCCAGGCAGTGCTTTCAAAAATAAATATCTGTATTGGAATATTAAGAGCAAACTTCATGTCATGTTAATTATACACAGGGAAACAAGGAAAATATGAGCAGATCCTATCTGTAAAATAACAACAATAATTTGTAGGCCACTTTCAGATGCAGACATTTTTTATACAGCATGGTTTTGACTCCTTTCAGGAAAAGAGCACTTATCTAAAAGTAATGGATTGATATGAACTTTTTTGTGACAAAGCAAATTCTATAAAGATCCAGTGCAGAAAAATATCAGCAAATTCTTTATGAAGTCTCTTTGTGAGTAAACATTAACAGAATGCAGACTTGAAACATGAAGGCTGCTATTTTCTATCCCTTTCCTATAGCTTAATTGTTTGCTATGTCCATTGAGTTTGTTTGGCTGATAGAAAGTACAAATAGTCTGTCATATTGCATGACATTGTTCAGCTTTGAACAATCTCACAAACATCTTACATGCACATAATCATGATAAAAAGGACAAGTAAGGCAATCTGGGTTTGCTACCTACAGTTGTAATCAAAATTATTCAACCCCCATTACAAATCAGGTTTATTGTCAAAATTTACAGACTTTCAGCTGTTTGCAATGAACAAATCAAACAAAAGCAATTGAAATAGCTCAACACAACAAATGCTTCAAGTGGTGTACCCAAATTCAACTGAAAATGCAACTTATAATGACTTCTCCAGTCTCAAAATTATTCAACCCCTTCATGGCAAGCATCTTCAGTACTTAGTAGAGCACCCTTTTGCTGTTATGACCTGCTGCAAATGAGATGCATAGCCAGACACCAGCTTCTGGCAGCGTTCCTGAGGAATCTTAGCCCATTCCTCATGAGCAATGGCCTCCAGTTGAGTAATATTCTCGGGTTTGCGTGCTGCAACCACCTTCTTCAAATCCCACCAGAGATTTTCTATGGGGTTCAAGTCAGGAGACTGTGATGGCCACTGTAGAATCTTCCAGGACTACTTCTGCATCCAAGCCTTAGTGGAATTTGAGGTATGCTTGGGATCATTGTCCGGTTGGAAGGTCCAATGGCGCCCAAGCTTCAGCTTCCTTACAGACGGCATGACGTTTTCTCCTAGGATTTCCTGATACTTCAATGAATCCATCTTGCCTTCCACACGCTGCAGGTTTCCAGTGCCAGAGGATGCAAAGCAGCCCCAGAGCATCACCGAGCCACCACCATGCTTAACTGTAGGCAGAGTGCTCTTTTCAGCGTATGCTTCATTCTTCTTCCTTCAGACATACTGCTGATCCATCGGGCCAAAAAGTTCCAGTTTTGTTTCATTGCTCCACAGAACAGAATCCCAAAACTTCTGTGGCTTATTTATATTATTGTAAGCATATTGGAGATGAGTTTTCTTGTGCTTTTGGGTCAGTAGCGGTGTACGTCTTGGAGTTGTAGCATGGACACCCTCTGTGTTTAGTACATGCCTTACTATGCTCACTGAAACCTCGGTGCCTGTTGCCACCAAGTCGCAAACCCCTAGCCAGTTCAGGCATTTCATGTGTTCCAGCTCAAGCACACCTGGTGCAACTAATGAAGCCCTTGATTAGTTGCACCAGGTGTGCTTGAGACAACACCTGTTTTGCATACTGTATGTGTGCTGCTGTGACGGATTCTATTCAGGGGGTTGAATAATTTTGAGACTGGAGAAGTCATTATAAGTTGCATTTTCAGTTGAATTTGGGGACACCACTTGAAGCATTAGTTGTGTTGAGCTATTTCAATTGCTTTTGTTTGATTTGTTCATTGCAAACAGCTGAAAGTCTGTAAATTTTGACAATAAACCTGATTTGCAATGGGGGTTGAATAATTTCGATTACAACTGGATGCTGTAGTCTATTTACTGGCTATTATGTTGGAGGTTAGTGACAAGTTGCTTGCAGGAGTCAAAAATTGGAATCTTGTTCAATGTGGTTGTTTTACAGGCAATTCAGAATATTGATACCTTGACTAATCTGGATAGCCTATTTTTGGGGAAAAACAAAATCAACAAGTTGCAGAACCTGGATGCGCTGACAAACTTGACAGTGCTTAGCATACAGGTACCAGTCCTGTGCTTTCTATTTTTGATTGTTCATAATATAATTTAAATTATTTGACTTTCCTGTCTGCATAATTTCTAATTAAAATTACAATTGCTCTGATCACTTTGAATTTAAATCTTTATTAAAATGATTATTTTTCAGACATTCATTAAATTATCATTTAAATTGTGACCTTTTTCTTTCGCACACAGTAATAGCTGTCTGGTACATACACTGTATATTTCTTCCTATGCTAGAAATACAGCAAGTATGCGATAGAATAGTCTATTAAAGTATGTACTTAATGTTTCCAAAATGCCAATAGAGAATATTATCACATTTACGTTTCAGAGCAACCAGAGAATATCACTGAAATGCACAGATCTAAAGCAGTATGTTTTTCTTTAATAGAATCATAAATGTGCTTTCTGGAAGAATAACTATTGCATTCTCTCTGGCTAATTGAACCGCCCAGGGTCCCTCCTTGAGAGGGAGATGGGTGGGATATAAATATGATTGATCAATCAATCAATCAATCAGTGTTAGAAAGTTGTGCATAGTTCTGACCAGAAAAGATTTGGATAGATTTAGCTTAGTGCTGTCTATCCAGTTTCTTTTGAAAGACATAAATACAGTTTGGAATTGAACTAATGGGTCGAAGTATTAATGAAAGTGACAAGAGGAAAGTAATGCATATTTAGGCCAAAGAATTTATATGTGTCTTCCAAGTGTGATGTTTTTTAGTTCTGAGATGACACCAGAATGATTCTTACATAACATGCAATGGATGTCTTCCATGGAATTTGTTCAGTCAAGAGTTGTGTACAATTTTTACCCAAGAAGTCCAGTTCTGTCATTTTAACTCAGATTTTATGCATATTCCAGAGCAATCGGCTGACAAAGATTGAAGGACTACAGAATCTGGTAAACCTGCGAGAGCTGTACCTTAGCCATAATGGCATAGAAGTTATTGAGGGACTGGAGAATAATGTGAGCTATCATTTGTTGTTTGTTTATTTAGTGCTACCCTTGGACATGGCATTTCTTAAAGAACAGGTGGACATATTTCTACATCAGAGGTTTACCATGTAGAAAAAGACATAGCAGAGATGAGAGAGGAAGGCCAGGGAAATGTAGACATTTGAGAAGAGGAAGAAGAGGCATTAAAACAATTTAACTTAGTTACAGAAGCAGGGGTAGGTAATATCTGGGTATCAGTGTGCCAACATATACTTTCTTCAGGGCTAGTCATTCTTATGAAATAAAAATTACATGTTTTGGGGAATGCATGCTTGCCCAGGAAAAAAAATACCAAACGTGAAGCAATAAAAAGCATCCTGAATGCTAGAGGATGCTCTCTAGTTTTCCTTTTTATGAGCTGTATTTCCTTATTAACTGTACCTTCAGTCAGCCATTTTATAAGAGTGCCTGCCACATGTTACATGTTCTGAAAATTCCAAATGCACAGAGAGATCCCAGAAAGGTACCATATCCCATGACAAGGTATTGTGGCTAGGGGATTGTACTATGGGCTTTGTAGGAAAGGTATGTTTTGAGGATGGACTTGAAGGAGGAGTCATTATTAAAGAGGTAGTCTGGGGACAAAAGAGAGAGAACAGAGTCATTTGAAGGAGCAGAAGAACTTCGTAATGCTGAAGCGAAAACTATAAGCTGAGATGCACTGACTGCTGCTGGAATGGAGAATTAAAAGTGGGTCTCATATGGATCTCCAGTTTTGCTCTCCTGGCTTAAATAGTAAGGGTTAATGTGGCTTTTTTAGCAGAAAGAAAGATTAAATGTATGTTACTTATGCTTTCCTAGTGTTCATATACCTTTTGTGGAAAGAAAAAATATATTTTAAAATGTTGATATATCTTATGTAAAAGTTTCCTAAGTTTAATCCTCTTCTTGAAGAACAACATCTTTGATTTGGTTCTTCCTGATTTAAATGTATCTCTTTTATTGCCTGGTTCCTTATTCTCCTTGCCTAGAGTAAATATCATAAGAACATAAATATTTCAATCACATTTCAAGCAATGAAGCAATATGGAGAGAGTCCCAACCCATCGGTATTACCTTAGTAGAATTATGTCCAAACTGTTTTGTTTCTTAGGTTGGTTGCCATCAGGGGCAAAAAAAAGTTTTTGCCTTTTCTGTAGTTGTTCGAATGCCTGACCGTCGTCTTCCAAAGCAGCTACTTTACTCCCAACTTAAGAATGGAAAACAGAATATTGGTGGACAGCAAAAGAGATTCAAATATACTCTCAAAGCTAATTTAAAAAAATGTAATATCAGCATTGAGAACTGGGAAGCCCTAACTCATGAGCGTTTCAATTGGAGGTCAGCCTTTATTAATGGCGCTATGGACTTTGAAGAAGCACGAGTACAGGGCGAAAGGGAGAAAAGAGCTAAAAGGAAGGCACGTCAGGCAAACCCTCATAATGACCGTCTCCCACCCGGAAACCTATGCCCTCATTGTGGGAGGTTGTGCGGATCCAGAATTGGCCTTTATAGCCACTTACGGATCCACTGTTAAAATTTTATCTTTGGAAGACAATCTTACTCGGCTACGAGTGATCGCCAATGATGATGATGAATGAGTTGGATACCAACAATCAAGTATGTTTATATGTGGGGAAGACAACTAAATATGTAAAGTTGCTGAACTCTAAGTATGTTGCTGCATGGCATGTCCTTTAACTTCTAATAATGGTCTATGCAAGGGTATAAAATATGTGAAAAACTAATGTTAAGTTTCTATGCACTTGTTTTAGAATAAACTTACAATGCTGGACATTGCAGCCAACAAAATCAAAAAGATTGAAAATATCACCCACCTAACAGAACTCCAGGAATTTTGGGTAAGTCTGCAGTCTTAAACCTGCAGTCACTTTAGCCAACAATATCCTCCCCTGTTCTTTCTGTCTGCAGCAGGCTGGGGAAACACCATTACATGCTTCTCAGTCTGGTGATAGTGATGGTGGGGTTCATTCCCCTGTACTTTGGATGGGCTTTAAGTGGCCTCCTCATACTATTCTAGAGGGCTGTGATCTGCTTCAACATGAATCCTTCCAGTGCTGTCATGTCACTTCAAGAAAACCTTGCTCATGTGGGACAAACCTATACTATAACCTCTAATTTTTCTGTCCTTCCATAGTACTATGAGAGGTTGATGTTATGTCAGAATATGGGCAACTCCCACCTGGCCCCAAGATTTTTGAATTAGCTTGGTGGCATAGGAAGGAGCTGAGTTGAAATGGCATAGGAAGGAGCTGAGTGGAAACTTGCTATAGTTTCCACATAGCAAGTAAAATGCAAACATACAGCAGCCTTCCACATGCTAGTGCCACCTAAGAACACAAGCTAGAGCCGCTATTAAGGCCTACCTTGTGGCGGTAAGAGCGGCGAAACGTCAATATTTCTCCGCTCTTATTGCATCCGCGGAATGCCGTCCGGCGGCCCTGTTTAAGATTCCCGATCGCTTTTAGGGAAAGGGGAGTCGGAAATCCATCTCCAGGGCCGTGCAGAAGAATTTTCTGGGCATTTATTGGATAAAATCGCTTGGATTCGCTCTGGGTTGGATTCCGAGCGTGAGTCAGAGTCTGGAGAGATACCCAGGGAACGTTCTTTCTTTGTTATCTGGGAACAGTTTGATCCTGTTGGACCTGAGGAAGTGGACAGAGTTCTCCGGACTGTAAATGCTACCACCTGTCAATTAGATCCATGTCCCTCCTGGCTGGTGAAAGCAGCTCGGGAGGTGACTTGTAGCTGGGTCCAGACGATGGTTAATACATCGTTGGGGGAGGGGGTGTTTCCGGTAGCTTTTAAGGAAGCGCTGGTACGCCCTCTCCTCAAGAAACCATCGCTGAACCCTACTGTACTGGATAATTTTCGTCCAGTCTCCCACCTTCCCTTTTTGGGGAAGGTGGTTGAGAAGGTGGTGGCGTTGCAGCTCCAGAGGATTCTGGATGAAACGGATTATCTGGACCCCTTTCAGTCAGGTTTCAGGTCTGGTCATGGGACTGAAACTACATTGGTCACGCTTATGGATGATCTCTGGCGGGAGCGAGATGGAGGCAGTGCATCCATTCTCGCTCTTGACCTCTCGGCGGCTTTCGATACCGTCGACCATGGTATCCTTCTGGAGCGGCTCAGGGAGTTGGGGGCGGGCGGCGTGTTGCGCTGGTTCGCCTCCTTCCTCCAGGGCCGGTTCCAGTCGTTGATTGGGAGCGAGAGATCCAGCCCGCGGGCCCTTTCTTGTGGGGTCCCGCAGGGCTCAGTACTCTCTCCGCTCCTTTTTAACATCTACATGAAACCGCTGGGTGAGATCATCCGCCTCCATGAGGTGAGATATCATCAGTATGCTGATGATACTCAATTATACGTCTCCATCCCGGGGGAAGTAAGTGATGCAGTTTCTACCCTGTCCAAGTGCCTGGGGGCTGTAGGGGCCTGGATGGGGAAAAACGGGCTTCGACTGAACCCTAGTAAGACGGAGTGGCTGTGGATTAATGGCTCCTCGATATCTAGGAAATTGCCATCTTTAGTTCTGGAGGGGGTGGCACTGCCCCAGACAGACCCGGTGCGTAACTTGGGGGTCCTCTTGGACTCACGACTCCTGCTCAAAGAGCAGGTGGCAGTTGTGGCTAGGAGGGCCTTTGCACAACTTCGTGTTGTGCGCCAGTTACGACCTTTCCTGGAACGAGAGGCCCTTCGAATGGTCACTCATGCCCTGGTTATCTCACATATAGACTACTGTAATGCGCTCTACATGGGGCTACCCTTGAAGAGTATCCAGAAGCTTCAGCTGATCCAGAATGCGGCCGCATGAACTATCTTGGAAGTCCCTTATCGGACACATGTAACACCTTTGTTACGTGAGCTGCACTGGGTTCCAGTTTGCTTCCGGGTCCAATTCAAGGTGTTGGTTATGACCTTTAAAGCCCTTCATGGCATGGGGCCAGGTTACCTAAGGGACCGTCTTATCCCCATTACATCGTCCCGTCCCATCCGGTCATGCAGGGAAGGCATGCTACGGACCCCATCAGTTAAAGAATTCCATCTAACGGGGTCACGGAAGTGTGCCTTCTCTGCAGTAGCGCCTGCCCTGTGGAATATTCTTCCCCCAGAATTAAGACAGTCCCCCTCGCTCCTGGACTTCCAGAAAACTTGGCTCTGCCAACAGGCCTGGGGCGGGAAGAAGAGTATACACTCTTGGGGTTGGCTAATACATTAGGTTGGCCCTTGAATTGCCCTTTCCAGTGTTTTTTTTAAAAAAGCTACTACCATCTTGATTTTATTATATTTATTGTATTTTTTAAATTGCTTATTTTAATGTTTATTTGACTCTATTTATATTGTATTGGAGTTTATGTGAGATTGTAAACCGCCCAGAGTCCCTTTGAGGGAGTTGGGCGGGGATAAATCACATACATACATACATACATACATACATACATACATACATACATACGGAATATATCTTCCAGAATTTCTGATCATGCTTACTGGGAATTCTGGAAGATACATTCCCATCATATCTGGAGGGCATCAGAATGAAGAAGGCTGGAATAGGCTCTTGTGTGCTTTTACAAATGGTAGGAAGAGTTGCAATCAGAGGCTTCCAACAGAGGTTGCCATCATCTTCAGGACCTGTACCCAGAACAGAAAAAACAAAAATGATCTGGCTTCGCATGAATAGAAATCACTGATGCTGAATGATCCTTGCTTTCTGTGTTGCAGCATGATTTCTCTGATTTCTTCCTTTTGTGCACAGATAAGAAATTTTAGAATAGAGATACCATTTTTAAAATCCATATTGAATCTTTCAATTATAATATGTTATAATATTGTGAGCTCCTGGCAGATAACGTCTTATAAGGGATAATTCATTATCACTCTTATTTCGTACCTACTATGAAAAATGGGCTTCAGAGTATGCATGAGCTCACATTTTATGTGAATAAATAAACAGTGCATAGGACTTCAGTTTCATAACCAAAAAATTATGCTGAGACAGAATATGCTTCACCTTTTCAAGGTTTTCTCTTTTGCAGTAGAGGGAGCATGAGATAATGATGACAGCTATGAATAGTTACTAACTTGTGTCTTAAACTTCTAGCAATCTTTATTTTCTGTATGCTTCCCAGATGAATGATAATCACATTGAATGCTGGAGTGACTTAGATGAGCTGAAAGGAGCCAAGAAGTTGGAAACAGTCTATCTAGAGCGAAACCCTCTCCAGAAAGATCCCCAGTACCGTCGCAAAATCATGCTGGCTCTTCCATCCGTCCGGCAAATAGATGCTACCTTTGTCCGGTTCTGAGCCTTCTCTGCCCTTTTTCCTTTGCCTTTCTTCCTCTCAGAGTGTCACAACTGGGATTTTTATCCACACACTGTACCCTCTGTCTTCAGCCTGCTGACACTTACAGAGCAAATGGCCAACCAGAAGCACTGATATCAAACCTTGCATACGACGCACACACTCTTGTTGTTTTTGATTATTATTATTATTATTGTTATTATTATTATTAAATCCTAACGTGTGAAATTTCCTGGTAATAATGGTGTCTGTCCGAATTAGGCAACCGAGCCACAATTTCAGAGAAATATTCTAAATCTTGACCATCTTAAGTCTATAAATGTGTACATCTGATATTTAAAAATTGCCAGACAATTCACCCTCTAAATTTTTTCAGTGCTCTGGCAGCCTGCTTAGAGCTGAATAGCCTGAGACAGGTGTTAATGCATTGAAATATAACACTTTCATTATGTTTTCTTTCTTAAGGTGAAAATAGAATCATCCAGTGAGCGCAGAGGCAACCAGATGTATAGAGAAAATTGTATTGCCCAATTATTTGCTTCCACCTATCTACATTTACGTCACCATGCATTGCTGGACTTGCCCTTGTCAATATGTTCACATCCTGGTTTTCCTCACTATACAAGCATGGATATATTCAGTATGCCTTTATTTACTTTTCTCATCACCTGATCTGCAAAGCATCATGCTTTTGAGATGCTGTCCTATGCCTTTTTACCAAGTGTAACATGATGTAGCCTGCATTTTGCAAAAGATGGTAGAGCAAGCTACATAATCAACACAAAATGGATTTCAAACACTAATTACTAGAGAAAGAAGGCACAATCCTATAAATGATTGATTACCTGCCAAATAACTAAAGGTAGGCTAGAATGGTATAAGTGGAATATAAATATCTTTTGGGGCCAACAGTGCCTGTTAGGCAGAAAAACAATGTTGATTACAGGAATAACTGACTTTTTTTGGAGCGAAGTGTTGAAGACATGGTTTGTTTTCACAGAAGGCCTTTATGTATTCCATTGCCTTGTGAAGATGCTGGCAGTAAAGGAGTATGATTCTCTGTTTTAACAATTCATATGATAAACAACTCTGAACGAAACCACAGCAAATAGCCATAAATTGTTTGCATCTCTTTCTAAGGAAGAGGGGCCACTGTATGGTGAATATTACAGCTGAGCCTAGGTCAATGCTTCAAATGCTTTGTATAGGAAAACACTGATCACACAATAATTCAAGAATAGTCAAAGGTATGTCTCCAGATATTTTGAACTTCCATCATGTTTTAAGTTTCCATCTCTAACTAGCATGGCAAACAGTAAGGTTAGTCCAATACATCCGGAAGCCACCAGATTGCCTACCTAGGGTAACTGATGATAATGCATTGGCTTTAAGTATAAAAATATTCACCTCTAACCTCTTTGTACTAATAGATATTGATCTCTGGCCATTCTAGACAAATTGTTCTGAAATCTATTTGAACCCCACATTAGTATTCATAAAAGGACAGAACAAAAATAAATAGATTTGAGCTTTAGAAATGTAGATTTCCCTAATACCTACATTAAGATGCTCTAATTTGAAGATCCTGAGATCTCTATATCAATGTCACCAATTTCACTGAATACTTCAGAATCCATAGATTTGTTGAATGTATGCCCATTAAAAATTATCTTGAAATAAAGCATTCTTTGCTTTGGAGCGTTATTAATTATAATACACTGCTGATACCTTTAATTTAAGGAAATTAATTGGGCTCCTTTTAAATGTTTTTCAGTTGTCTGAAGATGAGCTCTCAACTTGTTTGGCTGGCTTTAGAGCTGCTGTAGTCCAGTGCCAAGCACTCCATCACTCTTCAGTTATGATCTCATAAATGATGGCATTAGAACTCTTACCTCCGTAACAGAAGGTGAGGCTTTAACAACTCTATAGGACAGAGCTGTCTAGGTAGTTAAGGTGCAGTTTGCAATCTGAAAACAATAATTTAAATGTGTTGACTTGCCTTAGGATTTTTGACAGGTTTTAGTCAAATCACTAATTTCTGCCCCAAATTTTTCATCTTTATATTAGTGATGTATGCTTCTGAACTTCAGACAGACAAAAGGGTTTGGGAGATGCACCGAGTAAAGCTGACTAGGCTATTTGTAACACTGGGTAGACTTCTAGCGTTTTATGTCCTTGGTTTGGGCATGCAAGAGCCATTGACATCTCTCAGACTTAAATTAGGGTTACAATTTTGTGCACTCGGCAAAAGCAGTCCCTTGAAATACATAAAAGGAAATCGGGCAGTAAATATTGTAGCAGTGCCAGAAACCCTGAGACTTTTGCGTATGTTTCCTGACCCAAAAGAATGTAGCCCTTTTATTCAGTTATCTTTTAGATTTTAAATGTAGTTTTCCTCTTCCCAAATGTCAGTAATATGATAATATGTTGCCTGAGCTGCTTTCTTGCCCTACGCTTTACAAGTCTCTTCCAGTGGATGCCTTTTTTGAAAGCATATGGAGAATTTAAACTATCCCTTACGATTCACAGCCATAAAATTATTTTAAATGATTCTGTTCGGCTGATTATTGTAAACTTGAATGTTTAATTCTCACCATTTCACCACATTGTTAATTAATTTTCATTCATTTTAACATCTTGGAAGCTGCTGCTATCTGCCTGCTTTCTTACTTTTTTTTAAATTGCGCACATATACACACAAGCATACCTACACATATGCATTATTATTATTATTATTATTATTAAATTTATACACCACCCATATCACTATAAAAGATTTCAGCAGATCTGCTTAGAATAACACTGAGATGAGAAACTAGGGGAGCCATTAATGCACTGCCCCCAAATAGGATGATTACAATAATAACTAAATGCAAACATTATGCAAATCTGTACATATAAATATGAATAGAAGTTCTACAATTTAGGTAGGAATACAGCTTTGTGTTCAAACTAGGATGACCTCTGTACCCTCTGCCCAGATGTTCTCAATAGGAACTTAAAAACTTGCTCCTTACCCTTGTTTGGGATGTTTAATACTTACTAGACATTTAATTAGAGAATAGTTCTATATTATTTTTAATTGTATTGAAGCTCAACAACTAAGTGCTTTTTAAAAACTCCAAGTGAGGTCAGCCCTTTCTACGGATTTATAATCTAATAAAATATATATTAGGGATGAGGAAACGAAGAGAGAGGCTAGTCAATGGCTTCTTGGTATCTTCAGTTGTTACATCATTCTCATATTTTTCTCCCTACATCTTTTCCTTTACACTGGCCGCAGCAGAAAAAATGCTTGAAATATGAAAGCTATCCCTCCTCTCCTTTTTTTATACATGCCTTTTTTCTTTATATATTTCCCTTAAGGAAAACTTTGATAAAATGTGGCTGCTTACGTTTATGCACGGATCTGCAAATCCACACCCTCATATCAAACAAAGGCAAGGTCTGCTAAAAGCTATTAAACAGGAATGCTCTGGGGAAACTGCCTGCAAGTTTGAGATTACTCCACCTTATGCATACACCCAGGTATTAACCAAAGCAGGAATCTGCTGGAGTGCATGGTGAACAGTGTCAGAGAGGCATTGCTGAACAGTGGCATTTCTCTGTCTTCTAAAGTAAAGACAAGCGAAGATAACAGCAGGAAACAAGCAACACAATATATTTAGCATCCTTTGCATTTCCTTGGAATCTCTCAGGGATCCGTGAAATGGATTTGTCAGCTGATAGCCATTCAACCAACAGAAGGAGGGTACGGATGCAATAAGCCCATCATCAACACCAGGTACTTTATCAGCAAGAATGTCTGTAATACAGGATGCATAACTTGCAATGACGCAATGCAAAGAAGTGCATACAGGGCTACTTCATTATCTTGTTATGTTTAAGAACCTATATTTTATCCCCACTCCTATTTCCAAAGTTTCTGCATTACCCTCCCATCCCTGTCTCTAGCTGAAGATTTGTTAATACGTGGAAAGCCCAAAGGCATTCTTCTAGTCATGTTTCTTAGGTAATGTAATGTAATATAGGATCCTGGCCTCAGTATAAAGGTAAAGGTAAAGGTTCCCCCCGCACATTTGTGCAGTCGTGTCCGACTCTAGGGGCCGGTGCTCATCAGCGTTTGTTAGCCGAAGAGCCAGCGTTGTCCGAAGACACTTCCATGGTCATGTGGCCGCATGACACGCACGGAACGCTGTTACCTACCCACCGAAGTGGTACCTATTAATCTACTTGCATTTGCATGCTTTCGAATTGCTAGGTTGGCAAGAGCTGGAACTAGTGCGGGAGCTCACTCCACACGCAGGGCTAGGGATTCGAACCTCCAAACTTGCAATCTTCCGATCAACAAGCCTGGCATCTTACCCGCTGAGCCACCACGCCCCTATGTAATGTAATGTAATGTAATATAGGATATTACAATGTAATGTAATATAGGATCCTGGCCTCAGTATGCCACAGTTGAAAAGCAACTATATCACAGTAAAATATCCAATTAGTATCTTCCCCCCAAAATTGCAAGTGAGCCACAGGGCCGCAACTGGGGGGGGGGCAAGCGGGGCATGTGCCCCAGGCGCTGCGCTGGGGGGGCACCAAAATGATGCCTGGGGGGCGCCAAAATGACAAAATAACCCATGGGGGGGCACAGAATCCATGTTTGCCCCGGGTGACACAGACCCTAGTTCCCTCCCTGGTGAGCCATCCCATTAACTGCAAGGGAAGGTAAAATATTTCCCAGGTGGCTTGCTAAAATAAAAATTCCATAGTGGGAATGGGGGAATTCGGATCTGATTACCCATATCGAGAATGTGTGATTACCAACAGGCTGAATAGTTTTGAAAAGTTGCTTAACTAGCCCAGCTCTGCAGTGCTTTCGCTGAGGGCAAGCAAGTCTTTTATTGTATATTTCATTTGTGTGTGTTTGTGTATTTATTTCAATCCCTCATTTCCCAACACTTCTAGAGTTAGGCTTGGGGGAGGAGTTACCTGGTTGGGAGAGGAAAAGGAAGAAAGAATTGTTACCCAGGAAAAATTGCAACATTACAAAAAAATTTCCCTTACATTTCTCTGGACTGTCATCTGGTAAGTCTGCCTATTCTGTAGATTTTCTCAGTTTAGTATAAAACAGTCCCTGGCCTGCCACCTAGTGAGTAGCTGGGTGGCAGGGAGCAAGAGGTGATGGAAGATGAAGCTTTGTGTGTCCTGCTGTGTGCGTTGGCATCTTTGAAATAGGCCGGCTGTCGTCAGGTGTGCCGTGCCATTGCCAGGTTTGAAATAAGAGTTTGTAGGAACTGACATTTGATAGATGGGATGAGGACCACATTGGGCTAATCTTTAGTTTCAATTTATATAACACACCAGGGTAAATTGTAACTCTCCTACTTTCTGCCTTGAAGTATTGTACAAATCCAGGTCAGGTGAGGACAGTGTGCTGTGTGGCCCCAGGCTACTGGGTGAATTCAGTAAACTTATGGAGAAACTATATTGTGCCAACACAATATTTGTCAGAAGAGACGGATACTCCTAGACATCTGGTAGAAGTCACAGTGACTTTATGCATGTCATGATATCATTGTACAAGTGATACAAATGGCCTGTGTGATGATAACGATGCTCATGGCGTCACTTGCTCCCTCCTCTGGCCTCCCCGTGGACACCCAGGCAGAAACCCCAAGTTCTTGGCACACGTCCTGTTGTATCAAAACTGAATTTAAGGTCTTCAACTATTGCTAAATAGTCTGCCTTCTAAACTGAAAATCGCACAGCATAAGAATTAAGACCCTTTGAAATATTAATTAAAGCTTACGAAGTATTTACAAACTTTTCACCATACATCAACTGGATACGGAGCTTTTTTCCTGCTAGCAAGAGAATTCAGTAAATGTGGCCCTAGCTACCCTCCTTCCAGCATCTAGCAGAATTATCTCTTGGAATCTTGAAAGAAATAGCCCCACATGATCATGTTCCTGTAATCTTACTCCTGTACTCTTCTCATGACTAAACTTACATGCATATGAGTTCGTGAATTGTGGCATTTATTTTATTTATTTATTAAGAATATACTTATACAACCTCAGTGACATGACTGTGGTTAAAACAATCCCTAAAGAACACATTCCCCTCCCCCCAGCAAAATTCCTGTTATAAAATATGTAAGGTGCTTAAGGTGGGTGTGAACATCAAACACCCTTTAAAAAGAAAAGTGTTGAGTGGTCTCCTAAACTGTTGGGTTAAGGAAGCAGCATACTCCATGTCAGAGCCTCCATAGGCAAGGCCTGCCTTCTGGCTCACAGCCATCTCTCATGGAGGTGGACCCTTGAGCAGACTCTGTAAATGTTCTGACAGGATGGGCAGAATCATTTTGGACAAGGCAGTCCCTAATGAAATACATTGCTGTACCATCTAGAGCTTTATAGATAATAACCGGAAACTTGAAATAGTCCTGGAAGCTTACTGGTAACCAGTGCAGTGAATGCAAAATAGGTGCTACCTTGTAAGAGTGGGATTCCCCTCCTAGCAGTCTTGTATGTTGTATTCTGTACCAGTTTTTGTAATTTCCAAGTCATCTTCAAAGGGAGCCTACTCTGGGCGGTTTTGGCCCATGGCCCTCAGAGAACCGTGGTGCTCACAATCTGCATCTTGACCAGAAAGTGATCTGACTGCAGCAAAGGACAGGTGCAATGTCCTCCATCTCCAGATCACGTCTCCCCTGCTCCAAAATAAAAATCAGATCTTGTATGAGACCGCTCTCATGATTTGAGGCAAGATTATCTGAGACAGGCTTATGGTCACCATAGAGGTTATGAAATTCTGGGGCTCACAGACTCAACCCAAAAGGCATGAAGTTTGAAGTCACTGATTAATAAAGGCCTGGGTAACTCCAATTCCACTCCAGCAAGGAGGTTGAGGAGCTCCAGAAGGGCCATTGCTGAACAGGAGAGCAGCCAGTATGCCAGCAGCATTCCTAGCTGTCCCTATGTTTCACATCCATTTATCTCTGGGGCAGCACTACTAGTCACTGCCATGATCACATGAATTACCACAACCACCCCCTTTCCTGAGCCTTAGCATTATAGCTGCTGCAGGACCTGAAACCCAGGCAGGCAAATCTCAGATAGGGATATATCCCCCTCACTGCCCAACTAGACTTCAGTAATATGCATGAAGTCTGTACATTCATCTGTTTATTTTTTTAAGAAAATAAGGTGCCCAAGGATTAAACCTCCCAGTCCCCTGGTTGGGGCTACTGGGTTAGAAAAAGGAACCTGCACCAATGTGAAGGTTCCCCTTCTCCCATAACAGCAGACCCCCTGCCCTCTGCCATGTCTTCGTTTGCCCAACACTCCTGTTGTGAGGTCCTTGACCTTCTCACCCCCAGAGCCATTGCACCATCTCACACCTTTCTGGCATCTCATTCAGCATCTCTCAGCACTGTTCATCTTTAATTGACCCTTCATTTTCCAGTAAACAACTGTAAAGCCATATAGTAAAAGTAAAGGTTCCCCCGGCACATTTGTGCTGTCGTGTCCGACTCTAGGGGCCGGTGCTCATCTCTGTTCGTTAGCCGAAGAGCCAGCATTGTCCAAAGACACTTCCACGGTCATGTGGCTGCATGACACGCGCAGAATGCTGTTACCTACCCACTGAAGTGGTACCTATTCAACTACTTGCATTTGCATGCTTTCGAATTGCTAGGTTGGCAAGAGCTGGAGCTAGTGCGGGAGCTCACTCCGTCACGCGGGGCTAGGGATTCGAACCTCCAAACTTGCAATCTTCCGATCGACAAGCCTGGCATCTTACCTGCTGAGCCACCACGCCCTGAGACACCACAAAGCCATATACTATGCAGCAATAAGTTATATCAGGGACTGCCTTACTAACATGAATCTTCCCTTCCTAACCAGACATCTAGAAAGAGTTTGGCCTAAGTTAATATATTTAAGATGTATAATTGTAGGCCTTGAGCATTAAAAGACATTGATATGGAAATATATATATTCAATTGTTTGAATATAATGTACAATATACATCTACATTTTAGATGTCAAGAAAACCTTAGAAATAGTCTTATAGCTGATTTCCTTTTAAAATGTAAGCAATTCCATCCCTTCAGAATTTATCCTCACGTCCTTTTCAAAAGGAAAGAGAAAACAGAGAAGCCCTTTTTTGGTATTACAAAAATTAAATTAGTTAATTTAATAAAATTAAATTCAGAATTAAAGATTAAAGATTCAGGGAGCTGTCAGGGAGCTGAAGTCTGATTTGAATTTATCCATTCCTAACCAGGCTCTCAATTTGAATTTCAAAACCAAGATGTAAAAAAGGAGCGCTGGACTGCATATGTTTTTGTGTTTTTAAATGTTATATAGTACACTTTACATTTTGTTCATGTAGAAAACAGCCTGGCAAGATTTAGACACAAATTCATCTACTGGATTGAATAGCCATTATTAGGACATGTCAAGAAAACCATTTGTCCAGTGGCAATATAACCAAATCCTGTGAAATGGCATGCTGTTTTCCAGCTGCAAAGAATTTATCTACCACGTTCCTTCTTGGAGAAAGCTGGCCTGGCCACTATTATCCATACGCTGGTTATCTCCCAGACTGTAGTTATTTGCTCTTATGAGGAATGCCCTTAAAAGAAACCCAGAAATTACTGCAGGTCCAGAATGTAGCAGCCAGACCTCTGTGGGGTGTTTCCCAATGGGAGCACGGGCATCACATAAATTTCCAGGTTAAATTCAAAGTGTGTGCACATAATACACAGATTGATAACATATAAATCTCTAAACAGTTTGGGCCGGCCTACCTAAAGCAACAGCTTCACCCCACCCCCATCTCATGAAAACAGAGCTCCAACCATCTTTGAAGGGTTTTTTAAAATCATGTTTGTGTGAGAATGTGAATGCCCGTAACTGCAAATAGGAGTTAAGGTTCTATGTGGGAAATGATTGTCACCAGGTTTTTTTAACCTAGACCCTGACATTTGAAAGTCCAATCTATAATGAGCTCAGTAGTTTGCCTTGCCATTATCCTAAAGGAGTTTGTGGCATTGACTCTTTGGTCAATGACACGGGGCTATTTTCTTCATTCCTGCTCTCCAAAATACATTCATATAAAGTGAAACTTTCAGCAAGTGGGTGGTTGACTGAGGTTATTTTTACAATGACATCTGATTTAGATGTGAATTGAGAAGACAGCGTCTCTCTCTGCTTTTCTCAGAGAAGAGGCCTTAAACTCTTAAACCTGACCACCATTGACCTGTACTATATTTCCCTCCTTTGGGGGTTATGAATTTACCAGGAAGTTCTACTGCCTTTGTAAGTGGCAGGACTGGTTAGACAGGATCAGTCTGTGAACATTAATAGTATCCAAGTAGGACCAGAAGCAGTACTAGATGATTGGGGGGGGGGGGGGAGAAATGAGGTGGTTCCTTTTGCATTGCGCAATGCTACAGCTTCTCTGTGCTATAGGGCAAATTCGGTTTGTTGCTACTTACCTCCCAGACATCCAGAAGATTTCTTCTTGTCAGTGGCATGAAGAATAAAGATGCAGCGAAGAAAGACCAAAGAAGATGACAACTTAATTACAGAAGAACATGATCTCAAAGAAACCAATTATGGGAGCTTAAAGAAGAGCCCTGAGCCAAAAATAAAGGAGTACATTTATGAAACCCTGGCTTTTGGCTCTGACAACAGTGTGAAGTTGTCCAGTTACGAAAGCCTAGGTGGCAACTCTGAGCAGAACTCAAAGGATGCTAACCAGTCCAAGAGGAAGAATGTAGAGAGTGACAGATACGGGAGGCTATCCATGAGCTCCCTTAAGGTCCCACAGGTAGGCAAATGGTAGATGAATCCATGTTCATTTCTTTTTTACAGTAGCTGTTTTTACATGATGGGATTTGGGGGGGAAATGAAATCAGGAAATAACAACTGAACAGTACAGTAAGAGTTTTTAAAGTGCTACAAAACATGCTTGTATATATACATACAACATAGAGCCTCTGGAGCAAAGCAGTTTATAAATCAGATAGACAGATAGACATGCATATGTATTACATACAGTATATATGTAAGATCTTGTAATGTTGAACCTTGGTACTTAAGGAAAATCTGATACCCCAGAAGATCACAGACAAATACTCTGAAGTAATGGTTAATTAAATTAAAGCAAGTTCAAAACATATTGGGGCAATGAGAATCACACATTGAACTGAGACTGTTAATACTGTAGAAGAGAATAATTAGATTCATACCTACGACACAATTAATCAATTTCATTTCGGTTGTAGACCAGCATAGTACCTACAATATAAAAAATCTTTGAAAAGTAATAGCACAGCAAGATCCAGTGAAAATAACGTTATTATTTGAGTCAGACTGTGAGTAGAAACTATAGCATTTCTAGCAAGGTTGTATCTTGGAAAGGAGAGTTGTAGAAAAGAGTAAGAAAGCCAAGGATTGCTTAGGTTTTGAGAAGAGATGGGGAAAAAATCTTAAAGGCTGAATTGTTAACAAGTCTTATGGGAAGAACTTGCAGAAAATTGTTAGTTGAGTTTCAGAAAAAGTTGCCAATGTTGGGTTTGTGCTAAAAACTTAGGAAAAAACAAACAAACAGGGAAGAATTAATTGTTTTATAGATAAGTAGTTGTGTCAAAAAACACCCTAAGCCTATCACATATTCTCACAAAGAGGATCTTGCTGCTGCAAAAATGCTTTCACACTTAGAAGAAACTAGGAACAGCCTATTGATCAGTAAGCTGAGGGATGATGGCATTCTAATCTCCTTTTGCTGTCGGTTCAGCTGCAGCGGGAAATCTGAGCCTACCTGCTTTTCCATTGATCTTTAACACTTTTTTTCCAGTGGAATAAGGGATCCCTTGTAAACAGCACAGCAAACTTCTTCAGTGATGAAAAAACCAGGATAGGTAAGTAAAGAGAGAGTTCACCTCAAAGCACAAAATACCAATATGTTTCTTTTCAAGGGATGCCTCTTACCAGATGCTTCTTTTCTTTCCTGCCCCTTTCCATTACCTGAAGTAGTCATCAGTTGTCTTGTACCTTTTGGTCAAATGTCTAGGTCTTAATCTATCATTTGTCCTGTTCTTGCAGAAATCTTGATTTATGTTCAATTTGGCTAGGAGAATGTTTTAAAAATGTGATTGGAAACTGGGTTTATATAGAATTATCTCTATGCCAAAAAGCACTTAATGAACAATGTAGACCCAAACCAGACATTGTGAAGAAATGCAGGATCTCAAATCCCATATTTTATTTGCAATACTTATTAAAGTGATGAGTTAGCAGATGCTGTTGTGTGCTTAACACTTTCCCAATCCATAGATTCTCTTTGAAAATCCCCCTCTACCTTAGTCACTTTCAATACTTTTCCTCTAGGCACAATATTTTTCCTTAGTCACTTACAATATTTTTCCTCCTTTCATACAAATGCACCTTGTGGGAAAAAGATAACTACAAGGGATGGCATGTTCAGTGGAAAACAACATAATGAAAACGTATTGATCCTGTGTGCACTTCTCGTGTCCTGTTATCTCACCAAATGTAAAGCATTAAGTGGCCATGAGGCTGCAACAGAAACTACTTATTATTTTCTGGGACTTTTCTTTCTGGGAGTTTTCCTCTAATTGGGACTAGAAAGTTGCTCTGCAGTTGGATTCTATCTCAGACTCTTAAGTTCTAATGATGACTCTTTTGTATTTCCAGTGCAGGAAAGAGATTAGAAGAATTCATAGTATTCTTTTCCCATTCCATTCTTCAACATTTACAATGATAGCATTCAGAGAATCTTAAGTACAGTACCATATTATATCTGATATAAAACATTTGCCATGAGAAATATAACATATTTTGGGCACTCCATTCCTTTCCTCTTGTACTTTTCCTTAGGAGTTAAATTGTTGTTGCTGTTGTTTTCCTGGTGATTTTATATTGCTTGATTGGCCAACAAAAAGACTTGTGTTTTTTTTAACCTTTCATGAGGCAACTTAAGAAACTTGGGTTTCCCTTTGTCCATTCCATGTAATTCTCCATTCTTATGAATATTTATCAGAGTATTACGGTGTCTGATTATCTTTTTACTTTATTTACTACTGAAAAACTTCTAATGGAATATTTCTACTGTGTATGTGTTTTGCCTCAGACTTTATCCTTGTATGGGAATCAGATTGCCAGAATCTGGAGGGCCAAAATGAAGAAAATTATAATCCAAAATCCAGACAAAAGAGATCGATTGAAATGCACAGAGACTGGCGGGAGAAATTTCTGCATAAACTCCAGATGGCAGGGATCATAATGGAAAAGGCATGCAAATGGAGACTGGATTGCTGGCAACAGTGTTGGGGGTTGACAGAGGGGAGAAACACTCCTCATTTTAACTGTTTGTTGTAGCGTCCTCAGTTTTATTGGTGCCACCTTCTTTCAGATTAAAAAAGGAAAATGACAGTGTTTTGGCCAACCTTAAGCCCTTTTAAAGTCCTATTGTTCAGTATTGTGAACAGTTTTAGCTCCTCACAAGGTTAAATATGAAGGGAAAACAGTATGGATGAGGCAAGATTGTACCCGCAAATGCAGTATCCCAATCTTGCACCTACATCTTTACCTACATCTACGCCCATCCCGCTCTTCCCTTTCAGGGTAAGCAATATTATGCAGACAGCTGATGAAATTAAAGGCATGAAATAAGAAAACAAATCTAGTGTATACCAACACCATTCTCCATACCTCTCCCTACCTTTCCACACATCTCTATCATTGTAAACCATGCTTTCACCAGCTCCATACCCTATTTCATATACTGCCTTTTGTTCAACCATGATTTTCTCATCTTCCCCTTCCTTTTGACCTATTAATTCTTCTTTCATATATTTGTTTTGCAATTCAATTCTCCTTCATTCTCTCTATATGACCAAACCACCTCAATATATGTCTTTCATGCAGGTCATTCAGTTTCAAATTTAATCCATATGAATGCGGTTCCCATTCATTCTTGATCCTCTCTCTTCTCGTTTTACTACCCATATTTCTGAAGTAACCCATTCCCATTGTGTCTATGAAGGTTCTCAGTCATCCAGGTGGAATTGTCTGTAGCTTGAATCATGTCAACTGGATTTCTATTTCCACAGAAAATAGAAATCCAGTTGACATGATTCAAGCTACAGACCATTCCCATTGTATTCGATTTATTTTCAAATTTATCCTGACATGACCATGATCATATCCATATGACAAAGTAGGTAGTAGCATGTTCTTATATCTTTTACTCTTTCTTACATTCATTCCTCAGTGTCCTGCGGAAGAGCAAAAATCTGGTCTGCACACCTCCTGCCTGGTATAAAGCCACGCTGCACTTACCAAATGGTGTTCCTTTCCACCTCTGATACTCTTTCAGCAGTCTTCCAAACAGTATCCTAGGCACATTTCACAAACATCCCTATAGAAGTTTCGCATTCATTCTTTCTACTTTAGTTATGTATAGGTGAACAATCACAACATTATTCTAATTGTAAGGCAAAAATGCCACCTTTACATGCATATTAAACAAGTCACACAGCCATAAGCAAACTACATCAATTTTTTAACATTAGTCCAGTTACACCGTTTACATGAGAAGCCTTTCAACCTTCTCATGGATTTTATTACTTATTTATTGTCTGTCTGTCTGTCTGTCTGTCTGTAGTTTCGACACATTTTGGCCAGTATGCCACAAGTGCAACGAAAGCCCAGTTATTACCCAAGCATGATCAAGTTATACAGTATCAGGCACAGAAATTCACTGGGTAAATTTGGGCCAGTTTCTCTCTCTCAGCCCATCCTACAATGCATGGTGGTTGCCTTAGAGCAGAGCTTTCCAAACTTTTCATGTTGGTGACACACTTTTTAGACATGCATCATTTTGTGACACACTCTTACAGCAGGGCATCATTTCACGACACACTCTTAACAGCAGGGCACAAGGCAGGCACTAGGACCTACATGGAATCACAGCAGGTTTGGAGGCAGCAAGGCACAAGGCAGGCACTAGGACCTGCGTGGAATCCTGGCAGGGCTCAGGGACAGCAGCAGCCGCGACACACCCAGACACTGCAGCCGACACACTAACTTGTCCCGACACACAGTTTGGAAAGCTCTGCCTTAGAGAAAAGAGGAGGAGGGAGTACCATACATGCCACTTTGAGGTCCTGATTGAAAGCTGGGATAGAAATCTAATAAATAAACTGATACATATAAGTAAATAACAGCAAAACCTTGGCTGGAAGCCTGTATGTGTCTTGCAATTGTTAGCATGTACTTCTTTCTAAAAACTTTACACTAGTATCAAATCTGGCTTCAGCTGATTCTGTAAACTGCTATTCCCATATTCATTTCCACGTTTGTCATTATAATGAGCTGCAGTCTGTCTGTCTCTCTCTCTCTCTCTCTCTCTCTCTCTCTCTCTCTTTCTTTCTTTCTTTCTTTCTTTCTTCTGCTGTCTAAAAGTCCTATTTCACCCAATTAATTAAGAGATGTAAATATCTTGTACTTCATACTACCATGTGGTATTTATTTATATTTAGCTCTGTGAGGAGATTTAGGGAATGTTAAACTTCAACAGCCAGATACATTAATCTGTTAACTGTCTGCTTCACCCTGCTTGTCAATTTTATTTATTTATTTATTAATTTATTTAATTTTTATCCCACCTTTATTATTTTTATAAATAACTCAAGGCGGCGAACATACCTACAGTAATACTACTTCCTCCTCCTATTTTCCCGACAACAACCTTGTGAGGTGAGTTGGGCTGAGAGAGAGTGACTGGCCCAAGGTCACCCAGCCGGCTTTCATGCCTCAGGCGGGACTAGAACTCACAGACTCCTGGTTTCTAGCCTGCTGCCTTAACCACTAGACCAAATTGGCTCTTTTATTTTATTTTATGCTGAACATTCTATAATCAGTGGCTGTGTACAAATTGTTCTAGCCCAGCTTAATGAGCACTGTAATCTATCTGGGTTAACTGATCTTAGTAAACCTCATAAGATACCACAGTATTTAGCATCAGTATTTCTAGTCTGAGGAAGTTCTGTGTATGTCCCAGGTGATTGGAATAGAAAGTGAAAAGTGCATTTTTTCTTTATTTGTAAATTTTTTATTCCATTTTTCATAATTTTTTTAAAAAGTCCCAAGTGGAAAAATATTGCTAGGGCTCGAACATAGGGCAATATGTAAGATATTAGTATTCTATGTTCAAACATTCCCCTGATAAATTGTAACTGGAAATATGCCTGATTATGCTGTATGTAATATGTCATATAATATAATAATAATATAATATAATAATAATATAATTAATATAATATAATATAATATAATATAATGTAATATATAATATGTCATATAAATATATAAGGGGTGTGGTGGCTCAGCAGGTAAGATGCCAGGCTTATTGATCAGAAGATCGCAAGTTCGGAGGTTTGAATCCCTAGCCCCGCGTGACGGAGTGAGCTCCCGCACTAGCTCCAGCTCTTGCCAACCTAGCAATTCAAAAGCATGCAAATGCAAGTAGATTAATAGGTACCACTTCGGTGGGTAGGTAACAGCGTTCCGCGTGCGTCATGCCGGCCACATGACCGTGGAAGCGTCTTTGGACAGCGCTGGCTCTTCGGCTAACGAACGGAGATGAGCACTGGCCCCTAGAGTCGGACACGACTGCACAAATGTGTGTGTGGGACCTTTACCTTAATATGTCATATATTAGTGATACAACACACACAGAAAAAATAAAAACACATAATAAAAAAGACAATCCCTATTATAGATGGAAACTGAGGAAGAATTAGTGTGATTTAAAGAAACACAATACCATATTAGGGTAGAGAAACCTGTTCCTGCTCTGTCTGGCGTCCAACTTCTAGAGCAGTGTTTTTCAAACTTGGCAATTTTAAGATGCGTGGACTCCAACTCCCAGCATGCTGGCTGGGGAATTCTGGGAGTTGAAGTCTACACATCTTAAAGTTGCCAAGTTTGAAAAACACTGTTCTAGAGCTTTCTCTAATGGTTCTTTAAGCCAGAGTTGAACTAGCAGTTCTTCAAATGGAATATGTCTTGACATAGGATTGTGCTTTGTATAGGAGGTACATAATGAAGCTAGGAAAAGGAAATGCTATTTCATATTCTATTTTGAATGCCCTGATTGTATAGATCTCTCTCCTAGTAATCTGGGACTGGTAATACATTTCTGAGATCAGAACTATGGTACTTAAATTGGGCTGAAAAAGAGTTGAGAATCATTTCAGTCCAATACAGCTATAAGTAATAATTGGGGTCAGATAGGGCTAGTAACACAAGCAGTTAAATTTGTGCTCATGAGTGCTTTGGAAAAGAAATATTTGCCTCCCCAATTGAATACATTTTTCCAAGGGAGTCTAGAATATAAAATTTTGATGTAGCTGATTCACTCTAATGGTCTGCTTTTGCAGCATGTAGCCCAACATACAAAGAAGCTTGTCCACTTTATATTGCTGAATGCTCCCTGGAGTGTGCTGTGTTATTACGCTGAAGATCTCAGGCTGAGAGTTCCCTTGCAGGTGAGGATGCCGTGAAATCTAACACCCCTGGATCAAACTTTGCTCCCAGCTAAAATCATTCATTGTATTCTGATCTCAAGAAAGAACAGGTTAGAGGCTTTAGCTGTTTGTTGGCTATATTACATCAGACTGCAGTTGATGGGAAGAAAGTTGCTTATTTAAACATTACTCCATAAAAAACTGTCTCCATGTGGAAACTACATGGTTGACAGAAAGGTAGTCCATATCCCTCTTCTGCGATATCTTCCTTTTGTGCACAGTGATTTTAAATGCTTTTATTTATTTTTTTTGTAAAATGTCCAGTGTCTTTGGAAGCTGGGCAGTAATAGAAGTTTATGTAAGTAAGTAAATAAATGAAGGAGAAAATATGGGAAAAGGTTTAACCTATCCAGCTGCGGACTATGTTGTCTCTTATCTGACCATTCCCTAGGCCCTAGCTTTCCAAACTGTGTGTCGCGACACAGTACTGTGTCGCCTGGAGGACCCAGGTGTGTCGCGTGAAAACCCGGAAGTGCTGATGGTGCGGCAGCGGCGGGCCATCAGCGCTTCCGGGTTTTCGTGCAACACACCAGAACACCACTGCCGCCGCCACCGCTGCGCGTGAAAACCCGAAAGCGCCATGGAGACTACTGGCAATGGGTCCTCTTGCTTAATATATTTCTTTTTTACTGTATCCCAGGCTGTGCCCAATGAACCTGAAACTAACTGGTCTCACAGGATTCTGATGAAACTGGGCATCCCTAATTTACTTTATGATGAGGTTCCTGACATTCCCTTGGATTACTACACCTGTCATTTTAAAGCAAACAAGTTACCTTGGTAAGATTTTGGTATGAGTTTTCTTTCTTTGATCTCTCCTCTTGTCAAACTATACTTATTTTTGCTAGCTTACAATTACCACCCCCTATCTCATTACAATTAGATTACAATAGTAACATTGCCTAACTCTAATATCATAATATTGGCTCTTTTCTCAAAAGAAAGTGTGCATCCAAATTTGTTGAGCCTCAATCTGGTTATGTTAAGAAAAAAACAACTTGTCTCTTGCAAATCATTTTACTATTATTGGTGTTTCCCACATAGTATTGTTGTATGCTGCCCAGAGTTGCCTTATGTGAGATGGGCAGCCATATAAATGTGAGCAATAAATAAATAAAATTATTAGAAAAAGCTGCATTTCGTGCTTCCTCCTTTTTCAGATGTTGGCAGCATTCTGCAAAGACCAAGGATTTTTCAGATACACCACTGCAAAAACCTCCACAATTTATTGGTTCTTCTCTGCTGGGTCAGAGTTCTTTCCTAAGAAGTACATCTGTGCTGTTACATTTCTGTCTTTCACTTTAAGAATTACAGTAATAAATAGTGGAGTCCTTGGTGCTCTCTGAGCCTTGTTATTTTCTTGCAGACATTTCATTGCCAGACTAGGCAACATCTTCAGTGCGAAAAGGGAGTGGGACTTGCTCTCTGTTTATATACCATGGCTTGCCCTGCTTGTGTTGGTGGAGGTGTTGTTCTCTCCTTAGGAGTTCCTTGATTGGGCTGTTGTTTGCTGCTTGGTTGACTGAGTTAATAGTTCCTTGATTAGGGTATATTGTGCTCTTTGATTGTTCCTCTGGGGCTAATCCTGGTGTTAATCTTTGCATATCTGGGTGATGATTGCTGGCAAGGTGGTGTTCTGGTCTTCTGGCTTTTCTATTGTCTCTTATGAATGGTATGTAAATGTTGTTTACCTCTATGTGTCTGTTGATGGCTGCTTTGTCTGAGTGCCAAGCTTCCAGGAATTCTCTAGAGTTTTTGGATTTGGCTTGGTTTAAGAAGTATGGTTGAGTCTGTCCATGTGTTGTGAGATTGAGGAGTTTTTATCGTGTCTTCTGACTGCTAGTTGGTGTTCATGGATGCGTTCTGCTAGTCTTCTGCCCATCTGTCCTACATAGTGGCTGCTACAGTCCTTACACTGTATGTTGTAGATAACTCCTGTTTTTTCTTCTTGGGCTGCTGGGTCTTTTGGGTTACTTAAGATGTTCCGAAGGGTTTTGGTTGGTTTATGTGCTACAGTGATGCCATGTGGTTGTAACAGTCTATTAGTAGTTTCTGAGATGTTTCTGATGTATGGTAGTGTAATCCTTTTCATAGCTTCTGTTGGTTTTGCTGTGGTGGGTTGAATGGTCAGGCACTTTTTGATAAAGTTGATAAAGGTATCCATTTTGCTGGAAGATGCCAAATACTATGCCAAATACTATTAATACTATTAATACTATAATACTATTAATAGCCAAAGACTATTAATAAATAGTCTTTGGGTCACCCCCATGGCCTGCTAATTAGGGCACAAAGATCCCTTGATAAACCATTTAAAATGCATGACCCCATGATGCTCACATCACAACACATTGTGAAAGCAGCTTACATTCTTGTTGGGCTATTCTAGTTTAACAGTAACATTTTCCTTCTTCTCCCAACACAAGTTATGCTTGTATAAAGTTTAGAACAGTGCTTTCCAAACTGCCGCCGTTGGTGACACACCAATGGCGGCAGCTGCGGAAGTGCGTGTGGCGGCGGGGGTGTACACGGCGGCGCAGGGGGGCACGCGGCGGAAGCCTCGTGTTTTCCGCTAAAACGCAGAGTTGTCGCTGCCGCCGCCACCATACACACTGCCGCGTGCTCCCCCTTGCCACCGCCGTGCACATACACTTCCTGGTTGTGTTGCGACACACTAAACGCTAGGTTCATGAACCACTAAATTGTGGTTCTAAACCATAGCTTTCCAAACTGTGTGTCGCGACCCTTTAGTGCGACACACTAAACTGTGTGTTGCGACGCACTAAAGGGTCGCGACACACAGTTTGGAAAGCTATGGTTTAGAACCACAACTTAGTGGTTCATGAACCTAGCGTGATTTAACCATCACATTGCTTTCTGAACCAATCCAGTGCCATGGATTTTCCTACTTTGTTTCTGTTCTTAGCTCAAAAATTTGGACACTGGCAGAAGAAATGGAGAGGAAACAGACTATTTTATTCATCAGTATTCATCACACTTTGTACCAAGCCAAAAGACAATATGTTTTGATACAGCAACATGTGAAAAATTCAACCATTTATAGTTATACATAGCTTTATAGTTTAACATTATGTGAGGTGCTATTAACCATGGTTAAGGCAAATACTGGCTTCATGTTACGTGTCAGTAGTGGGTATATGGGTATAGTGGGTATACCAGTAAGTGGGTATATGGAAATAATAGCTGGGATTTCACAATCTGTCTTTTATATAGCCTCTGTTTTATGTCTAGTAGTTTCTCAGTTAAATTTTCTTCCCAGGTTCCTTGGGAGCGATCACCACGAGACCTTCTTCACCAGCACGCAACGGCATAGAATAGTAAGCCTGGAGTGAAACAAATGCAGGGTAACATGTGTGAATATATAGCTAATCATAGTGCTGCATGTTAATGTTAAGAAGTACAATGGAGGGCTACTATTGGAGCTTTATCTTATGTTCAGACCTTAAAATTTGTAATGTGGGTGATGGTTGCTGCTAACTGTGGAAATCAAAGTACAGCTTCCCTTAACCCCTCTTTGCTTTCCTTCAGCTGTATGAAATCCTGTCCACTACATCATATGGCAACCCAAAGGCAGGGCAGGTTGGAATAGACAGGCTGCTGAGTGAGGAAGTCTTCACAGCTGCATTTCCACTACATGATGTAAGTTTGCAAAATCATTTGTCCCAATCCACTTTCAGATAGGAAAAGTGGCAGCACTGAGTTGAAGGTGGCTTTAATGTTACAGTACACATACAATCTCAACTTAGATTAGGAAATGAGAACGGGGAAAATCTAAGTGGTATCAAATAGACTTCAAATGTGGAAAGGTGATATAATGATAAAATTGGGTCCTAAAATCACATATCTCCACATGCTAACTTGCTGCAGATAAAAGAACCTGAACTTATAATGAAATTATATGGAAGTATTCATATAGGATTTCTTTGTTCAGAAGCACCCTCTGGGCAACATGGGATATCATGGAGAATATAGAAAATTGAGGAATCAGCTGAAAGGTAGTTATCAGAATTACAGAAGACTTTTGAAGTGTTCCCAGAATTTCTTTTCCAGTTGACCAAGATTATTATGCAGGAAGATACTTGAATTGGATAGGAAAAGATGGAATAAAATTAAGGAGACCACCAAAAACACAACTTTGGCAAATTGTATTTTTCACCAATGGAAACAATATATGTACTGTAGCTCCCATGTGTAACATATCAGTTACAGTATGGGAATAATGTTATTCTAATACCTTTAATTGTCCTAACAAATCTAACATACTCAGGCTTCCCATACAACTTGTTCTATGTATTAAACTTATGCATTTGAGAAGTCAAAAAAATGAGGCAGTTTGCAGTCTAACATAGCAGTTAAAGCAGTTAGTGGCTTTGGAGAGTTTTATATGTTCAGTTTAATGAGACAAAGCCGCTGGGAGTTGAAAGAAAAACAAGAAAAGGCAGAGAATTTCAGGAGGTCACCTGCCAGCAATATCCCTCTGGATTCAAGGTAGGACAAATGGGATAAACTTTGTGCGAAAGAATTGATACAAGTTTGACACCAGGACTCAAAACAAGGACAAAGTAATATCAGAGCAGTTCAACCTTTCAGGACACTCCATAGCAGACCTCATATAATTTATATTTTTAAATTTATAAAATGTATAATGTATGTATGCATGCATGTATTATATAATATATTATTATGATTATATAATTTTAACTATTTCTGGCTGCTCATATTATTAATTTTTGTGTTTTATAAAATATTTACGAAGTGCACAATAAAGTTCATGTAAAATGCAACATACCCTACACAGATTTGTATTTTATGTGGATAATACCACTCTCTGCCAAAGGGCCCATACAAGATGTCATCAGAGGAAGAGCCCACTATTCTGCTCAATCAGAGGCAGATTCTTTTCCATTATTGGGCCCAGTGGAGTAAGTGGAAGAAATACCAGCCTTTGCATCACATCCGCAGGTACTTTGGAGAGAAGATTGCTCTCTACTTTGCCTGGCTTGGTGAGTACACACTCCTTCAGTGCATCCCCAGCTTCCTGACCTCTGAAGTCATGTGGGTGCTCTGCTTCTTTTCCCTCTGTGGATAAGGTTATCCTTAAATGTGTTACCCCCTTCACTTGCGCCACAGGCAGAGCCATGCCAATCGGTGAACATAGCATATTATGCAAATTGGTAAAAAACAAAGTCACATTAGGAAACCAGTAACCTCCAGGGATGAGCAGAACATTGGGGTGTATTAGCACTGCAAAAAGTAACTTTGTTTGCAATCATTGTTTCTTCCTAAGAAACCATGGGAATTTGGTTGCTTATAACTAAGTCTTAATGCTGAAATCATTTATTTCCATGTTAAAGGATAGTGTTATCCTAGAGTTATAACATGCCAAAATACATAGAGAGCAATCTAAAATATTTATGCTGCTCAAACCACTTTTAATTTTTTTTTATTTATTATTCAAATTTCTATCACCGCCCATCCCCCCCTAAGGAGGGACTCTGGGCAGTTTACAGGATGAATAAAATTCAAAATTCAATACAAACTCTAACTAATGCATTAAATATAACTACAACTAAAAAATAAAAATAGGAAATATACAATTCAGATGGCAGCAAGAATAAGGATGACACTAGGTGAGGGATATGACAGAAAACACATTGTCCTGGCATGTTTATGCTGTTTAGGGCAATTGGGAAAAGATCCTAAAATGCAAGCAAAAAAAAAAATCTGTTTTGCCAGTCTAGATGAACACTTTGAAGCATTTTCACATTCTAGTAAAGTAAAGGTTCCCCCCGCACATTTGTGCAGTCGTGTCCGACTCTAGGGGCCGGTGCTCATCTCCGTTTGTTAGCCGAAGAGCCAGCGTTGTCTGAAGATGCTTCCGCAGTCATGTGGCCGGCATGACGCGCGCGGAACGCTGTTACCTTCCCACCGAAGTGGTACCTATTCATCTACTTGCATTTGCATGCTTTCGAATTGCTAGGTTGGCAAGAGCTGGGGCGAGTGTGGGAGCTCACTTCGTCACGCGGGGCTAGGGATTCGAACTTGCGACCTTCGATCGACAAGCCTGGCGTCTTAACCGCTGAGCCATTGCGGCCCCTTTTCACATTCTAAACTCATTTAAATCACAGCACCATTATGACTGCAAGAATAAAGTAGAGTTTCTTTTCACTGCCCTGATGTTAAGCATATTTACTTCACAATAAGAACCGTTTCTTTAAAAAAAGGGGTAATAAAATGATTGTGTGTACATCTGCAGCCACATGCATCCTGCCACTTGTCTGCTGACATTAAAATGGCTTTAACAATAAAGAAAAAGCAAGGCTGCCTTAGGGAACGTTGATGCCAGACCGGTTTGCCACGACTCCCATCGCTTGCTATTTTCCGGATTGTCCCAAGAGACCCGATTACCCTGGGCTCCAGATTTGGTCCTGAGATCCTGCCAGTGTTGCTGCCTGTGGTTTTCGAAGAGAACCCCTGCCTCTGGGGGCATATCCCAGTGGCAGCAATTAATCAGTCACACCTCAAGGAATGTTTTGTGACCTGTTTCTTAATATTGGATAGGTTCCAGGTAGGAGATTATGATAACACAGCAAAAACCTAACTGATATTATTTCTCTCTCTTACGAGACATGTGGTCTGTATTGATGCTAGGAACCCATCTGGGTTGTCAGAAACTTGTCCACCAACTTGCTATCAACAAGCAGCCCCTGGTTGTACCATCCTGCTACATGTTGTTCTGTTTTTGCTGTTCTGCAAAGTATCACAAGCTGGCCTCAGACTTTCCAGAGAGCAGGCTGATGGTTCTCGGTCACAGGGGGGAGGGCAGCATGGGTTCTGCTGAGCATGAATATGTTGTTGCCTCGCTTCCTTTAGGTTTCTACACAGCATGGCTTCTTCCAGCGGCTGTAGTGGGGACACTGGTCTTCATAATTGGCATTTTTATGATGTTTCATGACATTCCAACGTAAGTGGCAAACTTCCCTTGCTCCTCCTTCCTTTATTCTGTTCTTAGGAGATCTTCAGACAACTTATATAGCAGCCTTTTCCATCAGCCAGCATGACTGACTAATTAGTTATCCTTTGTTTAAATTTATAAAGTTTTTTGGAAATACATTCCTCAATACGTAAATGACAGATGTATTGATTTACAACATTTTTATCCTGTTTTTCCACCCAAAATTTTTTCAATATCAGATTAGAGTCCAAGAATTACTTACACACACACAAACACACACACACAAAACCTAAAGGACACGAAACACAAAGCAAAAACGAAAGAGAAGGGAGTGTTGGAATCTGGTGCCATACTAATTTTTTTTCTCCCACTTTTTTTCCCTCTCCTTCTGAACTAGACAGGAGATCTGTACCAGTGGTGACAAATACAAGATGTGCCCACTTTGCAAAGTCTGCCCTTATTGGAATCTGTCTACTGTCTGCCCTATGTTTCAGGTAGGGTCATAATGTTATGACTATATCATACGCTTTATTTAAATCAATGAATATATAATCAACTTCCTTTTTGACATTCATATATTTCTCATTGACCTAGTAAGGAACAAAAATCTGGTCTGCACACCCCTCCCTGGGATAAAAGCACATTGCAATTCCCATATTTTGATCATGACAGGTAGAGAAAGAAACTCAGAAAGGAACCTCCCTAACTTCTCAGGCTGTAAAAGAGATGGCGGGAGATTTGTAGTATCAGACTTGCAAGATTCTGTTAATGTAGCCTTACAATAAAGTAGAATTAGCTCATCTGGTCGTTTTTCCTGTATGATCTACCTGAGGAGGTTGACAAAGCCTAACCATTGTATAGCAAGTTTAATTATTTAGTGTGTTGAACACAGCTATTCAGCAAGCATTTGGTTAAAACAATGTCTTTGGCATAATGTGTGAGTCCAGCCACTGCATTCAAGCGCTTTGCTCACTTGACTTAACATAACTCACTTCTCTTTCCCAGTCTGGGTATCTTGTCACATGCATAACAGCAATCCCTCCCTTTTTCCTCCAGGCTGGCCGTCTCTTTGATCATGGTGGCACTGTGTTCTTCAGCATCTTCATGTCTCTGTGGGCAGTCACATTTCTTGAGTACTGGAAGCGAATGAATGCTACCCTGACATATCGCTGGGACTGTTCAGACTTTGAGGATATTGAGGTACTGAATTTGGAGGACTTCTAGTATAACTCAAAATCCAAACTGGCATAGAATATTCATGTTCTTCCTGTTGTAGGAATGTCCACGACCCCAATTCACTGCCATGGCTCCCATGACAACTATAAATCCAATTACTGGAGAGGAGGAGGCCTATTTCCCAAAGCGGAATCGATTCAATAGAATCATCACTGGATCAATGGTCATCATCATGATGGTGAGGGAACCCAAGTAGGCTAAATCTTGAGATGTGAGCTCTTTCTCCTTCTGCTATGCCAATTGAATCATAATTTATTTCGCAGAGCAATCTTCTTTCAGGCAAGGAACTTATGGAAGTAAAATATGCAGCTTGTAGGGGCAACCATTATCTGAAAAATGCATACCAGAGAATTCATATAAATCTTAGAGGGCTAGCAGTTGTTCCTGTTCTCTTGAAGTACTGTAGTCAAAGGAAGTATCTGAGGCATGATCGGGGACAAAGTGCTATTATCCTAGCTGCCCCTCTTGATTTTCATGTATTTTATAGGAGCATTGAAGGAAATGGAAATGTTCAACTCCCATTCTTCTAAATGACCACCCAGGGTATTCTTCAAGCTGTGATTCTATTTAAGTGATAAAAACCTGTCTGGAATATCTCCTCTGCTAGAAAGTTTTACCAATTGTTATTTACAGTTTTGCTAGTTGCTATTAATAACTGCCATTAATTATGGTTAAGAAAATATATGGACAAGTGAACAGTTCCACTTGACCAATCTTTAGCAAACATTATTTAAGTTTCTTCATCTTCATCCAATTATACATCATGCAACACTAAAATGTGATTTGACTGGTTTGGACTTAGCATAGGTATAAACATGGTTTAAAGCTTAATGTTACTTGTGAATCCAACCACTATGGTTTATTCAGCAATCCATGGTTAAAATTAACCTTGGCTTAGTGAATGTAAGTACCAAGCCATAAATTGTTGATATATAATGCTAAGCCATGATATTAAACATGCTTTATTGAACAAACCACAATGGCTTGATTTGCACATAATGCTAAGCCATAATATTTATTTATTTATTTATTTATTTGTTTGTTTGTTTGTTTATTCAATTTATCACCACCCAACTCCCACAAGAGGGACTCTGGGCAGTTTACAATCAAACATAATTAACTATAATACAAATATAAATAAAGTTAAATAAACATTAAAATAACAATTCATGAATATAATAAATATAATAAAATCCAGATGGCAGTATCTTCTTTAAAACCATGGAAAAGGCACTCTAGGGCCACCCTAAGGCGTTAGCCATCCCCAGGAGTGTACACTCTTCTTCCCGCCCCAGGCCTGTTGACAAAACCAGGTCTTGAATTTTTTCCGGAAGTCCAGGAGCGAGGGGGACTCTCTTATCTCTGGGGGGAGAATGTTCCACAGAGCAGGAGCTACTGCAGAGAAGGCACGCTTCCGTGACCCCGTTAGATTCTTTAACCGATGGGGTCCGTAGCATGCCCTCCCTGCATGACCGGATGGGACGGGACGATGTAATGGGGATGATATGTGTGTGATGACATAATATGTGTGTTTGTAATCACACTAAGCTAAATATAAATCTGTTATGGCTTAATATTATGTGTTCACATCTTGGATCAACTTAGACCAGAGCTTTCCAAACTGTGTGTCGCGACTCGTTAGTGTGTTGGCTGCAGGATCTGGGTGTGTTGCGGCTGCTGCTGCCTCCAAACCTGCCCTGCCAGGATTCCGCGCAGGTCCTAGTGCCTGCCTTGTGCCTTGCTGCCTCCAAACCTGCTGTGATTCCGCACAGGTCCTAGTGCCTGCCTTGTGCCCTGCTGTAAGAGTGTGTCACGGAATGATGCATGTCTAAAAAGTGTGTCACCAACATGAAAAGTTTGGAAAGCTCTGACTTAGACAGATGAATTGCCTATTTAGAGGGAACATCTATGGATGTTAAGAAACATCAGCATTTTTGTTCCAAAATCAAGTCTAGCCTTCCCCAGCCTGGCACTCATCCATCAACCACACCACACTTCATTAGCTGTGGGTGGCAGGAATTATAGTCCAACACATCTGAAGAATGCTACACTGGGGCAAGTTGATCCAACTGGCCACAGCTACAGTGACTGCTTATTTGCAATAACGAGACAACAAATGCACATTACTACTACTTCTTCTGCCTGGCTCTGTCTGCAGGTTGCTGTGGTAATAATGTTCCTGATTTCCATTATCCTTTACCGGGCCATCATTGCCGTAGTCGTATCCAAGTCTGAAAACTTCCTAATTGTAGCTTCGGTAAGGGACCTCTATGCCTCTATCCCTTTTGGTCTGGTTTTGCTGTTGGACGTCATTTGCATTTGAACTTCCTTCTTAACTCCCTTTTTCCTCCTAGGCTTCTCGTATTGCCAGCCTGACAGGCTCAGTAGTGAATCTCGTTTTCATCCTCCTCCTCTCGAAAATTTATGTTCCTCTGGCACTTTTTCTTACAAAGTGGGGTAAGTAGACCATATTGGATATTCAAGCAAGACATCAGCTTCAAGCCCCATCTCTTTGGTCCTAGAACATAAAACTAGTCTTTGGATTATAGGAAGAAGGTATCTGAGGAGATTTAATGAAAATTAGGGCATTTTCTTCTGCTCCCCTATAATCTGAGTCCTGCATTAAATGCATTTATTGCAAACAGATTTAAAGGGGAAAAAAATCCTATAATGGAGTAAATTTCCAGTTTGAAAAAGTTGTCTAAGAACTGTAGAATACCTCCAAGAATTCTACTATCCTTCATTCAGCAGCATCAGAATTGCCCAATTATTTGTTAGAAATGTATATACAATTTCTAGAGACTCTAAAACATTTGTAGTTCTGCTAGTAGTGGTTTGATTTACTGTCAGCCAGGAAAAGTTTATAGGGTTGATTGATTGATTGATTGATTGATTGATTGCATTATCTAGCCTCCCCTAATCTATTTCCTGGAATGTGTGGAAAACGAGCTAGTATGGCTGCTAGATCCAAGATGCATAAATCCAGATTACCTCAAGATATTAGCCTCTAATGGTCATCTGGATTTTGGAACCTAGATTTGATAGTCCTTGTGTTAGAAAGTATAATTTGCAGCAAAATGTTTTTTTCTCTGTGCGGTGAATTCTTAGGTAAATATCATCTCCACACTAGATTCTTAATTGCATTATATATAACATATATGCAGGTACTTCCTTGCCCAGAACTAATGCAGTGCAACCCCTCGTACATAGGTGCTTCATCTGGGAACTTTAAGTTAGGATCCTAGCATCTACTTGTATATAGGTATCTCTTGAAAGATATCTGCATTCAACTTGCATATATCAAAGGAATATTCCACCCCCTGCCCCAATATATTAGACTTAAGCTTTGAAGAAATATTTTTTACAAATTTTTAATCAGAACTTATTCCAACTTGTTTTGCCATCTCAGCCATAATATAGAATAACATGAAAGAAAGTGTTTATCAATGCACAACATACCTTAACATTCTGTGCTGTGAAGACTGATAACGATAGGTGACGACAGTGAGGAATCATTCAGAATCTTGGTTCAGAGAAACTTGAAGGATAGATGCTACTCTAAATGACACATTCATTTTTTTGCCACAGAGATGCATCGCACCCAGACTATGTTTGAAGACGCCTTCACTTTTAAAGTCTTTGTCTTTGAGTTCATCAATTTCTATTCCTCTCCCATCTACATTGCCTTCTTTAAGGGCAGGTAAGTTCTTTTGGGAATTTTCCTAATCCATAGTGGAAACAATTTTCTTTGCGGTGGTCAGGCTTGAAAGATGTATTTGTATAACAGAAATATGCCCCAGCTTCCTACTTTCATTTATGCAATACTTTTCTTCCTTTTAAGTCTTATTTTATAGCATTTTTTCTACATGTAGTAGAGGAAATTTTCCGTACCTGATCTGGATTACAACATCCATAATCCCAGGTAGCACAAGACAGCAGGATGCTAAGTTTATAGGTGCTGTAGTTCAACACACCTGGTAACATTGTTGGAGAAGAATGTAGAATAACTTTTAATATGATGGAGGAAAGGAAGTTTTATTTAATTTTTAAAAGAGCATGCTGGATAGGTATTTTTTCCAGGGCAGGAAGGGATGTAATAATTAAAATTACTGTACATCTTTCATATGTTGGAAATAACCATATGAATTGTTTGTTTGTATGTATTTATGTGCAGTATGCTGTATTTATAGCCCATGCTAATCCTGACAGACTCTGCCTAAGATACAAAGAGTTTTTATAGCACACACATATATATACATACATACATACATTTGTTGTTGTTGTTGTTTATTCGTTCAGTCGCTTCCGACTTTTCGTGACTTCATGGACCAGCCCACGCCAGAGCTTCCTGTCGGCCGTCGTCATCCCCAACTCCCCCACGGTTGAGTCTGTCACCTCCAGAATATCATCCATCCATCTTGCCCTTGGTCGGCCCCTCTTCCTTACATACATACATACTAAAAATCTACAGTAAAACTACAGTAAAATCTACAGTAAAACACACACAAGTACATCAAAGGTGCCATTAATTTAACCTAGCCAAAGTCAAAGTCAAATTTTAATTTAACCTAGTCAAAGTTGCCATTAATTTAACCTAGCCAAACACCTGATGAAATAATGCTGCTTTGACGTTTTCAAAATATATTATAGGGGCCATATTTACCTGGGGCAGGGAGGAGAGTGTTCCATTAAATGGGGGCCACCACTGAAAAGGCTTGTCATGTGGCTTATGCTCCATGAACCTCAGGAGAAGAGGGACACACAACAGGTCCTCTCTAAATGACCAGACCAGGCAGGCAGATTCAATTTTGGAAAGGTGTTGCCTGATATATCCTGGTGCTGCACTGTAAAGGGCCTTAAAGGTGATAACCAGCACTTAGAATAAAGTGAGGAGGCTTCTCCTCTATCATTGCCTTCTGGCAGGATGGCAGAGGGTGGGGAGATGGGTTGGAAGCTTGGGCCTCCCCTGTCCTGGCAGTTCTGAGCCCCTCCATGAGAAAAACGCACTTGTCTCCCCTCCAGCATTCCCATTCCTGCCAGCCAGTTGATCATTCCGTTCACCAAGCTGGTGGGGAAAGTGGAGCACATCTTGCAGTGTGCTGGACCTTTGGGAGGTCCTCAAACCTACAGATGGTGCAGGAGGATCTCCACAAATTTCTGTGCAAATGTAGATTTGGTCTTGTCCCACACATCTCAGCTTGCTCCTTGAGCGGAAACCTGAGGTTTTATTAACCTGGAGGATAGTTTCAAAACACTGTTTAAATATGTCAGAACTGTAATTCAATAGGGATCTACCTAATAGTGATAGAAAGATAGGAAAAAGTGAAGAACTGCTGCCATCTATTGTTCAGAAGCAGTATAATACTGTAAATCTTGAATGAGTGTAACAAGACAGGCTGCATCTAACAAATATATTAGCATCTGGTATCAATATAATGAACAATTAAAAGCAATAGATCTCAGTCACTACAGGGACACAAGCTGAGAAAGGTGATGCCTTTGGCCCTGGTTGAATATTACATTGAAGAAGCAGTAAATCAATTTGTGTGTCTGTGTGTTTTCGAGTCAGTGTTGATTCCTGGTGACTGCCTGGACAAGTCCCTGCAGTTTTCTTGGCAAGATTTCAGCAGAGGCTTGCCATTGCCTCCTTCCTAGGGGTGAGAGAGAGTGACTGGCCCAAGGTCACCCAGCTGGCTTTGTGCCTAAGGCAGGACTAGAAATCACAGTCTCCCAGTTTCTAGCCTGGTGCCTTAACCACTACACCAAACTGGCTCTCAATAAAATAAACAACTGCTTGGGGGAGGGGGGAACAGGAGTTTAAACTAGCAGTTTAAAAAAAGCCAGAGCTGGATT
This sequence comes from Charina bottae, assembly GCA_023362775.1. NCBI lineage: Eukaryota > Metazoa > Chordata > Lepidosauria > Squamata > Charinaidae > Charina > Charina bottae. The sequence goes on from JALMGJ010000005.1 coordinate 32,906,279, forward strand.
TTTCATTTCCTGCCCTTGTGTTTTTTCTTCTTCCCCTTCAGGTTTGTTGGTTATCCAGGCCACTATGACAAATTACTGGGCATCCGCAATGAGGATGTGAGTATCTCAGAAGAGATGAGAAAAAGGGATGGGTTCTTGAAAGAAAAAATTTGTAGGGATGTTCTGGAGCAGCAGATTCCTAGGCAACCCATGCAAAATAGGTTGGATTGCAAGGTGGCTCTACAAATAAGCAAACAAACAAAGAGATGTTAAGGAACAGAGTCCAGCTGATCCCAACCCATTTATCCCACAGAGAGATAAACGGAAAGACTGTATTAGCCTCAGACCGAGGAATCAGATAGGTGTCTTCTTTAGAGCTTAAAACAACTACAGTATCTACTGCATATCCACAACATAGCATATATTTGTAAACTTGTTAGAAGGGCCCCACAACATTCTGGGTTTCACCAGATCTATCTGGGAAGCTCACAAGGACAAGAGGGAGATGTTTTTTTCTGTTTTTCTGTTGCCTGTGAATTCTGTGAATTTTTCTGTTGCCTCTGAATTCTGCCTGCATACAGCCATAAAAAAAATGGGTTGGTTAGTCACTATATCTGATGGTCATGAATTCCACTAATTAGTTACGTATTGTGTAAAGTACTTCTTTTTTCCAACCTCACTCTCTTTGCCACATCAGGAATGGTTTACATACCTCTACCATGTTTTGCCTTCATTCTTAGCAAAAAGCTCCAAACTATAAGTTTTCCTCTATCATTCTGGTTGCCATTTTGTGGCCCTTACACTTCTGTGGTGACCTGAACTGTACATGGCCTTTCAAGTATGAACTCACCATAGATTTACCTGTATATAAGAGCCTTACTATAGTAGTATATTCATTGTTAGTTCTCTTCCTAATAACTCCTTGCTTGTTTATAAAATTTATAAGAGAACTCCCCTTTCTTTGTGATCATCCCATGATGGTGATATGTGGTATTTCCTGGGTTAATGAGGGAACTGAGTCTAGTTCCCAACAACAACAGAAGAAGTGGTAACCTTGGGACCTTGCAGGTAGGGGACCACATGGCTGAATGCTGCTCAATGACAAATATTCTCTTTATATAGAACATGTAGACCTTAAGGAAAAGCATTCAAGCTTTCTGTGTTTGTGGAAGTTTTCCTTCCTGGTAGATATATTCCATCAAGGAAGCCTTTCTTCTCCGCCTCCAGTAATGTTGCATGATGCTTCGGTACCCAGAATTGAGTGATTGATAATGGATGCCTACTGCATGCTATATATGAAACTTTAAAGATTTCTAGATCAATCGTTCAGTGTTTATTAGGCAACCAACCATACCCAAAAGTCTCTGTCTATTTTGTCCAGTGTGGTCCAGGTGGCTGCCTCATTGAACTTGCGCAGGAGCTCCTTGTCATCATGGTGGGAAAGCAAATAATTAACAACATTCAAGAAATCCTCATCCCGTGAGTGCTGGGCTCTGACTTGATATTTTTGCTGTCTATTCATTCCAATCAGTGTGCTTGTGCAAAGGAGGGGTGGGCAAGCGGGGGCTGCAATTAACATGGAGAGGGTGGAGGCCAGAGCATTGCAATATATTGCAATGCTGCATCACTGCACATTTTGTGGAGGATGGGTTTTCGTTTCCGTTTTTTAAAAAAACTCCAGTTCCTTCCTTATATAATCACAGGACTTTTATGGGTTCTGGGAAGCCGAAGCAATTAACTACTGGCTCAACTCCTGCTCCATAAGGAACATTGCAAAGATTTTCTCAGAACCATGGAGCAGGCAGTTTTCTGCTGACAAGGTTTCCTGCCTCATCCTGCTTCCCAATTCCAAGGATTTCCCATTCATTCCTGTAGTCAAAGTACAGTGGTGTCTTGTCACTATCCCGTTGTTCTGAGAGATGGCTTTGCCAGTCCCCCTGCACAGTGGCTGGTTGAGCAGGACCTCTGTCTTTTTAACCCACTCTAAAAACTCTAAAAACATAACACTCTAAAAACATAAATGCAAACTCTAAAAACTTTGCATTTATGCCAAGATGTAATAATTTTGAATACATGCAAACATTGACAAATACAATCTGTGAATAGGGCAAACATGGGGATGAGTAGTAGCAAGTGTTCCTGGTGTCTACCACATCCACCAGTGGAGAATAAAATGTACCTTGGTTGGTTTTGGTTCGGCTTTATAGGTGAACCAGTGCAGTTGGTTTGTTCTTGTTTGTTCGCTCTTGTTGGCTTAGCCTGGAGAACATTTGGGCTGCTTATATGCACACAAAAATTACTGCATGAGATGGTCTTCAGCATTCCAAGGGCTGCCTCCTTACCAGAAGCTGTAATTTTGTCAATCAGAGAGGGTGCAGTGAAGAAATGTCTGAATTTCATAACCATAAGGGAATATATTCCTCTGTATGGAAGAGGAATGATCAAATGAATATAGCAGCATTTCACAGTTTTCCTGGGGCTTCAGAGAACTTGGTTCCCTAAAGCAGGGCTTTCCAAATTTTTGCCGTTGGCGACACACCAACGGCCGGCGCACAAAAATCCGGAAGCGCCGCCAGTGCCACGGCGCGCAAAAACCTGGAACTGCCAGTGGCAGCTTCCGGGTTGCCGCCACCGCGCTTTCGGGTTCTTGCGCGCTGTGGTGGCGTCAGCATCCTGGTGTGTTGCGCAACAACCCTGAGGCGCTGATGGCCCGCCGCTGTGCGCGCTGCCGCACGTGACGGTGGTGCGCCATCAGCGCTTCCAGGTTGTCGCGTGACACACTTGGGGTCCCCAGGCGACACACAGTTTGGAAAACCCTGCCCTAAAGAGTTAAATTCTCAATTCTGTGAGAACGGAACACAATTCTATGACCATAGGAAAAAATACTGTGAGATGTTACACTGCTCGAGATACACTAGCTTCTTCTTACAGAATCTTCCTACAGCAGAGACGTGCAAACTATTTTGCTCTTAGAACACTTTTGGAATTGTCAGAAGAGTGTCAAAACAGTTCTGGTCATGTCAGGAGTCTTGAAATGTTTTGCACCCCTTTAGTTGGGCTAGAAGTGGTAAAGACTGCCATTTGTATAGGGGTTGTCTCCAGCTATTGAACAAGGAATGGAAAACTGAATCTAATGCAGGGAGAGTGCAAAGCAGAGGTGAGTGCCGGAAGGGTTTTTGTTAGAAGGAAATGCGCTTGCAGAGATTTCCCAAAAGAGGAGGTCCCACTTTAGAAGATAAAAGCCAATGGAAAAATACCACCACCACCTTTCCAGTATCTGCTATCAGAAAAATAGTATAGGGAAAGAGAAGAAAATAACAAAACAAAAGATGTATTAAGGCAATATACTACTAAGGCTGCTCTCAGAGTAGCATTGGATCCCTGCCTTCTAGCCAGATTTTGACACGCTTAGCAGCCAGGCTGCTGTGCAATAAACTTCCCTCTCCCTGACCATCAGAGTTCCAATGCAGACTGCTCCCTTTTGCATCCTGCAACTATTGTTGCAACATGTCTCATTTCTGAGACAGCTAGTAAGAGCCTGGATGAGTGACTCAGACTGCCCTCTGAGCTATCTGATAGAGATTTAGAGATAGATTCCATTGACCAAATATCTTACAGCAGTGTTCCAGGGTCTAGTACTCTCTCATTCATCTCCAAGTACAATTCATTGTTTTACTGAAGATGCGGAGACCCAGCAATAAAGGTTAGCATCTGTTTTGGGTACCAAGTGGCTTTAAGCCTAGCATTTCCTGCTGGTTTAGCTGATCCAGATGAAGGAGGATTCTGCCTGGGTAAAATGTACCCATCTTCACAGGCCCTTGACATACAGGTAGTCCTTGCTTAACCACCATAATTGGGACCGGAATTTCGGTTGCTAAGCAAAGCGGTCATTAAGCAAATCTGACCTGATTTTATCACCTTTTTTGCGGTGGTGGTTAAGCAAATAACCATGGGCATTAAGCAAACCACATGGTTGCTAAGTGAATCATGCGGTTCCCCATTGATTTTGCTTGCCAGAAGCTGGTCAGAAACATTGAAAATGGTGATCATGTGACCACGGGATGCTGCGACGGTCATAAATGCGAACTGGTTGCCAAGCGCCCAAATTGTGATCACGTGACTGCAGGGATGCTGTGACAGTCTTAAGTGTGAGGACCGGTTGTAAGTTGGTTTTCTCAGCACTGTCGTAAGTCTGAACTGTCACTAAATGAATTGTTATTAAGCGAGGACTACCTGTAGTGTAATCAAGATGACTATATTGTGCTAGACATCACATTCAGCAATTGTCAGTATTTTAGATGACATTCCGCCCCCCTGCCCCCCTCTTCACTCTGTTTTGGATGTATCCCTTTCTGGTCCAAGTACTTCTGTTGCCACCTTAGTATTGCCAGCAGCTTGCAGCAGTTCCAGCACTGACTGAAGGATTATTCCTTTTGCATCAGTTCCAGCGTGTTACGTTTCTTCTATTCGGTTCAATTGAGCTGTACCTACTCCTTGTGACTCTATGGATAAGAGCTATCCTATCTCTTGCCACATTATGCAATACTGGTAGGTGCATTCCTTTAGCTTCCAGTACTCTGTCTAGCCACCTCACACACTCTTGGCCACTTCTTTTTCCATTCACCTTGCCCAGCATTACCAGCTTTTCCATAGATGCATCAGCCTGTATGATTCCAATGCTACCACACAATTATAGTATCGCTACAAAAATGTCATTTCCATGATGTATCAGCTACTGTATATTATTGCTGCCAGGTCATGATGAAAAGGTACTATGGAGACTATATGTGGAAAAGGCAGGAGAAAGTTGTGCCCACCTTCACTACATCCGAGTGCTGCTATTGCTGCTATTGTTTTTCTGTTGTTCATTTGTTCTGAGCCCAAGATCATGAGTGTACTCAGTCATAACCAGCCACCCTAATATTGTCCTAACCAAGCATGGCCACAACTCCCATCTAGGGGTGCTACTAGATCTGGATCATGTCAGAGATTCAAGACCCAACAGAGGCTCTAAGATAGGTGCGGAAGGTGGCAAGCCCGTGGTGGAGAGAAAGAAAATGAGCCAGTTAGATGAGCGAGACTTGTGGGTCAAGTCCAGACCCCCACTAAAGCTGAAGCACCACTGCTAACATTAGCCCCAAAGGGAATGACTATGTTGGTTGGAGCTGATGGGAGTTATGATCCAATACTCAGAGGACACCAGGCTCAAAAAAAGCTATCCTGTGGCTCAGTAATGGGGCACAAATGAAAATATGCCTTATCTAGATGCATCCAGGTATGATTTAATTATCCCTCCATGCCTGAAAAAGGAGATTACCCTAGATGTTCTAGTAACTATTCTTTTGTTCTCCATAGGAAGCTGAAAACATGGTGGCATAAGCGAGATCTCTCTGAAAGCAGTAAGGCAGGCCAAGAAAACTTCACAAAGCCACTCTGGGAGAGTGATTATAAACTGCTGCCCTATGATGGGCTCTTCGATGAATACTTGGAAATGGGTATGAACCATCTGGGGAAATGGGAAACTAAGAATAGTTCTCTGAAAATCTCTAATGCTGTTGCCTGATAATGGAAGGGGGATGGATGAGTATGTGTATCCTTGGAGAGGTTGAAAGATAGCAAGGATTAGAAGGGAAGAACAGCAAGAAAAAAAGCCCTGGGATAAAGGGAGAAATTAAGGAGTGGTTAGTTTCATGTTTCCAGAGGAGCACAGCATATCCCAGCAGCACTGAAACTATATTCAGCTAAGGCTCATGTACAACTACTCTTTGGTGCCCAGCTATGACCTTACCCTTCCTTTACTCCTCTGGAAAGGGTTCAATCCAAATTCCTAAGGGCTATATTCCAGGTAGCCCCCTGCGTTCCAAATGTAGTATTAAGGAGGGAGGCAGGGCTGTCTAAAGTCGAAACAGGTGCATGGACTTGTTTTATAGCACATTGGTTGAAATTACTGTTCTTTCCTACAGGTTTGAGTTCTTTCCTTATTGAGGACAATTATAAATCAGTATGGTTCAGGACTATTTCACAAAAACTGTACCATCTTGGCTTCTCCAGGGAGGTGTTCCTAGTAATGGGCTATGAGCATTTTGTTTTATTTCATTTTAATGCATTTTTTTGTATTTGTACAAATTTGTATTTTATTTATAATTCTGGTCTGTGACCGTAATAAAATATTGATTGATAGGAAGTGGAGTGTGAGGACATCTTTCCAAAGTCTCATGAATCCCCCTTAATCTTCATGCAGTAAGACCTGGAACTTTTAGTCACCTAAATGGTGGAATATCATTCCAACAAATGGAAAAGTTGTGGGGGAGACTGTGAAAAACCCTATTAGTTTCACCAATATTTTCAAGCAATAAATGTGAATATTCCAGGCAGTGTGTGGAATTTCTTTGGGCTGAACACCTCTGTATTAATAGGTTCACCAATCATCTTAAAATACAGTATGTGACATTAGAGGCCATTCATTTTATCCAAATTAAAGTCTGTGAGTTCTAGTGAAAAAATAACAGTTGCTATCCAGGGCTTCAGAGAGAGCATTTTCAGCCCTGCTTCTGGCTGAATTCTCATCCTGGATGCCTCCAAATTACTCCTTGGGTGAGGTTTCTTCCTTCAGTCTCTGGGAATTAAAATGTTTTATTCCCTTTCAGTTCTGCAATTTGGCTTCATTACTATCTTTGTGGCTGCCTGCCCCCTGGCCCCCCTTTTTGCTTTACTGAACAACTGGGTGGAAATTCGTTTGGATGCTCAGAAGTTTGTTTGTGAATATCGGCGCCCAGTTGCAGAGCGGGCCCAAGGCATTGGCATCTGGTTTCATATCCTGGAGGTCATCACACACTTTGCAGTCATTAGCAATGTGAGTTATACTGGCGCGTAGGGTAAGCAATCAGCAGACTGTGGTACAAGCCCAGCAGCTCCATCCCAGAAATACTGTAATTGGATTACACTGAATTTACTGTTCAAGGATGCTTAGATTGACTTGAGTTGACTTACTTTATAGTTCCGTGTTCCCAAAGCAGATGAGGATTAGAGGTGAACCCAAAATGACCCAGTTCTTTCGTGAGAGAATTGGGTTACAGTTCCAAATAAGAGTTACTGAAACACCAGTAGTAAAGGGACGGTGCTGCAGCTTACTGATAGAATATATCACTATGGAGTGGGCTGGTTGGTTGTTGGAGTAAGGTGGAGTTGGGCTAGCTGGTGTCTTGGCGAGGGGATGCTGTGTGGGAGGCAGAAACACCCGAGAGAAGTGCCTCTTGGTGTCTCTCTCTAAATTGGGTCCCAGAATTCCTGTTGGATATTCTGAACGGAAATTCTAGTATTTGGTCCCAATACAGAGAGTGAGCACCAGGTTGGGCAAGGCTATGTAAACAGCAGTGAACTAGATGACTGACGATCTGGTCTAGTATGAGGCTGCTTATGTTCCTGAGACTGTTGCTGAAAGTAAATAGTGTGCCAAGAGTAAGAGTAAGATGCAAAAGTTGTGTGCGTCACTTAAACACTTAAAAAAACCCCAACTAAACATGTTCTTCTTTCAGGCCTTCGTGATTGCCTTCACTTCTGACTTTCTTCCTCGGCTCTATTACCAGTACACTCGTGCTAGCAATCTACAGGGCTACATTGACTTCACCCTGGCCTATGCTCCTAAATCTTTTGCCTTGGAGCACAATGTCACATGCAGGTGGGATCTCCCACTCTTGTAGCTGATGAGGGTAGCTGTTTAAAAATGATTAGTGAGGGTGGATCTCAAAAACAACCTATTGGAACAAAATTGCCTGTTTAAAGTTCAAAGTAAGCTCCCTCAAAATATAAGACGGTGTGGGAATTTGAGTGCTTTTTCTCCTGGCTTGTTGCATATTGACTGACATATTTGTGTGCAAAGCAGTAGTATACACCAACTTAAGCTTTACTCTGGAGTTGCCAAACTTATGAAAATATCTGTATTTACTTTAAAGGAAGCCCCCAATGTGTTAACTGCAATTTATTCCTAGAAAAGTTTGCACAGCAGTGCAACCATGGAAATGCAGTTCTTTGGCTGACTCTTTTGTTGCTCATAATCAAGTAGACAGGGGACACCGCCTTATATGAATTCACAGAATAGCAGGCAGAACTTACTGCATTACATTTCGCCTGGGCTAGTTCAGCTAAAGAGAACTTGGTGGCATAGAAAGTGGCAGCAAGAGAGATCAGAAATTAGTCTGGAAAACTTGTGATTGCTAAGCTGATCGCTGGATTGCTACTTAGCATGAATTTTGAAGTTCTTATCTCTACAGGTACCAAGCCTATAGAGAACAAAATGGCAGGTATTCACTACCTTATTGGAATCTACTGGCAATCCGACTTGGCTTCATAATTGTGTTTGAGGTACATTGCACTTCTAATGTCCTCAGGATGCTACTTTCCATATACAGTACTTGTTTCTTAGAGACCTTATGCTGGCCATTACAAAGTTTAGCACATTTAAAAATCCTGTTTGTAGCATTTCTTCCTTGTGTTGGCATTGGCGTGTTAAAAATGGGTCATACAGCATAGCTTAGATTGCTTAAAGGGAAATCCTGCTGTTCTGAAACTGAATAAATTATTTGGAGATAAAATACATCTAAATTATGGTACAAGCTATGCTATTGGAAGGGAAGTAGAACTAAAGTTTTTGTTTTACTGATAAAGGTACTACAGGTTCTTGAATGCCAGAAATTCTGTAATTTTGTGGAAGGCAAACTGGTGATAACTGAGAGAATGCACATCACTACACCATGTTCTCACATTAAAAAACAACCATCACCAACAATTGCCAAACCAAGAAACAAACGAACAGGCAATATAAAGCTCACAAACAACCATTATTTTCTAGGGAGATCCCTATCAATTTTGATATTCCCTGGCTTAATGGAAAATCAAAACCTTTCTGCAGAATATCATGTCTAATTGGGGTCATCCTGGTTCTATAGGCATGAGGTTTCCATTTATATTCTGCCCAACCTGCTGTCCACTCACGATACATTCCTCCAACTTACTTCTACCTCTTTTCCCAGCATGTGGTTTTCTTCATTGCACGTATGATTGATATGATGGTACCTGACATCCCAGAAGTAGTGGCGATAAAGGTGAAGCGAGAACAGTACCTTGCTAAACAAGCCCTGGCTGAGAATAAGGTAAATCCTCCATTATTATGAAAAAGAAAATGAAGAATTTGGACCTTTTCTTTGGAATGGCAGAAATATTAAGGAACAATTCGGGTGTCATGAGTGTTGTTAAAATACCCATTGTGTCCAATAAAATTCACCCTCCCCCAACTTTTAGAATAGAAAATGCGAAGCCTGGCACATCCATTTACGTTCCTGTGCTAAGGCAAAACCATCCTTTCTATGTGTTTGCTTTACTGAATGACCATGTTTTGCTACACTTGATAAAGATACTCTCCTAGTAGTTTTCTTGAGTATTGGTTGTCAATCATCTATTTGTGAGATGTCCCTTTTTATAGGTAACATTTCAGACAAAAGAGTCCTTTAAAGCCCTTTTTGGTACAAAGTAAATGGGAATAATTTTTGAAAAGTGAGGCATAAACTGAAGGCTCCCCGGGTGACTTGCTACTGAATGGATTACTGTACTACAGTAACAATTTTAGTTTATTTTTTGCCCTGCTTTTCTATTCTAGCATGTATTCAGAGTTGTTAGATACCTTATATTCTGCGTTGTTGCATATGTATATATACTTCAATTACCAAGAGTACAAAACTAAATCAAGGCATGCTGTCCTAGTGCTCAATCACTAGTTTTCAGACTACAGCACTTGGATTAAGATATTGGTCTTATTAATTATATTTAGTCTTAATTACAAATTAGTATATTTTTGAAGCTAATTTGAGTCATGTTTCCTGCATTTTTAGTTTCCAACATGGAAAATTAATCGTAGTTTGTTCTCAGTGAGGCCTACCAACAGAACACTTAGGATAGATAGCATTATTTTAAATGTCTGAAGACCAAGGCTTCAATCCTAGCCTGTTTTTTTCCTTCAGTCTCTCCATTATGAACACTACCTTTTTTCTCCCAAAATTGAATTGCTATCTAGCCTGAAAAATAATGTTGGAGAATTCAACTTTGGTGACACTTTGTGACCATAAACAGAATACGGGAATAGGGAACACCACCTCTGCTTGAAGTGCAAATTCTAAAGCCTCTATGTATCTCATATGCAGGTATATTGAGGTGCAACTGAACAAGCAATTTAAATGTGACAAGCTAAAAAGACAATGGTGGTTGAACTGAGATTGGATCCTGTCAGATATGCAGATCAAGCTGGTATAAAATAGAACTTGAATAATAGACTTTGTTTTGTGTTTATTATAAGGGTCATTGATTTGTGATTAAATTATTCAACAGTATGTTTCTTTGGTAACCTCCCTCGGGTACATTTTCTTTGATGGAAAAATGCATTATAAACTTATTTCTTTTTCTTTTTGGGACAGGCTCTCATTGAAGTGATAGATGTTGTCAATCCAACCCCCCTCGGGGAGAAGGTATCAAAATAAACATCTCAAGATCTGGAAGGATTTGGTCAGGATCAGATTATCAAGCTTCCACAAGAGTAAACTTCATGGAGGAAGTACCATGTAAGCTGGCACAGCATAGTCATTGAGCTGTTGTATCATATTGCAGATGTAGAATGTGCCTCAAATCTTTAAAGCCTCAGGAATTTCATCCATATTTACCAATGTAGCTATTTCATGGTTCTTGTAGAGAAACAGTACACAGAAAATTACAAGACATACATAAGAATTTTCAATCTGTTTCTCCCCTACCACAAAGGTGACTTCTAAACGTAGTGAAATTCAGCAGTTGACTACTACTATACTCAGCTGTTAGTTACAATAGTACAAGAGTCTCCGGGTTTAGATGCATTTTCCAAATAGTAAGAATCTGTAACAGTCGAATGGCTCATACTGGCTTTCTTTCTTTAGTATTTTGGAAATTGTACTTAAGGCAAATAAGTCATATGCTAAATATTCCTGCCATATATGAGGACAATTATGAAAAAAACCTTATTATTGGCTATCCAAAAGGTTTTTTTGCCTACAAAGCAACATAGGATTGTAATCATCTTCTTCACATCCATGTCTGTTTCGCCTGGAATATATTTCAACAATATACATGTACCATGAACCTGTAACCTTAATCATGCTTAAATCAATACCCTGCTGAGGAAAATTGAAAAAGCAGCTGAAATAGGCATAGGTTTGCTTATTACAATTTGGAACAATCTAGAGGAGCAAGAGTTGGTATATATTTCATTAAAAAGCCAGGTAGGAATTTTGATGTGGAGTGACTTTTTTTAAATAAAGAACACACAAAGCTATTTCAGGTTTTATTTTTTAGAATTTATAAAATTCCAGTGTCATCCATACTCATGAGCCTTTATACATGTTTTGCATATAATCTCCAAATTCCAAAGTTAAGGCCAAGGGATCATTGCCATGGAAACATAATATGGAAGACATTAAGAGGACATGGAGCACAACTCCACAGATCAACTGCTGCACACTACATGGGACAGAAGAGTGAAGTATTTTCAACAATTTGAACAGACGGCAGCGTTAGAGCCATGCTCAATGGCAGTTAAGCCCAAAACACATGTGCAAGTGATGTGTGACATTCAAACACCAGGTCCCACTGGCAAGGCATTAACACTTCTACCCTGTTTTAGACTCCTGCTCAGATAGTGATAGGGCTTCTCCTGTCCCAAGTGGAATCACCACAGAGAAACAATTTCTCCCCCTTTCACTTAGGTTCATTTAAACTGAGAGGATTTTTCCTTTCTATTGGGCTAAAAAGCCAGAAGCTTTATACACCATCTCTCAGCATATATTCTGGGACACAAAGAACCCTGGGGAAAGGATACAAATGGCTCAGAAAAGCTCTTCAGAAGAGAGCAGGAAAGACAGAGAGCAGAGTTGGCAACAGACCCAGCACTGCCACCAGCACCTTCAGCAGAAAAGAGAGTTGTGGCTAGAAGAGCAGCTTTAAAATACAAGCAGCCTTGCATCAGTTTATGGTATAGCAGCTAGAGTGCAGCAACTACTGGTGTCAAGACAACAGGACAACACACTTGTTGCCAACTACAGAAGGCTTTTGCTGAATATAGGTCTAATCTCCCACCCCTACCACTGGCCATCCAAGAAAGGCTTCATCTTTAAGACTAAACTGCAATCAAATTCTTCAATTTAAGTGAGAGCCACTCCTCACTTGCCTCCCTCCAAGGCTTAATCTCTGTTGCAAGACTAGAGGCCAAATTATGTGGCAGCAGTTAAGACCATCTTTGTCAGAGGAGAAACTAACTGCCACATACCTAGCTAAAGCCACACACGTACGTTCCTCTTCTCACAGAGGAACAATAATCATGATATCAGGAAGCAAGAGGAGCTATTTGAAGAAGCAGGCCACTGTCATACTGGCTTGAGGTAGAAAGAAGGCAATAGTAAAAAGCAAAAGACACACCTTAACCCTGGTACTTAAATGCCATCACTGTCAAGCTAGGGGGAAAAGGGCAATGCACTCTTTTAACACTGCACTAGTCACCCAACATCCTTTGTGACATGCTAACATGGCACTTTTGGTTGAACCAAGTTTTCCTAGATCCAATAATACTGTCAGTTTTCCGGCTCTGTTTAGCCATACTACGGTTGGGAAGGAAGGATAATGCAAAAAATGTGATGGGGAAAAAAACTGATGATGAGCTGCAATTCAGTACTCACCCCAGTGAAGGAAGGATGTTTGTGCACTTAGTGCTGCAGATTAGCACAAGGATTGTGACCCTGTTAGTGCTTTCTGGGGTCTCAAACTCCAGGACTGATCATCTCTCTCCACCCACCCATTCTGGCCAGTTCCCTCATCTCTAGTGGAATTAGATGGGCAGTTTGGGGGGAGGGGAAGAGGTTGGCAGTGAAGAGGGAAAACTGATTGCACACTACAAAGGTAAGGCCTTGGAGAAACGGCACGAAGGGGAAGAGCAAATATTTTGGCTTTTAGAAAGTCAAGGAAATGTGTTTCCTGAGGTTGAGAGACAGAAAGTATATTCCTAGGTGCAGTAAGGTGATCTCCTAATGGAGGTTAGAGTGCTTTGTATAATGTACTTGGGAGGCTTGGTTACAACACAATGACCCACATGATAGGCTGAAATTTGAAAGAAAAAATGTATGTATTTTAGGTTGGAATTAATGTGGAAAGTTTTGTTCCAGGTCAAGGGGAAGAAAAAGTGTCAAACAGAAGCATAGTGAGGCCTGAGCATAAGGATAACAGAGGGAGTAAGCACTCTAGTTTCATTAAGAGACCCCTCATTGACAATCTGCACTAGATCCAGCCAGTGGGGCAGAATTCAGGAAAGAAATTTTGTGGCAAATGGCTGGATAAGATTGCTGTTTTCATGTTATTATCGCTTGGGACCCCATGGCAGAGTCTTAGGAGCCACCTGAGCTCCAAAACTTGGGAAATCTTCAGAACTGCTCATATCAGGGGCCTGCAGGGAAACAAAAAGAAAGGACGTAATTTGTACAGGTACTATTGTTTGATTAATGACTGTAAGAGTAATTTCACTTTTCCAGAAATCAAATCACCAGTAGCTTTGAAAATACATCAGTAATTCAGTTAGTATGTAGCTATTATGCAGATGTTCCAATGTAATTTCAACTGATAAAAACTTAAAAATAAAAATAAAAAAAATTCTCACTGGACTTCAAAAATATATTCAGCAGACTGTATCCCATGTATGTTACAACGGGCCAAACGGAGAATCATGCTTCACAATTCTCTACCTTAGTACTGAGAGTGAAATATTCCAGATGCTCTTGGGTGCAGGACAGAAGAAAAAAATTGCAGCTCACGTACTGCAGCAGCTGAAAATATGTAGCTTGCTCTCTCACCTACCAGTGCAAGATCTCCTTAAACTGGGGAAAGGAAGAGGGAAGAAGCAAGCACTTTCTAATAAAGGGGAAATGGGATTAATAGGCTACCTAAAGAGAGTTTATTTTTTCCAAAGTTGAAGTGATTTTTTTTCAGGTGACAGATATGAATTTCATGCCCATAGTCCATTGTCTTTTCATGTTCAGCCCACACTGGTCTTAAGTATTAAACCAACATTTTTAGTAATAATATCTTTATTAGTCACTGACCAGCATTTTATACACTTTTTTAAAGAGGTTATGAGGCTCAAAATTAATATATATATATATTTTAAAGATTAATAAAAGTAAATAAAATCCAGACTACTAAAAATACAGAGAGAAAAATACTAAAAAAATCTGAATACTCAAAAGTAATTGACTAAATTACTAAGCTACTAAGAATATATGTGTGGGTGTGTATAATTTTATTATGGTCAGTGACAATAAAACAAAAAGCACAGAAAATATAGAAATGCTTGTATATTAGTGAGATCCTACAATTAGAAGAGTATTTTCCTGCATAAAGCAATGGAAGCTGAAAGAAATTGGGAAATGTTAGGGGTTAGAGTTAACAAATTACCTGTCCTATAACAAGAAATATGGTGGAAGAGGATTCTCTCTCACCACCTCATCTTGCCTTGGCAGGAAGCTTTCATAGAGGAGGATGGAATCTAAATGAATGACTCAGGTGAGTCCCAATGTCTTCTCCAGACCAAGAGAAGTTTACCAAGTTTACCAGCTCCTACCTTCTCAGTATTGCCTGCTGTCCATGGGGCGTCTCTCACCACAAATCCCTTTGATGCGGCCTTAGCTTCTTCATGAGCAGGTGGTTTCATGTAGAATTGCAATGTCTCATTATCTACTACATCAGCCAGCTGCAATGCCAAAGAAGTAAGCATAACAGAGTTAGAAGAGTGTATACACAAACACAGCAGGCTAATGCTGTATGGAATAATTCTCCTCTCTCTGTAACATTTTGAACCCATGTAATTAAGTACTACACATACATATTCCTCTTCCAGATTCAGGATATGATCAATGGCTTCCTCCACATTGTCAGGGAGTCCAGTCACAGTCACGCAGTTGGGATCAGCAGCTCCACTCTGAGGAAAACGGATATCCACCTAGAGTGACAAAAATTATCTGAGATATGTCGGCCTGATATATTTGCCAGTCTCTTTCCCATTTCCCTTGAAGTTGTGTACCCAAAAAAGATGGTGTGACTAAGAGTAATACGGTAACAGAATGCAAGGAATAACTGAATTTGTTTGGTTTCTCAAAGAAAGGATTATTCATACTTGCAGTCGCTCAAATCAACAAATAATGCCACATTTATAGGGAATCTGTGTGGTGTGTGTGAATCATCAGAACCATGCCTGCCGTGCTTTGAATAGCATTCAGACCATATTCACAGTTATTCCGAAAAGTGAGGGTGGAAGGATACAACACAGTAGTTCCTTATATAGCACACGGGTCAGTTTATGATCTTGCTTTTCTTTATACAAGTAACTTCTTGTTTCTCTTTGCACTGATTTCTCATGTGTGATCATCTGCTGAAGCAAGAAACCCAAACAACTTGGCTACTGCTATTGACAAACTGATTTCTAACCTTTTACCAGATGGCACCATGTTTTACTCGCCTTGAATTCGTCCATAATTTTGCGGATAGCTTTCCCACGAGCTCCAATAATGCGGGCATGAACACGATGGTCTAGGGTGATGTCTTCAGATACCATCTGCTCCAGTTCACCAACAATCTTCAAGATTGCATCTCGGGCAGATTCAGTATTTTTCTCATAGCCTGTTATGATAATCTGATCCTGGGCCTGAGGGGGGAGATTTTGATAGTTAATGCTAGGCTCTTCAAGTTGGTAGCAAACAACACAAGCAAAATGTCTGAAAAAGGCTACTACAGAGACAGCAATGGGAACAGAACAGGTAACACAAATATATTTCTGCTCTGCTAAACAAAACAAAACCCACTCCATTTTTTTGAGTCTCCCATCCTTTTTTCCACACCCAGTACTTCACCTGAGATTCATCATCCTTGTCTGGGAATTGTATAGTCACATCATGTTCTGTGCGGATTTGAGTGATCACTGCCCCTTTCCTGCCAATGATTTTAGGGTGGTATCTGGGGTCCACAGCAACAGTTAACTTAAAGTTTCGCAAAGCCTAGAATAAAGAAATTTAGGTTTTAAACATTTGCTGCCTCTAATCAAGCAATTTTACAACTACTCTGGGCAAATACAGTACAACAGATATTTAACAAGAGAGTTATCAAAGTAGTATGCCTGTATTATATGAATTCTCCAGCAAAGGAGATCGTTACCTTGTCGTGGTGCTGGAGCTTGAGCACCTCAATGACGCCATGAGCTAAACAATGAAGTGACACCCAAGATGGGAAGGTCATGGCAGAAGTAAAGGTAAAGGTTCCCCCACACAGTCGTGTCCAACTCTAGGGGCCGGTGCTCATCTCCATTTGTTAGCCAAAGAGCCAGCGTTGTCCGAAGACGCTTCTGCGGCCATGTGGCTGACATGACGCGCACGGAACGCTGTTACCTTCCGACCGGAGTGGTACCTATTTATCTACTTGCATATGCATGCTTTTGAATTGCTAGGTTGGCAAGAGCTGGGGTGAGTGCGGGAGCTCACTCTGTCATGCAGTGCTAGGTTCTCGAACCTCCGAACCTGCGACCTTCCGATCAACAAGCCTCGCGTCTTAACCGCTGAGCTATCGCGCCCCCCCATGGCAGAGAGGTCAAGCTAAATACAATCCCTCGGGAAGGTAATGGCAACCCACCCCAGTATTCTTGCCGTGAAAACTAAATGGATCAGTACAACCAGAGATATGTCGGTATACCATCGGAAGATGGGACTCCCAGATCGGAAGATGGTCAAAATGCTACTGGGGAGGAACAGAGGATAAGTTCAACTAGCCCCAGATGTGATGACGCAGCTAGCTCAAAGCTGAAAGGACGGCTAGTGGCCAACAGTGCTGGTGGTGAACGACAAATCCGATGTTCTAAAGATCAACACACCATAGGAACCTGGAATGTAATATCTATGAGCCAGGGCAAATTGGATGTGGTCATTGGTGAGATGTCAAGATTAAATATAGACATTTTGGGTGTCAGTGAACTGAAATGGACTGGAATGGGCCACTTCACATCAGATGACCACCAGATCTACTACTGTGGACAAGAGGATCACAGAAGAAATGGAGTAGCCTTCATAATTAATAATAAAGTAGCTAAAGCACTGCTTGGATACAATCCAAAAAACGATAGAATGATCTCAATTCGAATTCAGGGTAAGCCATTTAACATCACAGTGATCCAAATATACGCCACAAACACAGATGCTGAAGAAGCAGAACTAGATCAGTTCTATGAGGATCTGCAGCACCTACTGGATAATACGCCAAAAAGAGATGTTATTTTCATTACAAGAGTCTGGAATGCTAAGGTGGGTAGTCAAACGACACCTGGAATTACAGGCAAGCATGGTCTGGGAGAACAAAATGAAGTGGGACGTAGGCTGATAGAATTTTGCCAAGACAATTCACTGTGCATAACAAACACTCTCTTCCAGCAACCTAAAAGATGACTTTATACATGGACTTCACCAGATGGTCAACACCAAAATCAGATTGACTACATCCTTTGCAGCCAAAGGTGGCAGACATCTATACAGTCGGTAAAAACAAGACCTGGAGCTGACTGTAGTTCAGATCACGAACTTCTTATTGCACAATTTAGAATCAGACTAAAGAGAATAGGGAAGACCCACAGATCAGTTAGATATGAGCTCACTAACATTCCTAATGAATATGTAGTGGAAGTGAAGAATAGATTTAAGGGACTAGATTTAGTAGATAGGGTCCCGGAAGAACTATGGACAGAAGTTCACAATATTGTTCAGGAGGCGGCAACAAAAAACGTCCCAAAGAAAAAGAAAACCAAGAAGGCAAGATGGCTGTCTGCTAAGACACTGGAAGTAGCCCAAGAAAGAAGGAAAGCAAAAGGCAACAGTGATAGGGGGAGATATGCCCAATTAAATGCAAAATTCCAGAGGTTAGCCAGAAGAGATAAGGAATTATTTTTAAACAAGCAATGTGGGAAGTGGAAGAAGATAATAGAATAGGAAGGACAAGAGACCTCTTCCAGAAAATTAGAAACATTGGAGGTAAATTCCAGGCAAAAATAGGTATGATCAAAAACTAAGATGGCAAGGACCTAACAGAAGCAGAAGAGATCAAGAAAAGGTGGCAAGAATATACGGAAGATCTGTATAAGAAGGATAATAATATTGGGGATAGCTTTGACGGTGTGGTCAGTGAGTTAGAGCCAGACATCCTGAAGAGTGAGGTTGAATGGTCCTTAAGAAGCATTGCTAATAACAAGGCAGCAGGAGATGAAGGTATCCCAGCTGAACTGTTTAAAATCTTGCAAGATGATGCTGTCAAGGTGATGCACGCCATATGCCAGCAACTTTGGAAAACACAAGAATGGCTATCAGATTGGAAAAAATCAACTTATATTCCCACACCAAAAAAGGGAACCACTAAAGAATGTTCAAACTATCGAACAGTGGCACTTATTTCACATGCCAGTAAGGTAATGCTCAAGATCCTGCAAGGTAGACTCCAGCAATTCATGGAGCGAGAATTGCCAGATGTACAAGCTGGGTTTAGAAAAGGCAGAGGAACTAGAGACCAAATTGCCAATATCCGCTAGATAATGGAGAAAGCCAGGGAGTTTCAGAAAAACATCTATTTCTGTTTGATTGACTATTCTAAAGCCTTGGACTGTGTGGATCATAACAAATTGTGGCAAGTTCTTGGTGGTATGGGGATACCAAGTTATCTTGTCTGCCTCCTGAGGAATCTGTATAACGACCAAGTAGCAACGGTAAGAACAGACCACGGAACAGACTGGTTTAAGATTGGGAAAGGAGTACGGCAGGGTTGTATACTCTCACCCTACCTATTCAACCTGTACGCAGAATATATCATGCGACGTGCTGGGCTTCAGGAATCCAAGGCTGGAGTTAAAATTGCTGGAAGAAACATTAACAATCTCAGATATGCAGATGATACTACTTTGATGGCTGAAAGCGAGGAGGAGCTGAAGAGCCTTATGACGAAGGTGAAAGAAGGAAGTGCAAAAGCTGGCTTGCAGATAAACCTCAAAAAAACCAAGATTATGGCAACCAGCTTGATTGATAACTGGCAAACAGAGGGAGAAAAAGTGGAGGCAGTGACAGACTTTGTATTTCTAGGTGCAAAGATTACTGCAGACGCTGACTGCAGCCAGGAAATCAGAAGACGTCTACTTCTTGGGAGGAGAGCAATGATAAATCTCGATAAAATAGTTAAGAGCAGAGACATCACACTGACAACAAAGGTCCGCATAGTTAAAGCAATGGTATTTCCCGTAGTAACCTATGGCTGCGAGAGCTGTACCATAAGGAAGGCAGAGTGAAGGAAGATAAATGCTTTTGAACTGTGGTGTTGGAGGAAAATTCTGAGAGTGCCTTGGACTGCAAGAAGATCAAACCAGTCCATACTCCAGGAAATAAAGCCAGACTGCTCACTTGAGGGAATGATATTAAAGGCAAAACTGAAGTAATTTGGCCACATAATGAGAAGACAGGATACCCTGGAGAAGAAGCTGATGCTAGGGAAAGTGGAAGGCAAAAGGAAGAGGGGCCGACCAAGGGCAAGATGGATGGATGATATTCTGGGGGTGATGGACTCGATTGTGGGGGAGCTGGGGATGGCGACGGCCGACAGGAAGCTCTGGCGTGGGCTGGTCCATGAAGTCACGAAGAGTCGGAAGCGACTGAACGAATAAACAACAAAAAAATTATATGAATTTCCCTCCAAGCCATGGAGGTTCTTCTTATATGCCTACTCTTACCAGACTTTTACACTGGTGATCATAAGACACTGAGCCTTTTCTGTGACGGCCTCAATTTTCAGAATATCTTACTACAGGAAGACTGCATGGTTTGTTCCTTGAGTGTTTATAATAGGTCTTAAAGATCCTGCTATTCTAATCTCTAAAATGAATAGATGAAGTTATTCATTTTAAAATCATTTTGCTGTTATTATTTTACTAAATTGGATATTATTGTTTTATTATTTGATCTCGTAACCTTGCTCTCCCGAACTGATGTCTACTAAACTCAGCAAAGAGACTGGCAATTTTAGGAGTTTTAATAGACCTTCCAGGTTGGAAAAAGCTGTTGCTGAAAACCATATTAAGGAGCTTTTACTTGGAAAGAGTATGAAAATAATCTTGCCACCTAGAGCAACCTCCTCCAATCTGTTGCCCTTCAGATGGGTTGAACTACACCTTGAATCATAACCATCAAACATTGTCTTTGGCTAGATTGGTTACTCTTGATGGGATTTGTCATCACATTATCACAGCTTAATGAGCTCCAGACAACCAATTTAGAGAGAGTACTTTTCCTAAGGTGACACCAAAATATTTCATTCTCTAGTCTCCAGTCATATTATCTAAAATCCTTTCAAAAATAGCAGCAAGCTTTGCTAAAAGTAATGACGGCATCTTTACTTCTACTCATTGCATTAAAAATGTTTTTGAGAAATCTCTTCCAGTATTATTTTGCCTCAACTTGCCTCTGTGTAATTTGAGATGCCAACACACAGCAAAACTGCAACCTAATCAACTCCCCTAAACTTTGGTTCAAACTTAGACAGTGTTATGGCAACAATATGGTCTGCAAAGCACTTCACTTATCCAAAATAATCTATTTTCCTATATTCTTCCCCAGTATCAGACCCTCAAATATTACCTGCAGTGATTCTTAAACGAGGGGTAATTTGGGCATATCCTGGGAGTAATGGAGCAATTTGTAATTGCTTGTTTATGAGTCAAGGATCCAGTTTGGGACTACTGCTTCCGAGACATTTGTCTGTTTGTTTGTTTTGGCTACTCAATCCTTGAGAATCACTTTGCAATTTTATTTAAAAAAATTAAAAAGATTAAAAATTAAAACAAACTAATATAAAATAAGAAAAAGAAAAGAAAAAGAAATAAAGAGAAAGCTAAAAGTGCAAGAAGGGGGGGGGGTGAAGAAAGTAAAAGAAAAATAGAAAAGCAAGAAAAAAGATACAAAGAAGTGGCTTCCGATCTTTACAGCAGTTATAAGTACAATTATAAATTTACCTCTTACTCTATGGTTACAACATGACTCTCTTCTTTCTATAATCTATCCTATCTAATCATCAAAACCACAAATCATAAGTTCATTTTTTTCTGTTTTATGCAAAAAGTCCATAAGGGGTTTCTAGTCAGCAATAAACATAGATATTGTCTTTTCTCTGATCAAAGAAATCAATTTAGCCATCTCAGCGACTTCCATCATCTTCACCAACTGTTCCTCCATTGTGGATAATGCCAAATCTCTCCATCTTTGTGCATACAATAATCTCACTGCAGTTATCATATACAAAAACAAAGTTCCATGACTTTTTTCCAACTGCTTGTCCATCAATCCCAAAAGAAAAGCCTCTCGTCTCAATTGTATATTAATCTTTAAAATCCTCTGAATCAGTGTGTGTATTTGAATGCAAATTTTTCTAGCTTTTTTACACATCCACCAATCATGATAAAATGTCCCTTCTTGTTGTTCACGTTTCCAACATAAATTTGAAGTGCCTTTATACATTCTAGACAATTTCCTCTGGTGACAGATACCAACATCATTTTATAAACATTCTCTTTAAGATTATAACACAGTTTAAATTTCAGTCCTTTCAACCATGTATTTTCCCATTGTTCCATCTATATATTATAACCAAAAATTTTAGCCCATTTTATCATACATTCATATATTCTTTCACTTGTTCTTCTTCTGTTTCAAATTTCAATAAAAGTTTATACATTTTAGCAATTACAGTTGTAATCGAAACGATTCAACCCCCATTGCAAATCAGGTTTATTGTCAAAATTTACAGACTTTCAGCTGTTTGCAATGAACAAATCAAACAAAATCAATTGAAATAGCTCAACACAACAAATACTTCAAGTGGTATCGGCGGCGGGGGGCCATCAGCGCTTCCAGGTTCCAGGACGCCACTGCTGCCGCTGCCCCCTCAAAGAAGCAGGCTCCGGGGACCCCGAAAATGCCCTTGGTTCCGGCAGGGAGGCGAAGAGCCTCGCCACACGTGCTGCCGGGCTTCCCGGCGCACAGCTGATCAGCATGGAGAATTTCCACCCCGGCCCCCCAACGCCGATCAGCTTTGCAGCATGGAAGCAGCCCAGCAGCGTGCGCACGCGATTTTAACCTCCCTGCCGGAACCGAGGGCACTTTTGGGGTCCCCGGAGCCTGCCCTTTCGAAGGGGCAGCGGCGGGCCATCAGCGCTTCCGGGTTCCAGGACGCCGCTGCTGCTGCTGCCCCTTCAAAAGGGCAGGCTCCGGGGACTCCGAAAATGCCCTTGGTTCCGGCAGGGAGGCGAAAAGCCTCACCACGCACCGCCAGGCTTCCCGGCGCACAGCTGATCGGCGTGGAGAATTTCCACCACCACCCCACACCGATCAGCTGTGCAGCATGGAAGCAGCCTGGTAGTGTGCGTGCCACCGACGCTTCCAGGTTTTTGCGTGCCGGTCGTTGGTGTGTCGCCAACGGCAAAAGTTTGGAAAGCCCTGCCTTAGATAGTCATCTATTTTCTCCAGCGACATGTCACTTACAAGTTGGAATAATATTGACAAAATGCTTTTTGTATAGCCGCATTATCCTTTAATACAGTATCTCCCTCATGAAATTTCAATATCATTTCCTTTTCCTTTTCTTTTCGTAATTTATATGTCAACCACCTCCCTGGTTTGTTTGCAAACTCACAATTTTTTTGCTTTACAAAGTTCATTTTTATTTCCATTTCTCTTACTGTTAACAGAAATAACTATTGTTGTAAAAGCTGAATTTGTTGAGAAATATTTATCTTCTCTGGAAATTTCTTTAGTTCTTTCCTCTTTATCTCATCCAAAATAGCTTGCTTTCTCTCTTGACTCTTCTTTTTAAGTTCACTATTATATTGTATAAAATAACCTCTAAAGAAAGCTTTACTTGCATCCGAAAACATTCTTAAATCAATACATCTAAATTATTTTCAAAAAAATCTTACTATTGCTTCTTTCTGTAGCAAGGGTTCATTTAGTTTCCATCTAAAAGAACTAGATTTCCTTTTATAAACCAAGCTCACAGGATTATGATCCAAAAACATCTTTGGTAATATCTCTACTTTAGAAACCTTAGTAGCCAAATTCTTTGAAATCCAAATCTTGAAAAGGATCTGTGTCTTTCAGAAAAGTAGGTGTACTCTCTTGAATTGCCATTTTTCTGTCTCTATGTATCAACCAACCCTAAATTGTCCATCAAATAAAAAAAGTTTGGTAATTTGCTTTTGAGTAATTTTAATATTTTTCTCAGAAGTTCTATCTAATTGTGGGGAGACCACTCCATTCCAATCCATCAAACACTAATCTGCTGCCGAGACACTTGTGTAAAACAAGAGAATTTATTTGTGTGTGTGTGTGTGTGTGTGTGGGGATAATGACATTATTCAAGACTGGAAAAAGGGGTAAATGACATTATTCAAGAGTGGGAAAAGGAGTAATTGGGTCAAACAGTTTAAGAACCACTGCCTTAAGGCTTCTGTTGAGCCTTTTCTTTATAGAAGCATCCTTAATTAAAGCATTTTTTAATATAATTATTTTTAAACTTTAACAAGGTAAGCAACTGGGGGACATTGACAAAAGCACTATATTTATTGTCCAACACATACCCGATCTTCTTGTTCAGCTTGTAGTTCCTTCACTCTCTCTAAAAGTCTGGCCTTGGCACGATCAAGATTAGCAGCAAGCCCACTTATAGAGATGATGTCAGATTGAAGTTCTGGAGCAGGAACTTGGATGTTTACCTAACAAATGCAGGCAAGGAATTGATATCTTATCATAAACAAGCATTTTTACAAATGTCCTCAACCTTCAAAAACGTCACTATTCAAAGAGTTGGATTTCCCAGGTTCTTAAGTTAACACAATATTATTAAATATTTTTGTGGCAGGGTTCAGATTCCACAACATGAAATATTAGGGGAAAAAACTTAATAGTGATAATCAGTTGTACTTTCAGGCATCTCAGACAAATCTGTGACCACATGGTAAGACACTTGTTTTTAAATTCTTAACTTTTGCAATGTACTGGAACAACAATACAGAATTCTTACTATAGTTCCAGAAAATTATTAAACAAGGCTTATATTGACTTTTCCTGCAAGCAAAAGAGAAGGGATCAACCAGTTGGTTTTCTAAAAATTAAAAGAAGGGATTCAACAAAGACGTTACTCACCTCAAACTCATCCATCATTTTCCGGATTCCAACACCCTTCTGACCAATGATAAAACGATGAAGGTCAAAGGGAACTTCTACTTCAATTGTAACTGGGACCAAAGCCTGAACAAACATGGAAATTATGTCAAGTAAGTAATTTATGACAAAAAGGTTCTGTAGTAGCACAGCAGAACCCATAGTGTGGTAGCCTGGAGATCCCAAACCTCCTCTCCCAGTAATCTTCCAGGTCTTCATACCCTAGCTCTGCCTTCTAACCTTTTGGGGTAGTGCCTTAGTTCCTCCTGCCATCACTTATCTTCCAGGGAGCACCTCACCTAGTATTCTCCCCCTACCCCTGGTGACCTGACCTGTCTTACTGGCAATTAAAATAAATAAAAATGGGGAAAATTAAATAATTTATATAATATAATCACTAGGCTGTGTAGCATACTGGCTTATATCTAGTTTGAGTTTGTTTAATTTAATATGTGGACAAAAGATTCTAAATAAAATTAGTAACATCCTACTCAGTCTAAAGTAAGGATAAATGAAATATGACATTAAGTGTTCAACTCCACTGGAGTTGGGTGACCAATAAATTGAATGCAAGCAAGCAAGCAAATTTAATTTAATTAAAAAAAACTTCCTATACTCAGCCAGAAAAATAAAGATACTTAGCAATATAGACACAAAAGAAAACAAAGAATCCTAATGTATTTTCTAGATAGACATTCACCTAGTTATACAAAGGTAAGACTTTTGAAACTGCTATTCCTTCTGCTTCAATTTACCTAGAAATTCCTTTTCCCTGGAAAGTTCGCTTTCAAAAGCTGAAGGAAACTGCTCCTACCTCACTTCTGTTGCCAATTTTGATACACATCTTGTTCTTTTGTATCCTTTGGAATTTCTTTGTTTTAAAACCACTCAAAGTTTCTCTCTCTAATTGAGAGACAGTTTGGGAATATCTATGTGCCTACATGACAGAATATCTCTCTCCCATGAAACCGTTGATTCTATGTCTGGCATGCAGCCTGTGCATATCTGAGATTCTGGCTTGACCTTCACAACAGATCAGTTTGCGCGATCATTGCTGTTTAATTCAAACCAGAAAACATCAAATCAATTCTAAAAAAAGCACGGGAATCTGGGATATTAAATGCTTATACTCCATAATGTAAGTCACAACTTATTAGAAGTTATTTCACTACACTTTTAATTTACTACTCTGTTTCTGCAAGTGGTTAATGCACTCTACATGCTGTCAATAAAGCAGTGTCTCTAGAAGACACTAGATCTTGCACAATTAATAGCCCCTTGAGATTTAATATGACGATCACTTTACAGTGCTTGTAAACAAAGCTGATTATGCCCCTCTGTTTAGACATGGCGGCCTCTAAGATAATACAGATATCCAATCTCACTTACCTGGAGGGCCTCTTTTGCTGCCTCACATTTCTCTCTACGACCAGAGATTATGATAGTATCACATTTCTTTGGAGAGCCAGGATCCGTTTCTTTGTACTCTTTACCTTCATTATTCTCTTTGTCATTCTCATGTGCCACCACATCTGCAATGGAAGCTGTGTTCACAGGAATAAAAATAGTAACTTAGTTACTATGTATGGATTACACTGTAAACATGTTCATTAGAACCTTCCTTCCTATAATTTAAATCCATGATTTCATACTGTAATCCCGCTATTCCATACTGTCTCATAAACTCAAACTAGCAGCTTGAGATCCCATTGGGATAGTTTACATACTCTTAGGGTATTAATGAAAATAAGTGGAAGGTCATCACAAGCAGCAGAGAAGTTGGACTTTGTTTCACAAGGCATGTGAAAACAAATTAGCTTTCCCCTTTTTTCTTTTTTTTCAGGAGAGCCTAGACAAGTCTTTAGAAGATATAGAGACATGGGCAAGGAGGCAAGTACTGTGATGACCTGCACAAAGTGCAAACTCATTGTGTTGCTGGAGGAGAAAGTGGAGGGTCTGGAGGCAATGTCTGGCAACTCTGAAACTCATCAGGGAAGATGAGAAGCTTCTGGACAAGGCAGAAGGATGTTTGCAAAACGATCATAGGAAACAAGAGACTGCTACAAAGAAAAGAGGACACCCATAGGAGGAAGGCTAGCAGCTTTTAACCTGGAGGACCAAGAGAACCAAGAGACTCCTGCTAGAGCTGTGCAATCAATTTCAGGTCCTCCCCCTGTAGAGTGAGTCATAGACTTCTAGAGAAGAGTTCTCATCCAGTGTTCCAGGGGCAGGAAGGAGAGAAGTCCAGGCTTCCTTGGAGGTAAGGAATCCAAGGAGGAAAAGGTATATGGTAGTGATGGGTGATTTGCTGCTGAGAGGAATGGAGTCAGCAATCTGAAGACCAGATATGATATCAAGAGAAGTGTGTTGTCTCCCAGGCATGAAGATCTGTGACGTAATGGAGAGGGTGACTCAACTAATCAAAACTACTGATTGCTATCCCTTTCTTCTGTTTCACGTTGAAACAAATGACACTGCCAGAAAGAGCTTGGAAAGAATATTGAAGGACTAAGAGGACCAATGCAGGAAGGCAAAAGAGTTTGATGCATAGGCGGTGTTTTTGTATTTATTTATTAAATGAATTAATATGGCCACCCAACTCACACACAGTGACTCCAGGCAGCTTACAGAATTAAAAGCCCATAATACAAAAAAAAAAAAAAAAAACAGTAAACCCCCCATCCCCAGCTGAAGGTCATGGCCTGAGGAAGGAACAGAGTACTCTGGAGTGAACTGCTGGGTCAAAGGATGGTGATGTTCAGAAAATTTTGGATTCCTGTACCATGGTCTACACCAGTGCTTTCTAAAGTGCCGCCGTTGGTGACACACCAACGGCGGCAGCGGCGGTGGCGCTCACGGGGGCAGGGCGGCGGTGCGGGGGGTGCGTGGCGGCGGCCTCCGCTAAAACGCGGAAGCGCTGATGGCGCGCCACCGCCATGCACGCCCCGCTGCCGCTTCCGGGTTGTGTGGCGACACACCAGACTGTGTGTTGTGACACACTAAAGTGTCACGACACAGAGTTCGGAAAGGTGTGGTCTACACTATCTATAAGATAGGCTTTGGTGAGAGATGAACACAAAGAGGAGAAGAATGTGTTTGGAAGACATCTTGCTCAGGTCATCTGGAAAGGAAGGGAGACCAATATGACATTATTTGTATTACTGAACCCTGGTGGGATGGAACTCAACATTGGAATATTGTACTGCAAGGATATAATTTGTTCAGAAGAAAGAAAGAGACCCAACAAAAGAGGGGGGGGTTGCATTAGACGGAGAGAATGAATACACCTATATGGAAATTCATGGCACCAAGTGTGAAAACTTTACTGAAAGTGACTGAGTGAATTTAAAGAGAAAAAGAAACAATAACAACACTGTTATGGGTTTATACTATAGGCCACCCAACCAAGCAGGATATATAGGTGAAATCTTTGCAAATTGATGGCCAAGGTATCTAGAAAACACACCACTGTAATAATGGAGGATTTCAACTACCCCAATATCAACTGGGAATCAAACTCTATGGCAAGTGAAGATCCAACAGGTTCTTGATGTGCCTTGCAGACTTCATTGTCCAAAAGTGCAGGAAGCAACTGGGGGGATCAGTCATACTGGACTTAATACTTATTAACAGGGAAGAAATGGTTGAGAAGTGGATGTTGTTGGAACCTTGGAAGAGAGTGACCATGTAATCCTAGAATTTACCATACTGCAGGCAGGGAGACTTGAAGGTAGTCAGATTATTGTTCTAAACTTCAAGAGAGTTGACGTCAATATGCTAAGAGAAAATAGTAGAAATAGTAGACGCTGAAATTCAGCATCGCCTGAGCTCTGCGAGTGTAGCTTTCTCCCGAATGAAGCGTAGAGTGTTTGAGGATTGGGACATTCGCAGGGAGACCAAAATGCTTGTTTACAAAGCCATTGTACTACCAACCCTTCTGTACGCCTGTGAAACATGAAACATGGACCCTCTACAAACGCCACCTCCAACTTCTTGAAAGATTCCATCAACGCTGCCTCCGAAAAATTCTGCAAATTACTTGGGAAGATAGGCAGACTAATGTTAGCGTATTAGAAGAAGCGAAAACCACCAGCATTGAAACAATGATCATCCAACATCAACTTCGCTGGACCGGTCATGTTGTTCGAATGCCTGACCATCGTCTTCCAAAGCAGCTACTTTACTCCCAACTTAAGAATGGAAAACGGAATATTGGTGGACAGCAAAAGAGATTCAAAGATACTCTCAAAGCTAATTTAAAAAAATGTAATATCAGCATTGAGAACTGGGAAGCCCTAACTCATGAGCGTTTCAACTGGAGGTCAGCCTTTATTAATGGCGCTATGGACTTTGAAGAAGCACGAGTACAGGGCGAAAGGGAGAAAAGAGCTAAAAGGAAGGCACGTCAGGCAAACCCTCATCATGACCGTCTCCCACCCGGAAACCTATGCCCTCATTGTGGGAGGTTGTGCGGATCCAGAATTGGCCTTTATAGCCACTTACGGATCCACTGTTAAAATTTTACCTTTGGAAGACAATCTTACTCGGCTACGAATGATCGCCAATAATGAATGAGTTCTCTCCTGTTCCCATTGCTCTTCAATGTTTCTATAACTGGCTTTGATGAGGGGGCAGAAGGGATGCTCAGCACATCTGCCGACAGCAGTAAGCTGGAAGGGTTGCTAACACCTCAGAAGACAGGATCAGGCTCCAAAGGGATCTTGATAACACTCGATCATTAGGCCTTTTCCAACAAAATGCAATTCAGTTATGAGAAATGTAGGGTTCTGTGCTTTTTGTGAGTGTGCCTTTGAGTCAATGTTGACTCCTGGTGACTGCCTGGACAAGTCCCTAAAGTTTTCTGGGCAAGATTTTGGAAGTGGTTTGCCTTCTTCCTAAGGATGTGTGTGTGTAACCGGCCCAAGGTCACCTAGCTGGGTTTGTGCCAAAGGTGGGACTAGAACTCATAGTCTCTTAGTTTCTAGCCTGGTCAGTTCTACAGGTACAGGATAGATAGTATTTAACTCAGCAGCATTACTTGTGAGAAGGATCTGGGTGTCCTGGTAGACCTCAGATTAAACATGAGACAGCAGGCTGCTCAAAGAATCAATACAATCTTGGGCTCCATTAATAGAGGTATAATGTCTTCAATCCCCTTCATGGATCACTGCCTTGTTGTGGCGAAGGGGCTTGCGTAACTCAATGAAGTCAGGTCAAGACGGACAGGTCATGATGGAGAGTTCTGACAAAACGTGGTCCACTGGAGGAGGGAATGGCAAACCACTCCAGTATCCTTGCCAAGAAAACCCATGGACAGTATAAAAAGCCTAAAAGATATGACGCTGGAAGATGAGCCCCTCAGGTCGGAAGGTGTCCAATATGCTACTGGGGAAGAGCGGAGGGCAATTCCGAGTAGCTCCAGAAAGAGTGAAGCGGCTGGGCCAAACCCGAAAGGATGCTCAGTTGTGGATGTGTCTGGAAGTGGAAGGAAAGTCCGGTGCTGTAAAGAACAATACTGCATAGGAACTTGGAATGTAAGATCAATGAATCAAGGTAAGCTGGATGTGGTCAAACATGAGATGACAAGATTGAACATCGACATATTGGGAATCAGCGAACTAAAATGGACAGGAATGGGCGAATTTAATTCAGGAGACCATTATATATACTACTGTGGGCAAGAATCCCTTAGAAGAAATGGAGTAGCTCTCATAGTCAATAAAAGAGTGGGAAAGGCAGTACTGGGGTACAACCTCAAAAACGACAGAATGCTTTCAGTTCGAATCCAAGGCAAACCATTCAACATCACAGTAATCCAAGTCTATGCCCCAACCACTGATGCCGAAGAAGCTGAAGTTGACCGGTTCTATGAAGACCTACAACACCTTCTAGAACTAACACCAAAAAAAGATGTCCTTTTTATCATAGGGGACTGGAATGCTAAAGTAAAGGTAAAGGTACCCCCCGCACATTTGTGCAGTCGTGTCCGACTCTAGGAGCCGGTGCTCATCTCCGTTTGTTAGCCAAAGAGCCAGCGTTGTCCGAAGACGCTTCCACGGTCATGTGGCCGCATGACACGCGCGGAACGCTGTTACCTACCCACCGAAGTGGTACCTATTAATCTACTTGCATTTACATGCTTTCGAATTGCTAGGTTGGCAAGAGCTGGAGCTAGTGCGGGAGCTCACTCCGCGCGCAGGGCTAGGGATTCGAACCTCCGAACTTGCAATCTTCCGATCGACAAGCCTGGCGTCTTACCCACTGAGCCACCACGTCCCTAAATGCTAAATTTAATTTAATGCTAAAGTAGGAAGTCAAAAAAATAACCAGAATAACAGGCAAGTTTGGCCTCGGAGTACAAAATGAAGCAGGCCAAAGGCTAATAGAGTTTTGTCAAGAGAACACGCTGGTCATAGCAAACACTCTTTTCCAACAACACAAGAGACGACTCTACACATGGACATCACCAGATGGTCAATACCGAAATCAGATTGATTATATACTTTGCAGCCAAAGAAGGAGAAGCTCTATACAATCAGCAAAAACAAGACCTGGAGCTGACTGTGGCTCAGATCATGAGCTTCTTATCGCAAAATTTAGGCTTAAATTGAAGAACGTAGGGAAAACCACTAGACCACTCAGGTATGACCTAAATCATATCCTTTATGATTATACAGTGGAGGTGAGGAATAGATTTAAAGGATTAGATCTGGTAGACAGAGTGCCTGAAGAACTGTGGATGGAGGTTCGTAACATTGTACAGGAGGCAGCAACTAAAACCATCCCAAAGAAAAAGAAATGCAAGAAAGCAAAGTGGCTGACTGATGAGGCTTTACAAATAGCTGAGGAAAGAAGGGAAGCAAAAGGCAAGGGAGAAAGGGAAAGATATAACCAACTGAATGCAGAATTCCAGAGAACAGCAAGGAGAGATAAGGCGGCCTTCTTAAATGAACAGTGCAAAGAAATGGAGGAAAACAATAGAATGGGGAAGACTAGAGATCTTTTCATGAAAATCGGAGATATCAAGGGAACGTTTTGTGCAAAGATGGGCATGATAAAGGACAAAAAAGGCAGGGACCTAACAGAAGCAGAAGAGATTAAGAAGAGGTGGCAAGAATACACAGAAGAACTATACAAGAAAGATCTTAATATCCCTGATAAATACGATGGTGTGGTCACTGACCTTGAGCCGGACATCTTAGAGAGTGAAGTCAAGTGGGCCTTAGGAAGCATTACTAACAACAAACCTAGTGGAGAAGACAGTATCCCAGCTGAGCTATTTAAAATCCTAAAAGATGATGCTGTTAAAGTGCTGCACTCAATATGCCAACAAATTTGGAAAACTCAACAGTGGCCACAGGATTGGAAAAGGTCAGTTTACGTTCCAATTCCAAAGAAGGGCAATGCCAAAGAATGTTCAAACTACCGTACAATTGCGCTCATTTCACATGCTAGCAAGGTTATGCTCAAAATCCTACAGGCTAGGCTTCAGCAGCATGTGAACCGAGAACTACCAGAACTGCAAGCTGGGTTTCGAAGAGGCAGAGGAACTAGAGATCAGATTGCCAACATTCGCTGGATCATGGAAAAAGCAAGAGAGTTCCAGAAAAACATCTACTTCTGCTTCATTGACTATGCTAAAGCCTTTGATTGTGTGGATCACAACAAACTGGCAAATTCTTAAAGTGATGGGAATACCAGAGCACCTTACCTGTCTCCTGAGAAACCTGTATGCGGGTCAAGAAGCAACAGTTAGAACCGGACATGGAACAACCGATTGGTTCAAAATTGGGAAAGGAGTACGACAAGGCTGTATATTATCACCGTGCTTATTTAACTTATATGCAGAGTACATCATGAGAAATGCCGGGCTGGATGAATCACAAGCCGGAGTTAAGATTGCCGGGAGAAATATCAACAACCTCAGATATGCAGACGATACCACCCTAATGGCAGAAAGTGAAGAGGAACTAAAGAGCCTCTTGATGAGGGTGAAAGAGGAGAGTGCAAAAGCTGGCTTGAAACTCAACATTAAAAAAACTCAGATCATGGCATCTGGTCCCATCAGTTCCTGGCAAATAGAAGGGGAAGAAATGGAAGCAGTGACAGATTTTATTTTCTTGGGCTCCAAGATCACCGCAGACGGTGACTGCAGCCATGAAATTAAAAGACGCTTGCTCCTTGGGAGGAAAGCTATGGCAAACCTAGACAGCATATTAAAAAGCAGAGACATCACCTTGCCGACAAAGGTCCGTATAGTTAAAGCTATGGTTTTTCCAGTAGTAATGTATGGCTGTGAGAGTTGGGCCATAAGGAAGGCTGAGCGCCGAAGAATTGATGCTTTCCAACTGTGGTGCTGGAGAAGACTCTTAAGAGTCCCTTGGACTGCAAGGAGGTCAAACCAGTCAATCCTAAAGGAAATCAACCCTGACTGCTCATTGGAAGGACAGATGCTGAAGCTGAAGCTTAAATACTTTGGCCACCTAATGCGAAGAGAGGACTCACTGGAAAAGACCCTGATGCTGGGAAAGACTGAAGGCAAAAGGAGAAGGGGACGGCAGAGGATGAGATGGTTAGATAGCATCACCAATGTAACGAACATGAATTTGAGTAAACTCTGGGAGACAGTGGAGGACAGGAAGGCCTGGCGTGCTATGGTCCATGAGGTCACGAAGAGTCGGACACGACTAAACGACTGAACAACAACAACAAAAACGTCTTCAATAGAAAGCTGGAACACTTCACAGAAAGTGGTAATTCCATTTTATACTGAATAGGTCAGACCACACCTGGAATGCTGTGTCCACTTTTGGTCACCACAGTACAAGGAAGTTGCTAAGGAAGTGGAAAGAGTGCAGAGAAGAGTTTTGTTGCTCTTCTCTGCACTCTTTCCACTTCCTTAGCAACTTCCTTGCTAAGGAAGGAAGCAAGGAATTGGTGAGTGGCTTGCATCAATCCTATGATACAAGCCACTCACCAATTTAATCCTATGAAGAACAGTTAAAATACTAATAAATTAGGAAGGGAAGGCATGATAGCAGCCTTCCAATACTTGGAGGGCTGTCACAGGGAAGAGTATGTGAAATCATCATGTGATTTTGTTTTCTTAATTGAAGAACTCTGAATTAGCCTCTAATAAATTGCATTCTGCTATTTTCACCACTTCTTTAATCTATCAAGATCTGCAAATTTGAGAAGTGTTCCATCTTTCTATTGAAGAATATAAGGCTTAGAGTCAAATTTAAGAGTAAGAGTTGGGATAGTTTAAATGATTATCAAGCCCAATTCCATACAGTGCAGAAATCCAAATTAAAGCATCTCCAACAGATGACTATCCTTATGGCTCTCCATATGAGTCCTTACTTCAGTTGATGAGGAACTGTTGATGAGAATTCCTTCAGTGTGTATATAGCTGTGGATTAACTTAATAGACATGACATCCAGCCCATATATCATGTCCACAGCATTCCTACACCCAAACTAAAAGAATATGGTAATCTTAATCTGACAAGATTTAACAAATCCATGTGACTTCCAGTAATCACTGCATTGTTTTTTAGATGTTTACAGATCAATCACTTTATGATATTTTCTTTAATCTTCCCAGGTATTAATGTCAAACTGATTGGTCTGTTATTCTCTATGTCCTCCTTTTCCACCCCTTTGAAAAGATTGCCCTCTTCTAGTTATCTGATACTTCACGTACAGAGTTTTGATCAGACAATTAACAAGTTCCTTGAATGTCTTAAGACACAAGCCACCTGATCCTGGAGATTTAAACTCATTCAAGGTCAATGGGTATCTCCTGATATGTTTCTATCAATCTTAAGCCTTATCTTGCTATTTCAATCAACTCTTCATAACTTTTCAGTCCAGTGCATATCCTCTTTGCAGAAATAACTGAGCCGAAATAAGGTTTCAATGGACTTTCTCTTTTCTTTATTATCTGCTTTTTAAGTATATTTGTACTGAGATGGTATACTGTTTCTTTTCCTTTTATTTTAAACATATCTGAAGAATGTTTGGGTTTTTCTTAGCATAACTTGCTAATCTCAGCTCATCCTGAATTTACTTTCTTGATACTATCTCTACAGTTCTGGCCAACCTGCATATACTCTTCCTCAGTGACCAGTTTATCTTTCCACTTCTATGTGTTCATTTTAATTTTCCTTAAAATGTGCAGCAACCTTGGCTTCTGCTGTCTTCCTCTTTTTCTTTGTTGGATCTATTTTATTTGCAGCTGTGCTTCTAGTATCTCATTCTTTTAGGAACTTGCTCTGTTTTGACTTCATTTCTCCATTAGCTTATCATTACTCTTAGGCTTTTTTTAAAAAAATCTTCTTTCTTGAAGTTCAAGATATGCATTTGACTACCCTCAGCTTTTGTGTTCCCTACAGTTCCCAGTCTATTCATTAGTACAGCACCAAGAACAGCTGATACTCTTATGCCTCTCTGTCGTCTCTAAAAGAGAAAGGTATCACCAAAATTTGCTTGTAGAAAATACTGGCATTTGGGGGGCTGAGTGGTTAGAAGCCATGGCCACCAAGAAAGGTTGCAACATTTATTCTTCCTTCCACTTATTTTATTCCACATGCTCTTAATAGTATCACTACATTCATTTTCTTGGATTTTTGGACATACATATTTTTAGCATACAACTCCCCATCCTCTATTATAAGTTGAAGTGTTGCCATTTCCTGGTCCAACCTTCTTTTTCCTTAAGCTGTGCATTGGGTTTGCCTTTGCTTCATATGTATGGTTTTCTGTTTCCAGGGAAGAACATAAGCATGCCAGGTCCTGTCTGCAGAATCATCTCCATAGATTTTATCTTCTATTTCTTGCACTATCAATTTTGAGGGAAGATTTCTAGTGACCTGCCTCTTAAATCCTACTGCCAAATTCCTATTAATTCATCATCTTGTGCATCTACTCAGCAAGCCCTCTCTTCCATAATACAAGAATAAGCAGTTCGTGTGTGTCTGGCTTGGCATATCAATATCTGCCTCATTTTATTCACATCCTATGCATATATAGTAATAGAGTTAATTACTGGCAAGCAACAAGCCAAAATCAATAGCTAAGTAACAGATGACAATGTGCAACAGAAGACCAATATTTTATGAGGCAAGGAAGCACTGAGGGTTTGCCACACCATTTCTACTTAGAGTAACTAGTTATTCCAACTCTTCAGCTTGCTGCACTTTAGACAGTAATACTGTTTTTGGGCCACCCCTAGATAACACATCAAATTATTTTTACACTGATAAAAATCTAAAGGTAATAATTTTGCTGAAAACTTCCATGAATAGCCATTATATATACCTTCCTTTTCAAAAAGTTACTGTTATAGGATTATGAGATCATATTGGTCCCAAAGGCATTCCTCATAAGGGCAAGCTTGTGAGTTACTGTACCTGCACTTTCCTCTCGGTCTGGAAATTTGATCTGAACACCATGGTCACGAGTAATCTGTTGGATCCTAGAACCTTTAGGGCCCATAATAGAACGATGGTACTTCTGAGCAATAGTGCATTCAATTGTCACCTGGGCTTCCTGTGAGAGAAGAGAGTCTTACAATATGATTTACAGATTAGGTTAGCCTTCTGAAAATGTAATTCCAAGGGGAACATAGGAAGATTCCAAAAATGTTTATGTAGCTGTGAAAGGAGCCAATGAAAGAAACCAAGCCAGACCTATCAAATCTGCCTGGCAATCTTGTTTTAGTATGAAAACCTGTGAGCTACATCTTGACTTAATAAATTCTACCCTTCCTTTTATATGTTTCAAAGAAGCAAAGGCAACACTAATTCATCAAAGATGTACTTTTTGTAAAACTATTACTTTATTTCCAAGATTAGGAAACATGTACACAGAATGACAATAGGAATCAGCAGAATCACTAAGTAGGCTGGAGTCATTAAAGGCCATAGGAGGATCCCAAGGTTCAGTTCCAGGATAAAAAGAAATGTGGTTCTGAAAGAGATTTCCCCCAATCACACACATATATATCCTACACATTTGTAAAAGAATTTGAAGTTTTATCATTCAGGCATGAAGAAAAGCTAGAATGAACACCAGCTTCCCTTTTCTGTTCCAATAACATGAACTAAGGGCATAAGAGACAAGGACACACATTGTCCTTATTTTCCATGGTTAATTTTATTTATTTATTTTTATACACACACACACACACACACACACACACACACACATTTACGGTTTACAGTAAAATCAGAATTAAACCCACAAAAGATAAAATTACAACCAATACTATAAATAGAAATAAATAAATAAAAAATCCAATGATGGTAAGATCTTATTCCATAGGGAGGGCTCTACAGTGCAAGCCACCCCCAGGAGGAATTGTCACCCACCCCATCCCAAGCAAGGCGGCAGAGCCAGGTCTTCAGATTCTTCCTGAAGGCCAGGAGTGAAGGGGCCTGCTTCACTTCTGGGGGCAGAGTATTCCAAAGCACGGGTGCTATTGCAGAGAAGGCCCGCCTCCTGGACCCCGTCAGATGAAATTCCTTTGTCGACGGGGTCCGCAGCATGCCCTCTCTGCATGACCGGGTGGGGCGGGTCGATGTTATGGGGATGAGACGGTCCCTCAGGTAACCTGGTCCTATGCCATGTAGGGCTTT
Source organism: Charina bottae (assembly GCA_023362775.1). NCBI lineage: Eukaryota > Metazoa > Chordata > Lepidosauria > Squamata > Charinaidae > Charina > Charina bottae. The sequence goes on from JALMGJ010000005.1 coordinate 32,943,234, forward strand.
AAAGGTGATAACCAAAACCTTGAATTGGACCCGGAAGCATACCAGTACCCAGTGCAGCTCACACAGCAGTGGTGTTATATGTGCTGATCTTGGAGCACCAATAACTGCTCGTGCGGCTGCATTCTGGACCAGCTGAAGCTTCCGGATACTCTTCAAGGGTAGCCCCATGTAGAGCGCATTGCAATAGTCTATATGGGAGATGAGGGCATGAGTGACTGTTTGGAGGGCATCTTGATCCAGGAACGGGCGTAACTGGTGCACAACCCGAAGTTGCGCAAAGGCCCTTCTGGCCACGACTGCCACCTGCTCATTGAACAGGAGTCGTGAGTCCAGAAGGACCCCCAAGTTCCGCACTGGGTTCAAATGGGGAAGTGCTACCCCATCCAGGACCAAGGATGATAATTTCCTGGATATAGAGGGGCCATCAACCCACAGCCACTCCGTCTTACCAGGGTTCATCTGAAGCCTGTTGTTCCCCATCCAGGCCCCCACAGCCCCCAGGCACTGAGACAGGGCAGCCAGATGGATACTTACCAAATCATCGATGATTTCAAGGATGCGTTTCTTTGCTGCTTCCACACAATCCTTTGCTCCTTTAAGAGTGACCTTGTCACTTTGTGTACCAGGGCGTGGAAAACTGACCATCACACCCCCATACTCCTCTGCAATGATCCGCAGTACTTGCCCTTTCCGGATGACAAAGTACCGGTGATGCTTTGGATCCACAGTCATGGAATCTTCAACAACATTATCCTGTAAACACGTAAGACATATAATGGATTGCCATATCTAACAGTGTTTTTAAATCCATGTCAATGTGGAAATGCAATTCCAATATAAATGAGAAAATTATGATGCTTACCAGGTTCTTAATGAGCACCTCCAGCTCTTTCTGGGCCTCCTTGACAGCTTCTTCTGTTCCCATGATAGTAATCAGTTCCTGATCTTTGTCCTCTGAAGTAGGAAAGATAATCCGAGCACCAGTATTATCCCGCACCTTGCGAATATTGCCACCACCTTTGCCAATCAGGAACTTATGATATTCTGGTTTGGCACGCAAGTCCACAGTATAACTCTTGGTTTGCTACATGGAAGGAAGAAATGGAAGAAATGGAACCTGTTTGTCCAAATCCCCTTTGTTTTTGCTAGAAAAAATGAACATGCCAACATATTTGTGAAGATTAACAACTGGATTCCAGATGATTTGAGTAACTCAGGTTAAAAGTCTTATTTTAGAATATTCAAGGGAAACATCTACAAGAATAAAGCTATATGTAAGAAAAGACAAATTAACTATCTGTACAAATCATGCAAAATTTAAATAACATTTATATTGTTTCATTTGCCTTGAGTGAATTCCCAACATATATGAGCTCAGACTAAGGGAGATCATGTTGTAAGTATATGTGCACATTATCAGCTTTCAGAGAATCACTGAACGATCATGGAACACAAAACGTTGCCAGTGATCCATGAAATTCAGTACTGTATACAGTACATTCTGTATACAGTACATGGATAGGCAGCAGGACTCTGGATTTTTTCTCAGCCTACCTTGAAATCTCAGCTGTAGAACTCAGGATGCTTTACCTGGGAAGCATAATCTCTACTGAGTTTCAGCCTTTCTTAATAGGGTGGTATAAAAGAGACTAAACTGGACTTAGATCGGGAAAACCTGCTTGACTGTGAACCTCTGTTCATCTATGACCTTGGGCAAAGTACTATCTTTCAACCTAATGTACTCTGTACTCTCATTTTAATTTACAGTGAAAAATTGTAGTAAGAATGCCAAAGAAAGTATGGTTTGAGCTCCTGAAATGCATGACGCTGCCTTTTGGTATTTTTAAAATTTATCATCAAGACTGGTTACCTACCTTGAGGAAACAAAAAGGCAGGATTAAAATAGTTTAATGAATCATTACAATGATCATACTCCAAATGTTATTAAGAATTCAAGTTTCTAACAAAAGTATGATATACAACAACACACTTTATAAACTCCTGATATAAGCTAATTAGTAACACGATAATAAAAAAAATTAGGGAGGAATGGAGGCAAGCAAAAATGCAGACATCTGAAAGCTTGCAAGGAAGGAGCAAGGCAACAATTCTCAGAAGTTCTACAGCTTTGATCCACTATAAAGAAGACTGTGTCCGCTTTTGGCACATAGTTTATTTCAAGCAATAAAGGCTTAAGTAGCAGCCAGTCAGAAGATTTACAACTTCCATTCACAGTGAAGCAGGCAATCTTTAAGATATACTTGGTTCGGGCCTTAAAACAAATAAACCCAGCCACATTCTATAAAGAGAGAGAGAGAGAAATGACATGTGCATCTATTTTTCCAAAGTCATATTATCACCTTTTCTTCTGCCAATTGCAAGAGTTGTTTCTTCGCCTTTTCAACATCCTGAGCAGGGCCCCTGATGGTGACTGTATCACTACCCGAGCCTTCGGTAGGGAAGTGAATGTGAACTCCACCGCATTCTTCCATGATGGAGCGGATGAAACGACCTTTGGCACCAATGAGTGAGTTGTGTAGCTTGGAAGGGATGGAGACCTCCACCTCTGTGATATTAGCCTAGGAGGAGAAGTATTTTTAAAAATCTCCCTCATATATAAAAATAGTTGGAAGGTACAAAGAGTTCTTCTCACCGAGAATGAACTTAGGAAGTTTCTCATTCATTTTTACTTAGAACTTAAGGTGAATGGAGAAATGAGCCAAATAGTGAATAACAGTCCCCAACTGTCCCAGACAGCATTACTACCATTTCTATTTTGTGTCAATTCTACTGGATTGTCCTTTTCACAATAAAATGGAACAACAGTAATTAGCTAGAAATGCCACACAGTTAAAGAACTAACAGGGAGATAAAATATACACAGAACTTTCAAATTCTTATAGATCTTTTAAAGTAAAGGTTTCCCCTGCACACTTGTGTCTGACTCTAGGGGCCAGTGCTCATCTCCGTTTCTTAGCCGAAGAGCCAGCGCTGTCAGAAGACGCTTCCGCGGTCATGTGGCCGGCACGACGCGCGCGGAACACTGTTACCATCCCACCGAAGTGGTACCCATTTATCTACTTGCATTTACATGCTTTCTACCTGTACAAAATAGCCTGTTTTGACCTTTTTCCAATTGTTTATAACAGATGTCGAAAGAATCTAGGGAAGGAAGATAATTGAAATTCAATGTTTCAATAATAATATCTACCACACTTGGTTGATGGTTTTCCATAACTTTTAAAAGATTTTCCAAAAGTTTTTTTTTAAAAAAAGCCTTCTTTTCAGTAATGTTTCACACAAGCATTATCATCTTCAGCACAGGATATGGGGGAAAGGTTCCTAGGCTGGCACTGATCGTATGTATGTCCTTAAATAATTAAACACATCAAATTACTTTATGAGGAAAAACATTTCCAAATCAAAAGTTGTCCACCTTGTTTTTGAAGAGTTTAGCAATGTTATAAGCAATCCTAAAAATCAGTAACTGGCACACGTTTTATACAATGCTATCATCACTTTTCTCTGACAAATAGAGGTCTATAATTTCTCAGAGCAGCTAATTTTTCAAGCAGGTTCTTGGCAATTCCTCTCCAAGTATGGAATTCCTCCTCCAAATTTGAAATTCTTCTCTATATAAATTGTCCCTTTACCAACTGCGATTAAACAGATGTAGTTAAGGATCTTAATCTTACAATGCAACTGGGGCTTTAACTTTATAGTTGGAATGAGAAGAAAATATCTGACCATACATCCCATTTTGAACAGGACAGTCCCATTTTTAAAGCATTTTTCAACCCATCGTTTTTGTCCCGTTTTTCAAACCCAGCGGGAATGGTGCGGAAGGAGGATCCGAGTCGAAGTGCAACCTGGGGGGTGGGGTTTGCAGGCGGGAGCCAATCGCACGGGCCGGGGGGCGGGGTTTGCAGGCAGGAGCCAATCGCATGGGCTGGGTGGCGGGGTTTGCAGGTGGGAGCCAATCGCACGGACCGGGGGCACGGATCCGTCTTTTTCATGAATATGGAATATTACATAAGACCTCGTCCCGTTTTGCCATCCTGAAATATGGTCAGCCTATCTCAGATATGCATTCCTATTTTTGATTTCTTGATTAACGAATCTACCTTTCAAGAAATTAGAATCAATCTACAGGAAATTGGTTTCTTTAAGGAAATTGGAGTTAACCTGTAAACTTGGGTGTTGTTTTAATTACTTAAATTCATATTGCATCAAGTACAGTAGTAGAATATACAAGTAGTCCTTGTTTAGTGACCACAATTTGGACTAGCAACTTGGTCAAGTGAAGTGGTCAATAAGTGAAACCACAACTTTGCTTACAATTTTGCTTCAGCTTTCCTTTTCTTTACAGACCTGCGAAGGTCGTAAATGTGAGGATTGGTCACAAAGTTACTTTTTCATTGCTGTCATAACTGCAAACGGTTGCTAAACAAGGCAGTCACTAAATGAGGACTACCTGTAACCCTTAACTCTTGTTTCTCCTACCAATTCTTTCTGGATGGAGAGAATCCTATGGCGAGCAGCTTCACAGTTGGCTCGTTTTCCTGTGATGACAATTGTTTCTGAATTACTATTCTCTGCTGGTAGATCTATCTTAGTGTTGCATTCTTCACGGATCTACAGTGAAAGTTAAAAAACAGTTAAGAGGACAGGCATAGTTTGCTTTCTAAGCAAAATGATGTACTTTTTTGCTGTGAAAGGGAAGCATCATCACTATCAGTAGGAGATGGTATGAATATTCAGGAGCAATAAAAAACCAATGGTTTCAAGTATAATCCAAGTAATCCTACCTTTTTAATATTTGCACCTCCTTTGCCAATGATGTTCTTGTGGAATTGTTTGAAGATGGGAACAGAAATAGAATAGCTATTCTCAACCTAATAAGAAAGGAAGGTTAGGATCAATAAATCATGGACACAGAGAAACATCAGCAAATACCACACCATTTGTATTTTACTGATCACTGTCAATTTCCATAAACTATCCTTATTTAATATCAATAAAATTTTAAAATAAATAATATTAGAAATCAATGGCGAAGGATCTTAAAGAATATTAAGTATGATCTTAAGATGAGACTAATTCAGCAAAATATTCTTTTTCATATCTACTGGACATACCAATGTTTAACAAAATGTTTCATTATGTTAGAAGTGTAAAATGTGTGAGGTGATATGAAACTCATATTATATGAGCTTATTCCACTATTGCCCCATTTTGGTTTGATATCTGTTTGTTGGTATGATGTTACGAAAATCAATATGATTAAAAATGTGAACATACTTTTTAAGAAAAACTTGGAAATGCATCATTATGTAGATGTATCAAGCATGGAAGGAGCAAAAAATTTTCAAGGTTGGAAAGGTGACCCCAGATACAAAATATTTTTTTGTTCATGAGCTGTCTCCCTTCTGATGTAATGGTAAAGACTGATCAATATTGCTTTGTGTGGTCAAAATTTAATCATGTGCTCAAAAATTAGGCTGAACCATGTCTTATATATTTCAGTTTCTTCTTGTGTTTTTTCCTTTTTATTTTTGGGAGGGAGGGAAGGATAATAAAACCATAAATAATGTGAATGAAGTGGAGAAAAGTCTTATTTCTCCTTCTTTTACACTGGAATTCACTAAAATGCACTAATAGTAGAATCATGTCAGGTAAAAGAAATCCCTTCATATATTCACAGTTAAAGCACACCCTAGCTGCCATATAATATGTTGTGTAGTCAGCTGGCCTAGATGATTTTAAAATGGAATTGGACATATTCATGGAGGATAAAACTATCAACAGCTATTAGCCCTTAGAGCAGTGCTTTCCAAAGTCCCGCCATTGGCGACACACCAACAGCGGCGTGTGTGGTGGCGGCGGCGGCGGCAGCCTCGTGCGTCGTGCTAAACCCAGAAGCACTCATGGCGCACCACCGCAAGCAGCGACGCTTGCGGGTTTTGTCACGACACATTAGTTTGGAAAGCTATGCCTTAGAGCTAAATGTAAACCCGTTTCAAATTAGGTACAATAGCAAATCGTAATCTTCTAAATGCCAATTGCATATTATATTCCATACTTCCTGCTTATCTGGTTGATCAGCCCAATGACTCGTTCCCAAACATATTAATAAATTTAAGATACTAATGTTACAAAGGATAGCAAAGTATCTCAACTACCTAAAAAACATTATCTTAAGGTTAGCCACAGTTCTGATGCAGTTACATCTGGGAAGAAAAGTAAAATTCTCTTACCAAATCTGCCACCATTTTCTGCATGTACTTTGTGCATTTTTCCACCTCGTTCTTGGGTCCTCTAAGTTGGACAATATCACTCTTGTGTGATGGATCTGGGAAGTTGATAATAACCTGCAAGAAAGCCTCAGCTTAAATAGTTCAGTTGTACAGACAACTGAATTTACTTATTCATTTGTGAGATTTCAGAGGCTATTTGTGTATTATGGAATCCATATTTTATCCTGTTTTTCTGTGGCTCTTCTAGCTCTGTGCTGCTTATTGCTATAAATGACACATCACTCACATTTTCTGGGTTAAGACTGGATGGAAGGAGGAGGCAGACTGAAAAAACCTGTAAAATCTGTTTCAGCTTCAGTTCAGCCTATGGGACCACTAATAGGCTGAATGTCAGGGACGATTTTATGTCTGCCACTATTAGAAAACTTTCTAGAACTGAGTGATCAACAACAGTACAAATATATATTTACATATATATTTGTGAATGCATGTGTGCAGACACATTTTTTTAAAAAAATGTGTGTAATTTATGGGTACATTAAAAAAAAATCAATATATATATATATATATAAACATAAAAATATATATATTTTGGTACCTCTGGAAATTTATCCCGGGTATCCCGAATCCGTTCACCTTTCTGTCCAATGATAGTTCTATGAAATTTCTGGTCAATGATCAAGTCCTTTGTGCGTTCATTTTCCTTGGGGGGGGGGGGAACAGAACAAAAAATATTCTGTATGAGCTTATACTACAGGAAGAAAATATATATCATCCATTATTTATCCCAAAACTACAGTTCATTTGATCTGCCAATTAATCAAAGCACAGTAAACTCTTGGTTTAACAGAACTTCTTTTTGCAAACTTTAGATTTTTTGTTGTTTATTCGTTCAGTCGCTTCCGACTCTTCGTGACTTCATGGACCAGCCCACGCCAAAGCTTCCCGTCGGCTGTCACCACCCCCAGCTCCCCCATGGTCGAGTCCATCACCTCCAGAATATCATTCATCCATCTTGGCCTTGGTCAGCCCCTCTTCCTTTTGCCTTCCACTTTCCCTAGCATCAGCATCTTCTCCAGTAACTTTAGATACAATGGACAAATATTTCATTTGGATTTGTCCTTTCAATTGAGTTTATCTGTTCAATCACAGTGTTAATGTAAGAACACCATGATTTAAGGGACATCCCATCCCCATGATCAGTTAAACTGAGGCTTTACTATACCTTGTTTAGACAACTTACACAATGCACTTTAGCCCATTGAATTTACCCATTTTCTGGGTACCAATGATACAATACCCCCCCCCCCAAATAACCAAAACATTAACCCAGAAAACCAAATCAAGGTTAACACATATCAATTAGCATGCTGTGTGAATGCAGTTGCTAGGGGTTCATCTGACCTGGTTAAGCATGCTATGTGAACATAACTTATGTGCTGAATACTGACGGAAATCCTCAATAACTTTCTCTTCCTTCTAGTCACAGCCTAGCCCTCCATGGCTCACCATACGTGATGCAAGATCCAACAGCTCTCTCTTGGCCTCTTGAACTCCCTGAGGGTCTCCTTCAATCCTGATGAGGTTACTTTTCTCATTGTCTGGAGGGATCCGCACAGATACTTTATACTGATCCTTAATTCTGTTGACTGCAAATTAAGCAAAAGCTAGTAGCACCACTTTCTGTTGCATATATGTTACACCCAAGATTTCTGAGTTTCAGAACAAGGGACTTTTAAGGGTTACTTTGGTTCTAATATATTCATAGAGAATAAGATAGAAGAGTAGAATTTTGAGTTTAATGTTTAATAAACACAGAGGTTTCTCAAGACTATTGGAAAAAAACTGTGTATGTAGAAGAAAATAACTGAGAAGCAAGGTGGAAGAAAGATGTTTCTAAAATACCTTTTCCCAGAATGCGCTTATGTAGAACCTACATTCTCTGTAGCAAATTATTATAATTACAAATAAATTGCTGCTTTATAAAGGACTCACATTGTCACAGTCACCAAATATATGATTAATTCTCTAGGACAGCTCATTTCTAGAGACCCAAATAACATTTAACTCACTATTGGCTCCACTCTTTCCAATGAGATGTCTGTGGAATTTGTGATCTATATTGATTTCTGCATAATCCATCCGATTAATCTGCAAAATCACAGTTAAATCAAAATTAGGGACATCATGCTTCTCTACTCCAAAGAGAAACAAAAGAAACATGGCAGCAATATCAACCTATATAGTTAATTAGTCAAATTACATCCACATGTTCAACTAAGCTAGCTGACTCAAGCATGAGTACATACCATACTTTTTGAGCAACTTTGCTATTGGCTTACTCAGAATATGTTCTCATACAGCCCTTTGGTTTCCTTTTGGCCATTGCACCGAAAAGTTTAACAGTAACCTTTTGTCTCCAGGACTGCTGTCCTAAGCACATATACCACCAGTTGTAAATCCCACTGAACACAGTGATCTTACTTTGCTACAATATTCAAAATTGCATATTTATTCCTAAAAGGAATAATTTTTTCCAAGCTGTATTGATAGCTGTTAATTCTCCATTCGATAAAGTAGCTTGACTTTTGACGTTATGGCTTCTCAACTCACCAGATCTTTGACCATGCTCTCAATCTGATCTTGAGCCATATTCACATCTTCTGTGGGTCCTTCCAGAGTGATTTTATCTTCCCCTTCAGTGAATTCTATATGAACCTTTTAATAATAGACACAATTCAGCATCAAAATGAAAGAAGGATCAGTTAGCAATAGCAGACAAATTGATCTGTCCTTTTCTCTTCTCCTAACCTGCAACCAGAAACACTTAAAGGCATTTGCTGTCATTTTTAAATATGGTAATTCAAGTAGCCTCTCAGACAAAATAGTATGTAACCACCAACTGAAAATGAATGAAATTTAAGCAACTACCCAAAAGTTAAAGCATTAAGACCCCATCTAGATACCCATGCTTTCAGAGGAGAAATGAGAGACCGCCTGGAACAGAACTTTCTTGATGGTAGCATTCTCTCTGTGGAATTCCTTCCCTAATTGCAATGTAAGTATTAGCTCAAAATTCACATTTTTCACTGAGAATTAGCTTGTTTTAACTGCTATTTTATTAACTGCAATTTGCTTTTGGTGAAGTACTTTAATATTTAAAATGCCTAAGTATTTTTGAAAATCTACCCTTATTGAAAATGAAAAGTGTAACAAAAGGAACCTATTTTCTCATTTTCAGACTTGCTGTCAACTTCTTCTCTCTCTCTACTACTCACCACTATTTCACAAGACTAAAATTATGGGATTTCAATCATCAGACTACTTAAAAGTGCTGTAAAAAATCATTTTCCAAAGCTTTCCAGTTCAATTCATTTTCCTCTATTCTCCTGGGGGCGGACATTTTTAAATTATTTTCTCAATAAATCTGGTATCAGCTGTATGGAACATATGTATATACACATCTTGAGCTACTCCTTCCAGCAATTCCTCAAATCCAATGTTAATGTAAGAATCCACTTTTATGAACTCATACCTTTGGCATTTGTTGTGTGATTTTGGCCAAGTTTTGCCCCTTCTTGCCAATGATGAAACGATGAAGCCAAGAGGGGGCTGAGACAGAGGAGACTGTGAAACTGTTGGCCTAGAAAAGACATTGGTTGTATGAAGAGATTTAGCATTCCATGAGCAGTACATATTTCCTACACTGTACTGATACCGACAACCCCAATTCCTATCCAATTCCTATCCTATAGTCAATATCCTTGACTGCAGGATTCTGAAACTCACTCCAAACATGATGCTGTAGTCTTCACAGGTCACAGTAACATTCTAAAACTATCACACAATTGGGCAGTGTTGGGCTTCAGGCTTTGCTGACCGCGGTCTAGACAACAGACTTCCTGACGTTTCGCCGGCAACTATGGCTGGCATCTTCAGAGGTGAGGTGATCTGCTACGCAGGCCACAGGCAATTGATCACACAATTGATTTTGACTACCATCCTATATTTTGTACAGGGCTTGGGGAAATTTGTATTATTGCTAAACACATTATTTGCATTCTGAACACTTATGTTAGCAATTTATTTCTTATAAAAGCTTAACTAGTCATACGTTAAATCAGTTGTCTATAAAAAAAAAAAAAAAGGCCTTGCTGAGTGGCATCCTCAATACCTTGGCATAGACTTCAGTCAATGCCTGTCCAAGCTTTTCTGGTTCGCCACGCAGTATCACAGTCTCTGAGCTGCTGTCAGTGGGGGGGATCTCAACCGAGACTCCAGTTTTCTCCAAGATCTCCTGCAGGGAGTTCCCTTTGGGGCCGATGACATACTTGTGCTGGGACTTCTTCACCTCCACAGCAATGGTGGTAGTCTTCTTTTTCTGTGGGGAAATATCAGCCAGGACATGACGTTACTGGAAAAGGTGATAAAATGAGGGAGTTACAGTTCAAAAAGAAGAGAATCGAATTTTCTCCAAACAGGATCAGAATAGGGCAGGTACCCTACAAGCCTTTGATTTATGTATGCTTACAAATGAGAAGCTACAGTCTACCATAGGAGGGCAAGATTTATTTGGTGCTGGAGCTGCACTGTCTGTTGAGGCTGCAGGGTTGTGGTCAATCATGTCAGAATGGGCACATCAAAAAGTTTGGACTCTCTTTTTGCATGTACTTTAGGGGCCTACGTTTGGTGGTTGCATCAGCCATTTTGAATGAAAGTCAGACCCCAAGCTACAGCCCACCACATCCTCCTCGGACACTCATTTATCCCATCCCGATGCAACAGCTATTCTCCCTTACACCACCATCTTGATCTTTGCACTGCTGTCTCTTGCTCATCAGTGTCCCAAACAGCTGGGGAAAGGAATAGTCTCATGCTGTCACTTCTCACTTGTAGCCCCCGTGTTTGAAGTTAATTAAAATGAAACATACAGCCTTGTACAGACACCATGACAGACCATACCTTCTCCTCATAGATCTTTTTAACACGAGCCACTGCTTGGGCCAGCTGCTCCTTCTCTCCAGTGAAGACTATCTCAGTTCTGTTGATGCTGGGTGGTGGGATATTTATGCGCGTCCCAGTCTCCTGCATGATCTCACTCACCAGCTTGTTGAAAGGACCAGCAATAAAAGGATGGTATACTTTCTCTACCTCAAGCCTCTCTACTGCACGCTTATCCTGGAAAATAAAATCACATTTTTATACATACAAACTCACACACACTATAGTATTGCAAGAAAATAATATGGGACTTTTGCATATGCCTCCTACTTCTGTAGATCCTCATTCTGAAACTTTATTTCCCTTTATCACATGGTATCTGTGCTGGGACTGACTGGGGGGTGGTGGAGGATGTTGGATGAGTAACGTTAAACTTGTCAGAAGTGCGAGGAAGAAATGACCTTCAAGGCAGAAGGAATTAAGAACAAAGAATCCAGGAGTAGAAATAGAATAAAATTGAGGTGAAAAATGATGCAACAAAGTCAGCTGATTTCATATATTTTAACAAGTGTTCAAATTTAACAATCCATGTGAACCAAAAACTTGGTGATTATGTAGGAAATTTAGACTGGATTACGATACTTCATTAACAACATTGCTTGCCACATTGTGATAACTGCAGAAATTGAAATTACCAATGTGATCGTCATCATGAAAATGGTGTAAATGCATGCATGCATGCATAAAAGTTATCTCTCATTAGAAAAATCTAAGGAGCCAGAGGGGAACTGTGCCTACTACAGGAAACTGAAGCAGTCATCAATATATAAAGAAGCCTAGAGGGCAAATGGCCAGATTTTCAGAGTGACTTTTTATATTGTTTTCCCTTACAAAAGAAGTGTTAGATTAACAGCGTATTATATACAGTACTTTGATTCTACACAATGATTCACATACAAACTTTGATTGTGAATCATCTAGAAACTTTAATCCTCAACAGGCGTATCAGAAATAATTCTGATGGATTTTAACAGAACTTGATTTTAGTTAGTCAGAGGATTATAAATTGTCATGAACATTAAAACAGCAATCCTCTTGTAACATGCAGTATCTTCATAAAACAATTAAATTTGGGAAGTACTTTTCAAGCAATTCATTGCTCTACATAGCTTTGGATGAGGTCCAGCTTGGCCTGCAGAATGCTCCCTTAGAAAAAGGATTATTTGATCTAGTGTTTCCAGAATCACTTCAGCATTTCCAGAACCAAAAATGTAGTTTACCTGCTCAGCAGAAATCAAAAGGATCTCATGTCGAGCTTTCTCAATCCCTTCCTTGGTGCCAGTGATCTTGATCTGGTTGCTGGGGTCATCCGGGCGGGGGATCTGGATTTTTGTGGCAGTTTTGAGCTCAAGGTCCTGTAACTTCTCTCCATTTTTTCCGATGACAAAGCGATGATGCTCTTTGGGAATAGCAACTGTTGCTGAAGCCTATAGAAAAGAGCATGTACTAGAATGAAACCACACTTTAACTCAACAACACAGATGCATTTTCATCAACTAATTCAGTACAAAATTTTGCTTTTAAATTTAAAGTTTCTGGCAACAGAGGAGGAAATCTCTCCTATGATATTATAGAGTAGCAATGGAAAAGAGTATTTGTCAAATTTCACCACTACAAACAAGTATTAGGGATATAGGGTTTGCCCATATATTACACAGAAACAAATTGAGACACTTCAGGTAAGTGGGAGGGGAGCTGCATGTTGCACTGCTTCCCCCAATTTTAAAATAAATCAAAATCCTGCCCTGTCCTCTCATGTATCCATCCTATTCACTGACATTTATTCAACTGTATTCAAGATAACCCTAATTCTGGCATAAGAATCCATCCATCCATCCCCCATTCTCAAAGTGATAAACTCCAGCATAAGCTTTATTGCTGCATATATGAACAAGATGAATGAAAGTCAGTCCAATGGAGGAATACCATTTATTTGGTCACTGCACTAGTTACCTACTGGTTTCCAGGTACAACTCAAAGTGTGGAGTCCTTGGTGCTCTCTGAGCCTTGTTGTTTTCTTGCAGACGTTTCATTGCCAGGCTAGGCAACATCTTCAGTGCGAAAAGGGAGTGGAACTTGCTCTCTGTTTATATACTCTTCGATTGGTACAACTCAAAGTGCTGGTTACTACCTATTACCTATAATGCTCTTTATGGCTTGGATCCCAGCTACTTTTGAGACTCTCTTCTCCAAGTTGAATTTGCCCATCCTGTGTATTTCAGTCAGGAAAGCATACTGGGGATTCCCACCCTCCATGAGGCTAGGACCCTGGGACCCTGGAAAGAGACCTTTTCCATGGCTAGCCCAGCCTTATGAAACAGCTTTCCCTCCAAAGTTAGGATACCTCCTCCCCCATTAACTTGCTTTTAGCATTTTTCTGTCTTGTTATTAATTTATATGGCCATCCATCCCAAACATAATGACTCTAGGTGGCTAATAGAAAATAAAAACAATAAAAAAACAAAAATGGGAGCTGAGATAAAACCAACCAACCTCATCAATATAACCAAGATACGGGCTAACCACGCAACCCGGGCTTATTTTTATAAAGTACCCAAAGTCTTATGACAGAGATGGTACAGAAAATACAGAGGGGCAAAAAAGTATTTAGTCAGCCACCAATTGTGCAAGTTCTCCCACTTAAAAAGATGAGAGAGGCCTGTAATTGACATCATAGGTAGACCTCAACTATGAGAGACAAAATGTGAAAACAAATCCAGACAATCACATTGTCTGATTCGGAAATAATTTATTTGCAAATTATGGTGGAAAATAAGTATTTGGTCACCTACAAACAAGCAAGATTTCTGGCTCTCACAGACCTGTAACTTCTTCTTCAAGAGGCTCCTCTGTCTTCCACTCATTACCTGTAGTAATGGCACCTGTTTGAACTTGTTATCAGTATAAAAGACACCTGTCCACAACCTCAAACAGTCACACTCCAAACTCCACTATGGTGAAGACCAAAGAGCTGTCGAAGGACACCAGAAACAAAATTGTAGACCTGCACCAGGCTGGAAAGACTGAATCTGCAATAGGCAAGCAGCTTGGTGTGAAGAAATCAACCGTGGGAGCAATAATTAGAAAATGGAAGACATACAAGACCACTGATAATCTCCCTCGATCTGGGACTCCACGCAAGATCTCACCCCGTGGGGTCAAAATGATCACAAGAACGGTGAGCAAAAATCCCAGAACCACACGGGGGGACCTAGTGAATGACCTGCAGAGAGCTGGGACCAACGTAACAAAGGCTACCATCAGTAACACACTACGCCGCCAGGGACTCAGATCCTGAAGTGCCAGACGTGTCCCCCTGCTTAAGCCAGTACATGTCCGGGCCCGTCTGAAGTTTGCTAGAAAGCATTTGGATGATCCAGGAGAGGATTGGGAGAATGTCATATGGTCAGATGAAACCAAAGTAGAACTGTTTGGTAGAAACACAACCGTGTCGTGTTTGGAGGAGAGAGAATGCTGAGTTGCATCCAAAGAACACCATACCTACTGTGAAGCATGGGGGTGGCAACATCATGCTTTGGGGCTGTTTCTCTGCAAAGGGACCAGGACGACTGTTCCGTGTACAGGAAAGAATGAATGGGGCCATGTATCGTGAGATTTTGAGTGCAAACCTCCTTCCATCAGCAAGGGCATTGAAGATGAAACGTGGCTGGGTCTTTCAGCATGACAATGATCCCAAACACACCGCCCGGGCAACGAAGGAGTGGCTTCATAAGAAGCATTTCAAGGTCCTGGAGTGGCCTAGCCAGTCTCCAGATCTCAACCCCATAGAAAACCTTTGGAGGGAGTTGAAAGTCCGTGTTGCCCAGGGACAGCCCCAAAACATCACTGCTCTAGAGGAGATCTGCATGGAGGAATGGGCCAACATACCAGCAACAGTGTGTGCCAACCTTGTGAAGACTTACAGAAAACGTTTGACCTCTGTCATTGCCAACAAAGGATATATAACAAAGTATTGAGATGAACTTTTGATATTGACCAAATACTTATTTTCCACCATAATTTGCAAATAAATTCTTTCCGAATCAGACAATGCGATTGTCTGGATTTGTTTTCTCATTTTGTCTCTCATAGTTGAGGTCTACCTATGATGTCAATTACAGGCCTCTCTCATCTTTTTAAGTGGGAGAACTTGCACAATTGGTGGCTGACTAAATACTTTTTTGCCCCACTGTATATTAAACAAACAAACAAACAAACAAACAAACAAGACAGGTCTATGAACCATGTTCATATTTTAACACAGGTTTAAGCAAAAACCTCTTTTAGTTCCTTTTTAAAATGGGCTACTAAAACTGGCCAGTGTGGGATAATACAATAAAGAGCTTTCATTTACCAGAAAGGCTTATGGCACAGCTTTCCAAACTGTGTGTCGTGACACTTTAGTGTGTCACAACACAGTTTGGTGTGTCGCCACACAACTCAGAAGCGGCGGGGGCGGGGGCGTGTATGGTGGCGGCAGCAGCGCGCCATCAGCGCTTCTGTGTTTTAGCGGAGGCCGCCGCCACCATACACGCCGCCGCCACTGCGCGCCCCCCTGCACCGCCACCACCGGTGTGTTGCCAACGGCGGCAGATTGGAAAGCACTGGCTTATGGAATTAACCAAAGTACTCAAGGTCTTGATGATAAAGCCCTGAACAAACCCCACATGCTGTCACAAAAGTAGATAGGCTAAAATTTCTCCCAGATATTTTTTAAGCCAATAGGTACATTCATAATACTGAGAGTGCTCTGTTCAAATGACTGTCACAAAAGAGCTGACAAAATGGCTACCACTGTGGGTACAACAAGATACCACTTATTTTAAAGAACATTTTAAAAAGAGTATTCTGACCAAGAATCTAAAAGCAAGGCAAAGGCTTGGTTTGAGGTCACAAAAATAGAAATACTTATTTGAATCCATAATTCTGAGCTGAAGTTACTAGTATGATCTCTTTTCCAATTTGAACATTTGCAATTAATCCTCTGGTTTCGATTTTGAGATGTGGGTGAAACACTGAAAATTAACTCAGCTGTTTGAACAAACACTATTCTGTTTTAAAAACATGTCCACATGACAACATTCTCATTTTCAAAGTCAGTGCAAAAGCAAGGAATAAAAATGTAACAAAAGAATCATCTGCAAGTTTGAGGCATCTTATGTTTACTTGTAAATTACTTTAAGAACCCTCAGTTAAAATAAATTTAATGTGGGTCTAAGGTAACTGATCAAACCTTGAAACCCTTGCCTCTAGATCAGAGCTTTCCAAACTGTGTGTCGCGACACAAAAGTGTGTCACCACACACAGCGTGGTGTGTCGCCACACCACCCGGAAGCGGCGGCGCGCCCCTCCCGCGCCGCCACCGTGCGCGCGCGTGTCGCCGCCGCCGGGTGTGTCGCCAGCGGCGGCACTTTGGAAAGCCCTGCTCTAGATTATATTACTTTATAAGAACACAAGTCCATCCATGCCAGCTTTCTGTTTCCAATAGTTAGTAATACTGCTTAGTATCTCTGCATATGGAATTTTCATTTAACCAACAAACCTATTTTTGTAAATTGGCCTAATCCTTTCTTTAAAATGAGATAGCCATTAGACTGTATTTTGTAAGAGGAAATACTGCAAGTTATTTATGTATTCTGTGTACTACGCAATACATTCTTTCATCTGCTCTGAACATCTCTCACTAAATGACCCCTAGGATTCTGAGGGAGGAGGAACAGAAAGAATTTCCTTTTCCATACCATTCTTGGATTTTTATCAACTTCTATCATGGCTACTTCCTTGCCTTGCCTTGCTACTTCCTTTCCTAAACAACAACAACAACAAAGCCTGAATACTTGTAACTACCATTATGAATTATTAAATAATTTAGTAACACACAACAAATTTAAATGTTTCAAGGTATATTCTGCCTCCACTTTGGCAATCTTTTAGGGCAAAATCTCCAACAAGCAGATTGCGTGTAGTATGAAACACGTCTTCTGAAATGGCACCTATAACAGAAGCAATATCTTTCCCAAGGCAATGCAGAGAATCTGATCTTACCATTCAATTTCTAAGAGAAAAAGAATGCTGTATATAGTTGTGTCTATTGTTGAAATCTTTTCCTCTTAAATTAGACAGAAGCAATATGTTTTGCCAACTTTGCCAAAAAAGACAGGAATCTACTTTTTTTAAATCACAGCATTAATTTTCAGAAGGGGAAAAGTTTGCACCCCCCAAAGGATCAGGTTTTAATGCAAGGTATATGGGAAGGCCAGAAATAAAGCTGTGGACTGGAAGATATGTCTGAACTTTATTTTATGGGAAGCCTGGCATTCTTTCAGCCTACTTTTTGGGCTCTTAAGATACAGTACATATATGAGTTGGTTCTCAAAATAAACTAGCCTTGCCTCTATGGGCACCACGCCTTGAAATCTCCACTGCAGAATAATATCATATAAGGAGAATCAAATCACTCACCTGGGTCTGAAGCCGAGCTACAATCTCCTTCCGAGCCTTCATCACTGCTTCAAGCTTGCCAGAGACCATTATTGATAGTCCCTGATCTTTTGCAAGAGATAGCTCCAGGTGAGCCCCTGTCTTCTGCATGATGTCTAAGCAGATTTTGGCTTGCTCTCCTTCCCCAAACTGGTTCATATCCTTGTACTTCCTCTCTTCTAGTGGCACATGGAATACCTGCTCATGTGAAACAAACGTTGGTTCAACTTGAAACTTCTAAAAAGATACCCTCCCTCTCTCAGTTCTGCAGTCAGTTCTACAACAAATAATTTTGCTGCAATCTTAAACCTACTTATTTGGGAGTGAATTCTGGTGAATTCACTTAAATTTACAGGGCTGAATTTCTGGGAACAAAATGTTGCATAAATACAGGAACTTACCATTCCATCCCCTCAAGGAAATACATTTAACTTTTCACTTTAAGTTATTTTTAATACATTAGCACAGGAGTAACACTGTAGCATCTCATTTCAAAGACACAATGTCATTCACTAAATGGGACCAATACACAGAAGATGCCTCACTGTACAACTAAAGAATTCTCCACAACTGCACGACAGCTATAAGCTGGCCTCTCCCAAGGAAAGGCCTTAGGCTTAGTCAGTTCTTCTGCTTACATTTTCCCTCCCACAATACTATGCTAGTGAGAGAGGTGACTAAAAAAATCCTGAAGGACTTTCTTTCTAAATGACTGAACAGGGTTTCACACTGAAGAAGAGGAGAAAACACTCTTTGTACTGACCTGAGTGATAACAGAAGCCTTGATTGGTCGGATTTTACTCCAGGCACCAGCAGGTTCCTGGGCTGGCTCCAAACATGCTTTCTCAGGGAGAGGGGGGAAGGCATCTTTGTATGTTGGAGGATCATTCTCTTCTTCAGCATTTAAAGCTGTAACTACAGTGGAGAAAGCAAGGAAACAAAGAATGATTTTATAGACAATGGTCAACAGATTACACCAACTCTTCCTCCACCTTCTGATAGTTTTTTTTTAAAGGTTCCCCCCGCACATTTGTGCAGTCGTATAAATGCAGTCGTGTATTAATCTGTTCTACACTAGCCATAGGTGATATTTATTTAGAATTGTGAGTGAACTGAGATTCCATGGATCAATTGTTTAAATTAATCACAGTTCTTAAATTCAATGTTATTTTATTTACATATTTTATTTACATACCGCCCAGAGTTCCCCTGTGGGGAGATGGAGCGGTATATAAATTGAAATATAAATAAATAAATAAATAAATATTCCTATAATTTAGGCCAGTGTTTCTCAACCTTGGCAATTTTAAGATGTGTGGACTTCAACTCCCAGAATTCTCCAGCCAGCTGGAGAATTCTGGGAGTTGAAGTCCACACATCTTAAAATTGCCAAGGTTGAGAAACACTGATTTAGGTTATACCGTTATAATATCACAGGTTTTAACACCTTTCTATTCTCTGGATAATAACTGATGTTATTGTACTAAAGAACAATTAAATATAAGAAATTAGGCAGGTTTTGGCCTATGTTATGCCTTCCTGAACTCAGTACTATGAAGGCCAGATATACTGTAGGTATCTGTGAATGGCAACATGATAATGCCTGAAGATAATTTTGGCAACTGCTTCCTCAAAATGAGGGTCTCTATCCATTAATCTTGCCTCAAGTTATATAGTCTATAGAAGCCTTCCTTAGCTTGGTCTCTCCAGCTGACATTGGTCATACTAGCAGGATGGCAGATGGTGGGAGCTGTAGTCTAGCATCTGGAGACTATTATTTGGGAAGGAATGGTCTATTATGTATAAAATATGCTATATAGAGAGAAAATGAATGAAGAGTATAATGCACAGAGATGTCTCTAAAAATAGCTTAACAAAATTGAAAAAATGGGTATCTATAGATTATATAACCTATGCTCCAAGAGCTTCTCAATGCCCTTATATTTTTATTAATCTAATTACTGATTTTATTGTCCTTCCAAGAATCAAAGAACAAGAAGTCTTAACCATCCTCCTGCAAGAAACAAAGTAATTAAACAGCAGCAAGTTACTATTTCTGTGCAGCTGTTATCACATGGGATTTTGCAATAACCTTGTTTTGCTGTTTTACCTTTCACTTGCTGCTGAGCAAGGCCACTGCGATGTTCAGCAAAACTTTCCTGGGTCAAAACTGCCACGGAGCTCATGGTTGATTTCCCACCCACACACAATCCGGGTATGCCACTGACGGTAGGAAAGAAGAGAAACTGTCATTATAACTCCCAGTATGGTACCATTAAAAAAGGAAAGAGAAAAAAATAGGAAAATATATTATAACAGAAGGACCATTTTTAGCCGCTTCTTTGGACGATGTACAATTGACCTTGGTCAAGCAGACAAGGGAGATCTCTTCCAAGCCACAACACTCTCAGGGTACAATTTGTCTATACTGTAGTAGGTGCCCTAGTTTATTTAGTAAAAGACTGATACAATGAAATTGTTTGTTTCTCTTTTATTAGTCTTCAAAGAGATGAAATGTTTTTGCAACAACATCACAGCACTTATTTTAGTAATGGACATGAAGTGCTATCATAATCTCTTCCTACTGGGTTAAAGATCCAAGATGCAGATAAGATTTGCAGTTGTTTTTATATTTAAGAATATTGGATTTTTTAGCTTTACTAAATATGAAATGAAAAATGATGCCTCGAAAACATACACCTCAGAAACGTGAGGCTTGAAACTAAACAGAGGACAAGGCTGCACACACAGGCTCTCTCATCATCCTTCACACAGAAAGCAATGTCCTGGATTACACAGAGAGGTTTACTCTCATTTAAGTGAACATTAGTATAGCTCCCCGTCTGACTTTCCAACTAAATGGGTGGTGATCTAGGAGAGTAAGGGGCAGCTTCTATGTAGTTTCAAGCCCTTGCACATTCAGATAAATATGTGAAGATGGCTTCAATCAGTATCTCTTTGGAATATCTATCATAATTAGTACCTTCCTACCCTGGACACCTTCCAAATATGTGTACTTTAACTTCCAGAATTCTCAGTGATAAAATTGGCCAGGGAATCCACACATCTAGAGAGTGATCAAGCTAGGAAAGACCATAGAAAAGTACTATAGATCCAACCATACTATACAGTACCTCACACAAACAGCCTTTGTATGCTGGAATGCCTAATCTTTCTGGTTTGAGAGAATGCCATAGTATTATTTCTGGACATGGGTGAGTCCTGCCCATGCAAACAGCCAGACCAAGACAATAAAGTTAGGTGGAGCATTAATTCCAGCGTAAGAATGGACTTTGGCCTAAAATGTCCCTTCTGAAATATTAAATCTGGGTATACAGATATGTATGTGCATAAGTACCAGTTCACATGCAAGACTGTAAGGGGAGAAGAGGCCTACATGAGCCAAAGACTCATTTACACAACTATTTTATATATGAGAAATCTGTGTGGGAAACCTTAAACTTTAATAGCTAACAAAATTCCTTGCCTTCTAGATTGGGGCATTTTCCTATCAAAGACACTATAAAGCTTCTCCCATGAGCTTTCCAATTCATGATCAGCACTGCTGTATATGAAACAATATTCTGAACTGACATTTCATCACTGAAACTCTGTATTAAAGAAAATGACTTTGCTAGCTCATCAGCCAGACTAATATATCAGGAAGAGCCAGTTCTAGATACATCAGAATATAGTTGTCCAATTTCTAATAAACAGTAATGCAACCAACATTCACTTCCTGTTTATGGCAACAGGAATTAAAGAGTACCTCAAGGCAATCAGGTAATAGGCTATACAGATAAATTCTACCTAGCAGTACTTTGAATCCAATTAGACAAAGTTAGCATTCATGAACCTCATGGAGGTGCTTAAAAAAAAACATCCGGGAAATTGTTTTTAAAATATACAGTATACAGTATGTTCCATAAGCTAATAGTTTTGCTTTCCTTCTTAATCAATATATTAGGAATAGAATACTTCAATTTGATTTGTCTGAAGAAAAAGGTATAGCTAATAACTATCTGCAAAGTTGTGTAGGCTTTGATAGCTATGGGCTGGTATTTACCAAAAATTAATCATTTTATATATACTGAAGAAGCTAGCTTTCAAACAATTTTAAAAAAAATCAAAATTCTTGTCCATATTGCACAAATGACTCAGGATGGGGTGCTTTTTTGCTACGGTGTTTCACATTTGGCTAAGTTTTTCCAGTTCTGTAAAGGTGAGATGTGATGCATAAATGCAAATTTTATTAGTCTGAACATAACAAAGATGCACTAAATATTCTACTTTAAAACCACTTTGTGATGCTGGTAATTGGCACATTACGTATATCTTGTGGACTCCATGAACAATTGATGGGCACTACTAAGGCCAAGTGTTGAAAGGGATCTCAGGCCAAATCTGTAAACTTACCAGCTAAATGGTCAGTAGCCAGAAAGTCCGTCCTGTGAACTGCCTGTTTTTCAGCCTGCCAGCTTCTGTTACAGGGAACAAAGGTACTCAGCTTTGGCAATATTATTACATATACAATAATACAACCTAATTGGCCTGAAAATCAGTTGAGTAAAGTTGAGACAGACTAACACAAACTGTACATTATTTTTTCAATATCTGTGATCTATTTTTCAAACAAGAGTAATTCTACTCCAGGACAAGAAGACAAGGTGTTATATCTGTTCATTAACATTTCAATGCCCCACAGTTCAAAAGTCCTGGCAAAAGTTGTTTTTTAGAGTTCATTTAAATGAGCCTATACTGTGAAACTTGGATGTGGGGCAGGTTGAACAACTGTAACAGAAGGATGTTTATAAATAGTTTTGAATCATCTTTAAGAGAAGTATCAAATAGGATTCCTCAGGTTTCCATCCTCAGCTGAGTGCTATTCAACAACTTTAAAAATGACCTAGAGCAGAGCTTTCCAAACTTTTCATGTTGGTGACACACTTTTTAGACATGCATCATTTCGCGACACACTCTTACAGCACGGCATCATTTCACGATACACTCTTACAGCAGGGCACAAGGCAGGCACTAGGACCTGTGCGGAATCACAGCAGCTTTGGAGGCAGCCAGGCACAAGTCAGGCGCTAGGACCTGCGCGGAATCCTGGCAGGGCTCGGAGGCGGCAGCAGCAGCCGCGACACACCCAGACACTGCAACTGACACACTAACGTGTCCCGACACAGAGTTTGGAAAGTTCTGCTGTACAGTGTGTTATCTACACAATTAATCTCCAACAGCAGGATACACTTCTCTTTGAAAAACATTATTTAGAAAGGCCAGTTTCAGAAAATCCCTAAATCTAGTCATTTAGTTGAAAAGTTTGGACTTAAAAGGTGTCTATTGCCCTAGTGCAGGGGTCGGCAAACTTTTTTTGCCGGGAGCCATTTTGACATGCTCATGCACATTTTGAAGTGCTCGAGAGCCAGGGGGCGGGGTTTGCGGGCGGGGGCCAATCGCGTGGAAGGGGGAGGGGTTTGCGGGCGGGAGCCAATCGCGTGGAAGGGGGCGGGTTTTGCGGGCGGGAGCCAATCGCGTGGAAGGGGGCAGGGGGCTCACGGAGGGAGGGGGTGCAGCCAGCGGCTCCGCGAACCCGGCCCGGCCGCCGCACCGGGAGTGGCGGGGAAACAGCTGCCACCCTCCGCTACCCAGAATATCGTGGGGCAAAGGGAAACCTGCCCGGAGGGGTCATCAGGAGCACAGGATCCGGCCCCAGCCCAGCCCGGCCCGCAGCTTCGGCGCCCTCCCCTCGCCATCGCGAAAGTCCCAGGCGACTGTGGCCCGGGGATCCTGCCGCAGATGGGAAACCCCGGGCCGCACACCCTCCGCCACCGCCGCGACCAGCGAGGAGGAGGGAGAAGGAAGAGGAGACAGAAGGGGAAACGGAGAAGGAATTTTTAGGAAAAGGGAAAAGAGAGAAACGCAGGAGCAGCTGCAGGGGCATCAAGACCTTGCAAGCGTGGCGGGGAGAGGGGAGCCCTTCTCAGCCCTTTTGCACGCGCACGCACACCTCTACACCTCCTCAACCCTTTTGCACACGCACACACGCCCGCTCCCAGGTGGCTGCCCACCATTTGCTAAAACGCCTCCAGCGAAGACCTCCTCCTGCGCGCCTGCAGCAACGCGGGCAAAAGGGGAGCGGGCGTGTGCGTGTGCAAAAGGGTTGAGGAGGTGTAGAGGTGTGCGTGCGCGTGCAAAAGGGCTGAGAAGGGCTCCCCTCTCCCTGCCACGCTTGCAAGGTCTCGCCTACCACTTCTCCCCGGGGCGTCTGCAAAGGGGCGCGCCACTCGCCCCGCGCCCATCGCTGCAAAGGGCATCTCCCCTGCCATTTACCCGGACGTTCAGGCGCCACAGCAAGAGCGGTGGAGGGGCTCTGCATCCGGAGGCCCGGCTGCACGCTCACCACCGGAGAGGAAGAGGAAACGCGGCCCCTCCCCAGTGACAGGCGCGCACCCTCTTCCAATGGTTTCTCTCCTCCCTTCTGGGAAGCGGATCTCGGTCAGTAAGCCTTAAGCCTCAGTACCTCCGCCGGGAAGAAAGAGCGGCAGGCAGAAATCTCTCTGTTTCTCTCAGAATGAACCAGGCTTGCGGCCGATGGAGCAACAGCAGAAGTTGATATTGCTCCTCTGCTTACCAGCGCCTGAATTTTGCTCCATCGGCCGCAAGCCTGGTTCTTTCTGCGGCTTGGGGCCAAGAGATGCCTGGGGGCGACCACCTCCCCGGTGAGAGATTTCTGCCTGCCTGCCGCGCGCTGATTGGTGAAGGTGTCCTTCCTTCTGAGCCTCCACCAATCAGCGTCTGTTTCTTCCCCAGGGTTCGCTCTGCTTCCGGAGACCGGCTTTCCGGATGTCGGGCGGCAGACAGAGAGAGAGAGCCAGAGCCGAGGGGCCAAAGAGCCAGATCTGGCTCGCGAGCCGCCATTTCCGACCCTTGCCCTAGTGCAATCCCGCATTTATTGACACATACTTGTCTAAGAAGTTTGCATTTCATCCCCACATAAAATACCCATTCCACAAATGTTATCCAATTTTGTGAAAGAAATACAAAACTATGCCTACTGATTTTCAATGACTCCTAACAGAAGATAAAGATTTGGATGTGAATCTTAGACTGAACAGGAATCTGTAAATCAATTTGAAATAAACAAAACTACTTTTTGAATAATTTAAATGGGGTCCAAATTAAGTATGTGTGTTTGTGTGTGTGTGTGTTCTGAAATTTCAAATTAGTAAAAACATCTCCAACTGTGTGACTTGGAGAAATTAACAGATAAAAGAGGTATTTTCTTAAAATCAGATACTGAAAAAATGCACAGCTTTATGGACTTAAATACATTACACACCAAATAACAAAGATGAATTTATGCTCTTTTGTATACTCAGCATCTTGAAAAATGTGCTACTATAAGTCATAAGAACTCCCACCTAATCAGAGAGAATTTTGTAGTAAACAAATAGATAGTTGATAGATTTTCTGTTGTTAGATGTTTAACTACAATTACCTGTGCCACTGGGAAAACCTGCTCAAACCAGTTTACATAAGGCAATAGCAAAGGAATCTGATCAGTGTTTATGGGCATGGCTACTACTGGGTTTGAACACTGGGTTAAAGTTACATGATAGCCAGATTTCTGTGAAAGTTGGGCATAATGCTGACAATAAAACTGGAAAAATCTATATGGTGAGAAGATATATAGATGACTACAGTTAATTGGTTTACTGTGAACAAACCTGGAATAAACTATGTTCTCCCCCACAAAAACAAGTCAGGATAAACTAGAAAATTATGTATTCTGCTACAGTCAATACTAAATATTTATGGCTCATTCATACCTGTCACTACCTCAAAGAGGGTTCAGTAGGAAATCAATGTAGCATCTATGTTACTGAAGAAGTACTGCTGTTAATGCACGTGGCTTTGCTCAGGTTTACAGAATAATCTGCCCTATAACCCTGAGCAGGATAATACCATCAGGCTCAGAATATTACCCGTTTCTCAATTCATTTTAAACAAACTCTTTAGACCTCCAGGAAAAAATACGAGTACTTCAAATTTAGCCATGATCAACAGAACTGGCAAAGCTGCAAAATAGATACTGGGTGTTCTTTAATATGCATTTACAGATAGTCCTCGCTTAACATCTGTTCATTCAGCGACTGTTTGAAGTTGCAACAGCGCTGGAAAAAATGGGCTTATGACCGGTCCGTGAAGTTCTGGCCATCACAGTGCCCCCATGGTCGCATGAACAAAATTTGAGCCTGCCTGCATTTATGACCTCCACCCCTGCCACCCCACCCCCCACCCCTAGCCTAGCTGACCTTTGTCATCTTCACCTGCCTCCCCTCCGCTGGGCTCACCATCCTGGCCATGCAAGGGGGAGGTACCGTGAAAACATCCCACAGGCCCGCGGATGACAGCTGCGGGGGGGCAGGTGCTGCAGGAGGGTGCTAGGGAGCAAGGGCAGGTGTGTGCCACACACTGCTACCTGCCGGGACCTTCTTTCGCGCCACCTTTTTTCACAGTGGTGTGGCCAGGGCCTTCTTTCATGCCGGCGCAGCTGGGGCCTTCTTTCATACTGGCATGGCCAGGCTTTCTTTCACATGCTGACTAGGTCCTTCGTTTGCGAAAGGACACAGCCAGCGCACGAAACAAGGACCTGGCTGGTGCAAAAAAAGGCCAGTGGAAAACAAGGCCCCAGTCAGTAGTGGCCCATGGTGTGGTGGGCACAACGGCAGGCAGCAGGGGGCCAAAAGGGGAGAGATGGGGGGGAGATAGGTGGGTGGGAGGAGGTGAAGTGGAGGCAGCCTCCTACCTTCTTCCAAGAATGGCTTGGATCCAGGTGGGTCCTCGCCTAACGACTGCGTGGGATTCACTCAACGACAGCAACTGGGACTATCACTAAGCAGGGTGGTCACGTGACATTTCGCTCAACGACCACATCGTTTAGTGACAGAGTTGCCAGTCCCAATTAGGGTCGTTAAATGAGGACTACCTGTATTAATACAATCTGCCAAATACCAACATACAGCCAAGACATATATTTTGCCTTTTTCCAGTTCTAACATTTTCTTCAGAATTTTGAACAGCCAGGTTTAATGGTCTATGTTCTGAGTCAGACCAAATTAGATTCAAGATATTTCAGTGCTGTAACTTACGATTTGCCCAACAGGAATGTAAACCTGTAGCATAGCTCTTGTCCTCAGAAAAATGGCATGTATTTGCCTGACAATTAACACCAGAAACTTAAATGAATGTATTTACAAAGAAAATAAAAATTCCTGATGTCCTCAGAATCTATCCTAAGTAAAAAAAAGTGTCTAAACTTACCTACCCTTTGATGTGTTAACTTAATCTAGTCACTTAAAACATTTTTAGATTAAAATTGTAAGAGACAACACACATCATTGACATATGGCAGCTACAGGGATAGTAACTCCCGATCCTGGTTCGGGAGGCCCTCCGAACAGTCACTCATGCCCTTGTCATCTCCCATATAGATTATTGCAACGCGCTCTACATGGGGCTACCCTTGAAGAGTATCCGGAAGCTTCAGCTGGTCCAGAATTCAGCACATGTAACACTGCTACTCCGTGAGCTGCACTGGGTACCGGTTTGCTTCCGGATTCAATTCAAGGTGTTGGTTATCACATTTAAAGCCCTACATGGCATGGGACCAGGGTATTTGAGGGACCGTCTTCTCCCGACCACATCTACCCGCCCCACCAGATCATGCAGGGAGGGCATGCTTCGGATCCCTTCTTTAAAAGAATTCCATCTAGCGGGGTCCAGGAGGCGTGCCTTCTCTGCAATAGCACCCGCCCTGTGGGATAACTTGCCCCCTGAGGTGAGACTGGCACCGTCGCTCCTGGCCTTTAGGAAGTCCTTGAAGACCTGGCTCTGCCGCCGTGTCTGGAGTGAAGGAAATGATAGTTCCTCCTGGGGGTGGTTGGCTTAGTGGTTTCCCTCCTTTTAAGAACAGACCATCTTTTGGATTTTTATTTTTTATTTTTATAGTAGTTTTAAATGTATAGGTTTTATCTTTTATATTGTGGTTGTAAACCGCCCAGAGTCTACCATGGTAGAGATGGGCGTGGATAAATCCAAATAATAAATAAATAAATAAATTTCAGTCAATCTGGGACACCAGAGAATTAGGTAAGGCTGGGCCTTCTGAACTCATAATACTCCAATAGGAAAGGTACAGAAAGATCATTGAGATCTGACGCAATCTTGATTCTTTCTTTCAGATATTATTTGACTATAATGAGGTGTACAGAAAAATTAAAAATGAACCTGACTAATTGTCTAAGAAAAGTTTAGGAAGCCTTGTTTGATGGTTCAGATAAACCCTTTTTATAATTAAAAAATATAACAGAAAAAGGAAAGTCCTATTCTACAATGAAATAAATTAACCACCAGGATGTTCACCACAAGGGCTAATACAAGCATGTGCGACAGAAAAAGGAAAGGATGACATGAAATGTGTTTTCATTATACTTATATGCCAACTATTCAGAGCAAAGCTTTTCCACAGACATTTTACAAAAGGCAACTCATTATATCTTCCAGCAGGATGAATTTACTATGATGTTTCTCAAGTAAAATCCACTTCTGGTGCTTTTCCCCACAGGAGACTTTGGACAATGAACCACTCTCTAAGGCAGAGCTTTCCAAACTTTTCATGTTGGTGACACACTTTTTAGACATGTATCATTTCACGACACACTCTTACAGCAGGGTATCATTTTGCGACACACTCTTACAGCAGGGCATAAGGCAGGCACTAGGACCTGCGCAATCACAGCAGGTTTGCAGGCAGCAAGGCACAAGGCAGGGACTAGGACCTGCGCAGGGCAGGTTTGGAGGTAGCAAGGCACAAGGCAGGCACTAGGACCTGCGTGGAGCAGCAGCCGTGACACACCCAGACACTGCAGCTGACACACATGTGTCCCGACACACAGCTTGGAAAGCTCTGCTCTAAGGAAAGAACATGGATAATTGAGAAAGCAAAGAAAAAAAACTGAATTGAATATTAGGTAAAGGCTCCCCTCGCACATTTGTGCAGTCATGTCCGACTCTAGGGGCCAGTGCTCATCTCCGTTTGTTAGCCGAAGAGCCAGCGTTGTCCGAAGACGCTTCCACGGTCATGTGGCCGGCATGATGTGCATGGCACGCTGTTACCTACCCACCGAAGTGGTACCTATTCATCTACTTGCATTTGCATGCTTTCGAATTGCTAGGTTGGCAAGAGGAATTGAATATTACAATGACAAAAAACCCCTAGATTTCCATATAAATGAAAACTATTAGAAACACAAAATGCCAAGTAAAGGAAAGAAATTTATACTTAAATAAATTTGGTCAAAAAAGCTCTGCTCTGTAAGAATGAGGTAAAAAATAGGGAAGGGAAGGGGAGCTCAGATGAAAGGGCCGCAAATCAATCAATCAGAAACTTGAAACTCCAAGGACACATTTGAGAGCTACATACTATAGATATAGGCTATTCATGTACAATGCATATAATGAAACTGAGATAATGTGCAGACACAACTATTAACATGAGAAACAGATCAATGGCAAATCTCACTAGAGTTAGCCAGTTGTGCATGTCAAATGAATACCTACCCATTCCAGTATTCTAAACATCCAAATTTTCAGTCATTTTTCTCTCATTGCCATGCATGAATCTTACATACATGACGGGGGAATAACCGTACCTTCCACTTTCTACACCTCTAGAAAATATGGGGCAGTTGCTAAGTTTTTCTCAAACAAATTAAAGTGTTAGAGAAATAAGGAAGTCCCAAAGTAAGAAAAAATATTAAATAATCTGGATTCAGTGAGGGAAAGTAATTACTTGGGTGAGATATTATAAAGGGATACTCACATGTCTTCAAACAAAGATTCTACTGTATTCCATTCAGAAAGGGTGGACAGCTTATTTAAGTACTGGGGCAACAATTAGAATATAAGCTCATGTGCAAATCTTAATTAAACTAATTATAAAGCAACATTAATATAGTGGAATTTAGGCCACAGAAATATTGTCTTAAGTTATGCTACTTCCTCCACTAAAGGGCCAAATAAAAACATAACTGTTTTATTGACCAGGTTGTTATAAAAAATGACCAAAGAAAAAAATGTTTTCAACTGTATGCAAGTGCTAACAATGGAGTAACAAATTTTTTGGGGCCAGGGACAAATTGTATTTATTTATTTATTAGACTTATACGGCTACCTGTCTGAGCCAGTATGGTGTAGTGGTTAAGGCATCAGGCTAGAAACCGGGATACCGTGAGTTCTACCACCTTGAGCACAAAGCCAGCTGGGTGACCTTGGGCCAGTCACACTCTCTCAGCCCTAGGAAGCAGGCAGTGGCAAACCACTTCTGAAAAACCTTGCCAAGAAAACTGCAGGGGCTTGTCCAGACAGTCTCTGAGAATTGGACACGACTGAACAGATTAAAAAAAAAAGGCTACCCATCTCATGAAGCACAACTCTGGGCAGCTCACAACAATAATAAAACCAAAAAGCAGTAAAACCAAAAGCTGGCACCTCAACCAATATTCTCCAGTACATCCAACAATACAATCCCTGGACTCCAACTTCACCCTATCCCAGCACTTGGGAGGGAAACCAGCTCTCTACGGCTTTCCAGAAGGCTAACAGGGTGGGAGCCTGCTGGATCCCAGCGGGGAGGGTATTCCACAGGGCAGGGGCTGCTACAGAAAAGACACACTTCCTAGATCCTAGATTCAATTATTGATTTAAAGCAGGTTTCCGATTTTGGGGGGGGGGGGGGGAGAGAGACTGTATATTCCTAACAAGCAGGCATACTTTTGTTGTCATTATATTTACTGATCAGCCAAAACCTAGTAACATACTACTGATCTTTTATAGAACCAAAGAGAATACAGGTAGTCCTCACTTAACAACCATTTGTTTAGTGATGGTTCGGACTCACAACTGTGCTGGAAAAAACGACTTATGATCGGAACTCACACTTACAACCGTTGCAGCGTCTCTACGGTCACGTGATCACGATTTGGGTGCTTGGCAACCGGTTCACATTTATGACTGTTGCAGCATCCCGTGGTCACGTGATCTTCCCAGCCGGCTTCTGGCAAGCAAAATCAATGGGGAACCGCGTGATTTGCTTAACAACCATGTGGTTTGTTTAATGCTCGTGGTGATTCACTTAATGACTGCTGCAAAAAAGGTCATAAAATAGGGTCAGATTTGCTTAGCAACTGAAATTCTGGGCTCAATTGTGGTCGTTAAGCGAGGACTACTTGTAATTCAAAACTTTGGACGTATAGCTCAGCAAATACTGTATAATTTTAACTGCTTATTTTCTCTATATATGAAAGGATACCAATTTATCTTACTGCTAAAATTACAATCTATGGCTTACTTATTTGAAAGCAGTATTTCTGGAATAAAGTCATTTCCTGAGATACACAGGATTGGCATGCGTTTACAAATTTTCCATAAACAAGTAATAATGTTCTAGATGACCATATTTTATTATCCTACATTAAAAGTAAATGGCCATACATCATAAACATTTACAATTTGGAGTAAATACACTGGAAAGCTCAAGTAAGTCAAACAGATAGCAAAGAACAAGTGCATACCACAAACTCTGGATCTTCTTGGTATTTCTTGGTGATGTATAGAAAGGCATCATCTTGGTTTTGAGCTAGATCCTAGGTACATTACATGTTTTGTGACCCTTCCTGTCCCAAACTGTGGATCCTTACTCCTCTTATTATTTTATGCATAGCAAATAAGATCTGCAATATTGGTTGTGATAGTTATGTATGAACATGTATTTAACATTCTAATTTCCTTTAAATATTTTTTTAATCCGTTCAATTGTGTCCGATTCTTGGAGACTGCCTGGACAAGTTGCTGCAGTTTTCTCAGCAGGGTTTTCAGAAGTGGTTTGCCATTGCCTTCTTCCTAAGGGTGAGAGAAAGTGACTGGCCCAAGGTCACCCAGCTGGCTTTGTGCCTGCAGTGGGACTAGAACTCACGGTCTCACGGTTTCTAGCCTGATGCCTTAACCACTAGCCACCAACTGGTTCTCAAACATAATTTACATTAATGTAAATTAAGAAAATAAGTCAACTTATAAAATAATTGTAGTTGGAATATATTTCAAGTTGTACTGATACATTTCTGAAAGATTCTGAGATATAATACTTTATTTTGACCAGTATGGCAGGTGAAATACCTTCACATTTTGAAATCCTCATGACATAACAATCAGTCAATCATAGATAGAATTACTTAACTGAGATGCTCATTTTATGCAACTTCTGCAATAATATTATGTTACCTATGACTCTGCAATTTGGCATATCTTTTATTTTGGTAAAGATACTCAATTTCTGTGCAACAAGCCTTTTCCCCCACAACCACCCCCCTTTTCAGATAGTTATGATTACCAAAAGCCCTGGATACTGTCAGTACTGGATATTAAAACTGGCAGAAACAGCTAAAATATCTTGACATTTCACCTTTACCCTTCTCTCTCTTTTAACTTGTTACACACAATCTACTGTCTACCTTTATTTTTTTTAATTTTTATCCTGCCTTTATTTTATTTTTTTATAAATAACTCAAGGCGGTGAACATACCTAATACTCCTTCCTCCTCCTATTTTCCCCACAACAACAACCCTGTGAGGTGAGTTGGGCTGAGAGTGAGTGACTGGTATTATGGATATATGAATTTAGCAATAAAAAAAGTTATAGCAAAATTAATTTAAAACAAATATTGCAGGGATTCATATCTCCCATCTCATTGTATTATACTGTATTGTGTAAAAGCTAGATACTCATATAAACTGGGCAATTTTTTAAAAATTTTATACACATATCAGAATGGAATATGGATTTTGTTCGTTTACATTAATCAGCAGGAAAGGAACTACTCAGAGGGTCAGAAATTTGAGATGTCAGCAGATGGCTGATCAGACTTCTGGGATTACATAGCTCCAAAACAACATACATTGCTCACTTATTTTCCATGTTTGTCCAAATAGAGAGCAAGTATTAGAAAGTTAGATACTAAAGGTACAGTTAATTATAATATTCTTTTATTCAAGTCCTACTGAGACAAGTATCATAAAAGTCAAAAGGGATGTGCTACAAAATATCCTAGTGGATTATATCCTTTGTCTCCTTCATAGCAGATGAGAAAAGAAACTTAATATAACCTTACTTTTTCCTGATTTACAGAACCAGCTCCACAAAATATGGGACACAATAATCCTTATGAAGATTGGTAACTTTAATGGTGAAAGATGGAAAAAGGCACTGAATTTGAAGCAGCCATTATATGCAATCTTCAAATGTATTGGATTTTCTGTATCATAAGTCTAAAACAGCACCAGGAAAACATGACAGAACAGCAAGTTCAGGAGAAAGGATATGGTCTTTTCTCAACCTGATTAGTTTCAGGGTGTTTTGAATTACAACTTTCATCTATCTCAGGCAGCATGATCAGTGGTCAAAGATGATGGGCATGGTAGCCTGAAAAACCCAGAGGGATACCAGATTGTAGGAGACTGAACCAATAAAGAATATTAAAGAGGTGAGTAATTGGGCATTACACTGCAAAAAGGAAGCTCGAAGATTTATGCACTGGACCCCTTGAAAATGTGAAAAGCAGCTACAAGCAGCTTAAAAGGTAAAGGTTCCCCCCACACATTTGTGCAGTCGTGTCCGACTCTAGGGGCCGGTGCTCATCTCCGTTTGTTAGCCAAAGAGCCAGCGTTGTCCGAAGATGCTTCCACGGTCATGTGGCTGGCATGACGCACGTGGAACGCTGTTACCTACCCACCGAAGTACTTGCATTTGCATGCTTTCGAATTGCTAGGTTGGCAAGAGCTGGGGCGAGTGTGGGAGCTCACTCCGTCACGCGGGACTAGGGATTTGAACCTCCAAACTTGCGATCTTCTGATCGACAAGCCTGGCGTCTTACCCGCTGAGCCACCACGCCCCTAGCACAAGCAGCTTACAATGTAGCAATTCTAAAGAAAATAAATAAATAACCAACACATAAAGATATTACTATGCTGTTTAGCAATGACCTCTACCAAGTGAGAGGCTTCTATTATTTTAGTAGGAATGATTTGTGCTCAAAACACAAAACTATGCATACACATCTAACCATTATTTAGATTTTTAACAGGGTCAGCATTTTCAAAGAGCAAGGACAAATTATGTGCTATTTCAATTTATTTTAAATGGTTAGTGTAGTATTACATATAATTAAATGCACTACAAAAAAGCTGAAACAGTATACAGCTATACTTTGAAGCTTTGCTGATTACTACAAGATCAAACAGAACAATGATCCAAATTCCTAACTATTAATTCTACAAAACCAAAATATCCAAGAAATACATAACACATTTCTCCAAAAGACCTTAGGTTAAGTCACACAGACCACAATCTCACACTTTCAAGGAAGCAAGCACTGTTGAATACAGTGGGATTTACCTTGGAACAAACATTTATAAGAAATACAGTACTCTCTCTAGACTTCAAATAGGGTAGGTTTTATTAAATACATTTTAAAATGTATTGAATACATGTTTTAAGAAACAGAGCTATACTCCACAAACTAAGCTAGGTTTCATAAAGGGACCATGGTGTATTTTACTCCCTCATCCTGTATTTCTGCTATTTATAAATCTTTTGACCCCCTTTTCATATAAAATGTGTTCTACCACTATAAACTCAACAAAGAACCTTTTCACTGAAAAAAAATCCGGGCACTGAGTTAGCCCTTATATATTTTCAGCATCCCTTCTTTAAAGCTTAACATACCTATTTAGGATGATCAGAACAAACTTCCCAAACATTTAAGATAAAAAGTAGTACATTAAGATTCAATTTAGATTACAAACATCTGTAGGCATAATCTGTCTTTTCCAAGAAATTATTTTCTAAAATACCATGCACAATCAAAAGAACAATGGTTAAAAATGAACAGAAAAGCAGGCTTGGCTCTCCCCCTGGATAAAATCATCTTCATTCAAGGAAGAAAGGTGTTTCTGGTTTAGTTCTCATAAACAGCAGATGAGGTACTAAAACTATATTCAGATTGAGTACCTTCATGATCTAAGTCATGGCTACATATTAAAATGCCAACAACATACTTACAAACAAGCTCTTCCTGGCATTATCCCAAACGTATGAGCATTGAATACATCTCAGGTCAAAATTCATACTAAGGTTTACTTGGTTTAGTTTGGTGTATGAAACCGGACCCTGTGGTCTATAAACCATGTATTGTATGAATTCAGCCAACTTGACAGGAGTAAGACTGTTTTAATCTTATTTTATTTTCTATGTGACTTATTGTGCTGTGCACTGCCCAGAACCTGTTAGAATTGAGCATGTTAGAAATTTTGCTAAATAAACAGTTGTTTATTCAACTACCTTGATAAAACTCATTAGGGATTAACATAATGTCCAATAGAAGACAAAACTGCACATACCTGATCTCTCTTCAGTATCCCTGTATGTGCTCTGTCCCACCTCCTCAATCATTAACCTTAACAGAAGGTTTTAATTCTTGTTTGCTTGAACATGAATAGAATTCTATTACAGTTCTAGATCCTAATGGGTCCAGAGCATTCTTCAAAGAAAAGGATAAAGATGGGGCAGTCATGAGTCAGCTGCCCAATTCAATTTATATTATATGTGGATGCGCCCACAGCATTTGCCAATTCCATCATTTAAAAAATTAACCAAGTAATGTGAATAATGAATGACCACATTAGTAGGGTTATTCTACATATCATAGCCCATTGATATCCAGTATTCAATAAATTATATCAGTGAGATGAGTGAATTCAATAACTAAGTAAGGCAATACCTGTGCTCCAACTGTGAGATAAACTTGAGGAACAATAATGGACTGTACAATGGAAAGACACTATCATCATCTTCAATTTCTTTTCCAACTTCCTCATCTAGTCTATAGCCCTGGGATTTCTCCCATCCAAGTACTGTCCAGATCTCACCCTACTTACCTTTTTCAAGACTAGCCAAATGTATGCATAAGTATATATTTAGAATTCTGAACTAATTATGGTGAAAGATAGATAACTAGAAATGGGCTTACATACGTGTAGACATATTCCATCCTCTATAATATTTGGACATAAACTCATCAGAAAAAAACAAGACAAACTTCCCTTTGGAATATCATCATTTACAAATCTGTTATACTGAAGAAGAAAATGATAAAATTGATCTCATTATTGTATATGTCTCATACATTCATGTATGAAAAATTGTAACATTTAATATAATTGAGTGGATATTCAGGACACACACAACAAACAGGAAAGAAGTCAAAATTCAAATTACAAATGGCTTCCCACAAAACTTTGCAAATGATCCAAGTTTTTAAAGGACCATCCATTTCAATCACATCTGCAAGAGAAGATATATTTGTTTACGGAAATAAGCTTTTTATTACATCATAAACATTAATATTTAATGAACAGTCAAATAAGGAAGGATAGGAAGTAATAATTCTGATTTGAAATATTAAAAACAAAAATCCCTTCCCCAATCCTGAGTCTTTTTAAAATTTTGGCTCATTTTCTCCTCTCCCACAAAAAATTAAAAATTAATACATGTTCAAATATATTTGGAAGAAAGTAGTCATACAGCCATATCACTTCAGAGTGTCCTGCAGAGTATAAGTATCATCAAAGAACCAAGTGTAATTTTCACAAATGCCACCTCAGCACTGCCTGTACCAGCGACCATTCACAGCTTTTGAGGGGGAAGGGAAATCATCTTAAAGAGCCAGTAACTCTCCATGAAGAACAAGGAATTTATGAGTCAACCAAATGTAAAATAATGATGGGGTAATGACCCAAGAACAGCAAACATTGTTGGTCTGTTGCTCTTCTTTAACTTTTAGAAAAGGCTAACTTTTATACTGGTTTGCCAATTCCAATCAGCAAACCTTAAAAATAATATCATTTCTACATCTGCAGAAACATTACTGAAACATTTTTCTAAATCATGTATCACGGATGAAATGTTTTATAACTGACGAAATTCGCAATATTAAATCTGTACCCAGCAAAGACAGCGATATTACCTATGGAAATCTTGTTTTACAACCAAAAAACAGAAATATTTAACAACACTACTATTACATGAAGAAATGGACTTGTCACACAATTAGTGAAATATAACAGCTTACATTTTAATGTCACAGGTGACTTTTATGCGAGACTGTCAGATTAGCAATGATTATCAACATGAAGAATATGTTCTAGACTTCAAGAAAAATAAAATTATGCTTTGCTACATTTATCCTTTAAACAATTCTACAGGCCAGAAAAATCAAACAGCTCTTATACAGCTTTTTCAGACAGAAACAATAATGCTGGTATTCTCAAGAGCAGTTATTTCTTTAGTAATCTGCATCTATAGCATATTTCTTTAGTAATCTGTATCTATAGCATACTAAAATAATTAGGATTATATAGATCCTGACCTATATTAAGCCTTCAAAACTGCTGGAGTTATGTAAAGAGGAAAAAAAATGCTGAGAAATACTGTAACTTCAAAAACGAAAATATATCCAAATACAAAATTGTTATGGTTATACAATACTGTTCTTTAGCATACCATGAACCAAAAAGATACAAACATCTTCTATCACAAATTCTTATTAGTTCACCCAACATTTATTTATTTAATTACTCATTTACTTACTTTATAGGACTTATATGGCTGCCTATCTCATACAATGACTCTAGGTGGCTCACAACAATCAATAAAACTTAGTTAAAAACAAAGGTACCCTTCCCCCAGGTGCCAGACCAAACATCCTCACAGCTCAACACCCATCCTAGCCCAATGCTTGGGGGAAGAGCCACGTCTTCACAGCCCTCCAGAAGGCTAAATGGGTAAGGGTCCCTCTGATCTCAGATGGGAGGCTGTTCCAAAGGGCTGGGGCAGCCACCAAAAAGGCACGCCTCTGAGGTCCCATCAGATGGTAACATTTAAGGGAGGGGACCTGGAGCACACCCACTTTATCTAACCTAGTAGGACAGGTAGATACCCTCAGGGAGAGGTGGTCCCATAAGTAACATGTGCATGTAGGGCTTTAAAGGAGATAACCAGAAGCTTGAATTGTACCCGGAAAGCAACTGGAAGCCAGTGCAGCTTACACAGCAGTGGCGTTATTCGGGTGAACCGTGGGGCACCCAAAACTGCATGTGCCGCTGCATTCTGGACCAGTTGCAGCTTCCAGATGGTCTTCAAGGGCAGCCCCATGTAGAGTACACTGCGGTAATCCAAACGGGAAGTGACTAAGGCATAAACTCTCAATTACCAAACACCTACCACTGGCCTCTATCTGGTAATGTCTGAAACCTTAACAATAATTCCAACACTTTAAAAAGGGGGAAAGTCATGAAAGAAAAAACCATAGCTTCCCATGCTCAGATCAGGATGACATTAAAGAAATGGAGAGCTGCCAAATCAGCAAAATCATAAATATGCTTTCAGATATGACATCAACCCACTTACAAATCTGTGGACATCCACAAATACATTCAACACTCTGCAAGATCAGGAACATACCTTCCCCCACATCCAGCTCATTCACATGCTACTCTTAACTTTTTATTGCCACACAGAAAGGTATACACACCCTTGCGAGACAACACCTAGTCCAAGAACATCAAAAGCACAGCAAAGTCTCTATAGGATAGACTTCAGCACTACTTTTGCATGTGAACCATTTTTAGAGCAAGGACTTACTCTGTGAGCCAACCACTCTCATTCTTATGCCACTAAGTAGCAGGATACAGATTGTGTTATATGTATTCCCCATTTCCTTAGATTTTTGTACACAATTCTCATGTATCTGCTGGAAAAAAAGTTCAAGAAATATAATTAAACTTGCAATAACCCACTTATGGAACTATACTTTTGCCAGGAAGGCACTGGTGCTTTGCAAGATGACTAAGGACTTTCAAGAAAACTCATTTCAATGACCATAAAAAAATGAAATTTCATAAACTCTGCGAGCATGTGTGTTTTGAATGATTCAAAATTCTTGGCATTTCTAGAGTAACTTCAATAATCCCTGGAAAACTGCCCATATAAACTTAAGGGCAACAGACAGTCCACAGAAAATGAATTTGTCCATTACAGGGCAGGCCTGTTTGTGTGGGATCTGAAGTCTGCCAACAGGTATAGAAGCTCAAATTAAAGGAAACAGAACCAAAGCCATCCAAGCTCCCAGTATCCTCTTAAAATGTGGCCCAAAGCTTCAGGAGGGCCCAACACCAAACCTAATGAACAGCTGCTTATATGTCCCATCACACAAGCTTGGGTATGGATGCACAGAACTGCTACTATCTCCAATTACTCAACTGCCCTCTCAGTTTAGAACATAGTTTTCCAAACTGTGTGTCACGACACTTTAGTGTGTCGCAACACAGAGTTTGGTGTGTCGCAACACAACCCGGAAGCGGCGGGGTGTGTGTGCATGGCGGCGCGCCATCAGCGCTTCCACATTTTAGCAGAGGCCGCCGCCATGCACACTGCCGCCGCCACACCGCTGCTGGTGTGTCGCCAACGGCAGCACTTTGGAAAGCACTGGTTTAGAAGATGAAGTACAATGTTGCCCAGAGACCACACATCGGCATGGGTAACATCACACCTGCCTATTCACCTCCTCTTTCATGAAAGGGCAGCAGAGAATTTGAATCAACAGGATTTCTCTGAGCATGGAAATCAGACTTGCACGTCTCCCCCTCTCTAGTCAGCAGGAAAAACTGGACTCCGAGACATTACCAAAATACCACATGCATATGGCTAGGGCATAGACAGAAAAACTATAGGCCTCTGCAACTTTCAGTAATCCCAGCTAGCATGGCCTATGGTAAGAACTGCTGGAAGCTATAATTCAGAATACTTGGGGGACACAAATTCTACCCTCCTGCCCTCAATGCCTTTGCCTACTGCAAAAAGATTTGCTTCCATAGGGCCAATCCTCTTCCTGCGGTACCTAGAGGGAGAGTAAAGATTCAGGAACAGGAATTGCATATTCCTGCTTGCTGTTTTGCTTTTTCGCTTCTGGGTGGCACAGTGGTGGGGAATTGGAACCAATGTGGTATTATTATTTTTTTAAACTGACCTAGGTACCAAGCTAAACTGGTCAGGCAAAGACACTTGCAACTGTGTCCAATTCTTACTCAACTTTCAGTGTTTCTGGCTTTTGGCTAGCAGAGTCTGAGAAGGGGAAAGCACTGCCAATTAGGCTCTGCATGGCCACGACTCTTCAGCACCTTGTGCACACAGCTGCCAAACAACTCCTGGCTTATTTCTCAATGTTGGAGGGAGGTGCAGAGATTGTCACAAAACATGATACAGATGCATGTCCACCCATCTAAAAACTTCAAAGTTGTTTGGAAGCTGACTACTGATCATATTCATCAGATAGCAGTGCCATACATGCTGTAGTTAGTGTGGCAAATGCAACCGGGCCCAAGGATTAGGCCCAGCACAGCTGGCCAAATACAAGAAGAGAAACTGCCCTCACCTTGCCACCCCCATTCTGATTCTGGCAATGCAGAAGAAAGAAATAGACTCATTAGGCTCAATTCCTACTCCTATTCTGACTGGAGGGAGAATGCAGGTGATCACATTAGTGAAGGAGGTGGCAGCTCTTTGTGCAAGCAATCACTTCTGCCTACTTGCATGCCAATGCTGACCTTATAAATATCACAATGGTGAAGACAGCAAACGACTCTCTCATGAATTCTGGACAATACCACGGAGGACGACACTTTCCACTACCACCATGCCAGAGTCCAATCCTACTGCCTACTTGCCACGTTCCCCTTGCCACATCTCCAAGGGGAGGGGGGAGCCTGAAGAGTATTCCCTAATGGATGCTTCCAAGTCTGCACTATACTCTGGAACCAACAGTGGAAAGAGCCACGGGACTAACTGGCATGATGGCTACTCCAATCTTCCAGAAGAAGATTATGAAAGCTGCCAGGGGCCCAGCTCCAAAGTAAATCGAAGGGGAAAGAGAGAGTGCAAACAAGCCAAGTCGCATTTCGTGCTCCCCCCTCCCTTTCTCCTAACTTAACAGCAGAAGCTGAAGCCAGATAGGTTTACTTTTCCCTCCACGTCTCCTCGGAGAATCAAGCAAAACTAGCCAGGAAAGTTACTGCAAAAGTTTTGCGGCTGAGTCGGGAGGGGGAGAAGATCCGGCTCGTGCGCGCCTATGACACGTAGTCCGATCCGTTTCCCCGCCCCCCTCTCCTCTTCAAGAGAGCGGCCAGAGGCGAAGAGCGTGCCCGGCTCGGATTAGCTTTTGACTACCAAGGAATAAGGGAGAGAACGAGGGGCACCTATACTGGAGGACACAGAAGGGCACCCAGTGCCAGCACCTCCTCTCTACCTCCACGTCGGCAATCCCGTCCGACCCCCTTCCTCTTTCTCG
Organism: Charina bottae; assembly: GCA_023362775.1. NCBI lineage: Eukaryota > Metazoa > Chordata > Lepidosauria > Squamata > Charinaidae > Charina > Charina bottae. The sequence goes on from JALMGJ010000005.1 coordinate 32,984,494, forward strand.
GGCATCGAGCAGGCTCTGTATTTCTCACAGCCGCGGCAATTGACTCCCGGTTTACTTCCCCCCAACGATTCGACCCCCTTCTCTTTGCCCACCCGATTGCCCCCTACGTGGCACTCACTCCGGCCCGTGCCTGCTAAGCTTGCTCTGCTTCTGAAGCCCCGAAGCGCTCCCGGGAAAGCGGTGAAGCACCTTCCCGTCTGCTATATGAGAGAGAAATTGCCAATCCCAAGCTCACACGTCAGAAAAGCCGAGCCCCTTCCCTTTCCTGGGAAGGCCCAGCCCAGCTGCGAGCAACCGCAAAGCTTCGGTGAGGGTGGAAGCAGTGCTTCGTAACGCTACACCACTACCCGACCGTATCCGCTAGTCAGGTTCCCCCGCTGCCCAGAAGACCACGCCGAAGCAGGAGTAGCAACATGTAAGCAAGCAGATCGGGCCAAGACGTAATATATGGAGACGCCAACAAGCGACTAGAGCGAACCCTCTTCCGATAACAAATTACTTGATCTTGTATATGGTTAAATCAGAAGCCAGCCACAGGAATAAGTTACATGGGATTCGCAAGACCGACTTATTAGCAAACATGTAGAATCGAACTGCAAGTTTTACTCTTAAATTCACTGCCTGTGTTCCTACATCCACGGTTAGCCAGACTACAATTTACTGAATTAATTTAATTACCTGGGTTCAGAGAACATACTGTACCACAAACTAGTCCATCACATTTTAGCTTAATGTATTGTGTGAACAGGAGGGGCGTGGTGGTTCAGCGGGTAAGACGCCAGGCAATCACAAGTTCGGAGGTTCGAATCCCTAGCCCTGCGAGCGGAGTGAGCTCCCGCACTAGCCCCAGCTCTTGCCAACCTAGCAATTCGAAAGCATGCAAATGCAAGTAGATGAATAGGTACCACTTTGGTGGGAAGGTAACAGCGTTCCGCCACATGACAGCAGAAGCATCTTCGGACAACGCTGGCTCTTTGGCTAACAAACGGAGATGAGCACCGGCCCCTAGAGTCGGACTCGACTGCACAAATGTGCGGGGGGAACCTTTACCTTTTTATTGTGTGAACAGACTAGGGAATAGATCCATAGGACTTGGATACACTTCTAGGTAAATATTCTTGGAGGATATTTATTTATTTTTATTTAATTTTTATCCCGCCTTTATTATTTTTATAAATAACTCAAGGCGGCGAACATACCTGCTACTCCTTCCTCCTCCTATTTTCCCCACAACAACAACCCTGTGAGGTGAGTTGGGCTGAGAGTGTGTGACTGGCCCAAGGTCTCCCAGCCAGTTTTCATGCCTAAGGCATGAAAATGGTTGCAAGTATCCCCCTCTGCACATGCATCGGTGGTTCAATATTGGCCCTCCACATTAAAATAGTTTTTCTGGAATGCCAAGACACTCCTAATAGGTAGAAACCCAGATAGCCACTCTGGAATTACTTGTCAGCACATTTGGTCATTGTGTGAAACATACTGAGGCTATGTTCCATAGGCTGTTTGTAAGTGAAGGTAGAGAAAATCATGTTCTTTAAAAGAAGCAGGTGTGGGGATGAATGGCACAGTTGCAAGCTACGTTGCTGGAAATGCTGGAGTAGATTTTAAGCACATTCTAATTTTCAACTACATTTTTTTCTTTTGTTGGCCATTAACTAATGGAGCTACAGTATTATTTATTCAATTTATAGGGCCTCCTAATAAATACTCAAAGGTTGCTAAAAAACATCACCCCACCCCTCCAAAACAATAAAGAACCAAACACAATAATGCCATGTTGTAGGAATACACAATTCAATCAGCAATCATTTAGAAGTTGCTTTCCCCAACATGGCACTGTTCAAATCTGTTGGCTACAGCTCTCAACATAGCAAGCTAGCATGCCCAATGGGAACTGCTTTTGCCAACCAAATCCTACAAGCTGAACATTTTCATACTTCTGTAACTCAGAGCTTGAAATATTGCTCTGAGATTCACTGCACAGAACTGCCTTCTTCACTCTGATTTTAATAATCTGAATGCTAAGAACCGCATCAGAATTTTCAGCTCTCTGTTCTGTACAATCATTCTTGAACCCATTTTTGAATGTTTGCTGGCACTCATCTGCTAAATTGCCATTAATAGTTTATATGCCCCACTAAATTATGATATGGTTTATTTATGGATAGCTTATGGTATAAACAACTATATTCTTGTCATTTGTAAACTATGGCTTAGTGTATTATGCAAACCAGGTATTGTAGTTTACTCAATAAGTCATGTTCAGCAAACCATGGCTTAGTATATGTGAATCATGGCAGGCTGCATTTGGACTGCTCAAAGCTTCATAATCTAGGATGCCACCAAGAACATAATAAAGTGTTCTTTCCTAACCTCCTATCATGCATTTACTAGGTACAAGCATTCTGGTTCATATATCAGAATTTTTATTCCTGAATAGAGTATAATCATGAAATCTGTGATTTTTGTGCCCAAGTAGACAGAAGGAAAATCTTAAAGGAGAAGCTCTGGGCCTAAACCTGTTCCCCATTACATCAAACATGAACTCTGGAGCAACTATCAAAATGAGACTACTATAATTCCTTGCAAAGTTTTCAATAAACATGTAAAATATTCTACAAGGAAAACCGTACAATCCATTACCCTGTATTGTTTAAAGATTAGCAAGTAGCAGATCAAATCTGTCACAGTATAACAGACCAGATGAAATTCTTCTCTGCTTGTATGGAAGGCAATTCTGAAATGTAAGCAAACATTTTATATTCATCAAAATATATGACTCAATAGGAGACATGAGACTGAATGGGCCACCAACTTCATGCCTAAATACGCATTGTTGCTATTCCTAAAATAAAAATGTCTGCTTGTGTGAATGTGTCATAGTACGCTTTCAGTAATAATCATTTTTCAGTGGAATAACTTGTAATTAATTAAACTTTCTGTATACATCAACTTCAGATATAATTGGTAGGATAAAATGGAATAATGTGTAGGAGAGGCAAGAAGTTTTCCTTGCTTACTCTCGCTCTGTATGCAATAATTTCAAGTAAGAATTACTTGTCATTGTTTACTTGACTGTTCTTCTCATAGGAAGATGTGTTTATAACCATACTCTTGCCACTCCCAATGATCAGAATGACCAAAATATTTTTTAAAAGACAGATTCTCCTGTGTATGAGATATAATCAGACTCAATGATCATGTTCAAAAGAGAATGGTAACATTTCCTGGCATTGGTTGCTTGCACTGAACAGATCTATCAACAAGGCATTCCAAAGCCATTAAACTGTACATCAAAACTAGTCCAGGATGCATGTAAAGGAAAAGGAAATTTTCCAAATGGAGAATTTAAGATTTGCTTTAGTCATGAGAATAATCAGCCATGTTCAAATGATCGCATTTTTACTTAATAAGCTGTTAGGTGTTTGCACTTGCAGGTTTGTTGCTTTTCCTTTCACAGGATGAGCAATCTTAACTAATAATTATTACTCCCTATTTCATCCAAATCAGAAAAATACAATTAATCAAGGATAGCAATGTCAGTTCCACTGATTCAATTAGTCCAGGTTTTAATTAATTTTGTTGTGTCAAATAAAAGAAAAGCATACATTTTATAACACGCAGTTAATGAAATCAAATATATTCAAACTTAAAAATACATAACTTTTTTTAAAAAGGGAGAAAAGACAAAAAGAGGTTGGTAAATATATTACAATGGGAAAAATCTATCTATGCAGTCCAGGACTTGATGGCACGTAATAAAAATACATTACAAACAAAACAACTCCAAGAACTCTGACAATATAGTTCAAAGTCTTCTTACCCACTTATCAGGAAAAAAAGCTAATTCAAGTATTGACAGACAACACACATCAACAACCCATTGCTGCAGATCGGGTATAAGTTTCTCCTTCCAGAGTGACATAATTTTTGTTAACTAGCTCCCATGCTGGAGAATCCAGTTACTGATACTGTGATATATTACAGATACTGAAAATTTATAACAAGTAAATAAGCATCTAATACTCTGTGGTTGTCTAAACTCATATTAATAATCCTGTTGGTGTCAATCCAAATGTTACAATAACAGGACAAGAACCAACCATATGAGTTAATGATCCAATTACTGGAACACAGCCCAGCATTGTTAACTGCACTTTTTCAGGCAAAGGATGTCCTCTACCCTAGAGTTATGACTGCACCGTTTCAGTGAGGATTTACCATCTGATTTTATTCTAAGATGTAAAGCGTACTTTCCTGGATTTGGCAAAACAGGAAACTCTTTAATTGATATCTCTTGTGATTGCCTATAATATGAAACCACAATCAATAAAACAGTTCAGAATAGAACAGCAAAATCACTGAACTAAAACTGGCATGAGAGATAGCAGCCACAACATATGATGCCATGACCCAAAGGCTCAATAGAAGATTGATGCTTTAACCAATTTCTGAAAAATTGAGAAGAGGCTAATGTGACCTTGGGGCCAAGTTCTTTCATAGGCAACTTTGTTGTCTTTCTTATACAGCATGTTGGAACAGTTTAAAATGTAATTCTATTAGATGGCTTGAATGGATGAGTGGGACTGAAAAAGTATTTAAAAAGTTACTGGGTCAATTAAGAGACCCAAGAAAGAATTGGACTTTATGGTCAGTATCTGCTAAGAAAAAGGCCTGTTTTGAATATGTGGATTAAACATGTCTATTCCTGTGCATGCACAGCAAAGGAATGAATCCGAAAGCAGGACTCACTGTTTATGATGAAAGATTGAGAGAATTAACGAAGGATACTTGGGTGATGACAGGTTCTAAATCTGGGACAGAGGACTATTTGGTAATATCAAGAGTGAATCTTGGGGAAAAATGGACATAGAAAAAAAGTGAAAATAACTAAGTTATTTATTTATTTATTTATTTATACAGTTATTTATGAGTGCAGGAAGCACAAATATAAGTTTTGTAAGAAAAAGCATTAAAAGAAGGTTTAATTACTCCACAGAATATATGGAAAATGGACAAAAGGGAGGAAAATATGAAAGTTGCTTGAAACAGAGTGAAAAGAATTACATTACCAAGTATCACAAAGGTGTATGGAGTTACACCAATAATGCCAAGAATGAAAAAAGACACTTTAAGGTATAATGAAGTAAATGAATTTGTGAATTAGAAAATACATATAAGAAAGTGCAATATGGCTTTACATCCTGTACAAGGTGCACAAGCCAGAATTTTCCTTTTCACCAAGTAATTCAGAAATGTATGAATGTGGGAAAGAAAGTTTACTTCACATTGTTTATTTAGACAAAGTGTATGATACAGTAAATAGGCTTGAATTATGCAATACTTTCGGTGACTAAGGAGTAGAAGATTGGATGCTGAATATGATTACAGCAATACTGTATATAGTGGAAATATAGCATCTGTGAAAATAAATGCAGTGTATAACAAATGATTGCTCTTTGAACAGGGAGCAAGAATGTGTGATGCCCCTTTGATTGTTTAACAGATTTATGGATAAATGTAAATGGAATGTGTGTGGTGAAGTTAGAGGTGTATTGGTTAAGGACCTTGAAGCTGTACATGGTTTTGCATGCAAATGACATCAAGCTGTTGGCTGAGAAGCTGAATGATGCAATCAGGAGTATATATCTGAAAATTAATGTATCAAAGAATGAAGTAGGTGTATTTCACAGGAAAAAATAAAGTGAACAAGTGTAAGTGATATATAAATGGCAAAAAAAAAGTAGAGCAAACAGAGATATTTGTCTACCTTGGTAGAATGTTTACTAAAAGTGGGAGGAATATATAAACAAATTTTAAGTAATGCAATTGCTGGTAGACAAGAAGTCTACATTTTTATATCCCCATGAAATACTATTGATTAAGTAAAAAAATTATAGGCACAATTAGAAAGCGATTGTGTGATTCCTTTGACATCATGGTAGGGGCGTGGCTCCACTCTTAGCCCTGGTTCTATTGTATTTGCTGCATTAAAGACTGCAAAGCACATTTGGAATATGTTGGGACAGAACTATAATTCTGCCCTTCATTCATCTGACAAATATACATTTGGGATAATACCAGTTTGAAAATTGCAGATGAATCTTTTTCTTTCTTTTTACGTCATGAGACAAATGGGGTTTCATTATGTTAGATCAATAAATATCAACTTTTTTGCCAATAAAGTCTTTAAACCATAGCAAGAGTAGTAGTAAAAGGGTAAAGGTTCCCCCACACAGTCGTGTCTGACTCTAGGAGCCGGTGCTCATCTCCGTTTGTTAGCCGAAGAGCCAGCACTGTCCGAAGACGCTTCCACAGTCATGTGGCTGGCATGACACGCGCGGAACGTTGTTACCTTCCCACCAAAGTGGTACCTATTTATCTACTTGCATTTGCATGCTTTTGAATTGCTAGGTTGGCAAGAGCTGGGGCGAGTGCGGGAGCTCACTCCGTCACGTGGGTCTCGGGTCTTGAACCTCCGAACTTGCGACCTTCCGATCGACAAGCCTGGCGTCTTAACTGCTGATCCACCGCACCCCTATAAGAGTAGTAGTAGTATTTATTCTGTTAATGACCAGCACCACAGCAAGAGGGATTTTGATCACCTAAAACTGCAAAATGGCAATTTAGTTAAATAAATTTCATGATTTGGCCACCTGAGTCTTAGATCCTGGCCTCAACAATGCATCCATTGCCACAAAAGGCATAAGTGGACTTTTGAATTCTATGACAAAACCCTGGAAATAATTATTACATTAAGATTTATGAATTTTTGAACACTAATTACAGCAAAAAAGATCTCTCTCAGACAATGAGATGCCAAACTTACAGACTCCAAGTCGGACTGGCAGCTCGGTAGGTCAGAGTATTTCAGACTCCTGAATGCCTGGCCTGCTTCCCCCTATTTGCAGTGATCTATTGATAAGATAAGATCACTGGAATGTTTCCCCGGAGAGGGGAGAATCGGAAGATTAATCACAAGGTCGTTGGAATTGTTTCCCTCCGCTTTTTCTGTTGTTTTCCACCGCGGAGAAAGTGAGAGGCTGGAATGGTGAGATGACTGAATTACAGCATTGCTCTCATAAGGGGAAGTAAGTTAGAGCTAAAGATGACTTTTAGATTATCACATTAACTTTTTAGTTTTTTTAAAATTAATTGTTTATCATCTAAGATCTATCCTTGGACTTTGTATATAAATGTTGGCAAATTTTGTGTTTTCTTTGCTATAATAATCATCATGGTGGAAACATGATGGATTTTATAATGGAAGTATAATGAAACATTTGTATTTTTTTCTTTTTACCTCTCTAACTTTTTAGTGTGGATTTTGCTCTACCTGGAAGTACAAGAAACTCCTTTTTTTATATCTCTTAAATATATTTTATTGGACTAAATAATGATGAATTTGTTTCATTTTTTTTTTATACTGATTGACATTTATCCTTTCTTTTTCTTATAAACTGTTTGGAATATTATTTCTTCTTTTAATTTTGGGATTATTGGAATTTTTCATCTTTTTATTTTTTACTGAATAGATAAAACAGATCATCTGACCACTCCTTCTCTGGGAAAAGCACATTGTTTTGTCTAGAACGACTGGCTACGCAGCCTGAAGGAGGGGGTGGTGGATGAGAAATGGCTTTTCTAACAGTACTTCGAGATTTAAAAAAAGAATTTAATGAAACTCTTTCAGAAATTAAAAAATCAATAGAATCTATGTTAATAGATTTGGAGCCTCAGGTTCAGATTCAAAAGACACAAAATAAAGATTTAGATATGGAAAAAAAAATCTTCGAGGCAGCAGAGAAACAGGAAGAAAGGCTTTCAAATACCTTGGTACAGAAGATGATTTTGATACAATATAAGAGGGAGTTGTTTAAACAAGTTATATATTACAATTTGGGTCTAAACACATTGTTGCAGTTGAGACAGGAAGATTTCAATGTGCAAATTGATAACCATTGTGAAATACTGGGAAATGCTAAGAAAAATATTTTGTCATCCTGTATGAGTTATAGTACAAAACAAGTTGAATACTGTGATTTTGGCATAACTTAAACAGGAAAATGATATGTGGGACACAAGGTTAATGAAAATACATTTGGATTTGATATGGAATAAAGCTGATATGAGAAATTGTATAAACACATAAAAATGTAATACCAACTTTTTTATAAGATGACATTTTTCTATAATTGTATGTATGAATATGTATGTATGAATATTATAAGAATTGGCCTATTATGTGTTAGGTTATGTGTTATGTTAGGTTATGTATCCAGTTTTCCATTTTAAATGGACATTATCCCAAGGAGTGGAAATTATAGATAGATTTTTCCTTTATGGAATATAATATAATATAATATAATATAATATAATATAATATAATATAATAATATAATATAATAATATAATATAATATAATATAATATAATATAATATAATATAATATAATATAATATATATGAAGATAATGGGATGATGAGGTGGAATTAAAGAATTGGTATATTATGTATTATGTTATGTAATATGTTAGGTTATGTATTAGTGGAATATATAGTCATAATATGAAGAAAATATATTGTATTTTATTAGAATTAGAAGTAAATAAGGCTTTTATTTGTTATACTAATTGGATTTTATTGAAGATACAAATATAGATATAAAAATGGAAGGAGCGAATAAAAAATATTAAACTGATGCAACAATGAACATTTAACTGTTACTTCAAGGAGTGGAAGCTAAAGATGGACTATTGGAAGATAACAAGAAAGATGAAACTTATATGAAGATCAGAAGATTGGATTATAGAAATTAAAGAGTATATGATAAAGAAATGTTCCTGTGTATTGTATGAAGGACTAACATTTAAAGTTAAATATTGTATTTAAAGTTCAAGGATAGATTGGAGGACATCTATTTTCTATGTTTCCTTTGTTTATTATTTTTTGACTTCACTTTTTCTTTACTTTTTTCTTACTTTGTATTTCTATTTCTTTTTTCTGTTTCAACTTTTAATATGTATTTTAAAATTCAATAAAATTTATTTTAAAAAAAAGATGCCAAACTTACCATCTTGGGTCACTGATGTATGTTTGCTTTTTGTATATGAGTTGTCTATCAATGTAATGTAATTGAAGGATTAATTAGTATTATTCCTTATGGTCCAGGTTTACTATGTAATATGTTTTTAAAAATAGGCAGAATATTTCTTATATGTAAAATGAATTTGTTGTAGCCTATTTTTTCTTTTTCTTTTCTTTCTTTTTTAATAGTTAAAAAATAAAAATAAATGAGTGATAAATGAATATTGGCTGGATACAAAAATAAATAACCAGAACAAAAGAAGTATTTTGCAGTGGTTTTATAATACAGACACAATGAGGACTGAATCACAAAACAAATGTATGAAGGGTGAACGGGCTGAGAAGAAAAGGAACATTAAGAAAGTTGGGGTTGAATAAAGATCCTCAAAAAGAAATAGATAAGAATTTTGAAATCCAAAATTTGATTTGATTTAATTTGATTACATGATATCAAGTTGTTGTCAACTCTTAGCGACCATACAGATAGATTTTCTCCATGATGATCTGTCCCTAACCTGGCCCTTCAGCTTTTCCAATGGTGCACTCATCGCTGCTATAACTGAGTCTATCCACTTTGCTTCTGGTTGTCCTCTTCTTTTCTTTCCTTCTACCTTTCCCAGTATTAGAGCCTTCTCCAGGGGGCTAGGTCTTCACATAATGTGTCTAAAGTAGGATAATTTGGACCTGGCTGTTTGTGCCTCAAGTGAGAACTGCAGGTTGATTTGTTCAATGATCCATTTGTTCACTTTCTTGGCTGTCCTGTCCATGGTTTTCTCAGGAGTCTTCTTCAACACCAAAGTTCAAAAGCATCAATATTCTTTCTATCTGGTTTGTTAAAGTCCAACTTTCACTTCCATAGAGTGTCACAGGGAAAAACATTGGCTGCACAATTCTAATCTTTGTAGGCACAGTCACATCATAATATCTGAATATCTTTTCCAAAGCCTTCATTCCTACTCTGCCAAATGCTAGTCTGCGGCCTATTTCTTGACTGCTGGTTCCTTTACTGTTGACAGTCAATCCTAAAAGGCAGAAACAATCCAGCACCTCAATATTTGCTTCCGGATTCAATTCAAGGTGTTGGTTATTATCTTTAAAGCCCTACATGGCATGGGTCCAGGTTACCTGAAGGACCGGCTCATCCCCGTTCATTCAACCCGTCCCACCCGGTCCTGCAGAGAGGGCACGCTACGAACCCCGTCGGCAAGAGAGTTCCACCTGACAGGGTCTAGGAGGCGTGCCTTCTCTGCAGTAGCCCCTGCCCTTTGGAATATTCTTCCCCGGGAAATAAGATTGGCCCCCTCTCTCCTGGACTTTAGGAAAAACTTGAAGACCTGGCTATGTCATCAGGCGTGGGGAGGGGAGGGGAATAGCCAGTCTTGGGGTTGGCTGGCCCCTTAGATCTGTTTCGACCAGCCTTGTTGATCAGTGGAATAAGATCTACCACTTTTGGATCAAATTGTATGATGCTGTATATGTGTGTGTGTGTGTGTGTGTGTGTATATGTAATTTTATAGTGTTTATTATTGATATTTATTGTTTTAACTCTTTTAAATTTGTTGTGAACCGCCCAGGGTCCCTCCTTGTGGGGGAGATGGGCGGGATATAAATTTAATAAATAAATAAATAAATAAATAAATAAATAAATAAAATCTTCATTGTCAATTCTAAGGGTGGTTGCTATACCTGTTGCAATTACTTTGGTCTTCTTTATATTTAAGCTTTTGTTTTGTTCTGTTCTGTTTTGGTCCCTAACCCTAACCCTTTTCTAAAGCCAGCTTGAACATCCAGCATTTCCCTTTCCACGTAGGGCTCTAATCTGCATTGGATGATCCTAAACATAATTTTGCTAACATGTGAAATTAAGAATACTATACAATAGTTTGCACATTCTGTTAAATCTCCTTTCTTTGATATTGGTATTTAGACTGACCTCTGTCAGTCTGAATGACCTTGGCTACTCTATCATTCTCCAGATTTGCTGGCATAGTTTGGTTAGAACCTTTACAGATTCTTCTTCTTTTGCTTCTTCTATAGTAGGTAAAGGTTCCCCCCGCACATTTGTGCAGTCGTGTCCGACTCTAGGGGCCGGTGCTCATCTCCGTTTGTTAGCCGAAGAGCCAGCGTTGTCCGAAGACGCTTCCATGGTCATGTGGCCGCATGACACGCGCAGAACGTTGTTACCTACCCACCGAAGTGGTACCTATTCATCTACTTGCATTTGCATGCTTTCGAATTGCTAGGTTGGCAAGAGCTGGGGCGAGTGCGGGAGCTCACTCTGTCACGCGGGGCTAGGGATTCGAACCTCTGAACTTGTGATCTTCCGATCGACAAGCCTGGCATCTTACCCGCTGAGCCACCATGCCCCTTATTTTATTTATTTATTTATTTATTTATTTATTGGATTTATCACCGCCCAACTCCCCCAAGGGGGACTCTTATTCTTCTATAATCACCACGCCTCTATTCTTCTATAGATATTCCATAAATTTCTGTAGCCTTCTGCTTTGGTAATAACCAGACTGCTGATTTAACTTCAACCTATAGTACTACAGTTTCTTGTAATTAAGGAATATCTTGTAAGCTAGTTTGAATATTGACATTTCTACTGTACAGAATTTCAGTATACTTTCTTCTTTGATCTTCTTTGAATCAATTACTATCTGTTCATTGGCAACCTTTACCACAGCAATTCAAGGTTGGAACCTTCTTCTGAGTTCTGAGATCTCATTTTTGTCTGCTTCTATCTTCAGTGCCTTTAAAGATGTTGTTGTAATACTGCTTCTTGTCTCTTTAAACAGCTCTCTGAAATTCTCTTCTGTCCTGAGATCTTTGTCATTCTTGGCTTTGGTTTCTCTTCTCTTCTTGGAAATTTCTACCATTTGTTCTGACATCCAGTTTGCTTTCTTTTTTGGTCTTTGGCAGTCTCTTTTCACATTTATCCTTAACAGCTTCTTTCATTTCATTCCACAGTTCATCGGCTTCCTTATCAAAAAGGCTCAGGATGTCAAACAAATCCTGATTTACTCCTTGAAAATAGTGAGTATATGCTCAAGACCGCCCAGAGTCTCCCGTTGAGGGAGTTGGGCGGTCATATAAATTTAAATAATATAAAAATAAAATAAAAAGATCATGTTGTGGAAACTTAGAACTTGCACATGAGCAGTTCATGATCTGTTCCACAATCAGTACCTAGCCATGTCTTTGCTGTTATAACTGAGCTTTAAGTCATTCTCCTCCTTCATTTTGGTTTCCTAAGTCATATAGTCCAACTACAATTTCCTCCTCAATATTTCTAACCTTGATATTCGTCTCCAACCACAAGGAGCACATCTTGCTTGCACGTTCTGTCAATTTCAGATTGAACTTGACCATAAAACTCATCAATCTCTTCTGCTGCATCAGAAGATTCAGCATAAACTTGACCAACATTGTTCCTTCTTTGTTTTTTGTGTCCTGAGTGGTAAACATTATGATATTCTGACTGAAAGCATTCATTTCCAGCCCACTTCAATTCACTGATGCCTAAGATGTCAATGTGTAGACACTTCACACCTTAACGACTAGACCAGGGCTTTCCAAAGTTTTCCCGCAGCGACACACCAACCGCCGTTGGTGTGTTGCCGCGGGAAAACCCAGAAGTGCCGCTATTGCAGCAGCGCGCAAAACCCCGGAAGCGCTGCTGCCGCTTTCGAGTTTTTGCGCGCCGCCATTGGTGTGTCGCTGTGGGAAAACCCGGAAGCGCTGATGATGATCAGCGCTTCCGGGTTGTGTGGTGACACACCAGACTGTGTGTGGCGACACACTTTTGTGTCGCGACACACAGTTTGGAAAGCTCTGGACTAGACCATACTGGCTCTCTGGTTTAGATTTTTTATGGTTTAGATTTTTTTTTGGTGCATTCAAGTCAGTTTTGACTCCTGGTGACTGCCTGGACAAGTCCCTGCAGTTTTCTTGGCAAGGTTTATTTTAAAGTGGTTTGCCAATGCCTCAGCCTCCTAGGGCTGAGAGTGAGTGACTCGCCCAAGATCACTCAGCTGGCTTTGTGCCTAAGGCAGGACTACAACTCATGATCTCCTGGTTTCTAACCCAGTGCCTTAACCACTACACCAAACTGGCTCATTTTATCATTTTATCAGTTTAGAATTAGGAATTTTCAAAGAATTGTTTCATATGTGAAACTGGCTGTTTGGACCATTTTTGAGGTTGGCACTAGTTTAAGCTTAAAATCTTGTCAAAATGATTAAAACAGCAGATTTTGAATACAAAACAACTGTTTCAAACTTGAAATTGGGGGTTAAAATTGAAATATTTCCACACTAGTAAAAATGTTACTTTTAATAATTTGGATATTGTTTTGAACAACATTGAAATAAATGTGTGAAGCTAGATTTGTTTTCCCGGCACTCAGTTTCCAAGTTTTCCATTTGGAACTTTTCGTACCTGTTGAAACAATAAAAACAATATAGACTGCATTTTACCTATCAGGACTCTTGTTTCAGCAGTGCCTCACATCTCAGACTTCCTATAGCAGAGGCAGGCAGCTGAACCTCTCTTAAGAGAACAGATAAAGTTGGCAAAAGCTACACACAAGCGATCAGCAAATGCACACAGGCAAGAGGGCCCAGAAATTGCAATGGAAGATTTGATGTGGCTTTCAGCACAGCCTTCTAAGAAGCTGGACTCAAAGTTTATTAGCCCCTTTCCAGTTCTGCAACAAATTAACCCAATGGCCTCTCATCTGCACTTCCTCGCATTGATGAAGATTCATCCTATCTTCTATAGATCACTACTTGTCCAGGAAAAACCCTGCAACTTATGTTCAAAGACAGTTCCACCTCTCCCCATTCTGGTGGATGGGGAGGAAGAAGACAAAGTAGAAGGTATTCCAGACTCAAGGTACAAGAAGAAACTGTTGGAATACCTGATTCACTGGAAGGGCTCTCCAGAATTGGAGAGGTCATGGGAAAGTGCAACAGACATTCATGTCCCCGTCTAATATACCAGTTTCATCTACAATAGCCAGGAAAACCCCATCCAGTGAACTTCCAGGGCTGACTATAGGTCCCAGGATGAAGAGGACTTTGTGTTGACCACTGTAATGGGCTTCAACAAACAAAGGTGCAGCCTGGGGGAGGGAAGACTTTCTGGTTCCATCTACCTCTGGGCTGCAGGACTTCCTGGGTAGGACGAGAGAGCTGCCACAATGGGATGGAGACACTCGATCTAGACAACAGCAGGAAGAAGAGGGGGAAGGGGCCATTCCTTTTAACTCTGCATTGCAGGGCTTTTCTAGTGATCTTGGGGAGCTGCTAATGGAGGAAGAGAGGCATTTGTTCCCATGACTCTGTCTCAGAGTTTTCTGTGCACATGGGAGGGGGAACTGAAGCTAATGGGGTAGGTGGTGTTGAGAACCATGGAAACAGTCTTGAAGTGAATGTTCAGAAGCTGTTACAGAAACAAGAGCATAAGCATTTCCTTAAAACCTAGGAAAGGGGATACTAATTAGGATGAGGCTCAGGTTGGCTTCTCTCCAACTCAATGGGGGTATAACAGGGAGGGAAAGTAAAATACAAGCAGAAGTGCAAGATTCTGTTACTATAGCCTATCTCAATATAGTTACAGCCTTCCTGTGGAGTCAGTTTCTTGATCTGGTCTACCCGTAGGCTGGCAGGTCTTGATAGGGAGGAACAGTCTTAAACTCAGCCAGACAAGACTGAGACAAGCTATGGATACATGATTCTTCCAGTGCAGATGATTCTCCATCTTAGGTTCTGAATGGGGTGACACTTTCCCATACAGAACTGGCGTGTAATTTGAGGGTCCTCCTGGACTCACAGCTCCTGTTCAAAGAGCAGATGACAGCTATGGCCAAGAAGGCATGCTAATGTCATCCTTTCCTAGACCAGGAGTCCCTTCTCATGCTCCCTCACCACACATGTGGATTATTACAATATATTCTGCATGGAGTTCTCCTTGAAGACCACTCAAAAACTACAGCTGGTCTAGAATGCAGCAACACAAGCAATTATGAGTGCATCTCTGTCTTGTAATCCTTTGCTATGTGACCTGCACTGGTTAACAGTGAACTTCCAGTGCAATTCAAGGTGCTGGTTATCATCTATAAAACCCTACAGGGCATAGAGCCAGGTTATCTGAGAGGCTGCCTCTCTTCCATCATTTCTATCCACCCCACAAGATCTGACAGAACAGAGCTTTGTGTCCCATCCATTAAGCAATGCCGTCTGACGGGACCTAGGAAGTGCACCTTCTCTGTCCCTGCACCTGCCCTTTGGAACAGCATCTCCTCAGAGGTTCAGGCTGCACCAACTCTGTAAGCCTTTAAACAATCCTGGAAAACTTGTTTGCTTTCCCCAAGCTCTAGGAGAGGTTGGGGTGCGCTCATTTGGTGTGCAGAGTCTGTTTTGATAAGGGAATGTCTGCCGCCCCCATGTTTACTTTTTTAATCTGCATCACCCAGAGTCAGGTTGAGTTGGGTGTCCTTATAAATCTAAATTATAAATAAATAAAATGTATTGTTTTGTACTGAATATTCAATAAATGTAGCAAAAATGTATGATATATATCAGGAAGCAATAATGAATTGGCTAATTCTAATAGGAACGTACTAGGACACTAAATTTTGACATTAATTTCAACACAGCACAAAACTAAGATGATCCTTTAACACCACATAGATGTACACATTTCTAGAAAATAGTACAAGCAAGTGTTAAATTCTCCACTTTAGGAGATTCCAGCGGTAGAGCAATCAGTTAGAAAAAAAGTATGTGTCCATAACAACTGACCGAATAGTATTTTAGTATTTTCAAAAACTGTTTTGCTAGGTGGTATGCAGAAGCGAAAAAAGCTACAGTGCCTTCTTTTATGTAACCTGTAAAGGTATCCGGGCCTTTCTTCCTTTGGATCTGAGCATCATATATCAGAAAAAGTTACAAGGTAGATTTGTTTCTACACAGCTGTTAAAGGCAAGGCCAAAATTCTTTGTCATTTCCACACCTTTTGGTGAATTACATTCAAAGGCGAAATAGGTAAGATTCGTATCTTTCACGAATTGCACTAATAATACATTTCCCTAAACCTCTCTACTGTGCAGGATGAGAATACCGCGAGAGACATCACGTGTCCCTCAGAAGCCAATTGAAGTTAAAGATACCATAGAGTTACAATTGAGGATTACCGAAGAGTTCCCGCGCTTGAAGGCCTATTCACTAATTCGACCTCACAGCTATCTTTTATAAAAGCAATGGCCACATAACAATTCTTCCATCAGCCTCCTACTAGTTCATTTATTCTATTGTGCTCAGAATGTGAAAAGCATACGAACCTACCTCGCATGGACTCGCAACACTCCTACGCCGAATACGAAGGGCTTGCCGCCATCTTGGTAAAGGAAAGAAGCTATCTGTCACCCGCTAAGATCAGAGGGGGAAGCTCCTCCTCCATCATTGCCCTTTTTTATCACTATAGCAACCGGAAGAGGAGGCGTGTTGGGAGGAAGATAGCGCACGCGCTTTTGTTACCAGCAGCCTTGACGTTTTTGCCGCGTGCGAAGCCGTGAAAGCTTTTCAGGGGGAGGGGGAATGGTTTGCCTCGCGCGCTGAGTGGAGATGCGTTTGTGAAGTGAGTCAGCATGCGCATGCGTTGCGGGACCCTGTGAAGCGTTGGGCGGGTTCGGAGATTGCGGCGGCGGCGACTTAGGAAGGACTTTGGGGCGGCTCCCAGGTGAGGCGCCTCCTGTGGTGCGGTTCCTGTCCTACTGGGTAACCTGCAGGGACTGAAGGTGGTTACGATGGCTGCAATTTTTTATTCGGAGAGGAACGGGGAGCGGGGACCGTTCCTGGTTTTTCTAAGCAAAAGCCTTGTTTCGGGCGGGATCTGTCCTTCCCACTTTCCGCCCCCCCCTTCCCCCTTATTCTCTAAGCGGCTGGTTCTCGCCCTGGCTTGGGCGTGCAATAGAGGAAAAGTGGTAGAGGGAGGGGAGGCTGGGGAAAATCGGGTGGGGAGGGCGTTGTGCAACGGGCGTTATTCCGTTTACCAAATCCAAGAGGTTAGCGAGTCAGCAGTGCACTCTGTGGAGTCTTCAGGGCACGATTAGGAAGCGGATCACGACTCTCAAAAAATAAAATAGAAAAAAGTCGCGGGGGGAGGGGAACGCTTTGAACATATTTTCCTCAAAAGCAAAGCTGCTCCATCTTGGGCTCCAGCAAAGTGTTTTCAAGAGGTGTTAAAAGAAAAAAATATTTCTGGGATGCGTGGCTGGAGGACCCCCCAGCCCTATCTTAAGAAATGTAAAGGACTTCTATGAATCTGATTTGAACTGTTGTTCTCGTCGCCCTCTGCCAGGGCGAGAATAGTTTTGATTCCATACATCTAAAAGTCACCCGGGTGCAGGAGGGACTGTTAGAAGTCCTCGACTGTTAACATGGGAAATAGGCAGAGGTTGTAGAAAACTTTGAAATGCTACTGGAGTGGAGAGGAGAGGAAGCAAAAGTTGCCCGTATAACTGACATTTCCGGCTAGAGGTTCGGGAACCTACCTGTTGGAGGAGGGGAGAGATACTGGCTCTCTTTCCTAGATTGGAGATGTTGATATTTGCCTGGGTCACTACTATGGGCAGAAATCTTAATTATATTTATTTTCCAACTTAGGGCAGCGTTTAAAAACATCACACCATTCCTACAGACAATACAAAATTATCCCCTGCAATAATATTAGTACTATGTCACAATTTTCTCTGTTCTCCATTTACTACTTCTGTACTGAGTGCCCTGGCACTTCAGAAAAATTCTCTGTAGCAGGCTATAGTTTCTATATCTGGCATTGTTTCCTGTATTCCAGACTTTTTAAGGAAGAAAATCACTCCTCAAAGGCTGCCTTTGTCCATTCTGTTATATAGGAATACTTTGTTAGATGATGCTATTTCTCTCTCTCTAAAGAAATCTGTAAAGACTGATTGTATTCAAACTGATTTTCACAAAGCTTCA
Organism: Charina bottae; assembly: GCA_023362775.1. Taxonomy (NCBI): domain Eukaryota; kingdom Metazoa; phylum Chordata; class Lepidosauria; order Squamata; family Charinaidae; genus Charina; species Charina bottae. The sequence goes on from JALMGJ010000005.1 coordinate 33,002,588, forward strand.
TACCTTAATTTTACTCCCTCAATTATTGTTATATTAAGTACTTTTGTTTTGAACAATTAGTAATGGTAGATTTGCCATTTAAGGATATATACTGAAAATCTGACTATTTAATTGCTGCCATCTTTTTTGTTCTTTGTTCTCAGTGTGTTTTTCAGTTTGAAGAAACAACATGTAATATTATTCAGATTTCACAAATTGTGCCTATATAACTATTATGTTATCCTGATCATAAAAATCTAACATTCACTGTAACATTTAGGTTTTATTTCTGTCAAAATTGCTCTGCATCTGCTATGTCTTTTATAATCCTGCTTTTGCTCTCTTTGACTACATTCCTTGAAATTAACCTTCTCTCTCTCTCTCTCTCTGTATGTATGTGTATGTGTGTGTGTGTGTGTGTGTGTATATATATATACACACACACACAGATACATACACACACACACACACACAAACACACATATTATGCACTATATTTTCTTCACCCTATTTTTTTCTAGCAATAATATGTATTTTTCTCATCCAGAACCTTCATCATGACACCCAACATCATATGTTTCTGTAACACTTGGCAACAAACAGTAATTTATTCTGTTCCAGGCAGGTACTAAATCATCTTTCATTATATCTTTTTTCCATTCATTCTACTAGGTCAGGGCTTTCCAAAGTGCTGCCGCTGGCGACACACCAGTGGCAGCGGCGGCGCGCATACGGCGACAGTGCGGGGGGCGTGCGGCGGTGCGCGCGCACGGTGACGGCACGGGGGGCGTGCGGCAGCGCGCGAGTGCATGGCGGCCGCCGTGCACGCGCGCGCCACCGCTTCCGGGTGGTGTGGCGACACACCACGCTGTGTGTGGCGACACACTTTTGTGTCGCGACACACAGTTTGGAAAGCTCTGTACTAGGTGATTAATCTGCCTTCTAGTTTTTAATATAGTAAATACTTCTTTTGCTGTAGTTCTGTTTGCACTCTTCACTTTTCTTCCATGTCCTTTTTTCTCAAGATCTGCCCTTGACCTTACAAGAAATGGTCTGTTCAGAAACTCTAATCACCCATATTATTTCACTAATTCACTCAGTTTTTCATAATAAAAAATCAAATCAGTAATGATTTTAGATACATACTAATTTCTTTGCTGTATGTACACCTGAATAGACTTATGCTCTATGTATTCAAAATAAATCATCTGTGCAGATACCAAATAGTCACAGTTCTCATTCACTCCTTGATTACTGAATGGCCCAATCATTTTTTCTGTACTCTTTCATCTCATTCCCCCTGCCCCACATCCATTTTTGTCACCTAACAAAATAATTGTTTCCCCTATATAATGTAAAATAAAAAAATCACCTCTGGTTCTTCCATTATCATTAACTGGAACATAACATACAAATATCACCAGTGGATTCCTGCATTAATATGCACCGAGAACAATGCAATGACACCATTACATATTTCTCTAGCATATGTTTTAGTCCTTTCATCCATAATTAAACTTACCTCTTCACTTGCATGCTGGATTCATTATCTTTACTGCATGAGATCAGACCACCTTCATTCAGCTCTGTTGCATCCTTCTTTTTCTTATTTTAACAGTCATGCAACAGATACATGTTCTTTACTATTTACTCTTTTTACACTCAAACCCTTTTTTGTCTTCACATCCTGGCCCCACCCCTGCTTTGGGATAGTAGTTTGGAAGTTACTGCTACCATCCTGGGGGTGCCTCACTTGGCATTCTTCACCTAGCCTTCATTGTGTGAGAGAGAGGGCTCTCACTCCCATGTCACTAGAGCATAGCTTTCCAAACTGTGTGTCGCGACACGGAAGCAGTGGTGGGGGTGTGCGCGACGGCAGTGGCGCGCCATCAGCACTTACGTGTTTTAGCGGCTGCCGCCGCCGCTATGCACGCCACCACCGTGCACGCCCACACGCGCCGCCGCCACTGCCGCCGTTGGTGTGTCGCCAACGGCGGCAGTTTGGGAAGCACTGCACTAGAGCATTCATCTCTTTCTTGGCCTTGGGAGATAGACCAGTCTTACAAGATAAAATGAAGCTTGATGTAAAACTTGAAAAAATATTTAGTCTTTAAATATTCAAAATGCAGACTTTCAGTACGGAAGGTTTTCAAGTACAGAGCTGTTCAGAAAATATCTGTAGTTTGACTTTTTAAAAAAATTACAAAAGAAAATGTAATGCTACCAGCAGATCACAAGATGTCAGAGGTCTATTACAAATAGCTCATTACTGCTCCAAAAAGAAAAAAGAAATGAGACAAGGAGTTCATGAGGATTTTAAAGAAAGAATATCCTCATGCAGATCTTGTGTTATGTTCCAAGTCTAAAATAAAACACAATTTCCTAATTTTTACAAATTTTTAAATAAATACAATTTATACCACACAGAAAAAAAGAAAAAAATCTTAACACAATTGCTGCTAGACTTTAATTTTTTTCCCCTGAAATAATGATACCTGAAGCATTATTTCTTCTGTTTCAATTTTCCTGGACTTCCTGAGGATTTCATTAAGTTAAATCTAGGTTTGCTGGGGAGATGGAAAGTTTCCCAGCCTCAGTTCACACCTTCTGCAGTTCTGCTCATAGATTTAAAACCAGGTTTTTTCCTGTATCCAAGAGAGGGATGGGCTGGAATAATCCGACTTGTATTTTTTACATGTTTACTAACAAACGAATCCCTTTGAGTTCACTACGACTTACTTCCAGATAAGTATATGTATGTGTGTATGATTGCTGTACAAACATAACTTGATCGTAAGATGTACAATGGGATCTGTTCTAACAAAATGTTGTTGTTTTTACAGTTTGAATTGACATAAACATGTCTAAGGTAAGGAATGCCTTTGTTAATGAGTATTTGTTGACTTCTGCATATAATGGGTACACAAATTGTAATCAATACTCTCTATTTTATAATTTCATTATTTTAGAGCATTTGAATTGTGTTAGTATGAACAGATGTAGATTTCTATATTTTAATTAATATTTATGCAATAAAATATCTTGGAAAACTAATTTCTCATCTTGTGGCTACTCATGTGTTCATGTATGCATTTATTTTATGTTACTACAGCCTACGCTAATTTTTTATATTAGGCTGGCAATAAAAGAAATATATTTCTGGCTGGTAATAAAATAAATGTATTTGCTAATGTGATAAAGGAAAATCTAGTTTAAGGAACACACATTTTTAAAATTAATTAGCTTTGCAAGTGATACATTTTTAAAAAGAACGTTATTGGTATTACGCTAATTAAGATATTTAGAACTCTCCTCACTGAATTAGATCTTTTATAGCCACTTGGATTTTATATTTATTCTTACTTCTATATTTATATTTGATAATTGTGTATTTATATTTTATATGTTTTTATACGTATTGTTTTAATGTGTTTGCTATTGTGAACCGCCCAGAGTCCCCCTTTTTGGGGGGAGATGGGTGGTGACAAAATTTGAAAAATAAATAAATAGATAAATTTAATAATAGTTGAATTCCTTAGGAAGATAATTGTTAGGAGATAAAAATCAGAAAATAAATGCTTTCCTCCCCACCTTTTTGGGTGTGATATTTTTGATACAGTTCCAATTAAAATACTTTTTACATTGAATCTGCATTGTGAAGCAGTTAAGCCAGACGACCATTAATTTTAGGAGCTCTTTTTTCGTTAAGAATAAATTCAGCATTTTTTGTATCCCTGTATTTAATACTTAATTTGTTTATTTATATTGTGTAATAAAAAAGATATATCTCATTTTGAGACTCATTTCAGAAATCTCAAGACCAATCTATTTTTTACCAAGTTAATCAGTATCTACAGTCATGTCTCTGATTGTATGTTTTCTAGGACATGATTCACAGTATATTCTATTTTCAGAAACCAATGCAAAATAAATGGAACATGAGATTTCTTCTAATAGCTTGTTATTAATAACTAATTCTAAACCAATGTATTGAACTATGCTTTTCAAATAACAGCAAATCACTTTAAATTTAGTGGATATAAGAAAATGTGTAACTTCACCAATTTCCTCAATAGTTTTTCAAAAAATAATTATACAACTTTATTTAAATTTAGTATTCTATTTCTTTTCAGCAACAGCCTGCTGAAAAGTTTACAAATCCAGAAACTCCTGGTTATGTTGGATTTGCAAACCTTCCAAACCAGGTTCATCGGAAGTCTGTGAAAAAAGGCTTTGAATTTACCCTTATGGTAGTTGGTAAGATTATTACAATTTTTTAAACTAAAGTGTACACTATTAGTCTTCAAGGTGCCAGTCCAATTGTTGTAGTAAAATGTATTCAAATGTGTAAAAATTGGTTGCTGTATATGATTCTATATAATTCATCAATATTTCGGAATGATCAATTTTTCAGAGTAGTGATAGGACTCTGAGTCATAGAGCCTGTTATATAAAGAATTCATCATATGGTCTATAATTTATAACTGATGGTTCAGAAATTTAGAATCGTAACAAAAAAGGTATGACAGTTTTAAAATTCCTAAGTCCATTTAAAGCATGAGCTGTGTAAGCCTGAACAACACTAAATATTGGCTTATGTACATAATTTCAATAACAGCCCATCTAAAATAATTAAAGTAATTTATTTAAGTTTATGATTAAGCTTGTTTCTAATTATATTTTTGTATTGTTTAATAGGTGAGTCTGGATTGGGAAAATCTACTCTAATAAACAGCTTGTTCTTAACAGATCTCTACCCAGAAAGGATAATCCCAGGAGCAGCAGGTAAGATTAACTTTGTCCTTTCAGTACAGTCTTGATCTTACTGGATCCTAACATTGCCGTGGAAAAATTGAATGGCCTCTAACGAACAGTTTTGTACATGGTGTGGGAGAGCTAGTAGCTTTCGGACATTACTTGTCCGTTGAGTTTTTATTATTTAAATGTTTGCAATCACAAATGTGTTCATTGTAAACCACTTTTTCTTCAATCCCTTTAAAGTCTTCATGATTTTTTAAAGTACAGAAATCAGAATAAATTGCAATAATTCTGGTGAAATGTGGCACTTGATCTACATTTTGCAGTTAGTTTTTCTTCCAGCACAAGTCTTGATCTTCTTGCTGTTTCAGTTGTAGGATGTTTTTCCTTTATCAGCTAGATGTATTTGATTATTAGAAAATTACTCAGCTCAAACCATGCTCCTGTCAAAATCAGACAGGTTCATCAACTGTGGGGTAAAGTCCATACTTTTGACCTAGACAGTTTTGGGACCTTTCAGCTTTGTAATTTGACAACATAATTTATAATTGAAAATACATACTGGGTTGCTGCATAAGAATTGGTTTGTCAATGAGGTATATCTTAATCAGGTACGTACTGAGAGTAATTGTTAATTCCTGGTCTTGTCACAAAGGCTCAGTTTCAGCAGCCTTCTGAAATCCAGTTTTGTTCCCTTTCTAGAAAAAATTGAAAGAACTGTACAGATTGAGGCCTCAACAGTTGAAATTGAGGAAAGGGGGGTAAAGCTCCGTCTGACTGTAGTAGATACACCAGGATATGGTGATGCTATCAATTGTCGGGATTGGTATGTATTCAGTGGACCTGTTAAATTATTTAAAGAGAATATAACAATATAAACAGAATTATATTGTTTATAATTCTTAGCTTTAGTGTTAAGAATTACTAAAATCTAATTACATTTTTCATATGTTTTGATGTAAAGCACTGGAAGACAAGAGTCAGTTTTTTCTGAAGCCTATCCCCTTCCTCTGGGAGTAGTGTTTTGGTGTTGCATATTGCAGCATGTTCTGAGTCAATAGATCCTACTTCTGTTTTGTTTTGTCAGTACCAATCCTGGCCTGTGGGTTCTTTGTAAGATCTCTTCTATCGCACAATTGAATATGCAGTTCTCACATTCTTTAGCTTTTTTGCGTACAGATGCATAGTCTCCTCAGATAACTGATCGTTGATTGAACAATAACTGCAGTCCCATCAAATGAATATATTGTATTCCAGTATCTATCGCTGCTTGTATTAATTGCCTCAAGGAGTCTTGGCGATCACTCATAGCCAAGTAAGATTGTCTTCCAGGGGTAAAATCTTAACAGTGGATCCGTAAGTGGCTGTAAAGGCGAATTCTGGATCCGCACAACCTCCCACAATGAGGGCTTAGGTTTCCAGGTGGAAGACGGTCATGATGAAGGTTTGCTTGATGTGCCTTCCTCTTAGCCTGTTTCTCCCTTTCGCCCTGTACTCATGCTTCTTCAAAGTCCGTAGTGCCTTTAATAAAGGCTGACTTCCAATTGAAATGCCTCAAGGAGTAATGGAATATGAAATAAGAAAAAAGAAATGACCCAGAGGAGGTTTATTTGCTGTTTGTTTCCAAAATCTCTATATCTCCACAACAATACATCAAATAAAACATATTTATTTATTTATTGGTTTGTTTGTTTAATTTGTATGACCGCCCATCTCCCCCCATGGGGAACTCTGGGCGGTTCACAATAAACAAGTTAAAATAAAATCTAAAATATCTAAAATCACAGTTATACAAAAATACATATTCTAAAATCCAGGTGGTGATGGAATAATTAAAAGAAGGACAATTATAAAATTAGGGGATTAACCACCCCCATGAGGAACTATCCCTTCCTCCTTCCCACGCCAGGCGGCAGAACCAGGTCTTCAGCTCTTTTCTAAAGGTCGGGAGGGAGGAGATCTGTCTTAACTCTGGGGGCATAATATGTAGTAGTTCAGGTGCTGGCCTAGAAACCAGGAGACTGTGAGTTCTAGGCATCCCTTAGGCATGAAGGCTGGCTGGGTGACCTTGGGCCAGTCACTCTTCCTCCCAACCCACCTCACAGGGTTGTGAGGAAAATAGGCAGGAGTATTAGGTATGTTTGCTGTTTTGAGTAGATGATGATGATGATGATGATGATGATGATGCAAGTACACCAGAGAGTTGAAGAGGAAAAGGGCATTGGAAGAATAACTGAAGGACAGTGAAGAAGTTGCATTGAAGCTAGTACACTATGAAGGCTTACTGAATACCAAAGGGACCAAACTGGCCTACGAGAAACACCAAATGAAGAATAGAAAAGAGACATGGCAAAGCAGATAACAAGACCTGGCAATGGCTAAGAGCAGGAAAGTTGAAGAAAGAGACAGGGGCTAATTCTGACTGCCCAAGATCAAGCCTTAAGAACAAATGCATATAAAGCCAAAATTGAGAAGACAGCATGATCACATTGCTCTTGATGTGCAGAAGAGCAAACAGCTTACTCTCTTGAAATCTCTTTCTCTCCAATCTCTCTGCTCTGCAAGGGGGGGAAGGGTCAGGCAAAGGAGAGATTGCCTACAGAAATCACTTTTTTCTCTCCCCCCCCCTTGCAGAGCAGAGAGATTGGAGAGAAAGATTTCAAGAGAGTAAGCTGTTTGCTCTTCTGCACATTAAGAGCAATGAGATTGCACTGGCAGCAGGAAAGGGTCAGGCAAAGGAGATAATTTTTTTAGATTTTTTTTATTCCACCTTTATTTTTTATAAATAACTCAAGGTGGGGAACATACCTAATACTCCTTCCTCCTATTTTCCCTACAACAACCCTGTGAGGTGAGTCGGGCTGAGAGAGAATGATTGGCCCAAAGTCACCCAGCCGGTTTTCATGCCTAAGGCAGGACTAGAACTCACAATCACCTGGTTTCCAGCCTGGAGCCTTAACCACTAGACCAAAATCACATTGTGTTTGATGTGTACAAGACAGTAAGCAGGCAGTCAAGCATTCCAAAGGGCGGTGGAGTGGTAGGAGGCAAACAAAAGCTAAAGGTATGAAACTGACTAGTTTTGACACTTTCCAGCAGGAAAGCACAGTCGTGGTCACATGATTTCCCACTTAATGACCGATTCACTTAGCAGCAGAGTTGCTGGTTTCAATTAGGGTTGTTAAGTGAGGACTACCTGTAGATGATAGATTGCTGGATCAGCTTGCATCCATCCGTCAGTAGGCTGCTGTAATTTGCACCAATTGCAGTTGGTTTGCAATTGAAGGAAACTGAAGGTGCTTTGTGTTGTTCTCAAAGAGTGAGTGATGTTCTCACATTATACATAGTTTGACAGTGATGCACATCTGTGGTTTGTTTTTATTAATGCAACTGTTTCACAGTTAAAAATAGTTAAAAGTTACTATATTGGAGGTTAAGCTATTAATGACTTTATTTGATCTATCAAAAGAAAAGTCCTACTTATTTAGGTAGAATTCTAAAATTTTCGTGCAGCAGAAATTATATAGAAGAACATTGATATGGTTATTTTTGTTCTGCTCTATGTAGTCAGAGACCTTACTCCATACTTGTTTTGATAAGGTAGGAAGTGCTTGCTAGAAATAAGATGTTTGGTGGCATTAATTGTGTAAAGTTGGTTTAAAGAATGGTGTGGGAGTGTGTGCATGCATATCTGTAATAAACTGTAACTTGGAGTATCTATGGGTTATGATCAGTTACATTACATCTCACTAAGTTTCAAAGGTTTAGATGAATAGCCAGGTCTTCAGTTGGTATTAAAATGAAACTATTGCTAGCCTCAAATATGATCACTAATTTGTCACATAAGCATTTGGCAGCAAGTGCAGTTGCTTCAAAAATATGAAATATTATTTTTAATGAAGTTTTGGCCAACCACCAATTGGTGCATACTTAAGGGGCATCTTGCAGGATGTGCATTGTAATTATCTAAAAGGGAAGTTTCAATACTTGAATTAAATCTCCTTTTTGAGAAAGAGTACAGTTCCATCCAGGGCAAAACAAAATACAGTATGTGAGAATCCCCAATCCACAGTCTCCAGATTAATGGGATATTTGTAATATCAGAATCCATTTCATGGATGAAAAGTTAGCACACAAAATTCCCTAGGAAAGAGCAGAAAGTCTTGTAATGGGTTGGGATTTGGATTGTTACAAAACATTTTTAATGCCTGCTTTCTGTGTTATGCATACATAATATGAAGGTATTTATGCCTGTCCATTCCTTTCTTAAGGTTTTGATAACAATTCCCAGTTTTTAAATGCAGCAACAACTCCAGTTAGTTTTGGACTTGTTATCTTTAAACATTGTTACTTGCTTAGGTTTAAACAACAATTATAAAGCATCTCAGATAATGAATATTTAAATAATCCTACTTCATATTTAACAGTTTCAGGACCATTATTTCCTATATTGATGAGCAGTTTGAACGTTATCTTCATGATGAGAGTGGCCTGAACAGACGGCATATTGTGGATAATCGAGTTCATTGCTGCTTCTATTTCATTTCACCGTTTGGTCATGGGTGAGTACTATGACTGAGCAGTGCTTTAGATTCAATTCCAAAGGGCGCTTTGTAAAAGACGAATCTATTCATGCCAGAAAATATTTACATTGAACAATTTAACTTCTGAATTTCTAAAGTGGTTTGTTTGTTTGCTTACAAAAAGTACATGCAAACATACCTAATATGCTATTCTCTTTCTGGAAAAGTGATGCTAGTGCAGAAAAGGATTAAAAAATAGAAAGTCAAAGGAAATTAAGGCATGAGATCAAAAAGAAATATAGCTAAATCTACTTTACATCAAACCATTTACTATACTTCTCTCTACCTTTCCACCTTTACAAATCATCCTTCTACAATGCCTCATACATGACTTTATACATTTTGCATGTGTGCATGTAAGTACACAATATGTATCTCCTACGTAGCTGGTGGGATACAGGGAACAATATATCTGCTTACAAGTTGTCTCTAGCTTAGAAACCTTAATTTCCATAGAGTAGAATGAGTGTGTTTGGTATAAAGTTGGGCTTTGGTTGCATTTGTGGTACCCTGGACAGAATATGCCAAAACCAGTTGGTACTGTCCGTACCATTAGCAGGAGATGCCCATGTGGCATGGGTATACTTAAGGTGGTAACCAAGGCCACAATTTCTCTATCTTACAGTGTTACATTAAAAAAATGACTTAAATTATATTTTATAATAATAATGCATATTGCTTCCTTGAAGTAAGTTAAATGCTAGAAACAAAGCAGTAATTTGATCTAAGGATCTGAATGTTTTAGAAATGTTAACTGCTATTGTCAATTTTTAGTTTGTGAAAGAAATAGGAGTCTAAATGCTAGGAAGTCATAATCTGTATTTTTAGTCTCAAGCCCTTGGATGTTGAGTTCATGAAAGCTATACACAACAAAGTGAATATTGTGCCTGTGATTGCAAAAGCTGATACCCTTACACTGAAAGAGCGGGAAAGACTGAAGAAAAGGGTGAGTTTTTTTCTTTAATTTAAGCATGGCATAAAGAAAAACAGATGATATGATTCTTAGATATTGTGCATGGTTCTCTGGGCCTTTGTGCAGTACTTTGTGCAGTGTTAATGAACACTGTGAACTTTTAGGTAGTGTGTATAGTTTTAACTTTCTGAAGTGAAGGGAAATAATAGCTTCTGCAACTGCAGCACTTCATACCATGTGTAATCCTAGGGGGATGGTTTCCTGGCATTCAGAAGCTGCTTGGGTGTAGGAGAATAAAAACAGATACAAAAACCAGGCAAGAAATCCCTGTTGCTTTTGCAGATGTTGAATCTCAGCCCATATTCCATTTATATCTTACTGTCTTTTTGGGTCAGATTCTGGATGAAATTGAAGAACATAGCATCAAGATTTATCATTTGCCTGATGCAGAATCAGATGAAGATGAGGATTTTAAAGAACAGACCAGACTTTTGAAAGTAAGGACAATTTATTAAGTCAGAAATAGCAATGTATCCTGTTCTCTTAGTGAACTATTCTCAGTTATTTTCCAGAATATTATCTTTGCCTTTTTATTACTGCTTATCAAAGCTAATGTTTTTAATCTATCTCTAATCTCAGAAGGAAAAGAGTCCTTCACATCAGAAGGAATTTTGATTTTAGGGGACTGGAAAATGCTTTGTTATTCAAATTTGATTGCAGAAAGTTTTTCTGAATAGTATGCATTCAGAATGAGGGAGCATGGAGTAGGAATTTGTAGCAAGAGTTCCTATATCAGGAGTTTGTTTTTTCCTTTCTTTGCATCTCACTTCCACTTAGCACTGGAGGGCATGCATAGAGGGATATAAGGTCATTTTCTGGTGAAAACGAGAGCACTGAATAGGAGTTTCATTTTTGGCAGTGTAAATTGTAGCAATTGTGAATATGGAAAGGGAATGCAGCGGGCAATAGAAAGTTAGATGAGGTTAACAGAAGCATCAGAGATAGATGAGGGCAACAGAAGATGATGGGGTATAACCAGCAGTTACTTTTTATCAGATATGATAGTGGAGAAAGGATGAAAGGCGTAAGGTTGGGCAAGAGATTTTAACTGGAGAGTGGTAGGATCCAAGAGGTTAATGGGTACCTTGAGAGCACTAGTGGGGTCTTATTAACTAGGAAAAAGAATACTGTGGATGGTTCAGCGAAAATGTCTGCCAAGTGTGCAGGTGTTATGAGAAACACAATTCACCAATGATAATTATTAGGAAAGGAACTGAAAATAAATGTTGTAAGGCTTTGTGATGTACCTATGTTTGGAATACAAGTAGTCCTCACTTAACCATTCATTCAGCGACTGCTCCAAGTTACAACAGAACAAATGAACAAATGGTAGTTACAGCTGGTCCTCGAAGTTACAACTGTTGCAGCGTGCGTACCTCCCCCCCCGGTCACGTGATCAGAATTCGGGTGCTTGGCAGCCTGCCTGCATTTACAGCCACAGTGTGCACTTGAAACTACCCCCACCTGCCTATCTCCCCCCATCTCTGCCCATTTGGCCGCCCTGCACTCTGCTGCCTCTGCCACCTACCCTGCCACCCTCTGCCAGTCTCAGCTGACCTTCGCCGTCTTCTTCCATCCGCTGATGATGAGGCATGCCTGGCCGGGGCAGCGGCTGGCCCTTCACAAGGCCTCCCTGACAGGCCAGCAGCTGCCTCAGCCAGGTGTGCCTCATCAGCAGCAGGAGGAAGAAGACGACGAAGGTCAGCTGGGTCATTAGGGTCATTAAGTGAGGACTACCTGTACTATGTGTAGACCTGATCAAAAATGACATATTGCAAATGGAAGGGATGCAGAAAAGGAAACCAAATGATCAAGCAGTTATAGCAATTCTTCTATGAGGAAAATATAGGGATTTTTTTAGCTTAGAAGGAAAGTAAAACAAATATGATCAAATTTTGTAAAATTATTATTGATATGAAGATAGTAAATAGGGAATTTTTCTTCTCTTTTCATAATATTAGAACCCAGGTATATTCAGCAAGCCTGAGTAGTGGAATATTGAGAACAGATTAAAAGAGAATGGGACACTGGAATTATTTTAAAGGGTCCATTTGTACAGTAGAAGGTATCCTGAAAATTGGGTTGCTCCTCCTATTTGTAGGCAAGTCAATTTGCAACAGTCCCAGGACTGAGAGAGACTACTACCTCCCTCCTAGTTATGTGATTGAAAATCAATAGGAACTCCAAAGAGAATTCAAAAGAAAAACTAAACAGAATAAAAAATGCAATAGGAAAATTGTCTTTCCTCATGGTGAAACTCTTATTTTACCAAGAGAGCCAAGCGGAACAAAATGCCTGAGAGAGATGCCTACTCATAGAATGAAGCCTGACTTCCTCCAGAGCAGCAGCAGTTGAAATGTATCTTTTCTGTATCCAATCTATACAGAATACCTTGCCCAGAATAGTTAAGGCTTAGGGCAAACAATGGTAGAGGTAACTCTAGAAGAGATAAAATACAATCAAGCTAAGACAGAAAACTGAAAGGATGTAAGAGTGACTGCCTAACAGTGAACTAAAGAAAGATACACTCTGTAAGTGAAAGAATTATAGATTTTTGCTGAAGAGACAGACAGACTGGGGAGAGTACTGTATTGGGGAAAAAGCCACAGGTATACAAGGGAGTGGGGGGACAACTATACTCAATTCAGTCATACAAATGACAATTTTGGAAACTGGAGAGGAGAGCCAAGAGTTCCACCCATGAGGATGGCTACATTTCCTAGACCTAGCAGTCAGGAAATTAAACCCCCGTGATGTTGCTTCCCATTTTTAGATAAATCCTTCAAAATGTTTTTATATCTGTGCCTTTTTTCTATGGGGTGGGAATGTATGGGTAATCCAGCACTCTAATATCGATATGTTCCCATCCAATGGAGAAAATCAGTAGAAGGGAAGTAAAGGTTGAAAAATCAACACAGCACTCAGCAACAAATGTATCTGGAAAGTGTGTGCTCTCCCCTATTCTAGGGATTGTTGTGTAACCTTCAGATACACAGGTACTCATGCTCTGGTCACCTCATGGCTTGACTACTGCAATGCGCTGTACACGGGGCTGCCCTTGAAGACCACCTAGAAGCTTCAACTGGTCCAGAACGCAGCAGTGCAAGCAGTGATGGGCATGTCTTGTATGCCCATGTAACACCTCTGTTTCATTTTTTTTATTTAAGTTTTTTATTTTTCAAAGTATAATTAAAATACAAAACATAGAGCAGTGGTCCCCACCCTTTTTGGCACCAGGGACCAGTCATGGAAGAAATTTTTTCCACAGACCAGGGGGGCGGGGTTTGCAGGTGGGAGCCAATTGCACGCACCGGGGGGGTTTTGCAGGCAGGAGCCAATCGCACGCACTGAGGGGCTGGATTTGCAGGCGGGAGCCAATCACGCGCACCGGGGGCGGGGGTACACATGTACCGGGGGCGGGATTTGCAGGCGGGAGCCCCGCAGCCCACTTCCTAACAGGCCACGGCCCACAGGTTGGGGACCCCTGACATAGAGTATAGAAAAGACAGTACAGAACTAAAGAAAAAAGAAAAACTATAAGAGTGCAAGATTAAACAGAAAGCAGAAAAAGGTGACTTCCGACCTTCTCCAATACAGATATAAATGCTTTTACAAATGTAATCTCTTATCATTAGTTAAACCAGAGCTTTCCAAACTTTTCATGTTGGTGACACACTTTTTAGACATGCATCATTTTGTGACACACTCTTACAGCAGGGCACAAGGCAGGCACTAAGACCTGCATGGAATCCTGGCAGGGCTTGGAGGCTGCAGCAGCCACGACACACCCAGACACTGCAGCCGACACTAACGTGTCCCGACACACAGTTTGGAAAGCTCTGAGTTAAACCTTAGTAACATTATTTCTATCAAATCAAACCGTTTAATCATCAAAACCCAAAATTAAAGCTTCATTTTTTTCTGACACAAGCAAATAGTCTAAAAGTGGTTGCCAAATAGAAGCAAATCCAGACACGGTATTTTCTCTTATCAATGCTGTTAACTTCGCCATTTGGGCCAGTTCCATCAATTTAATCATCCATTCTTCAACTGTAGGGATTTGTGGATCTTTCCATCTTTGTTCATATAAAAGTCTTGCTGCTGGCTCATATTTTTAATAAAGTAACTGACTTGCTTTTCAGAAATTCAAGGTATTGGTGATTGTTATCAGACTTCTGACCTTAAAGTACAATGACGTTATAACATTTTTTTTAAATCTTCAATTCCAGACCAGCATTCCATTTTGTGTTGTGGGATCCAATCAATTAATTGAAGCTAAGGGTAAAAAAGTTAGAGGTCGTCTTTATCCTTGGGGTGTTGTTGAAGTGGAAAATCCAGAGCATAATGACTTCTTGAAACTAAGAACCATGCTGATGTAAGCACAATGCATTTATCACTGTACTTTGGTTGTTATTTGTTCATCTCATTTTCTCTGCCACATAATATAAAGCAAAATCACTATTGTTTGTTGAACTGTTAAACAGGAGATATATCATTTCCTAATAGTTAACATGAAAAAAATCATATTAAAGGACATGACTATTCAAAACTTAAGCTGGAGTAGAGATTTGGGGTACTTGACTGGGCAGATTGTGTGGACATATAAGATTTTTCACATTTTTAATTCTTGTTGTGTATGAAGTTATGTTATACATAACTATTAAAGGGCTTGTGTAGCAGACTCAATAACAAAGTAGGATGTATGCATTTTAGAGCATTTTTAACACATTGTCTTAGCCAAATACTATATCCTGCTTTCTGTCCCCACTGCTGCACATGTATAATTTTTAATTTGAGGACTAAAATGGTATTAGTTGTGCTACATTAAATAATTATTACACTACAGTTTTTTGTCATTCTAGCACTCACATGCAGGATCTTCAGGAAGTGACTCAAGACCTTCACTATGAGAACTTCCGTTCTGAAAGACTTAAAAAAGGCGGCAGGTGAGTATCTCATATTAAATGATCTGTGGTTCCATTACATTTCAGGGTTTTTTGCTGTGTTTTGACTGCTACCATTTTGAATATATGGAGATTAGCTCCCAACAAGAAAATAAAGTATCTTGTTCGCTAGCTTTTCAGGTATCATGTTTGAAAGAAAGTTATATGAATATTATTGATGTAGTTTATTCCAGTATGGCTTAATATTTAATATTAATATTTAACATTTAACATTACCTGTTCAGTAATGTCAGATTTCTGCATGTCATTCAAAGTTCTGAATTCAACAATCAGCATGTCCATTCTCAAATCAGTGGCTTTTATTATCAGATCTCCATTGGTGAACAAACTTGCAAGTGTTTATATGGGTAGCAAGATTGTGGTTAGATCTGTTTTATATTTACACCATTCAGTATGCCTCTTTGTACCTTACTCTCCTTTGCAA
This sequence comes from Charina bottae, assembly GCA_023362775.1. Lineage (NCBI taxonomy): Eukaryota > Metazoa > Chordata > Lepidosauria > Squamata > Charinaidae > Charina > Charina bottae. The sequence goes on from JALMGJ010000005.1 coordinate 33,018,269, forward strand.
ACCATCTTTGGTTCCACTGCATCCATACATCAACTCAAACATTGCCTTTTGTTCTTTATAATTCTCACCTCTTTCTTTTGTGGATCTCATAAAGTCCATACAACCTAACTTCTGCCTTCCTCTTGACCATTCACTCTTTCTTCATATATTTGTTTTGGTATTTAATCTTATCTATGTGAGCAAACCTTAATGTACTTTCTCATACTGGTCACTCATTTTTGTATTTAGTAGACGCTCATTCAGCACCCCATTCATTCTTGACCCTATCTCTTTTTGTTTTATACTTCTACATATAATTCCTAATTAACCTATTCCCATTGCATACAATTTACTTTTGTTTCTCTCATTTCCATATAATAAAGTGGGCAGAAATATGCTCTTGCGTGAAACTGTTTTTGGTTTTTTAAAGAAACATTTATTGAGTGCAACAGATCACAGATCCATTACCTTACCAACAGTCTTTGCACATCTTAGTACTTCTCCATCCATTTTCCCATCTTTAGTGAAAATTCTACTTAGAGACACAATTTCATGTACTTGTTTTAATGAAATTATATATAACTTGCAGTCATTCCCTTTTCCCCTGTGAAATAGAACTACTGTGGCCTTCAGTACCTTAATTTTCAGGTCTGTACTTTTTGTTGCATCTTATCCTCCAAGATCTGCTGCAACTCATTTAGTCCACAGCCAACAACATGGCATCCTCTGCATATAAAAGTATATGCACATTCATAACCCTGACGCACCTCTGTCACCACAAGCATACCTTATACATTTATCCACAGGGCATTAAATGAACAAGGGAACATCACACATCTTTATGCTACTCTTGCTCAATGTTGGGAGTAACTGAGCATTCCACTTACCCTCATACAAGGTTTGTTTCACCATACACTGATCTTTCCACATTCAGCAATCAATCTTTATTAGCTCAAAATTAACACCTATTCAGTTTATCTGATGCTTTCTCTAAATCAACAAGCATCAGATAATTTTCTCACATGCATATATTTCTTAGTAAACTAATCAAAAGCAAAAATCTGGTCTGCACACCTATAGCTTGGTGTAAGGGATAGTGTACTTCCAAAATTATGCCTGCTGATTTCTGTTGTATCTTTTTGAGTTCTGTCAAATACTTCCCAGGCATACTTAACAATTAATGTATTTGGGTGGATTACTCTTATATTTTTCTCTCCATAAAGGGACAGTAACAACATTTTTCCAGTCATTAGGCACAGATGCAAACTTCACACACATTTATTTATTTTATTTTTATCCCGCCTTTATTATTTTTATAAATAACTCAAGGCGGCAAACATACCTAATACTCCTTTCCTCCTCCTATTTTCCCCACAACAACAACCCTGTGAGGTGACATTCTCATTGAATTAATGACTTCTTTTTCATCAATTTTCCTCACACTCTAACATTCAAAGCATTTGTTTCAATTCCACTTTTCAACATGTCACTATCTTTCCCACACAAATCTCTAAAATGTTCCTTCCAGCATTCCTTCATTTATTTCAGTCCAAACCATATCATTTTTATTCTTCATTCAGTTCATTCTGCTAGAGATTCTTTGTTTAGCCCTTTTCACTTGGTTTCAAAACAATATTTTATTTGCATCAAAATCACTCTGCATTTTCTATTCCACTTTTAACTGTTCCTTGTTCTCATTTACTACATTCTTTGCAACTCTTTTTCTCTGTGTATACATTACCCAGGATTTTTCAGCTTTATTTTTTTCAATTATTTTATTCAGTTTTATATGCTTCTATTCTACCAATCATCCTTTTTCATATTCATTCTGTGGCACTTTGCAACAGTTATCTTCACTCTGTTTCATGCAGCTGCTGTCTCCTAATATTTTTTTCATACAGGTTTTAAACTTTTGCTTCCTGTAGTCATTCTACTTTTATTTGAATTTCTTTTATTTCTTTTCTTCCATGTCCATATTTTTCCTAAGGTCAATTCTTGACCCTACCAAATAGTGGTCTGTCATACATTGTGGACCTCTAATCAGTCTTGTATCCTTCACTCACTCTCTTTATCTTATATCATAAACAATCAAATTAGTCATGCTTTTAGAGTCATTCCTTTGCTGTGTATTTATGTGAATAGACTTATGCTTAAACCACATATTCAAAATAGACCTTTTTGTAAACAGATACTGTCCAAACAATAACTAGTCTCTTTCATTTTGGGGTCTCTGAATGCTCCAGTAACCTTTGCTGCATTCTCCCATCTTATTCCCACCTATCTATTTGTATCACTTAATAGAATAACTTTTTCCCCCAGGATCACATTCCTATGCAAATCTCATCTCTGGTTCTTTCATTATCATTACTCACTGCATGTATTCTTGTACCTGAAGCACATTTAGAGAGTAAAATGTAGCTTTTATTATATTAATTTCTATTTTCATAATCTAAACAATTATCATTGTATATTTTCTGAAATACATTGTAATCCTTTCATTAATTATTAAACCTACACCTTCACTTCCATCATTCATGCATGTATTCATCAATTCTACTCCCCAAGATCAGTCCACCTTCATTGAGATCTGTAACATTCTTCTCCTTTCTCTTAGTTTTATAAACACTCAACTTACCTATGTTTCATTCATGAGTTCATGCTCTTTATTTACTCCTCTTTCTTTCCAAGTTGCAGTTTTCCCATGTTCATCACAGATGACTCTTAAAGGTTACCAGCCTTGATCATACCCAGGCCATGTCAGTATTTCCTGCTAACAATAGAGATACAATTCCAGTCAGTTTTGATACAGCCATAGCACTGATTTACCCTAAGCATTCCCATGCTAATCTGTGCAGGCTACGATCTCTAGAAACTTCATTGTAAACCAACATGCTTTTGCCAAAATTCCACCACCTAGGAAATACATACAGTATAGTGATAACTACTCAAGTAATTTTTTTCTTTTCTTTTACTGCCATTGTTTCTGCATTTTAAAAAATACAGATAGTTCATTGATAGATAAATACTATCAGATGCAAAAAAGTGTTTCACTAGAACTACTGTATATGTGTGTATTAAAACATAAATTACTTTGTAAGGAGATGCTGTTTGGTAAGGAGATATTGCTATATATTTTTATGCCTTTTTTTCCTTCTAAATGTAGAAAAGTTGAAGATGAAGAAGTTAATAAAGATCAGATCTTGCTTGAAAAGGAAGCAGAAGTAAGGACTTCATTTTTGTTTAAAATATATTTTGGATCTTCAAATTATGTGGTGTTCATGAACAGCCTATGTGAATCCCCACCCCATAGGCGTAGAATATTCATATAGAAGGTGTGTGATACTCTTAGAAAAGTGGGGCCTCAAATTCCAGGTAACAGTGATATATGCATCAGATTTAGCTGAATTTGGAGCCAAATTCTGCTAATTCAAAAGATGACCAAATTGAAACATTCTCCTCGAAAGCTTTGAATCTGAGCCATTTTGACACAATAGTAATTTGTAAACAAACACTATGTCTGCAGTATATGATAAATTTCTTTAATGTAAAGGAAATAGAAGAGTGAGGAGAGGGAGATGTAATGTGGTAGTTCCTTTAAATAACATCAGTCTGCAACCCATGGTTTTATCAGAGGTCTCCAATCATAAATTTTGAATATATTAAAGTAATATATATTGTAATATTATTCCAGTATTTGTTGTTTTTTGCTAATTTTCTCTCTCACAATCACAGTAAGAGAGAAAAGTGAGTCTGTTTTTGGAAAGACAGTTCTTGTTAATAAACCTCTGGTCCTTTTGTTCCATTAGCCTTGTTTGATGTACTCAAAAGAGCAAATATGCCTGCAATTATTTCCAATTTTGCCAAGAAATTACAAAGTTATTAGTTAGCTTTTCTAAAGAAAGTTTAAAAAATTAAAGGCATCTAGCACAAACACTTCTGGGCCTATTTCTCTGAAAGGTATCCTTCTACAGAGCCCATAAATCTTAGTCAGTTCTGATAATAGGAAAAAAACTGTTACAGCCATTCATTGGTTTTCATTTATAGTCCGTGAGAAAGGAGAGGCAAATGGACCTGTATGGCTCAATCCAGATTCAAAGGTGGGCCCTAATTTGATTTGATCTACTGTAAATCTGGCTGTTTTCCAAGTTGGAGTATAAACTGAATTTATATATTCACTCAGAAAATCTTGAATACTCTATTCTATACTTAGATTTGTGTAGCAGCAATGGGAAAGTAAGCTCTCGTGCAAATATATAATTAAAAGTATATTTTAAAGAAAATTTATAATAATTTGGTAGCTCTTCTGGTACACAAAAATGTGGAATTTTTAACTGATACTGGCCATTTAAAATAACTTTAGCTTATTTCAGCCTTTCAGTTCAAAAGAGATTTCACTCCCAGTTTTTAATAACCAAATAATGAAGGGACTATTCACTCTTTATCTGGATTTAGATGTCGTGCTGTGCTGCTTTAATAATGAATTTTGTAATGCAAACTATGGTTTACTGTTGCCTATTAACATAATTGATCTGATTCGTATCTATTACCCTTGTATAATGCTAAATAAAATCTTAACTCATGATGGCCTTAATTTTAATTCATGTGAGTGAATCCATTGAACTCAACAGGATTTGTTTGAGCATCAGACTAGACATGTAAAAACTGCATCAGAAATTTGAAAACGTGCAGCCTCAATTGCTGAACTGCAGTTCTCAGCATCTCCATCCAGTATCTCCAATGGGGGGGGAGGGGGGATGATGGTATCTGCAATTCAAAAAGATCTGGAGAGGTTTCTAATCCATACTATAGTTCAGTTGTGGAGGGCAAGGGATAGAAGTGGGGAAAAATATGGCATCAATATACCATTATCACATACTACGAAAGGACCATAGTTTTAGATGAAGGGTGTAAAATCTGATTTTTTAAAATCGGTGATGTAACTCTGGTTTTATGTTTTTGTTGTAAGCTGCCAAGGCACTCTGTTAGTTGGAGGAATGGATGGATGAGTAGATAATCTAAAAGTGATACTCTTTTGCTTTAGCTTCGTCGCATGCAGGAAATGATTGCAAGGATGCAGGCGCAGATGCAGATGCAGAGGCAGGGAGGTGAAGGAGATAGCAGTGCAACTCATGGGTACAAAGTTTAAATTATTTGGTAAGGACACTTTTTATACTGAAACTAGTATGCATAAAATATTGCTATGCAAATTACAGTGCTACAAACCTGGTCTTTTTATCCTGATTTTGACTTTTGGATAAATAACTTCAAAAGTGATGTAAATACTTTACATGCTGAAACACAGAATGCTTCTGTTTATTTAATTATTTGTTTGTTCATTCAATTGCCATGGCTGCCCACTTGCAATGAGGCTTAAAATTAAGAAAATTAAAAAAATTAAAAATACATATATTAATAGACTGAGGAACTAATTCTCAATCACCTTTGCAAATGTTTGGGTAGCATACTACTGCTCGTTGTGTGCTGTATCCTCTTCTTCAGGGGAAGAGTAGCTTTTACGATCAAGAAAAATGAGATACTGTGTCATCCATTTCCCGTGCTTCCTCAGCTACCATACCAGCACGTGATACTGTTTGGCTTCCCTTCCTCGGTTCTAAAGGACCAAAGCAAAAATATGGAACGATACAGAAAAGAGAGCAGGACAGGGTGTTTTTTTTCCTAAATGGTCAAGCAAGTAATGAATTGCAACACTTAACACAACATAATGTGCATATGGTATGCAGCAACATTCTGAAACAATGCAGTATTATTGATTGATTGATTGATTGATTGATTGGATTGGATTTCTATAACCACTCATCTCCCCCTCAAGGAGGGACTCTGGGCAGTTCACAACATAATATCAATAAAATACAATAAAAACAACAATAAAAATATTACCACTATGATGGCGAAAAAAATGGAGGCAGTGCGTGCATAAGTAATCTGGGATATTTCCTTTTCTTTTACAAGGTATTGCAAAGAAGCGGGGAGGGAGTTAACTTAGGCTAACAAAAAAAAAAGAGGGAAGAAAACCTTTAGGAAAAATGGCTAGAACGAGATACTCTTTGGTGGTTCCCTGTACTTTTAATGCCGTAAGCTTTCTTTATAATATGTATGTACAGTGGGGCAAAAAAGTATTTAGTCAGCCACCAATTGTGCAAGTTCTCCCACTTAAAAAGATGAGAGAGGCCTGTAATTGACATCATAGGTAGACCTCAACTATGAGAGACAAAATGAGAAAACAAATCCAGACAATCACATTGTCTGATTCGGAAAGAATTTATTTGCAAATTATGGTGGAAAATAAGTATTTGGTCAATATCAAAAGTTCATCTCAATACTTTGTTATATATCCTTTGTTGGCAATGATAGAGGTCAAACATTTTCTGTAAGTCTTCACAAGGTTGGCACACACTGTTGCTGGTATGTTGGCCCATTCCTCCATGCAGATCTCCTCTAGAGCAGTGACGTTTTGGGGCTGTCGCTGGGCAACACGGACTTTCAACTCCCTCCAAAGGTTTTCTATGGGGTTGAGATCTGGAGACTGGCTAGGCCACTCCAGGACCTTGAAATGCTTCTTACGAAGCCACTCCTTCGTTGCCCGGGCGGTGTGTTTGGGATCATTGTCATGCTGAAAGACCCAGCCACGTTTCATCTTCAATGCCCTTGCTGATGGAAGGAGGTTTGCACTCAAAATCTCACGATACATGGCCCCATTCATTCTTTCCTGTACACGGAACAGTCGTCCTGGTCCTTTTGCAGAGAAACAGCCCCAAAGCATGATGTTGCCACCCCCATGCTTCACAGTAGGTATGGTGTTCTTTGGATGCAACTCAGCATTCTCTCTCCTCCAAACACGACGAGTTGTGTTTCTACCAAACAGTTCTACTTTGGTTTCATCTGACCATATGACATTCTCCCAATCCTCTCCTGGATCATCCAAATGCTCTCTAGCAAACTTCAGACGGGCCCGGACATGTAGTGGCTTAAGCAGGGGGACACGTCTGGCACTGCAGGATCTGAGTCCCTGGCGGCGTAGTGTGTTACTGATGGTAGCCTTTGTTACGTTGGTCCCAGCTCTCTGCAGGTCATTCACTAGGTCCCCCCGTGTGGTTCTGGGATTTTTGCTCACCGTTCTTGTGATCACTTTGACCCCACGGGGTGAGATCTTGCGTGGAGCCCCAGATCGAGGGAGATTATCAGTGGTCTTGTATGTCTTCCATTTTCTAATTATTGCTCCCACAGTTGATTTCTTCACACCAAGCTGCTTGCCTATTGCAGATTCAGTCTTCCCAGCCTGGTGCAGGTCTACAATTTTGTTTCTGGTGTCCTTCGACAGCTCTTTGGTCTTCACCATAGTGGAGTTTGGAGTGTGACTGTTTGAGGTTGTGGACAGGTGTCTTTTATACTGATAACAAGTTCAAACAGGTGCCATTACTACAGGTAATGAGTGGAGGACAGAGGAGCCTCTTAAAGAAGTTACAGGTCTGTGAGAGCCAGAAATCTTGCTTGTTTGTAGGTGACCAAATACTTATTTTCCACCATAATTTGCAAATAAATTATTTCCGAATCAGACAATGTGATTGTCTGGATTTGTTTTCTCATTTTGTCTCTCATAGTTGAGGTCTACCTATGATGTCAATTACAGGCCTCTCTCATCTTTTTAAGTGGGAGAACTTGCACAATTGGTGGCTGACTAAATACTTTTTTGCCCCACTGTATGAGATTGTGCCGCTGCTATTTTACAAGTAAAATTTGTAGGAGGAATCTATGTTGCTGCTTCCCAGATTGGTAACTGAAAAGTTTGGTTATCATTGTTGCTAAATAAATTAATATCTGCATTACAGCTCATTTTAAAAATATAAGCATAAGTCATCTGGCCATTTAACCTGTCAATATTCTCTTTTCATTATTGCAGATAACTTCATTAATTGGAGTCATTTAAGATTTAGGACACAGAGCTTATTTTGAGGGAGAGTTACTCCTTATCCTGCTGTGACTTGGAAGGTCTGTTCACATTCAGCAAACAAATATATAGTTGTTGTAATCTCTATTTTGTAAACAAATAAGATTTCTTTAATCTTTTTAATGTTTTAATGCAATATGATTTTATTAACGTTTACTAATCTTTTAAAGAGCTGATTTTATTATGCAGACTACACAAATGTGTAGATTTTCCCTAGTATATTGTTCATCTGGTAGTATGGATTAATGCCACTATTATGAGTTTCTTTTTTGCACTGGATGTATCAACTGATTTTAACCACATTATATTTATGATTTGAATTCTTATCCTAAATTTTCCCTGATCCTTTTTTGCAACTGACATAATTGTATGAAAATCCCTTTAAATCACCTTCCTTATAAATGTCATGTATTGCTTACTTCTTTGAAATGTCATTGTAAAGGTTTCATGGGAAAGACTAAAGAAAGTCTTAAATGAACATTCATCTCTTGGGATAGAGACCTTTGCATGTAGACTGACCAACAAGAAAAAAAGTGATAACATTTGCAATTCTTAGGTGTTACTCTTTTTTATATGAAATAACATATAGGTCTTTGTGCCTATACTATTTCTGCACTGCTGTACTTTTCCAGTGCTGCACAGTTAAATTTTTCAAATAATTTCCATGCATGTAGCATTTTTTACTTATGTAGGTTTAAAAGGGGTAGTATAGTTTAGAAAACAAATTCAATTGTATCTTGTGACTTTTTTAGGTGTATTCCTTCAGGGTTTTTTATTTTTATTTTTGAAGAAAGCAAGGTCAAACTGCACCTCAGGCATGAGTTTTTATATAACAAAGGAAGATCAGAAGTATCCATTGTGGGGGGAACTAGCTGCTCCCTGTTGAGCCCAGTATACCTGTGTATAGACATACACACTGCTTGGAAATACTGGAAAGTGACTTAATCTAATGTCCTTCAGGCTTCCAACATAAAAAAATATTATGATGACATTTCATCTTGATCACTATCACATACAGATTATCAAAAATCCGATGTGCTTCATATTTTTAGTCTGTATTTTTACTGTGTTCAAAAAATAAAAACCAAATTAAGTCTGCAAGGAATGATATATAGACATAGTAAAAGATTTACTGCCATTTATTAATCCAGTATTTCCATTTTAAAAAGGAGATCACAGAAAGCTTTCACTTGGATTTTGTAATTTGTTTGGAAAATACTATAATACTAATATGAAGAGTTTCCACTAACAGTATTTTTTCCTTAGAAAGAAGATAATTGTTCAACATCTTTCCTACTCAGAAGTAACACCTACAATTTTTTGTCCCCTATATAGATTATATTACTGGGGTTAAATTATGCTACTTGATTTGAACACACTTGTTTACCTAGAATGTTTTAGACCAGTGCTGATTTCAATATTTTTTGTATGAAGTTGTAATTATAATGAACCAAACAGCATGGAGAAAATTTCCTAGTATTTTTGAAAAGCTGTGAAAATGTGAATGTGTGTGCCAAATAACTAGTATAAACTTAACCCTATTGTATATTAGTTTTCATTAAGTGACTTTAAAAAACTCTTCAGTGTTTTCAGACATATTCTATTCATCTGCATGTATTGATTGTTGTAATTAGACCTTCATTATATAACTTAGTCTTTACTCGTGGTGCTGTATTTTAAGAATTTTGGCTTTTTATAATCACTTATGAAAACCAAACTGCTAAAATTTAGTTCCTGAACAGTTGTATATCACTAATTTGAATTGTACTTTTTAAGTAAGGTTAAGTATTTTTTAAAGGAGTGAATTTCCATGAGGCTGAATGATGTTTCCCAGTCTGTGCCTGGTATAGTTATAACAAAGTATCTGTACCTATTTCTGTGAAGTAAGCTACATTTGAATATTCAGACTAGAGTAAAATCTGAATTTCTCAAGGTTTTTGTAACCTGAAAAATGGTTAGCATCACAAATGGTCTCTGTTTTTGTTTTTGAACTAACATGGTTGCAATTTTAGGAGTATATTGTTAGATTCTTTAACACTTTTACTGGATTTTTATATTTGGGGTATTCAAAGGGCTATTTTTTGTATAAGACAGCATTAACCTATAATTGATTTCCTGTACCTTAATTTTAGCCCAGATTATTAATAAACCCAATAAACTTATGTATAAATTTGCTGAAGTATGTGATTATATTAAAAGTGATGCAGGTGGTATGGTAGCTAACTAAAGATGGTTTCTTGCAAAAAAATGGTCATGAAGATAGGGCTTAAAATAATACATTCCATTATGCAAAAACATTCACATCAAAGGGCTGTTTTGCTGAGGACATATATTATCCAAATGTTGATGTTTTGAACATCCACTTTAAAAAATGAACTATTTATGGAAGTTGGGCAAGATATACATGATATCATTTGGACACTGTGCTGCTTATGGGAACAGAATTTCCCATCATCCTATTTCCCTAAAACTCCCCATGTTTCCCTCTCCCCCTCCCCCCCCCCCCAAGTTTTCTTCAAAGCAGTTTTGATGGTAAGGAGAGAAATCTGTTCTGCTGATGAATGTTGTTCTCCTTGTGGAAGGACCTCATAAGTATGCTCCCTGTACAGTATTAACTGCAACCAACTTGAATAATTCTATTTCTAGAGCAGGGTTCTTAAAATGTTTGACCCAATTACCCCTTTTCCCAATATTGAATAATGTCATTACCCCCCTCCACGCACATGCACACACACAACACAGATTCTGTTGTTTTACAGAAGTGTCTCAGCGGGGCAATCCCAAACAAGCTCACAAACAAGCAATTGCTCCATTACCTCCAGGATATGCCCAAATTACCCCCTTGGGTAATTACCGCCAGTTTAAGAACTACTGTTCTAGGGTCTTCTTTTGGTATTCTTTAACATGATTATTTCATGAATTTCACTGACAGTTGATAAACTTAAAACCACTGTTTTAAGATGCAGTTCCAATGCAAACATCACTTTATTTATATAATTTACTATCAAGTAACCATATTCTGAATTGCAGGCTAAGTAAATCCACTGATAATCCAGTGTTTTCTGGATAAATACCTACAACTGACCTATAAAATGTAACTTGATCATGCACATTTTCTTACCTAATTCTGCTCTCTCAAATAGCAACAAATGCTGAGTATTGCAGAAGTGCAAATTGTACAGAGTTACAGTTCTATATAGCAGCCAGCTGTATACTGAAACAGTATATTGTGTTTTGATTTTAAACATGACCTCATGACTTAATAAAGCAGTACCATTAAGTGTACCAATAAAGCAGACCATTAAATATAATAAGTAGATGCTTGTACAGGTAGTCCTCGGGTTACGACCATTCGTTCAGCAACCGTTCAAAGTTACAACAGCCCTGAACAAATGGTACTTACGACAGGTCCTCGTGGTTCCGGCCATCACAGCAAGCTGTGGTCACGTGATCATGATTTCCAACATTCCCTGCCGGCTTTCCACAATCAAAGTCAATGAGGAAACTGACAGGAAGCTGGAAGTCGCGGTCACTTGAGGTCCTCACTTAAGGATGGCAACTGGGACTGCCGGAATTGCTGTCACTAAGTGATGCGGTCATGTGACGTTGCACTTTACGACCACATTGCTTAGCAATGGAAATTCCAGTCTCAATTGCTGTCATAAACCCTTTTCCCAACCCTAACACCAAACAAGTTAAAATAATATTTAGACTGCTTCTTTAAACATTTTACTTTATAATTGATAAACAGTTTGTTTAGGTGTAGTGGTTAAGACATCAGGCTAGAAACCGGGAGACCATGAGTTCTAGTCCCTCCTTAGGCACAAAGCTGGGTGACCTTGGGCCAGTCACTTTCTCTCAGCCCTAGGAAGGAGGTAATGACAAACCACTTCTGAAAAACCTTGCCAAGAAAACTGCACAGACTTATCCAGGCAGTCTCCAAGAATCAGACACGATTGAACGGATTAAAAAAAATGTAATAGAGGGAAATATTCTACCATTGTAATTGGTAAATAACTAAGGATACACTTCTATTCAATACACATACAAACTTGGGCATAAGCCTAATTTTGGTAGTAATTAAATTCAATAGGTTTAACACCTGAATATACAACTCTGTGTTTGCACTTACAGATACATTACTGCATGTGGATAGAACCTTTAAATAGCAGCATATCAATATATTTCAGAAATATCTCATCTTTATCAGTGGCATGTATGTTTCTAGATATCTCTTCTACAGAACTCATATTTATTCATGCAAAGTAATTCTCCATTTTTTAGAACATGCAACTAAAGTATGTAACCTTGTTGTTGTTGTTCAGTCGTTCAGTCGTGTCCGACTCTTTGTGACCTCATGGACCATAGCACGCCAGGCCTTCCTGTCCTCCACTGTCTCTCGGAGTTTACTCAAATTCATGTTCATTACATCGGTGATGCTATCTAACCATCTCATCCTCTGCCGTCCCCTTCTCCTTTTGCCTTCAGTCTTTCCCAGCATCAGGGTCTTTTCCAGGGAGTCCTCTCTTCTCATTAGGTGGCCAAAGTATTTGAGCTTCAGCTTCAGCATCTGTCCTTCCAATGAGCAGTCAGGGTTGATTTCCTTTAGGATTGACTGGTTTGACCTCCTTGCAGTCCAAGGGACTCTCAAGAGTCTTCTCCAGCACCACAGCTCGAAAGCATCAATTCTTCGGCGCTTAGCCTTCCTTATGGTCCAACTCTCACAGCCATACATTGCTACTGGACCATACATTGCTACTGGAATGTAACCTTATATACAAACAAATATCCTAATGTTACATAATGTTTCCTCTTTTGTAAGTGGAAAGCGAGCTATACAATTAGTTATTTGGTGTGTTTGTGGGTGTGTGATCAATTATTTACTTTTCAGTAATAAACACATTCAAAGAGTTTCTTAATTTCAAAGCAAATGCCTTATAAATAATAGGTGTTGGATTAGAAAATGGAGATCCAGGTTCAAGTCCAGTCCCAGCCATGGAAGCTCAATCAATGAATTTGGGCCAGACATTCTCAGCTCTCAATCTATCTCACATTGTTGTGGGGGAAAAATGGAAGGAGGGAATACTGTACTGCAGGGGTGGGCAACGTCAGGTCCGCGGGCCGTATAAGGCCCGCGGGGCTCCCGCCCGTAAACCCTGCCCCTTCCATGCGATTGGCTCCCGCCCGCAAACCCCACCCCCCAGTGCTTGTGATTGGCTCCCGCCCGCAAACTCCAGCCCCCGGTCCGTGGAAATCCCAGAAACCCACCCCACCCCGGTCCCCGGTTATAAATATCCAAATGGCCCTTGGCCGGAAAAAGGTTCTCCACCCCTGCTGTACTGTATATACTGCCTTGAGCTCCTGGAGGAAGGATGAGATGTATCTCTAACAAACAAATGTTATAATGCAACAGCAAATATTCTATTGTCTTGTAATTTAAAAGCCAGAAGAGAGGAAATCTCTTTCTAGAATTAAAATGATATAACAGGCTCCATATGAGCCTGTGTTACAAGTAAGACAGCTGTTATCCCATCTTCCTTTTCAGTGGTAGCAGGATCTTGAGGTGGACTTCCAGTATTATCATTAATGATAGTAAAGGCTCATATTTCATTCAACCATACTTGGATATGTGCATGACAAGAATAATTTCCTAAGTATAGATAGCCCTCTATCTATTAATAAAAGTACTGAATGTCTTAATATCAAGATAACTGACCAAATACAGCTTTCTCAGGTAATTTTTTTACTGTTTAAGATTACAAGATCGCTTTTGGGTCGGGAGCAAGGGGAGACCCATTTACAGGGCCGATCGGAAGAGTTTTCTGAGCATCTGCAGGACAAAATCGCTCAGATTCATTCCAAGTTGGACACCAAGCGTGAGACAAGATCTGGGGAGATGCCAGAGGCTCGTACTTACCATGTTATCTGGGAGCAGTTTGATCCTGTTGGGCCTGATGAAGTAGACACGATCCTCCGGACTGTAAACGCCACCACATGCCAACTTGACCCATGTCCCTCCTGGCTGGTGAAATCAGCTAGTGAGGTGACATGTGGCTGGGTCCAGGCGATTATAAATTCGTCCTTGAGTGAGGGGGTGTTCCCGGCTGCCTTTAAGGAGGCGCTGGTGCACCCCCTCCTCAAGAAACCATCCCTGGACCCTACCATCCTGGGCAATTTTCGCCCAGTCTCCCACCACCCCTTTCTGGGAAAGGTGGTTGAGAAGGTGGTGGCGTTGCAACTCCAGAGGATTCTTGAGGAAACGGATTATCTGGGCCCCTTCCAGTCAGGTTTCAGGCCGGGATATGGGACAGAGACCGCATTGGTCGCGCTTATGGATGATCTCTGGTGAGAGCGGGATGGAGGGAGTGCGTCCATCCTTGCTCTCTTAGATCTCTCAGCGGCTTTCGATACCGTCGACCACGGTATACTTTTGGGGCGGCTCGAGTTGGGGGCGGGCAGCGTGGTTTTGCGCTGGTTCGCCTCCTTTCTCCAGGGCCGTTCCCAGTCGGTGTTGATAGGGGAGGAGAGAGCTGACCCGCGACCCCTGTCTTGTGGGGTGCCACGGGTCGGTTCTCTCTCCCCTCCTATTCAACATCTACATGAAGCCGCTGGGCGAGATCATCCGTCACCACGGGATGAGGTATCACCAATATGCTGATGATACCCAGTTATACATCTCCGTCCCGGGTGAAGTAGGTGATGCGGTCAATGCCTTATCTCAGTGCCTGGAGGCTGTGGGGGTCTGGATGGGGAACAACAGGCTTCAACTGAACCCTGGTAAGACGGAGTGGCTGTGGATTGATGGCCCCCCTGGATCCGGGAAGTTGTCGTCTTTGGTTCTGGGTGGGGTTGCACTACCCCACTCGGATCCAGTGCGGAATCTGAGGGTCCTCCTGGACTCACGACTCCTGCTCGAAGAGCAGGTGGCAGTCGTGGCCAGGAGGGCCTTTGCACAGCTTCGAGTTGTGCGCCAGTTACGCCCTTTCCTGGATCGGGAGGCCCTCCGAACAGTCAGTCACGCCCTTGTCATCTCCCGTATAGACTATTGTAATGCACTCTACATGGGGCTATCCTTGAAGAGTATCCGGAAGCTTCAGCTGGTGCAGAATGTGGCGGTGCGAGCAGTTATGGGTGCCAGGAGATCGGCACATGTGACACCTCTGCTATGCGAGCTACATTGGGTGCCAGTTTGCTTCCGGGTCCAATTCAAGGTGTTGGTGATTACCTTTAAAGCCCTACATGGCATAGGACCAGGGTACCCGAGGGACCGTCTCGTCCCGATAACGTCGACCCGCCCCACCCGTGCATGCAGAGAGGGCATGCTTCGGACCCCCTCAACAAGAGAATTCCATCTAGCGGGGTCCAGGAGGCGTGCCTTCTCTGCGATAGCGCCCGTCATGAGTAGAAATGGAG
The DNA here is from genome assembly GCA_023362775.1 of Charina bottae. Classification (NCBI taxonomy): domain Eukaryota; kingdom Metazoa; phylum Chordata; class Lepidosauria; order Squamata; family Charinaidae; genus Charina; species Charina bottae. The sequence goes on from JALMGJ010000005.1 coordinate 33,033,627, forward strand.
CTGAAGTAATAAGTTTTACTGCACTGTCAAATACTTAAAGCAACTGTTATCCTACATTGTCCATTTTACTCATTACCTAATATAATGGAGCAAAGGAATTACAGCCAGTTTGGTGTAGTGATTAAGGTGCTAGAATAGAAACTCAGACCGTAAATTCTAGTCCTCCTTTTGGCGTGAAAGCTGGCTCTCATTTTGGGCCAGTCATGCATTCTACCCAACCCTCTTCAAAGGGTTGTTCCTATGGCAAAATAGGAGTCAGGTGCATTATGTACACAACAACTTGCACAAAGTAAAGGTGGGATATAAATGTAATAAATAAGACAATTAATTGAAGTACTTTCTTACTTGACATGAATCACAAAGGCAAGTTCTTTTCTAGAATGTCTGATATATTGTATCTGAATTCTAGCAGATGGAAAAATTAGAGAGAGAGAAGAAATTAAGCCGTTCAATCGTGTCTGATTCCCGGAGACTGCCTAGACAAGTCCTTGCAGTTTTCTTGGCAAGTTTTTCAGAAATGGTTTGCCATTGCCTCCTTCCTAGGGCTGAGAAAGTGACTGGCCCAAGGTCATCCAGCTGACTTTGTGCCTAAAGCGGGACTAGAACTCATGGTCTCCTGGTTTCTAGCCTGATGCCTTAACCCAGGGCTTTCCAAAGTGCCGCCGCTGGCGACACACCCGGCGGCGGCGGCGGCGACACGTGCGCGCACAGCGACGGCACGCGAGGGCGTGCGGTGGCGCGCACGGCGGTGGTGCGGGAGGGCGCGCGGCACCGCGCGCGCGCACGGTGGCGGCGCGGGAGGGGCGTGCGGCGGCACGGGGGGCGTGCGGCGGCACGGGGGCGTGCGGCGGCGCGCGCGTGCACGGCGGCCGCTGTGCACGCGCGCGCTGCCGCTTCCGGGTGGTGTGGCGACACACCACGCTGTGTGTGGCGACACACTTTTGTGTCGCGACACACATTTTGGAAAGCTCTGCCTTAACCACTACACCAAACTGGGTCTCTGAAAAAGATTACAGTATATTCATTCCAAAGGCATAATCTCCCTACTTCACACTAGGTAGTGTAAGTAGCATGCAGTATTATGGGAGGACATAGAAGTAATATGGTTCCTGGGCATGTTTGCTGTTCATAATTCATGCTGCATTTGTACACTATGCTAAAACAGGGAGAGAGGCACAGTCCTTTTTTAAAAAAAAAGACTTGGGGGTTGTATCTGGTGAGATGGTGCCACCAGGAACCCTATTCATCTTAGTTTCTAATTTGGGGAAATAATTTTCAACCTTTAAAGGGGGAAAAAATAAAATTGCACAGCCAATAAGCAATTTTGCTGCAGAATTTCAGCAGCACAATTTGATGAAATCTGGAAGCTGCCAAATAATAGAGGAGCATGTACCCCTGTAATAAGTTATGATATATTTTGGTCATTTATTCATTTATTTATTTCTCACATTTCTGTACCGCTCATCTCACAAGCGACTCTGGGCGGTTTACAATTCAATTAAAATAACAGATTAAAATCATAAAAACAAATACATCATACAAATGTAAATATAAAATATAGAAAATATTTAGAATTTATATAAAATATAAATTCCTTGGGGCCACATCATGGCGCCCGCCACCCCCATGATTAACTAAATGGTTAGCTAAACAAGCCACAGTGGCTTGTTTTATAAATAATACTAAGAATGCAGATAAAAATGGGTAAGTGCATACCAGAGCTTTCCAAACTGTGTGTCGCGACACAAAAGTGTGTCGCCACACACAGTGTGGTGTGTCGCCACACCACCCGGAAGTGGCGGCGTGCGTGTGCACGGTGGCAGCGGCAGCCGCCGTCGTGTGCGCACACACCGCCACGCCCCCCCGCGCCACCGACGTGCGCGCCGCCGCCGCACCGCCACTGGCGTGTCACCAGCGGCGGCACTTTGGAAAGCCCTGGTGCATACATTTGGTATAGCAAAAATCAAACTATTTGGTTTAGCACCGTGTTTAAATTAATCATGGTCCTGAAATGGCTACTGCACTTTATTCTCTGCATCCTAGTAACATTTCAATTTTCTCATGCCAATTGTGTCTTTAAATTTGGATCCAATATGCTGCACATATAAGAGGAGGAAAATAGAATAAATAAAAAGCCTACAATAGATGTTTGTGCTCAAATAGCCATTTATTACATGGCAAATTGATTTAAAGGTGAAGTTTTATGCTTCTATTTCATTAATATTCTGTTTCACTGTGCATACTTAGACAAAGAAGTGGTGGGTTGAAGTACCAATAATTTACATAGATAAATAATTTGCACTCAGTTTTAGTTTATATGTACTCAGTAGTGAGGCTCTTTGCTGGATTTATTTCTGAGTAAGCATGCATTGGATGTGTTGAAACCAAATTAATAATACAATCAATCTCAGTACCTGTTGGGAAGTTGCTATAATATTCACATCCTCCTTGTACATTTTTATGGGTAACCAGACATGCTCCAAAATAGGGTGCTAAAGTAGAGATAATTTTGGTTTGACTCAGCATGTCACTTACGTTATTATTTTAAAAAATTCTTCCTACTAGAGGGTGATCCTTAATTACTTTTCTTTGCATTTAGGTTGCAAATATTTTCCATTCATAGGAGTAGTCTGAATAGATGCACTTCAGTATAAAAGCTCTTCATTTATTGCATTGTTTTCTTAGCTTCATTAAACCGTTCCTGCAGGAGCAACAACTGGTTTGAACTGATGAAAGAGAAGTGGTAGAGCAAGTATCTGTGTGAATCTGCACCTAAAGTATCCTGAACAGTCCCATCTTTTTCTTGTAAAAATTAGTTGAAACCACAAATTTCATATAGGTAAAGTACATATGCATTAGATTGCAATATTGATAATAATTATTTAAGCAACAAAATACCAATCCAGTGCTCCCTATTGAATTATTAGAGATTTAAATAGGATGCTCCTTAGTGCTGACTCAGAACAAATTTTTGAGGAAGTCTGAATGAGTTCTGTACTCTGAAACTCAAGGCAAAGAGAAAATGCCATATATTTCTTATCAGCACATACTTCCAAGAACATCTATTTCTACATTCTTTAAGCCACGATTAAAAGAAGCATAGTCAAGGTGGGGCCAGTCAGTATATTATACCATGTGTAGCTCTGATTTGCGTGTGTGTGTGTGTGTGTGTGTGTGTGTGTGTGTGTGTGTGAGAGAGAGAGAGAGAGAGAGAGAGAGAGAGAGAGAGAGAGAGAGAGAGAGAGAGAGAGAGAGAGAGAGATTGGAAAATTGTCATTCAAGTTTACCACATAATGTTAACTTTAGTATTTAAAACAAATATGTTCTCTAAGTTTACAAAGTTACATTGGTTCATGTGGACAGGAGCCCAAGTGCAGTTTGCAAACAGTGCAAATGAGGGGTTTTAATACTATGGTGGGATAAGAGAGCCAAAAAAGACTTCATTTCTGGCAACCAAAAAGCCATTTTATTTTCAGACATGATGATAACAGAGCCTAAACTCAGGATATATATTTTGCCCTGCAATGGGGCCAGTTTAGACCATGTCAAGTGTGATGTGTGTTTGCATGACAAATACAAGAAATAAAAAATGGATCCTTTTGACTACAGTATGTATGATTTTGTATAGGTAATGTTAACAGTTTCTGCTGCTGCTTTGATAAACTGCATGGTTGTTTAGCTATGCCCCTTTATTAGAATAATGGAGTTGGAAGAAGTCATAGGACACAGAGTCCAACCCCTTGTTCAGTATAACTACCCAAATTCAAGCTAAGCATTTAGTCTCTGCTTGAATACTTCTAGTGAAGGAGAGCCTACCATCTCCCTACATAATTGATTCCAGTCATCCTAACTGACATATTTTATTTACTGCACTGTTATATAAGAATAATTTATTTTTCATAATGCTGTTAATTTAAACACACAATAAATACTCTTATGAGTATTAGCAATACACAGAAATCAGAAAATATATTTTGTTTCCAGTCCAAAACAAATACATCATGTTCTGCAGGTTCTGAACTTTTTTAGATCAGTCACAGTTCAGCAGTAATAAAAGCCCAAATGTTTTTGTTGCCCTGAGCTGAAACAACCTGAAGTGGTCCTGGGTGATTTTATGCAGCAAGTGGAGCAAAGCCGGTATTCTTGACCCTGTCTCTCCTCCTTCAGAAACAAAGTTGATGCCACTGATGTCTCTTCCCAGTGGCCTGCTTGTGTGTTTTTGAGTGGTCGCAGCAGCTTCAAACACAATATATCCAACTGGCCACCCACCCACTGGTCTCAACACCTTTCCTTCTTTCCCTCAGCCACCACTACTGATGTCCCAACATACCATATCCTCCCAGCCCGCCCATCCTGATTTTCTCAGCACCTTCCCTTCCATCCCTCCCCCCCACCAGAATGATTCATGCTCAAATTATTTTGTGCATCCCCAGAACATATTAGAGAAGTAATTGCCTCTCTGGTAGCACTGCACTAACATGGCTGTTCTAGAAAGCGAAGTAGAGTTGGCTCCAGTTCTTGAATGGGAGAACCACATGAGCATTCCAAGACCGGGTTATACTGGGAAGGTGAAAAAACATCTTAGAAAAAGACAAAAACAAACAATTTCCTTACTGTTGTTAAGAAAATGACATGCATATTTCCATAAAGGAGTCTTGAAACTTTAATAACCTTTACTTTATGCAGGATACATTAATACTAATTTTGTATCTGGAATTACATCTTCATTTTTTAAATAGCTTAAATGACTTAATGCTCTCTGATGGATAATGTAACCAAACCTGGATATTCCACTCATTAGTATTAATTCATGGCTTCATAGCTGGTTTATCTGCCCCCTCTTGTTTTAAAATAGTGTTCCATAGCAGAATTTTGGGGCAAATCTTCCCTGGTGTAAGTTAATGTGCTCCAATTAAAGCAGTTCTAACTTAATCTTCAATCTTTAGTTATAAGCATAAAAACATGTCTAAATAAGCAGGGACCAAATTGTTTTTGAACTCCCTTACTATTGTACAGTAGTATGTAGAAATAAATGAGCATGTTAATTCCCTAAGTTAATTCTTTGATGTGAATTCTTGCCATTTATCATTCCACTAGTGTGGAATTTACTCTTTCGATTGCTTCTGTTTTTTCTACTTCTTTAATAATTACTGTGAGTCTTCTTGTTTCCTTACTCCCACACTTTAATACTGCTTTAAGGCAGTATTTAAACTCTATTGCAAACTGAAATTTCCTTATGTGTCTGGAACATTCGGCAAAAGGTTGTGCTAAATTTGCCCTTCATTAATTGCTGAATGCATCCATAAGGTTATGTGCTACGGCTTACTAGCTCCCCAGTTCTTGCTGCCTACTGTACATTGTTTGGTTGTTATAAGTTATACAGTTCTGTCTGAGGCAGCAATTATAGCTGGCAATTATTGTTAGCATTTGAAAGATATGCTATGGTTGGGTCACTCTCTGTTAACCCTAGAGTACTCTGCTATGACCCCACACTGCAGAGGAAGGACCTATTTGATTGGTCCATGCCAGGCATCTGATGGGCTCTCTTGGGTTTCAAAAGCAGCTTGGGGTTGTTCCCGAGGCTCTGATGCATGCTTCAGAGGGGACAGCCATAGCCTTAGATCAAATTGCGCCTGTGCAGTGTCTGTCTGTGGATCTCGCAGAATTCCCTGGTTCTCTGAGAAACTCTGGAAGGTGTAACAGCAGAAGAAACACCTAGAGGGCCACTAAAAAAACAAGGAGTGAATCTAATTGAGCCCATATAAGCTTCTTTCTTGAGAGCCAGTTTGGTGTAGCTTGCCCTGATAGTAGCTTGCTCTGACAGTGTTGATGGGGATGTTGTAGGAACTACCAAGGACAGAACAACACCCCCAACAACAGTGTCAGGGCAAGCTACAGAGCAAACCCCACTCCCTTCTAGCACTGAAGATGTTGTCTAGTCGGGCAACGAAACGTCTGCAAGCAAACAACCAAGCTCAGAGAGCACCAAGGACTCCACATAATAAACGCAGTTGAAAATAACACGTTTCACGGACTGTCATGCTTGTTAATCTGAGGAGACCTCTCTTCCGCCTTCTGTTCACACATTCTTCATTAACAGCGATGCATACCACGCCCAGCCGCGTAAGGTCCTGAATGCCACTTGGGATAACGCCCTTAGTTTCTTGTCGCCACGCATTTTCTGACCTGTTCCCATAATCAGTGGAACAGCCCCCGCGTGTTACTCCAGGCAGACTCCGCCCTCCTCCCAGGTTGCTGACTGCGGGCTCTTGGAGCAAGGCGACTGAAGCCCCGCCCCGGGAAGTCTGCGGCGGCCAATGGAAGCGCGTATCGGGCAAAAGGAGAGGCAGTGATGGCGCTGGCCTTCTGAAGCGGGGACGGGGTACAGCTGGGAAGGCGCGAGCGGACGAAGGAGTGACCGAACGGCAACGGTGGCGGCGCTCGGCGTTTTTCTTGTCGGCGGTTTAAGGTGAGGGCGCGACCGAGGAGAGGGCGGAATGAGCGAAATAGGGGTGGATGTCTGCGACGGAGATCTGTGGCAAATCTGCTGGGGTCACTCTTTCAGAGCCGTGTTGGAAGGGGGCCTTTAGACGAAGCCCCTTCGCTTTTCGCTAATGTCATCCCTGTCGGTTCCTGGGATCCGTGGCCGGAGGATTTATGATGCGGTGGTGGCGCGAGGTCGGACCTGTTGTGGATTAGCAGCCTTTTCCTGGAATATATAAAACCACCGGCCGTTTCTTTGGCCCCTCACCACTCCCTTTGACAGGGCGGGGCAAGCAGCAGCAATTCCCATACCAGATGGGTATCAAATGGGATTTCTGTCACATCTGGCCGGGAACCAGTACAGGGTTGCCACAATCTGGGCGCCCACTAAATTTTTGCAGCCAAGATTTGATAGCTGTGCTAAATCTTGGAGATTGCTCCGAAGTATGCTATACAACTTGGAACTTTGTAGAGAGGTTTGTTTTAAACTGCTTTTCATTAGTTAGGGTCTCGTTTATCCTGATTCGCTGCTTAGCTGCTGAAATCGGTTGTGCACTTAAATAACTTTGTAATAACACATTGATTATTCTTCACGAATTGCGTTTTAAAAGCTGGCTCATGCTGCTATCATTATGGTAGATTTAATGCAAGTACGTCAGTTTTTCCAAGACGGTGGTTTTAAACAGCCTACTTTATTTTGGTTTTCTTCTAGAAAACTTGCCAAACTCTTTGCTCTGTGTTTGAAGGTTGTAATTATAAGTACAAACCATTATTCCCAAAAGATTTCTGCATCTATCTTTTCTAATTTGCTTTAACTATTACAAGAAACTGAAAACAATTAGAAACTAAATTATTATTCCAGCTTCTTAGAGAATGATATACTGTATATACCAAAACTCAGGACCCCATAGACAGCTTATTATATAAAATTACATTAAATGTTTGAAGTGGTTGCCATTTTCTTCTAAATACTTCCTTACTTGTTTGATGCATGACCTTTGAACATTCCTTAGTACAGTAACATTTTCCTCTGGAAAATTTTTTTAATAAAATATATTGTGATTGGCCTATCAAGCCTGACCTTTGGTATACCATGTATATGTATCTGTGTGTGTGTGTGTGTGTGTGTGTGTGTATTATCCATTACAATTCTGTTTTAGAATAGTGGGAGTCATAACAATGAATTTGTTGTTTGATTTCAAATGTCAGATTTTTTTTCTGAGTTACTCTAGTAAAAGTAAATTTGCATAAAATACCTATTGCCTCTTATTTACAATGATCATTCATTTTTACTAAATTTAAAGTTGTTTCTTTTTCATACATGTTTGTATTAAACTATATCCTATTTTATCATTTAATGTCTCAGTGGGTTCTAAGCATAGTTCAACAAAATAATAGTAATTTATTTTAAAAGGTTAAAAACTTCATTAGGGTTGTGCATTGCTTTGGAAATAATTCAGAAGCACAAACATAGCATCTGCCTGTAGCTCTTCAAAACTACTGCATCTTTTCCTGCAAACACAGGGCTGCCCTCTGTAACTCCTGTGTGATCCTGGGAAAAATAGTGGCTATTTTAACAAGTTGTAGATGGGTGCTACATTGGCATTCTGAAGCACCTTTTTAGATTTAAATCTGAAATATTGCACAGCCCTAAAAGTTACATGAATGATACAGTCTTGATTCCAGTTCTAGTTATACATTACATGACTAAGCTTGACTGGATTTGTAGCTCATATGTAGACAGCCCAAACTCAATTCAGATAAGATAAGACACAAAGGTTGTTACTGCATCTCAAACTAAGAAATAATTAAGTACTATAACCTCTATAGAACTCCACTTTTCCCTGAAGAAGCAGATTTACAGATTGTGGATACTGCAGTAGTGTATCCATCTTTGTTCAAATGACTGCTGTTCCCAGAAAGTTGCCTTCATTTTCACTCAATATACCTATTGCATCACCACCTTAATGAGCCTTATGTTATTTGCCATAAAATACAGTATTGTTCATATATCTTTATTTTGGGATCCAGTCAAAGGACTAACCTTGACCTTTTAAATTTCATCATGGACTAGTTCCATTCTCTCTAAATAAAATAAATGCCTACTTTCATATATTTCTCATCCTATACATTGAGATGAGCAGAGGAAGTGTTCTTGGAAATACCCAGTGCGTATTTCTTGCAGGGTACAGCGCTGTCTTAATAGTGGTGCATAGCTGTGGAACTCTGGATAAGAATTAACTCTACAGGTTAAATAAAAACCTTTTTACCTGAAAGTACTTTTAACTTTGGCTAGCTGCAGCCTTTCATCTTTTATTCATTACTGGTTTTAGTTGTGTATTGCATTTAGCATTTTAATTGTATACTGTTCAGAACCTTACTGAGTGAAACCTACATCTAATAAACATAAATACAATTCAATTAGACCCCCATGTTTTCCTACATGAATGCATTCCATTACACTGGCATCTTTAATCAGATTTTTCTTGCAAAATTGGCAGTGTGATAGAAGTTGCATGTAATTGTTTATGAGTCCATCTTTTAATCTATTGCATGCAGAATGTTTTGTAGCAGTGGTAGCTGATATAAGTGATAGGAAGCATCTTCATTACTGTTAGTTTTCTGAACTTCCATTTAAATTAAAACTCAAACTACCATTTAAAATAAATCTCAAAAACTATTGGGTAGTGGATCTATCTATCTATCTATCTCTGTACAAATATCATGAATAAGAAATCTTTAATTGTCAAAAGTGGGTTTGGGTGAATTGAACCTAGTAAATACATATATAACAATCTCTTCCAACTGTAAGAGTATTTACTGACAATATAAAGCAGATGGAATGAAGGTATTGAAATAAATTCTTTGGTGAGTAACAAAAATAAAATAAAATTTAAATAAAGCCTCCAAATAACTCTTAGCTGTGCTGATTGGTATGTCAACTTTTAGTCTGCACTAGACCATCAAGAATGAAGAGCAGAGTTGGCTTGAGAAGGATTGTCTCGAGGCAGAATTGGAGGTGGAACAGAATAAAATTAGGGCATAGAGGTAAAAATAATCCTAAAAGCGAAGTTGAAAAGAAGAGTTCTCATTGAAAGCTTTTTCCTGCTGTTAGCCAGTGTCTGGCAGAAAAAAGCAAGATTATGTTCAGGTCGGTGGAGAGAGGGGAAAGGCTCCAGTTTGGAGACCGAAATCTTCCCTGGAGGCAGAAAAGGTTCAAAAGGAAGATTACCTTTCCTTAGAGTCTCATTGGACCTGCCTAAAAAGTAGCTGGACAGCAGAAGTGGCCTGGATTCAGACTGCAAAATAATAAAAAGTTCTCAAATAGAATGACCCCATCATTGCAGATCCTCTTTCCTATCCTTTGACAGGGATCTTGCTGCTGTAACATACATTTGCGTTGTAGCCCTTGAAAAACCTTCGACTATATCCTAGCAGTGTTGCTTAGTTCTCCAGGGAAGAGGCCCAAAGGCTTGGCCTTTTGAAGTAAGAATTAGTTGTGACCCTATCTAGGAAGAACAGAAATTTCTCTCTGGCCTATAGGAATCTTCCACTGGTGGGGTGTCTTTCTCTTGTCTTATAATCAACTTTTTCTCTGGAAAAGTTGGGAAAGAGATGTACACAGATTTGAGGTTCTCACTTCTGCTTGGTTATCCTAACAGGTGGTATTGTCCAAACAGAGTACTTGGCGACATGTCAAGTTGGTGGGGTTGGGAGACTGCAATTATTGAATTATTAGAGGAAACAAAAGCATGTCTTGATTGGTGTTAACCCATTGAAACAAAAAGGCATTATGGAAGGATGATGCTATTGTGTGTCAGGCTCCACTGGCCACAGTAATAAATCTAGACTCTCCAAACACTGAACCATGTATTGAGGAAGTTGCTTGTGATAGAAATTTTAAAATTACAACGTGGCTGAATAAGCTGGTTTATTGCAGCAAGAAATGTCACATACATAGATCTATCGGTTGCAGAAAATAGAAATCAAACCCTATATGTTTGCTCTGGGGTTTACATTCTAGCCTTTTCCTCCTGCCTTTTTAAATCAACGGACTTTTGGCTGTTTTTCCCCAAGACGAGAGTCAGAAATATTTGCTGAGTGTTTACATAATGATTCTGTCTAGCCTGAGCACTGCTGGATCCTAGCCAGTTTTAGCCCTTACCTGGCGAGATAGTGGTGGGGAAAAAGTTTATCATTCAAAATTTCTTGACTTTAGCTTGATTGACCTCTTAGCTGGGAAACTAATCTTGTTGGTATTGGCCCATCAGCAGGGGTATAGGTGTGTAATAACACAATAATAATTCAATAGATTGAATTAAGGTCCAGGTTCATTGTTTTATTTTCCAAAGCAAACATACAAACCTTTTCTTTAGAAATAACCAGAATTGGACTGTTCCACAAAGCACATCTCTTGACTACTGGAATTCAGTCAAAGCAAAGTTTTTACTTTTTTATTGCCCTTTTACAGAATCATGGTGGGAAAAATTTCTTTTAAAATTTAAACTGGACTTAGTCCAATTCAGATAGTAAAATTTATTGTTAATAAAAGATCAGTTTCATTCAAAAGATGGATAGTATGGATGAACAATTAGCAGCTCTTTGACTTTTTTCTATAAGGACTGAACTTTTTTAATTATTGCTTCTTTTTATAAGAAGCATTTTAGTGAGAAAGCTGTTTGAGCTCAGACCTGTGAAACTTCTCTTCAGCAAATGTATTTATTTATTTGTCAAATTTATATGGCCACCCATCTCACATGAAATGAATCTGGGTGGTGTACAAGAAAATCTACATTAAAACATACTACAAAACTAATTAAAAACAAATAAAACAATAAACGGGGATAAAAACAAGACCATGAGAAAAAAAATATTACAGTACATACAATACAGCCAATACGTGGGCTCCCTATTACCAGGGGATCCTCAGGCTTGCTGAGAAAAAGGGCTTTCCAGAAGGCCACGAGGGTTAGGCCTAACCTTACCTTGGGGAGGATGATGTTCCAAAGAGCAGGTGCCACAGCAGAAAAGGCTTGCCTCCTAGGTCCCATCAGATGAAACTCTTTTGCAGATGGGACAGGTAGATGTAATCATGAAGAGGCGGTCTCTCAGATAACCTGGCCCCATGCCATGTAGGTCTTTAAGGGTCAAAACCAGCACCTTGAATTGACTGCTAAATGTGCTCAAGTAGCTTTGTTTCAGTAGTTCATTACACTCTATTCTATATCTTTCCTTGAAAATGGATGTAGACTTCCAGCCTGAAATACAGAGTGGTAACTTTAGATATCATGCCACTGACATAAAGATTAAGACATTAGTAATTAAAATAGGAATTGGTAGCCTTTTTTTAAAATAGATTCTAAATTAATGATTGACATTCATTCCAAGTTCTACTGACAGAGTGGACTCTGCAAACTCTTGTGTGGCCATTGGCTAAGGATTATGAGAGTTGCCAACACATCTGAAGGATACCAGGTTGGGGAAGGCTCTACAATGACTGATTTTATCCAGTGAGGCTGCCAAGATTCCTTTTCTTTTTTTTAATGCCACAGAGAACTATGGGCAAAGGTTCAGAGATTCAGTGGGCTATAAATGGAAGGGTTATGAGATTATTCTCCTATGCTTGTAATATTTTAATTGAGCTGAATTATTTAATTGAACTAAAGTATTAAAGTAAAGTATTCACTAAACTAAAGGTGATTTTGATTTTTTAAAAATGTTTTCTCCCTATATAATGGCTGCTATGTTTTAATGACATGAATATAAATTTACATACAACTGTGCGGGGGGAACCTTTACCTTTACTGTATTAGTTTTTATTTACATTAAGTATCGGAAAAAATATTTTAGGGACTGTTGTTTTGCAGTAACACCAAAGTTTTATCCAATTGGATTTTTAAGGCATTATTTGTAAAGCATGTAAACATGCATAGAATTACAATGTTAAGGAACATATTAAGGCAGGAAACTGTGTGTGCATGTGTGTGAGAGAGAGAGACTATCAGAAAATTTTACTGGTATGAAATACATATTCCCTGAACCAAAACATGCCTCAGTTTACCTTTCTTTGAAATTGAAATATTGTAGTGCCTTTTTTTTGTTAGCTGTCATACCTCACTCTGAAGACATCATCTTGCCACCCACAGTGTATAAAAGTCTCCAATTGTCCATTTATTTATTTATTATTTAACAATACTTATAGGCCACCCCAATCCATGTTTGAAATGATGCTCCATCTACCCACACTTGGGAAGTGAAACTAAGCCCCCAATCTTTGTTTCAGTATTGTGAATACAAGACATTGTATTGCTCTCTGGTCTCTTCTCAATCAATCAGTAATATTTATTCGGTCAATGACCAGCAAAATTTAAAAGGAGAAAAACAAAGTAAAACAAAGAAATACAGTAATATACTACCAACTAATAAAATATATCACATAATAATATAGCATTCACTCTGCTATTACTATATTAATACATTTGTTACCTAGGTAGTGTGAGCCTAAAACATTAGTAAGTATAAAATAAAAATATATATCCACTAACAATTTATTAATTAAGATATTTCAATTTAAAAGCAATTTTTAAAACAAGGGAATTACTTCTTTAGCTGGTTTTGTCTTATTTTCATTGCGGCAACACAGAATTTGGCTACTGCACACGTAATGTATGGTTTTAGATCCTGAAGAAGATGGTTCACGTAAAAATTACCTGGACTCCCAGGGAATTTATCTACTAGGGGCAAAATGTAGATTGACCTAATGTCCCTATAAAATTTACAGTGTAACAGTACATGTGAGATGGTTTCTCCTTTCTCTTCACCACATGGGCATATATGCTCAGCTATAGGGATTTTATTATACCTGCCTTGAAGTAGTGCAGATGGAAGAATATTGAATCTAGCTTTGAAGAATGCAATTCTCAGCTTAGGGAAAGTTAGATTTAGCAAATAACTTGCTGGTTCCCATATGCCTCTGTTTATCCAAATTCTGTCGTGTTGTGGCAGCCTGGTCTCTTCTGAACATGCCTGGAGATTGAGTTGGTGTTGAAACTTGAAATATGTGCACTGTATCCTGAATGTGTATGGCACTTCATTTTAATATCTCAAATGTAGTTACTGTACATTGTTACAAACCTTTAACCAGATGAATGATGCACAGGTGTAATTAAAGAATAATCATTGATTTGGCTACTGAATGTCCAAGATACATTACAGAACTGGTAGTTTGTGAATCTCATTTTTTTCCTTTTTATTTCTTCCAGAAAGCTGTCCTACTTGCTGCAAAGCTAAAATTTAGCTTCCCATCATTTTGAGGTGGTAATACACACAACTGTAGTATAAACCAAAAGTTAGCTTAAAAGCCTTAAAGTAGTACAAAAGTAGCTTTAAAAGCCAAGAGAAAAATCCACATTCTCTCCTTAAAAGTCCAGAAGAAAAACCAGAAAATCCTGGCCAAGCTCTTTTATATAACATAGCCCCACCCATTTTGTGTCATTGTTTTGCACACTAGCAATCCTCCCCCTCCCCGGTGTGACAGCTAGCCCTAAAAGATTGATTATTCCTACCATAGGATCACTTAATTATTTAATTACCATACAAACTTTTCCAAGACTGGAAATAAGCACTATTTTTCTCATTAATTTTTAAGTATTCATATTAAAATCTAATCCTTATGTTTCACTTTAGGTTATTTGGCTTATTGCCTGATGTGAAAAATGGGAGAGATAGAGGGCACTTACAGAGTATTGCAAACTCCAGGTTCTCGTTTGGGAGTGCAGAAAAATGCTGGAGTGAGTACTCTGGAACCAGGACAGAATATTTCTACTGCCATGGCCTCAACATCTTCTAGAATATATGAGAGATCTATACAGATCAAAGTCAGGCTTTTGGATAACACTCAGGAGGTACTTGATATTGAGGTAAGCTTTCAGTAAAGCTATTATGTCCAAATGTTTAAACTACTGTTTGGAAAATGAATTCATTTGAGTGGGAATACATTGTTTAGGAATCTTAGACTCATGGATTACTTCATTGTCATTTATCTATAACTCCATTAACATTGGAATTAAACAGTAATGGATACTGCTTTGTTTAAGGTATATATATATGTATACGTATCTTGGAGAGAGTTATCTAAATTGTAGGAGGGAAAATGTCCTTTGTGGTGGTGGTCTGGGATGCTAGAGCTGGGAATCCAAAGAAAGATGGAGGTTGTATTTAATTATTATTAAGGAAGTGACATGGCCCCACTTCCCTTGCAGTGAATTGTTATATTTTATTTTATTGTAAACCGCCCAGAGTCCCCCGTTGGGGGAGATGGGCGGTCTAATTAATTAATTAAAAGAAAGAAAGAAAGAAAGAAAGAGAAAGAAAGAAAGAAAGTAAGTATTATATTCCTTAACTGCATCCAGGCAACAAACTCCTTAGTTGAACTAGTTAATTTTCTCCCTGCTCCTCCTTTCAGAGTTGCCATGGATGTGCTGATATCGATAGATTATTAGGTATTTTTGTGGGCAATTTTCTGATTTTTTTGGATTATTTTTCCCCCCAGAAATCTTGGCAACTATCCATTATGAATAAGTGATATAGTTCCCTTTATCATAAAAACCACTGTACTGCTAATATGAATGTCTTTATACTTTAAGAAAATAGTAGGTCTATTGTAAGTTCCTATTTGGTTTTGCAACCATAGAAGTATTGATTTTATCTTCTATGACTTTTATAAATGGAAGCTTCCCAAATGTGTTTAGGCAATTGTAAAATGTGTTGTTTTGTTTAGGCTATTGTATTGGCTGTGATGCTAAAGAACAATGTCAATAGTTGATACAGATCAGTTAACTACATTTTTAGCATTGTTGCAGAGAAAGCATTGCTTATTTGTCTTCAGAGTGGCAATTTCTATGAAGTATATTGCTCTTCCCAACTCTTCCTGATTTCAGTGCCAATATGTATCATAATTTCTGTCTCTGATTATAATAAAAACAAATTATATTCCTATAAACAACTGTATTTGGATACTAATGTTTTATGCACAAAGCCAGTTGTGGAGCACGTTTCTCAGTAATACAAAGGGCATGGCAAAAAGGATCCCTACATTCTCTTGTGTTTGGAGTAGTATAGCTGTTTTTCTTGGCTATCATATTCTCTCATAATTATCAGAAAAATTTTGGGTGCTTATTTTTTATAGAGAGAAGTAGAAGGGGAGAAGAGTGAGGTAGCCATTATTTACCATTCCTTGTCCCTTTTCAAACTCCAGCACAATTTCTCACATTATTCCAGAGAGGCTCTCAATTCTACAGAATATTGTGGTGGACTTTGTACTTCTCTTCGATTGGGACTTTGTACTATGGGAAGGAAAAGATTGTTGGTGCCCCACCTCTTTGACCAGTAGCAGTAGAATTTTGCTGGATTCAGGTCATTATTATGGAGTTTAATAATCACGAAATATTTGTCTAGTTTTCCTGACATGTCATGAGAAATTCTCTGAATCCAAAAGACAAATGGTTTGCTGTTCAAAGCAAATATTAGTTATTACCTCCCAACTTTGTTCATTTAGCTTGGAATATCTACGTGGGTTTTGTGCAGCTTTAATAGGCAGAGTGTAAAAAGTATGTACCCTTAGTTACTGTCTTATCAATCAGTATTTAGCTATTTATTTGAAGTCTCTATGTCATAGCTTTCCAAACTGTGTGTCGCGACACTTTGGTGTGTCGCAACACACAGTTTAGTGTGTTGCGAAGCTGCGGCACAGGGACGCGTGTGGCAGGGGCGCGTGTGGCGGTGGCAGTGTGCATGGCGGCGGCAGTGCGCCATCAGCGCTTCCGCGTTTTAGTGAGGCCGCCGCCACCGCCGTGCACAGTGCCACCGCTGTGCACCCCCCCACGCCGCCGCCATGCACATGCGCACGCCCCCGCGCCCCCACCGCTGCCGTCTTTGGTGTGTCGCCAACGGTGGCACTTTGGAAAGCACTGCTCTATGTGGTTGAACATGATTTACCACATTCTGAGAATTCTGAGAACTAAAATCAAGAACTACTTTGAACCTTGGAACATCTTTTTATTGAGCTATACAAGAGGTAATCTGAATGTTTTTGCACTAGGCTGTGATTTTCTGTGAATTTTACAGAAAAATTGAACTTCCAATTATAGGAAGATATAAAAGACTTGATATACAACCAAAACAGGATAGCTAAGCAGAAATTAGTTTTGCTGCTGAAAAACTGGGGAGAAAAAAAATATATCTTTTGAGAATCAGTTATAATGGAAAGTTACAGAATGACAATCTCTGCATATTACTGCACTTGTAGCAACTTTTGGGACAGAGTTTGGCAAATGCCCAGTGTTTTTAATGCTCCAAAGAAAGAAAATAAGAAAGAAAACTAACCATGTTTTTCTTTTTTCTAGCAGAGACAGATTCTGATTCTTCTTTTGGATATTCCTTTATAAAACATAAATTTTATTTCTTGAAACTTCTTCTATACAATAGGAAAGTGTGATCAGCTTTAGAAAGACAGGGTGTGGGAGGATTAACTCTTTCAAATCCTATTAAATATTGTTCTTCAGCAGTTTAAATAGTTTAGCATAGTCTGTATCTTGCTGCCTGTCAGAAAAAAAAAAGACTAAATTCCAGAAAGAATTATTGCCAGATGTTTGTCATGACTCTGAATATTCTAAATTTGGCCAGTAAACTGCCTTAAGCTTATTTTTATCTGCCCTCAAAAGAGAGTTAGTAATTCATGGCTGAGGATATTACAGGTTGTTTCTGCAAAAGCAATTTAGGCTTTGTGTTGTCCCTGTTATTTGGTCTGAAATTTGGTAAAACCTGTTATTTTGTTAATGGACTGACTTTCCTTTGAAGAAGTTTTTGAGAACAACAGTTTTATCTCTCATTAACTACTAGTGAAATAAAATAGGATTTGGGGTTCAACTAGTGCATGATCTAAGAAGTAGGGTGCTTATTCTTGATAAAGGGACACACTAATTTTAATGGTACTGATTTTCCAGGGTCATATATTGGCCATTCTTGCTATAAAGTTTGGGGAGAGTGACAGTACAATATCTTATTTTGGAATCAGCTGGTAGCATTTTGCCTATAAGCACCTGTTCAGTTTTCACTGTTGTAGTTACTTGTCCTAATTTATCCAGGTCATCTTGGGTTCTCTGGAAATGAAAGATCTTAGTACAACATTGAAGAACTCCGTAAGGAAATGTTTTTTTAAACTACATGAAGTTATTTACTTTTGTTTACCTTCTTGAAGTACTAAATTGAATTAGATCTCCATATTGTTTTCTCCTCCAGTAAGAAAACTTTTTGGTGCCTTCAAATCAGTCTTGACTCCTGGTGACTACCTGGACAAGTCCCTGCAGTTTTCTTGGCAAGATTTCAGAAGTGGTTTGCCATTGCCTGCTCCCTCGGGCTGAGAGAGAATGACTGACCCAGGGTCACCCAGCTGGCCTCATGCCTAAGGCAGGACTAGAACTCACTGATCTCCTGGTTTTTAGCCTGGTGCCTTAACCACTCTGCCAAACTGGCTCTCCAGAAAACTTTAGTCCTCTCCACACCTTCTGAGCATACATGTGCATGCAGAGATGACGATTCTAACAGGATTGCTTCTGGAGTGCTTTGGCATGGCACTTTGCTTCAGTGACATCCTGGTGGAAATATTTCCTGCATGAATATACATGTTTGGATAACAAGCTCTTGAAGAGGCCATATCAGGCTTTTAAGTGGACATGATGCTTCAGTACTTAAAGCAACAGATTTGAGGGTTTTATAAAACTGAACGTTGTTGTTTCTAATTAGAAAAGAATGCAAGTAGATAAAAGATAATCTACCCTAGAAAACCAGCATTTCCAGTCTTTCTGGGCAGCATGAAGTTAAAATAGACTAAATAAATAACTATTTTCTTTATTAAAATTAAAGTAAGATTGAAAGATTCTTAGATGCAGCACTGTAATAATGTCATAAGTCTAAGCTTACAAAAGTAATAGAGTATAAACAATACTCAGCAATATAAGATTGGAAAATAGGCCAAAATAGAACATTCCTGTTGCAATTTTACGAACTTTAAAGAATCTTAATGGAATTTCAGCATTGTCATCAAGATGTGAGAATTGTCACCATGTGAGAATAATGTATGAGACTTTCAGTTTATATAGCTTGAATATAAATAAATAAGGTCTTAAGATGAGAGTATGAAGTACATTCCAGTTTTCTGAGTGGATAGAAACCCTTTAATTGTATCTTGACAGATAAAATGAAAGATAATTAAAAATAGAGTAAATAGCTTGAAGGCCTGGTTGAAATTGCTGGCTGGAAAATGTTATCATTATTTTGGAGAATACTAAAACATCATGGAGAGCCGGTTTGGTGTAGTGGTTAAAGACACTGGGCTAGAAGTTGAGAGATTGTGAGTTCTACTCCTGCCTTCGGCACAAAGTCAGCTGGGTGACTTTGGGCCAGTCATATTCTCTCAGCCCTAAGAAGAAGGCAGTGACAAATTACTTCTGAAAATGTTGCCAAGAAAACTGCATAGACGTGTCCATGTGGTTCCCAGGAATCAATACTGACTCAAAGTCACAAAACAGAACAAAAAAATCCAAACAAAAAAAATCATGACCAATATTAATTCTATGCTTCATAAATAAAAGAGTTTTGAGGATCCATTTTATCTTCTTAAAGAAATTGGAGCTATTCTTTAAAGATTGAAACCCTAAATAATTGGAGCAGTGGCCATCCAGCTGACTATGGAAAGGTAGGAGCAAGGTATTAGCACAATACATTTCCCCTGTTTGTGTTCCCTAGTAGCTGTAGTTTTCATGGTTAACATTTTTAATAGCCTTGAGCTCCAAGAATATATATTTAAGTAAAAGTGATGGCCTGGTTCACACATAGTAACCATGATATGCTTAACTATATGTTTAACTATGCTTAACAAGTAAGTTTTAACTATAAGCTACAATTGGCTGGATTCATACCACACACTAAGCCAACTTAATATATGAAGACAGTGAGTGTAATTCAATGTCTAACTATCTACATGTTTTGACATACTTGGTAGGAGTGTAAGAAAGTAAATTGTTCTGTAAAATCATCTATGTCAGATATATTGATTACTTTAGGTTTGTGAAATTCATTGACGTATAATTATTCAGCAATAATAGGTAAAATATAAAGGCTCTTTCAAGACGTACTCAACTTGTGGTGACTACAAGGACACCTCCATGTAGTTTTCTATGCCAACAATTCAGTAATGGCTTGTGATTGCCTTTTCTCACAATGTTGCCTAAGTTATAATTTTTTATATTACATTATGAGTTTCAAGATTTACCAATTATTTTTAGAAAGTATATTTTTGGCTGGCTGCTAAAATATTGAGTCATAAAGGCAGGGAAAGGGAAATTAAGGAATCAAAACTCTTCTGAAGAAGGATTTTGAAAATATGGTGATGGAGATTTATTTTAATTTGTAGTATACAGTACAGATATTGGCAGTTTTGTATATATTTTTTCTTTTCTCCGAATGCTTTCTCAAGCAAGTAAAATAAATTTGGTATCTCGGATATGCATGGTAGCTAAATATAATTTTCTTTTTAAATCTGAACTCAAAACATGCTGAATAACCAATAATAATAACCAATCATTATTTCATATATTTTTTAAATTTATTTATATTTCAAATTTCATCACCGCCCATCTCACACGAAGATTAAATGCGTGTTAGCATTTAATAAACATGTATGCCAAGGAATACTAGGATTATAGGCAAAAGTGGGAAATCAAAAAATATCCCAGAAAAAGGTAGTGGCAAACCATTTCCAGGCCAAGATAACTGCATGGAGTTGCCCAGGTAGTCACCAGGAGTCAAGCTTGAGTTGACTAAAAAAATTTAATGACTGGCAAGAAGATACTTAACAGTTTCTGGTTCACTGTGAGGCATAGGAAACAATCTGGTAATAACATAATATTGCCATGTGACCTGGAATTAATTGATTTTTATTAGAATATAGCACTAAATAGTTTCTGCCCTTCCTGTATGATTGGACAGGGTGGGCATGCTTGGGTCCTGTTTAAATAATTTCACCTGATGGGACCCAAGAAGCAGGCTTTGTCTGTCACAGTGCATTCTCCTCAGAGATCTGTATGGTCTCCACACTGTATTTAAAAAAATCTTTGAAAACTTGGCTTTTTCCCCAGGCCTTGGGCTATGGTGGGTGATGAGTCTATTTTTGAATTTTATATGTTAGCTTGATTTTTTTTCCTGGACATAACCTTTTTTCTTTTTTCTTTTGGCTCTTGCTATTTTTAATGTTCTGAGCCGCCCAGAGTCTTTGTGAAGTTGAGCCTCCCTCTAAATTGGATAAATAAATGTTGCAGGATGCTCTTTAAAACTTCAGTTCCCTGCATAATCCTTGAAAGCTATGGTAGTAGTGCCCTTTGTGTTTTATCATAGTAGGGAGTTCTGTAAAACAGTTTAAAACCCAATAAGCCATTGATACAGCAATCTTAAGTATATTTACATAGATCATAATATATGTTCAGTAGTACCTGATGAATTGTATTCATGATATCTGGCAACTTCAGCTCAGTGAATAATTCCTTTCCTGAACTGATACTGTATAGATTGTTTTTTTTAAAGGTATCTACTATAAAGATGAACATATGCTTCCAGACTTTTGCTTAATGTTTAAAGAGAATTAGGCATACAAATCTAAGAGTACTTAATATGTATGCTAACAAATTTGTTTTAATAAACCATAGTTAAAATAGTATACATTTTATACTAATAAATTAAAATTTAGATTTTGAATGTAAAAATACTAAACTAGCAAGTAGAAATCCAAATTCCTTACTATATTATTGGGGAAGCACATTAATCTGTAGCTCATCCATGTTTATTTATAAAACACTGAATCACCTTATCTCGGAAGTGACTGATTTGAAAGATCTATTTCATTTGTGATTCAAAGATGAGGGGATTGATTGATTGATTGATTGATTGATTGATTGATCATTCATCCTTCTAGGGTAGCTGTTTGAATTGTATGAGAACAGCATGACCTTACAGTGCCTTCCAGAAAATAGGACTCTATAATTTCTGCTGCACACTTAGTATTTGGACTCCCATGGATTTTCATTATTTTTGCCATGCTTTTTAGTATCTATGTTTAACTGCTAAGAGTGGCCATTTGGAATTTTGGATTGTAATTTTATTAATATGTAGATAGTAAATAATTCTCTTTTTCTTTCTCTTCTAATTCAAATTATGTTGAGATGGAGTTTTGATGAATGCCTGAATGCAGTAATGAATTCCATGTGTTCAGAATCTGAGCAAGACCTCATTAGAAGGTGTTTCCAAATGAATTATATATAAATACTAGAGAGTTAAATTCATAATCTGGGGTTACTTATTAGTAACACAGATAGTTTACAACTATGATTCAGTGTTGATGTGGATATCCTGGCTAAAGTGATTTATGCTCAGAGAATTTCTTTGGGACAGCTTCTGAGAATATTTCAGAAACTTCAGCTGATACAATATATGATAGTAAGACTTTTCCTAGTTCGAGGAGCTGTGAACATATGCCAGAACTTTTTTGGCTTTACATCTTTTTGATTTGTTCCTACACTCAGTTTGCAATCCTAGGTTGTGAGCTTAGTCCCTAATTTACCCACTAAAGATGGAGCAATCTATCTTAATCATCTTAGGTGCTATGCTTTGCTTCTGTGGGCAGGGATGAAATTTTATCACTTAAATCTACTCCAAATAGGAAAAATCTGTCTGATTTATGGGAGTTTAGGAATTTTTAAAGGATGCAAGGATAAGGCAGCTGTTAGTTCTCTCCCCCAACCTCTCCCAGAAATTTCAGTCTTGGAGGATGAGAAGTTCTTGGTCTGCAAAAGGAATGATGAAGTTGCCCAGCCTGACAAGATAATCAGTTTAGGCCCTACATCTTGAGTATGGAGGTTAGCAATAAAAAGATGGCCTTTTCTGTACTGATGGTTCTGTATTATGGAACACTTCCTCTAGAGATACCTGTGATATATTTTGGGCTTTCTTCATACATGTTTAACTTTTCATAGATTTAGCCTTTTTAAAGCTATAGATTGTCTTGATCAAAGAAGCTTTACCCATATAATAACTTGCTGGCCTCTCATGTTATTAAAGATATTCAAATTTCCAAACCAGAAAATCCTTTTATATAGTTAATGTGTTAAATATATCTTATTTTTAGTTAACATTTTTCTGGGTCTTATATTCTGAACTGAAAGGTGACCAGTTTTTATCATTTATCTCTGCAACCCTTTATTTCCCTGAATATATGCGTTGTCCCTGACTGGTGAGCAGAAAGGGCAACTGTTTTGCTCCTTTTTTAACTCCTTCATAAATTGAACTGTCATAATATGATTATTTGGTTTGGGATTAACTTTACATAAGCTCTGTCACGTCATGATTTATGGTTTAGTGTGTTATGTAAACTCAGCCAATTGTGACTTATTCTGTAAATTGAATCATGGTATTTGATACCTACCTGCAGGGTTTAATTTATTAGAGAGGTTCTGACTTCTATCAATTACAGTTATTTTTTCTCAAAGTAAGAGCTGTAACTTCATCTAACTGGTGTTGATATTCTGTATACATGAACTATCACAGTACCACATACATGGGTTCTTTAGGCTGTTGAGCAGAACAGTAGCATTCCATTTACATGGCTGCATTATACTGTTACAACATCAATATATCCAGAATTTCTGCAGTTTTCTGTATCCCTTGTGTTCTGGAGTAAGCAATTCACTGAGTACTCCAAAGAATATTTTTCTCTCTACTGATCCCATCCAGATATTTTAATGGCTTCCTAGTGGAGCTAGAAAATGTACTCAAGAGCTTTCATATCAAAGTTCCTTGGTCTCATACAGAAAAAAATAGTAAATGTGCTAGAACTATTAGCAATGGCCAAGATATTTCGTGCCTTCTACAACTTTCTCAACAAAGTTATCCAAATTTACAACAGACAACATGGCCCTTACAAACTATGGGACAAGCATTGGAGACAAGTCTCACTTCTTGCTATTTCTGACACTATATTTTTGAAAGCTTTGTGGTTTTTTACATAGAGTAATCTGAGCAGAATTCCCATGAGTGGGCACATACTATTTTGTCTATTTTTCTCTTCAGTTGATGTCTTCACAACTCACAATGATAGATGATGCAGTCTACACTGCAGCAGTGGTTTGGGAGGGCTTGTAAGGTGGTCCATTGCTGTACATATTTTCTCTGTTCCCACATCTCATGTTAAGAATGCTTGGAGTTGAGAACACAGCATACTATTTATTGCATAGTATATTGATATAGCTCTCTGACACCAGGGCAGGATCCTTAACTTTGCCATTTTTATTTGGCTGCATGGTGGCTTCTTCAGCACTGTACTACTTTTTGGAGGCTGGGCCAAATATGTTTGTGAAGGCTGCTTCAGAGACAAATGTAACAATCCTGGGGATAACTTCTCTAACCAAAACCCTTCAGAACATCGTAAGTAACCCAAAAGACCCAGTAGCCCAGGAAGAAAAAACAGGAGTTATCTACAACATACAGTGTAAGGACTGTAGCAGCCACTATGTAGGACAGACCGGCAGAAGACTAGCAGAATGCATCCATGAACACCAACTAGCAGTCAGAAGACACGATGAAAACTCCTTAATCTCACAACACATGGGCAGACTCAACCATACTTTCAACTGGGAAACTGTGAGCATATTAGACCAGGCCAAATCCAAAAATGCTAGAGAATTCCTGGAAGCTTGGCAGTCAGACAAAGCAGCCATCAACAGACACACAGAGATAAACAATATTTACATACCATTCATAAGAGACAATAGAAAATCCAGAAGACCAGAACACCTCCTTGCCAGCAATCAACACCCAGATAGGCAAAGATTAACACCAGGATTAGCACCAGAGGAACAATCAAACAGCACAATATACCCTAATCAAGGAACTATTAACTCAGTCAATCAACCAAGCAGCAAACAACAGCCCAATCATGGAACTACCAACGAGAGAACAACACCCCCACCAACACAAGCAGGGCAAGCCATGGTATATAAACAGAGAGTAAGTCCCACTCCCTTTTTGCACTGAAGATGTTGCCTAGCCTGGCAATGAAACGTCTGCAAGAAAACAACAAGGCTCAGAGAGCACCAAGGACTCCACACATAACTTCTCATTGGGGCATTTTTTGCTAATCATAACTGAATTGATAAGTTTTGCTTTATGTTCACCTATAAATTTATTAACCGTTCAGAGATAACTGTTTCTTAGTTGTTCATTTCCTGTCTTGAGTGCTGTTAGAAAATTCCAAGATCCAGTTCAACATAAGTACAACTCCCTGTACCTCTATGAACAATAGCAAATGATGAAGGATGCTAAGAGTTGTAGCTCAATATCATCTAGCCACTGCCAGATTATAAAAAAGATCATGCTTCTGCATATCATCATTATCTAATTTTAATTTCCTTCCAGTCTAATCTAAAACCTAAAGTTTGATTTAAAGTAGCTTTCATTATGTAAACCAGACAATTCCCTAAAACCAGATAAGCTGTCTAAATATACACAATGTACATAAAGCTTTTAAGATGTTTAGTATATTATGAAATGGGAGGAAAATAAAGTGCTTCTGACATATTTTGTTGGAATTCATGCCACCTGAAAATGGTAAAAGCATAAAGAAATCTTACACATTGTATTGATGTATATACATACAGAAATAATTTTTCTTGATACGAACAGTTTCAACCTTTTGATTTTTTTTTAATATAAAGCTTTGAAATTAGCAACAGCATTACGGTACTTTTCAAGATTTAATGTACTTTATTCCTTGATTATCATAAAAGTTAATTTAAAATTTTTATTTTGCAGTCAAAATGTTATGGCCAGAAACTACTGACAGAGATATTTAATCGTCTGAATTTGATTGAATCTGACTACTTTGGAATTGAGTTCCAGAACATGCAATCATATTGGGTATGTAGCATGTTTTTGTACTTCATTCTTTGTTGTTTTTGTTTATTTGTTTGTTTAAAGAAGTCTGTGGTTAAAATTAAATAAAACTTTTATTTTAATGTGATTACAGAATGCCCTGTTACAAGTAAGAAACGTTGCACCTTGGTAGCTTAGAAGCTCTGTCAATTCATACCCCTCCAGTTCTGTTGAGTGTTCCTTTATGCCCTTGTCTTGGGAACAAGCATACTTCACTTTACAGAAAGATGGTATTCCTTTCCATTTCATACATGGCATAAACTGGACATAAGTAGGATCCTTAGAATTTACTTAAAACACACAGAGTCAGATAACTATTTGTCTCTTACAAACCAGGAGATCAATGAATGAGGGTTTCTTGTTCCACCATTAGATACTGGGTCAGGGAATTCTGCAGAGTGCACCACAGATTGACAGAATGTGCCTGCTGTAGGGGATACTATACTAGTATATCCCTTTCTTAATGGCTCCATCATTCCAGTGACCAGAATTGGTAGTTGAATTTACTGTGAGGTATCAACAAACATTTTCCAATTGTTAGAATTAATTTAGTTGTCTGATGTTGTTTGCCCATTTGTCTTTTTTATTATTCAGATTTGGTTGGAGCCAATGAAACCTATCATAAAACAAATAAGAAGTAAGTGTGTATATTTCTAATCAATGTTTCTTTCCAGAATTTAACTGAAACAACACTTAAAAAAAAAAGATGCTGCTCATGTTCTGGAGTTTATATTTTAGAAACATGATGGCTCTCCCATTCCCAAAGGCTGAAGCTGTTTTAAAGGAATGATTAACCATTAGCTCATTTGATGCTATTCTTTAAATTACTTGTTATAGTGAAAATAGAAATTTAACAAAATAAAACAAATGTTGATATTTTTATTTTATTTATTTTATTATATTATATTTTCACTCTTCTTTATAGGCTAGTATCTGCTTTTCTCAGATGGCAGAAGCCAGAACTTAAGTCCTTTTAACAAGCCTCAAAGCCCCTTTTAGTTGTTTCATGTCTTCTTCTGCTCAGTGGTCCATATAACCTCTGTTTAATTTTGTTGCATTTCTCTCTTTTTTTTGTCTTAATTTCTTTAATACCTTTTCTCTAAGGTTGTGAAGAACATTTCCTTTTTAAATATTTCAAGTGTGATATATTATGAAGTATCTCATTTTGAATGGAAAACTGCTGTTTCAAGTACAAGATGCTTTGAGCATTTTGGAAGCACTGTGCTTTGAGGTTCAGAGACCTCACTTTTAAGGAAGGGAGGGAGGGAGGGAGGGAGGGAGGGAGGGAGGGAGGAAGGAAGGAAGGAAGGAAGGAAGGAAGGAAGGAATTTACTTACTTTCCCACCTTTATTATTTTTATAAATAACTCAAGGCGGCGAACATACCTAATACTCCTTCCTCCTCCTATTTTCCCCACAACAAACATGTGAGGTGAGTTGGGCTGAGAGAGAGTGACTAGCCCAAGGTCACCCAGCCGGCTTTCATGCCTAAGGCGGGACTAGAACTCACGGTCTCTTGGCTTCTAGCCCGTTGCCTTAACCACTAGACCAAACTGGCTCTGTAATACTTCTGAAATGTACAAAACAAAGTATCTTGCACTCACACTCCAAAATGAAATGTTTTACATGCCAAACCTTTCTTTTAGTAGTTTTCAGGAGGCACTTTCACCATGGCAGTTACATTCCTTCCTGTATTTCTTCATGTAGCCTAAAGAATGTGCTGGGAGATTATAATACATATATGTCTTGCTGCCTATAATGATGGCATTTGATGGCTGCATATTGTATATATTGTAACCATGTTTTCGGGATTGAATCAGATTCTTCACAATCAAGAACTTGATTTCTGAAAAATGGAAGTTAAATGTGGTTTTTTTATCTCCAGTTCCTAGCAAATTTTTATAATCAGCCAATACTAAAGAAGTTTGTTCTTTGCATATTTTATTTTTCACTTTAAAGATTTGTTCTATTCACTTTTGCTTTTTACAATTTTAGCATGGTATTTGATTATTTTTATATATATTTATTGAGAAGTTAAAAGGGGTTCTCAGTCAGTGAATGGATTACTCTACAAAGGATTAATTTTGATTATCTAGCCTGGTAATGAAGTGTCTGCAAGAAAGCAACCAAGCTCAGTGAACATCAAGAACCTAACAGTTCAACCCTGAGATACCCATATTTTCTACTATTGGATTTATTGGGAAATATACTAAGAATGAGCCAGTTTGATGTAGTGGTTAAGGCACCAGGCTAGAAAGCGGGAGACCGTGAGTTCTAGTCCTGCCTTAGGCATGAAGCCAGCTGGGTGACCTGGGCCAGTCACCTTCTCTCAGCCCTAGGAAGCTGACAATGGCAAACCACTTCTGAAAAACTTGCCAAGAAAACTGCAGGGACTTGTTCAGGCAGTCGCCAGGAGTCAACACTGACTCGAAGGCAGGGGAAAAAAGCAAAAACTAAGAACAGTCAGTTTAAGTTGTGTAAGAGAGAGGTCCTCAGTTTCACAATAAAATTGGTTCTAAATCCTACCTATATTCTTAATTTTAACTGGATAGGAATTGTTAGTCTCAGATTTTTACTGTTGTAGGCTATGATGAAATAACAATGAATAATCAATGATGAAAGTTTTCCTATGCTTTTTTATCATTGTTTTAGGGAAATTATTTCATTTTCATGTAAGTTACAATGGATAAGAAAATATTTATGAAGTCCCACATACTTCCAAGTGTGAGGGTTGGGGTAGGGCCCAAGGTTTTCAGGACAGCAGTAGCAGTTATGTAAATGTGCAACAATCACTTGGCTTCAAGGCCACCAAGCGCTGCAAAAAGAGTCAATTAATTTGTGGAAAGAGCAAAAAAACAGTGAATGTAAACTGTTACAGATATGAGTCATTTGCACTAGTGATATGCAGCTATTTAGATCTGAAGTGAAAAAAGGGGCTTCAGAAGATATGTGGGTGTGTTCCCTGTCTATCTTTAAAGAAGCCATGGCTTATCCTGGGCTTGCATGGCAGCTGCACAGTCCCAGGAAAGTTTGAGTTAAGAAGGGAACATTAGGGTGCAACAAGGTTGCTGTACCCTGTTGCCACCTCATTAACACCCTCTTAACTCAAATACATGCTATATGAGCCCAGGAAAAGGTGCTGTTTAATCAGATGCCAACAGGTATAGTGACTACACCTACATTCCCTCCAGAGCATGTTTCAGCTTTGGACGGAATGGCTGCACCATCTCCCTTGTTTGTACTGTCTCACTGACAAGAGGAAGTCATCTGTTTGGTATGACTTCATTCTTATCTGCTATAAAAAAGTTTATGTGGCTGAGCTGTATCTGTGAAACTTCTGCCAAGTCTAGCTGATGAATCAAACTAAGCTATGAAGTGTCAGGAGATCAGTGATTTTCTGCCAAGGCTTGGTCCATATTGGCTGAAAAGCCCTAATTTTATACTAAAAATAATTTAAGTGCTGGTATTTGTATTCAGTAATAGTACAGTATACCATTATTTTTATTGTTCCAATATATCTTTATTATGATGTAGTATGATTATTTTTAACCAATATCTGTATATTGGTTATATAGACTATTACCATTCCTGTTGTTCAAAGTTCCCTTAATTCTTGCATGGAATATTAGAGATTTTTTTTTCCATTTGGAGTTCTCAGCCCAAAGCAGACAATATTTATTTATTTAAAGTTATTTAAAGTTCAGATATCTCTATTCACTCTCAACTTTTTTGAACACAGTATGTTAATCAAAAAACAGCAAATATATAACACAGAGATACACTGTATTAGTGTGTCTATAATCCTGTTCTTTTTTTCCAAACCGTGTATGTTTCAGAGTATTCCTAATCCACATAGTTAAAAGTATGCTTAGTAATCATTCTCCATTCCAAAGAATGTATATAGGAATCTGCACTTTGTACATCTCTTGGTTAATATGTCTGGTTGGCTTCCCACATAAACTCAGACTGTTGTTGTCACGATAGGTTAGATCAGAGCTTTCCAAACTTTTCATGTTGGTGACACACTTTTTAGACACGCATCATTTCGCGACACACTCTTACATCAGGGCACAAGGCAGGGACTAGGACCTGTGCGGAATCACAGCAGGTTTGGAGGCAGCAAGGCACAAGGCAGGCACTAGGACCTGCACAGAATCACAGCAGGTTTGGAGGCAGCCAGGCACAAGGCAGGCACTAGGACCTGCACAGAATCACAGCAGGTTTGGAGGCAGCAAGGCACAAGGCAGGCACTAGGACCTGCGCGGAATCCTGGCAGGGCTCAGCAGCAGCAGCCGCGACACACCGAGACACTGCAGCCGACACACTAACGTGTCCCGACACACAGTTTGGAAAGCTCTGGGTTAGATATTCACTGCTTATTTGAGAGTCTAGAGTTCAGTGGACAATCTTCCTGTTAATAAATTAGATCTTTGCACTGGTTATTGCTCTGTCATTGAAAAGTATATGGTATATAGCGAATAAATTTGTTTTAAGGATAGTCTCTGCTCTATGGGATTCTCTTCCAGAGAGGTGTACAGCTGCTTCCACCTGTTGATTTAAAGATTTCAAGTAGATTTTAAGCAAGGGCCTGGGGGGATTGGCTCTCAGTTGACAGGTTTCATTATATATGTTTCTTTCATTATTTGTTCTTGTGTTTAAAATTCTGACTTTATCAAATTTTTACATTGATGAAATTGTTTTAATTTTTAAAGGTGATTTGGAAAGACTGTAGTTTTGAAAAGTGACTAAGAAATGTATTAAATACTGAATTAAAGTAAACTATTTGATCCTGCCTTCTTCCCCCCCCCCCCCGCAATAAATTTAATTTGATATTTTGTTTGTAATACCTCATAATGTGTTTTTATGAAATGTTATGTACTAGTCTTGTTATTCATTTGGGAACCCTCCCAAACTTTGAGAAATAGCATAAGGGCAGTAGGTCACTAGGTCAATGGCAATCTATTGACCAAGGTGTAATTCCATGATTAGAGTTTTAAAATTTATTTATAACAATTAAAGGCATAAAACATACAATTACAATAAAAGAATAAGATTTGTGAGTTGGCTGTCACATTTTAATGATCTATTGGCTTTCTGTAGGACCAAAGAATACAGTGCTTCGTCTAGCTGTAAAGTTCTTTCCTCCAGATCCCGGTCAATTGCAAGAGGAGTTTACCAGGTAAGCACTTTCTCTATTCCATACAAACACAAATAAGAGAGAAAGTTTAGCTTGTATTAGTTGCTTTATTATATCAAACTAATTAACAGTAGTGTACATGTAACAGAACTTACAATTTTTTAAAATTTATTTTCTATCCCGCCTTTATAATTTTTATAAATAACTCAAGGCGGCAAACATACCTAATACTCCTTCCTCCTCCTATTTCCCCACAACAACATCCCTGTGAGGTGGGTTGGGATGAGAGAAAGCGACTGGCCCAAGGTCACCCAGCTGGCTTTCATGCCTAAGGCGGGACTAGAACTCTCAGTCTCCTGGTTTCTAGCCCGGAGCCTTAACCACTAGACCAAGATAATAAAAGGAAAAAAAGGGAAAGGGAAAAAAAACCTGGAAAATTATGTTATAGGAAAAACTCCAGACAAAAAGTCGTCTTCCTTGACCATTTGTTGAAAAAAGGAAAAACAGAAAAGAAAACCTAACTCAAATGTTGACAAACAACACACACAATTAGTGCTGCAGATCAGTTTTGTAATAATTTTTTAAGCCAGGAGAGAGTAAAATATTTTTAGAATGAAAAGACTTGGCAGATTCATCCAGATTGTTTTGCCATCTATAACATAATTGCTACTAGATTAGTTTAGATAGAACTTTATGTTAATTTAGCTGTATGAAAAGAGAACTTGTGTATTAAAATATGGTCAAAATGTGTATCATTATAAATTCCTACTGCCTGTTGCAGTCTTCATACACCATAATTTATCTTCTGCCAGATTGTGTATTCTTTCCAGAATATGTAATATTCTGTGGTTCAAATGACCAAACATGTTATCGACTCTTTTCCTTTTAGATATCTATTTGCACTGCAAATGAAGAGAGATCTCGCAGAAGAACGCCTTACCTGTAATGACAATACAGCAGCACTCCTCATATCTCATCTTCTACAATGTTAGTATGTAATGTTGCTTATAGATAAGAATGCATCAGCTTCATACTTCAGAAATATTGACAAATGAAGAGATTGGAATTACATTGGTAGAATCTGAATATGTATATGATTCAGCAAACTTGGTCAACTGAAGCAAGTTTCTGTATTCAAGCACCCTAATCTGTGCTTGAATACAAAATAATATACAGGGTATAGGGTATACCAAAAGTTATAGGGGTGCGATGGCTCAGTGGTTAAGACGCCAGGCTTGTCGATCGGAAGGTCGGCGGTTCGAGACCCGAGTGCCACGTGACGGAGTGAGCTCCCGCACTCGCCCCAGCTCTTGCCAACCTAGCAATTCGAAAGCGTGCAAATGCAAGTAGATAAATAGGTACCACTTCCATGGGATGGTAACAGTGTTCCGCGCGCATCATGCCGCGGAAGCTGGCTCTTCGGCTAAGAAATGGAGATGAGCACCGCCCCCTAGAGTCGGACATGACTGTGCAGGGGAAAACCTTTACCTTTACTATACCAAAGGTTAGTGTCCCATAGGCCAGTCACAATATATTTAATTAATTAATTTTTTTAGAGAAATGTTGTTATACTTAGGAATTATTTATTTTATCCCACCTTTATTTTATTTATACACACACAAACGTATGTATGTACTGTATGTATGTATGTCAATTCAATGTTTAAAGGTTATGTGTCAAATAAGAAACTATTTACTGTAGAAGAAAATGGCAACCACTTCAAACATTTAATGTAATTTATATAATGGGGGTCAATGGGGCCTGACTTTTGGTACATTCTGTATATCTTAAATACAGTAAATATATAGCATCAAGACTTAATGCTCTGTTCAAACAAGGGTCATTTTACTCATAGAAGAGTCTCTGAATTCAGACATTTAATACATTTAATTTCCTTTTACGTGCAAAGAAGTCCGCTGTGATGCAGCTGAGTGTTTCAGCTAATATGGTGGTTGCCATTGTGTTGGTCTGATTGGCACTTTGTTTCTTTTGTTTACTGACATATATGCAGAAGTGTTTTTTGCTTATAGTACAGCTTTGTCATTTGATTACACCGTCCTGACTCAATGCAGTATTTTTGGTCAAAACATTTTGGGGGTTCAACTACATAAAATTTACTGTTGTATTAGTTGTAAATATATCAGCCATAAATGATGGGGCTTTTCCTTTCCAAAAGTTCTGTTAATCTTTAGTGATGCTTGTTCTTATGTACCTGTATCTGAACCTTCTTGACAATTTAACTACTCACATTGAATTCAGCAACCTTGTAGTCATTGTTCCTGCATAGCAGCATTTATGTTATGCATTAGATCCTGAACATCACTCAGGATTAAGTCAAGGGTTGTTTCCTTTCTGGTTGGTTCCATGATAAATGAGTTTACCTAGAAAAGTTAATTGCATTTGTATATCTTCTGTGTACCTCACAGTTTAAATATCAGTTGAAGTGAGCATGTTGGAAAAACTGATAAACTGCCTATTTGAACCCTTGAATAAATCAGAATCACACCTGTAGTGTTAGCCTACAACAATCCTGTCAGAAAGCAAATAATCAAATTTTTAGGATGAAAATTGGACAATTAACAGTCTCATTTTTTTAAAGAAAAGCCAGCACATAAAGAGCTAATCTAAGAAATTAATATTTTTTATAGTTGAAAATACTTTAAAATAATTATTTGCTAAGATTTTGAACCAATTGCAATCTGAAATATTGAAGTATTTTCTTTGAAATATATTTTCTCTTATGCCACAGCGGAGATTGGAGATTTCGATGAATCATGTGATCAAGAACATCTTAAAAGCAACCAGTACTTTCCAAACCAGGAAAGACTGCAAGAAAAAATATTTGCGTTTCACAGGAAGCATGTGTAAGTAAAATTATTTTCTGATTCTTGTATTCAATGCAACACTATACTGAAAAATTAACTTTGCACTAATGCTTGAAGGATGATTTTGTTGCATGGTTCAGTTGGTTTTTTTTGTGCTTCAAGGCAATTTGTCTGCAATATGAAGTTTGGCATGGACTGTCTTATTTATTGAGTGGTACAATCTGGCCAAATTTAGGCAAATTTTTTGACAAGTGGCTTTTACTAGCCTGAGCAATATACCACGGAAGCCAGTATGTGGAGGAATGGTAGCTTGTGTCTGTGAGAGGTGATGTTTTACTTCAGCTAGTTCAGCGTAGACACCTCCTTACATTATCCACTGTGCAGTTACAGGAGGAAAGCATGAGGTTGCATCTACTAACCTTATAGTCCTTCCTCTGACATGATTTGGTGCTCTAATGATTTAGTGCTCTAATGGAGTAGGCACTACCTCTAATAGACCCCAGCTGATATTATATAACATGCACGGAGCAGACTTCCTTCTATTGATGTATCTCCAAATTTGTAATGAAGTTAGTGTATTATTTATTTATTTAAATTTATATGCTGCCCAACTCACAACTGTAGGCAGGTTTTTTTTTTAGATTTTTTTTATCCCGTCTTTATTATTTTTTATAAATAAAGGCGGGGAACATACCTAACACTCCTTCTTCCTCCTGTTTTCCTCACAACAACAGCCCTGTGAGGTGAGATGGGCTGAGAGAGAGTGACTGGCCCAAGGTCACCCAGCCGGCTTTCATGCCTAAGGCAGGACTAGAACTCACAGTCTCCTGGTTTCTAGCCTGCAGCCTTAACCACTACACCAAACTGGCACACACAGTTCACAAATGAAAACATTAAATACAAGAAAAAGCACAGTAGCAGACAAAAATGAAGAATAAAAATGGCAAGGATGACAAAAGAACAGGAACAAAAAACGAACCCACATAATTCAAGGGGGGCTTCACTCACCCTCGCCAAGGCCTGGGCAAAGAGCCAGGTCTTCAAGGCCCTTTGAAATACCAGCAGAGTGGGGACCATCTGGATCTTGGGGGAAACCTTATTCCAGAGGGCAGGTGCTGCTACAGATAAGGTGTGCCTCCGGGGCCCCTATAGATAGTATTGTGTAATGGTATGTGGGAATGACCTTGGGAGACAGGAGAAAGAACCGCAGCCTAGACAATGGTCTGATAAATAAAATCTGAGTCCAAAAGAGGGTGCGGTGAAGAAAGCACCTCAGAAGGGACCTTCCCTAGTTCTCCCTTCCCAAAAGTAAAAGTAAGGTACTTTCAGACTTGTAAGATTCTGTTACTGTAACCTTACAATAAAGGTAGTGTTAGTACTCATGGTTGGTGCTTCTTGTCTGGACTACCTCAAAGGGCTGACACATTGTTTAATCAAAGGAACCCGGAGCACGCCAGTCTTGCCCGATAAAATTGGCTGGGCAGATAGTATGGGAGACAGGCGGTCCCTCAAGTAGCCAGGCCCTATGCCATGTAGGGCTTTATAGATTACGACCAGCACCTTGAAACACACCCAGAAGCAAACTGGCAACTAGTGCATCTCGCAAAACAGAGGTGTTACATGGCCATACTGAGGCATGCCCATCACTGCCTTCACTGCTGCATTCTGGAACAATTGAAGCTTCTGGGTGGTCTTCAAGGGCAGGCTCATATAGAGCATGTTGCAGTAGTCAAGCTGTGAGGTGACCAGAGTGTGAGTGACTGTCTGAAGGGCCCCCCAATCTAGGAGAGGTTGCAACTGGCACACCAGATAGAACTGTTGGATAATAGAAATAGTTGTTAAAATATTGACCATCACAAAATTGAGAAATAGATAATATTTTGCTTTTTAAACAAATATATAAATTATTCAACATGACTATCCAATTAGCTCTGGCAAACTAAAGCTATATTGTATTGAAAGAAAAAATATTACTGGCTTTCAACTTAATTCCAACTTCAGCTTAAATAAGATTTCCCCAACTGGTTGCCCTCCAGATGCGTGAACTACACATTCTCAGAATTTTATAGCCAGAATGGCCATTGCTGAGAATTCTGGGAGCTAATCCAAATATGTGGAGAACAAGGTTAGAGAAGGTTGGCTTGGATTATCCTAGTGGTGGAACAGAAAGCAAGCACATGTTGGCTTCTGGCTTTGTCCAAAGGACTAAAGGCTTCTGGGAAATTGCTCACCTGCCTCTAAGAAATAACTTAATAACAAAGTGAAAGAAAAATCAAATTGGCTCCATCTGTTAGCCAGAGAAAGAGCATGCTACAAGACATTTTCTTCTATCTCTTTCTGCCGTAACAAATATATATTCTCAAGTAGCTGTTCACCATTGCTTTTTGCAGTTTATGTTCGCCGCCTTGAGTTATTTATACCAATCGAAGAGAATATTTGTAGCTCAGGGTTGAACTGTGGAGTCCTTAGTGCTCTCTGAGCCTTGTTGTTTTCTTGCAGACGTTTCATTGCCCGACTAGGCAACATCCTCGGTGGGAAAAGGGAGTGGTGTTTGCTCTCAGTTTATATACAGTGGTTTGCCCTGCTTGTGTTGGTGGGGGTGTTATTTATAAAAATAATAAAGGCGGGATAAAAAAATAAAATAAAATAAAAATGCTCCTGAAATGAGCCTTGAGAAATCTCATGGGACAAATCTATAACAGTTTGAGAAAAATTCCTCATGCCCGTGCAGACTGGAACCCTGCAGTTGAGTAACATTTACATGCTTTCTATATATGATCACTTTATTTTTTTCTCTTCTCCACTGAGCACAAAGTTTGATTTGATGGCCCCTTTCAACTCTGTTTGCCGAGTTTTTATCCTGAAAAAGACCTGGACGACCCAATTAACACATCTTTTTAAGAGGCAAGGTGTTTGAGAGGATATGCCTGTCTAGCTGCAGTTGCTCTTGGAGGAGTCCAATTACCTTGGTGGTTTTCAACCAGAGCTCAAGCCTAGTTTTGAGGCAGAATCAGTTTTGATCACCCTGATAGATGACATTTTATAAGAGAGTATAGAGGGAGGACTAGTATGTTGTCCCTGCTTGACCTTTCAGCAGGTTTTAATAGCACTGATCATGGTATTTTCCTGCAAAATAAAAAAATCATCTATCCATGATTACTATGAGCTACTCAGTTGTGTGAGTATTATGCATTAGCCTCAGTCAGGTTCTTCACCAGCTAATTGTAAGTTGATTGAAATCCAGGTATTAAATAAAATTAATTAATGCGCCTCATTTTCAAGTTATTTTTATATGCTGCTGTTTGGTTAGTTCCCCCTTTTGACCTGACAAAGTAAGCTCATGTGGCTGCTTGCAGGGTTGGAATAATTCACCTTGGTTCCCCTAAATCGCCCCATTTTCATACATTTCCAGAGTGTCATAAATTCATCAGTAGCTTCTGCATTTTTATTCTCATTACTACAGGGGCGATACCCCTGCTGAATCAGACTTCCAGGTGCTTGAAATAGCTCGGAAATTGGAGATGTACGGCATGAGATTTCACTTGGCATCTGATCGTGAAGGGACAAAAATTAATCTGGCTGTTTCACACATGGGTGTATTGGTTTTCCAGGTAAGAAAGTAATTTTAAACCTATCTTTTCCAACTTATTCTAAGTTTAATCTTTTGTTACATCAAGAGTTCTTGTTTGCCTTCCTTCCTGAATGAAAAATCAGAGCTCACTTTTACAAGTCTTGCTAACATCCTGATGCAGATTAAACCTTTGCTTTACAAATAAATAGATATAAATGTTTAATCATATTCTTTGCAAAGAGTTCTTTGGAGTTATTGGAGTCTGTATAGCTCATTTCCCCATCATTTTACCCATACTGGTGGTTTCAAGCTGAAGTAGCACTGTGGCCTGTACTAGCAATTATGACATGTTCAAAAAGCAAAATGTTTTTTTTTATTTTGATTATGATACCATGACCAGTATAATTAAAATGCACCTAGTTTGGTCATATTCAAGAGGGTTCAGAATAACCTTTAGCATCTCACCCATATCTCTGCCTTAAGTCTTTTTACCAAAGCCCTATAGAATCTTGCTCTCAGTATCCAGGAGAGAGTGGTAAACAATTTATTTGGACAGTTATAGCTAAAAAAATAATATGATGGTGTATGTACATATTCTGTTTAAATCCTGTATTATGTATATTTCTTCACTTGTTACATACTGCATTTAACACAGGGCAATGTAAAAATCAATACTTTCAACTGGTCCAAAGTCCGAAAAATAAGCTTCAAGAGAAAACGGTTTCTTATCAAGCTTCATCCAGAAGTTCATGTAAGTACTGTCATAATATCCTTTCTATAATTTTATATTGAGTTTAAGTATGAGAGGAAATGCATACAGACTTATGC
Organism: Charina bottae; assembly: GCA_023362775.1. Lineage (NCBI taxonomy): Eukaryota > Metazoa > Chordata > Lepidosauria > Squamata > Charinaidae > Charina > Charina bottae. The sequence goes on from JALMGJ010000005.1 coordinate 33,071,505, forward strand.
AAATGAATCTGTTATTCCTGTGACATTATGTTCAGGGTTGTTATTTAATTAGATAATGATGGGTTCCACTTATAATCTGAGAACATAACCAGAAAGGTTTGTACATGCTGATATTCTAGAACCAATGCAGTCATGTCTGGTGTACACATATACTCACTCGCTGGATCGTCACCTTGTTGTGAGTGGGCTTGTGTGTTCCCAATGAACCCTGTGAGCGAAGCCGTCAGGAGTCATGTACTCCTGGTAGGGTCACCCATGGCGGTAAGGTCCAGGGGGAGGAACCAGACAAAGAACGATCCAAGAAAGTCCTCAACGGCAGAACAGGCGGAAGATAACAAGGTGTATTGTTACAACGGCTGCGAAGGCAGATGAAGGCTGCAGCAGACAAAAGGTCACCAATCGTCATGGTATCCATGCCATTGGATTAGAGCCTTTTTCTGTGAAGGTTGTGTGCTGATCGTTGTGCACCGATCTCTACACATAAAACAAATTCACGCACAGGCGTCTTCCAACCACACCAAACCGAAAACAACAAAAAGTCCCATGGCGATTGACGAATGGCAACGGGGGCAGGACTGTGAAATCCGGAAGCTCCTAGTCATGGACCAGCACATGGGCGGTGGATACGGATTCAGTCGCCCTGACTCAAGGATCGAGGCAGTTGAGTAGTTCGGCAGCTGTATCCACGACTGAGCAGCCCTATTTAGGATCCACTCTGCTCACCCCATATGGGGAGGGGGCTAGAAAAGGTGCCCTAAACATAGTCTGCCTCATTTTCTCCCTGACTGGATTACCGCGACCAGTGGGGTCACCATCTAGCGGTCGTAAAAAAAACATGAATTTTGGAACATGGAATATACGGACACTGCAAGGCAATATGGATAGTGAACGACCTGAATGTAGGACTGCCATTATTGCAAGGGAGCTGAGACGTTTTAATATCGATATAGCAGCACTCCAAGAAACTCGAAGAGCAGGAGAAGGACAGTTGAAGGAAGAAAAAGGAGGTTATACCTTCTTTTGGAAAGGACTGCCTGAACAAGAACGACAAGTACATGGGGTATGCTTTGCTATCAAAAACGACCTTGTGAAGCTCTTGTCAGAAGTTCCCACTGGGATTAACGAACGACTCTCAACTCTCCGAATAAAACTCGCCAAAAACCAACAGGCAACTATCCTAAGTGCTTACGCACCAACACTAGATACAGATGAGGATATCAAGGAAAAATTTTATACCCAGCTGGACACCATCTTATCAGAGATACCAAAGGAGGATAAAATTATCCTCCTGGGCGATTTCAGTACAAGAGTTGGGCATGACTTTGATTTGTGGCCAGGGATCATTGGGAAAGAAGGAGTTGACAACAGCAACACGAATGGAATCTTACATCTGACTAAATGTGCAGAGCATAACCTTGTCATTACTAACACACTCTTTCGCCAGAAAAATAAATTTAAAACATCATGGAAGCACCCACGGTCGAAGCACTGGCATCTTTTAGATTATGTAATTGTCCGTGCTAGAGATCGCCGTGATGTACTTCTCACCAGAGCCATGACGAGCGCCGATGACTGCTGGACAGACCATCGATTAATTCGATCCACGATGGCCATAAAGATTGTCCCTCATCGTAGGCTCCAAGGAAGAAAACCAAGGCGTAAAATGAATACACTGGCCCTTCAAGATTCTATTAAACGAGCTTGCTTTCAATAAACTCTCAAGGAACATCTGCCTATGGAACTTCCTGAAAATGTTGAGGAACACTGGATTAAATTGAAGACTTCTATTATTTCAGCCTGTGAACAAACTATCGGATACCAAACTAAGAGTCATCAGGACTGGTTTGATGAGAACGATAGTGAGATTGAACATATTATTGACAAGAAAAGGAAAGCCTTTCGGATATGGCAAAAAGATATTAACTGTGCCGTTTAGAAAAAAGTCTACGCCAGTGCAAAGGCAGAAGTCCAAAGAAGAACTAGAGAACTTAAGAACATATGGTGGATAAAAAAAGCCCAAGAAACCCAACATTTTGCAGATGCTCATGATGCTCATGATGCACGGGGCTTTTTTAATGCCATAAAGGCCATCTATGGACCAACAAACCATGGTACAAATCCCTTACACTCAATAGAAGGGAGTGATTGTTGTGACTCGCCCAGAGTCCCTTGTATGGGAGATGGGCGGGGAATAAATTGAATAAATAAGTAAATAAATAAATAAATAAATAAAGTGCTAAACTTCTAAAGGACAAAGAATCTATCGCACTGCGCTGGAAAGAGCATTACTACAATCTCCTTAATCGTCACCAACCGCCGTTGGTGTGTCGCCGTGGGAAAACCCGGAAGTGCCGCCGTTGCGACAGCGCGCAAAAGCCCAGCAGCGCTTCTGCCGCTTTCGGTTTTTGCGCGCCGCCGTTGGTGTGTCGCTGCGGGAAAACCCGGAAGCGCTGATGATGATCAGCGTTTCCGGGTTGTGTGGTGACACACCAGACTGTATGTGGCGACACACTTTTGTGTCGCGACACACAGTTTGGAAAGCTCTGCTCTACTATGAAACATGCTTCCTCCTGAAGGCTCAAGCAACACCCTCCCTTCTAATATTCTGAAAAATTGTGAAAACCTTATTTCATCAGGTTTTTAGCTCCATTTCATCTGGAATACTGAAATGACAAATATGGAATCAGATCTATCTAATGGGAAAGAAAATGAAGTTACTGTAATTTATGTATTATGCTATGTGCTGTTTCAGGTTTAAATGTGACATCTTGCCATTAAAAATACTTGAGAAAAAAATAATTGAGGAATTTTATATCTGTCCTCAGCATTTATTATTTATTTATTATTTATTTATTAAAGTCAAATTTATCACCGCCCATCTCTACAGCAGTAGACTCTGGGCGGTTTACAATAATAATATTAAAATTAAAAACCTGTACATCTTAAAATACAATATAATAATAAATAGAAAAAATCCAAAGGATGGTGAGATCTTAAAAGGAGGATATTACTAAGCTAACCACCCCCAGGAGGAACTATTACTTCCTTTGTCCCAAGCAAGGCAGCAGAACCAGGTCTTTAAACACCTCCGGAAGGCCAGGAGCGAGGGCGCCTGCCTCACCTCCGGGGGCAAGATATTCCACAGGGCGGGTACATTTACTTCTTCTTATGCAAGGGTGTTATCTACTTATAGTGTTTTTACCTAATTTGATATCAGAATTTCTTGTAGTTTTCTTCAAATGATGTTTTTTAGTTCATGTATCAATTATTCATGTGCATGGAAAAAATGTTGCTCAGTGGTAGAGCAGTGTGATTGAAGTAATGAACATTTTACTTATGGTTATGTTACTGGCACTTGGAAGAACATTATTTCAAAGATTGTCCCTTCAGTTGATGCTAAATATCCATTAGCCTTATGACCTGAAACAGCTAAGAATTATCATCTTGAAACATTTATAAACTGAAAGTGTCTTCTTCCCCAAAGATGTCATTCTGCCACAAATGCCTAACATGAATGTACAGGAGTTTGTAGGCAAATAAAAATGGCTTTACATGTTATATTAGCTACTGACCAATAGGAGAGACTGGTTTCATCCTTAGTGGGATTCTTCAGGCTTAGGTATCCTCCATACTAAATGTTCTGTGCTTAATCCTTTCACAAGGCTGTTAAGCTCTGTCAGCATAGCTCCTAAAAATGCTGTGGCCTGTAACTTTTGTAAACCTATTTTTAAGACTTAGAAATGACTTTATTTTACTCCTGCTGGCATTTGTTCATATTGATGAATGATTGTCTCCAGGTGAATTTTGCCTTCATTTTTTTGTTCAAATAGTGCAGTCCAAATAGTTTCTACCTTTCCATCTAAATCAGGATAGCATAGAATTAGAGAAAGGTTATCCGGTAGCTTATTTCTAGCAAGAACTGTTTAAATCATTCTGCTCTCTTCCCATAATGACAAATTAATGGGTACTTTGGTGTAAATCATTTAGATCTGCATTGAAATATCTGCCTGACTGGATGAGAATTGAAATAGTGTGCTTGAGCCTTGTTTATTTTGTAATTCTAGGGTCCATATCAGGATACTCTGGAATTTCTTTTGGGAGGTAGAGATGAGTGCAAGAACTTCTGGAAAATATGTGTTGAGTATCATACTTTCTTTAGGATATCTGATCAACCAAAACCAAAATCAAAACCAGTCTTCTTCAGCAGAGGATCATCTTTCAGATACAGGTATAATATAACGCTTCTTTTCTTCCCAGAAAATGCATTCAAGAAAGCTTTTTTTCTCTTTTTAACCTAAGAATTTAGGATCTTATTACTTACAGAAATTAAAAGCACAGAATTAAATATGGTTCTCACAAATATTTTTTTCAACATTTACACTTATTGTGTTACAGTGGGCGAACACAAAAACAATTGGTGGATTATGTTAAAGAGAGTGGGTTGAAGAAAATTCCATATGAAAGGTAATAAGCTACTTTATAAATGAACAAAACTGTTACTATTTTGGAATTTGTCTTGTGTGTTCCTTAGTCTTTATTCTAAAATAATAGCATTCTACTGCATTTAGAATAAGTCTTTTGCTGTACAATTAATGTGATTTTCTTTCCTAATAATTTTAAATTGTAATTTTCATTGTTTTTAGCAACAGATTTGGTCTTTTTGAATTCAAGATTCACTAAATTTTATGACGTTCTTTTGATAGTTGAATTTTAGGCAGAATGGAACTGCATTTATTTATTTATTTTTTGAATTTATATAGCCACCCATCTCACAAACAAGCAACTCTGGGTGGTGTACAAAGAGGTAAAAACAAACAATAAATACATTAAAAGATAATTAAAAACCAACTAAAACAAAGAATAAAAGATGAAGGGGGTGTTAAAAATAAGGGAGCCACCTCACTAGTTCACCCATCCCCTAGGGTCCGTAGGCCTGCTAGCATAATCAGGTCTTGAGGGACCTCTGGAAGCTCAACAGTGACGAAGCCAACCTCACCTCAGGGGAGAAGATTCCACAATGCAGGGGCCACAGCAGAAAAGGCCTGCCGCCTAGGACCTGCCAAATGTAGCCCCTAGGCAGTGGAACCTGTAACATACCCTCTCTGCTGGATCTGGTAGGACAGGCAGATGAAATTGGGGAGAGGCAGTCCCTCAAATAACCTGGTCCCATGTCATGAAGGGCTTTAAAGGTCAACACCAGCACCTTAATTGGACCCGGAAACAAAACATAACCAATGCAGCTCGCGAAGCAGAAGTGTAACATGTGTTCTACCAGAAACATACATAACTGCTCGCACCGCTGCATTTTGCACCATCTGAAGTTGTTAAATTAGCTGTTAAATGATTGATTGATTGATTTAAACTCCTCTTTCACTTCAGATAATGTCAGTTGGAGGAATGTCTTACAGTTATTCTTTTGCATATATTTGCTCATAATTGCATGTAATAATAGCAAATGGTAATCTCTTATGTAGAGTAGCATTTGTAACGCTTTGAATTGCATGACCTAATCTCTTAATCCCTTTTTTGTTGCTGCAAAAATAAGATTTGGGCCTGTCTCATCTCCAATAGAAAAAAGAGTTGTATTGGGTATCAGTGAACATATGAACTTGCAATATACAAAGGCAGGCTCTTAGTCCTTCCAGCTCATTGCTATTTTGATTGGTAGAAATTGTTCCAGAACTCCCAGTTTGTAATATGGGAATTTTTATCTGGAAATGTGGGTAATTTAATCCCAGGCCTGCTGCACAATAAGCATGTATTTTAATGCTAAAATATTATGTTAGACATTCTTAAAATGGCTAATATCTTTGAAGTTGTATAAATTAATATGTTTGATGTATCTGAAGTCAAGGAAAAACCTTCATAATCCACAGCTTCCTAAAATAGTTCTATAACAGAATATGGGCTGTTTAGGAATCTGCATTCCATGTTGTGTGACTGAATGTTTTCAGAATGTGGAACTAGAAAGAATTACTTGGATTGTTCGACAGTAATGTTGGAGGTCTGTTTTGTCACAGCCACTGTTTTCCTCCATCTAGAAATTTGACAGTTTTTAATCTTCAGAGACCCTATTGCGTGTTCAGCCACCGACAAAGTTAGATTGATGGGAAAATGAGATAAGATCTTTTAGGCAAAAGTATCCCAGTTTATGAACACTCTATAAACAAATCAGATTGGCCCCATTTTTGCTTAATTATATTTGGGGTTCAGTTGGCTTTTGCTGATTTTTCTTAAGCAATGTTATTTTAGATGTTTTAATGTTGGGTTTATTTTATATAAAAGTGATGGGAACTTTTATATTTGTATATTTTATATTTTGAGTATTACAGTTCTAATTTGTAAATAAAGAATTGTTTCTAATAAATGAAATTATGAATGTAGAAAGAGAATGTTCTGAGTTTCATATTTCTACAAAGTAAGTTAGCTTGAGAGATAGTGTCTTTTGTAAAATCGCCCACTTTTTAAACTACTATACAGCAGAAAAAGAGCTTGAATTATTTCTCAGTTGCATGTATCAACTTCTTCATTCACAGGAGGCATAGCAAAACTAGAATGTCTGCTCACACCTTGAGTGCTGATGCACCCAAACAGGTTAGTCTTGAAATTAACCTGTTTTAAGTACAGTATCATGATTACAAAGATTATGAAAATCACTTCATACTTCTTAAATTTAAAATATGTATTGTCTTTTTTTCACTTCTGGTAATGGTATTAGGCAATTATGTATCATGTATTAATTAATTAATTAACACTGTATTAATGTACTATATATCAATGTGTACTATGTTAATTAAAAATGTAGTTTCTGCAAGCCTACAAAATAGGATAGTCTTGGCAACGTGAAGATTAGATTTTTTTCCTCCCCCCTAGATCCCCCATGCTAAATGCCATATGCCCCCTGCCATAACTAGCTCCTAGTTTCAGGTTTGTTATGTGGAGTTGGGAGAGGGTGTACTATCAGCAAAAACCTCATTTAGGCAGATGGAACAAGTTCTTGTACTAAATATTGGATAGCATCTCTTCTCAGTGAGGAATTTAATTAATGATGGGCAGGTATTATCAGTATAAATTAAAAAAAAGCAGCTTGTGTAATAACTACACTTTTCAGTAAGTGTAGTTTCTGATAGGAATGAAGATCTGTGTGACTGCTGCATTATAATTATCATAGTCATATAATTACTGCTCTTAGTCATCTCCCAAGTTCAGGATTCTGAGCCAGCATCGTTTTCCAGTTAGGCCTTGAGTGGAAGAACTGTATTTGTTAACTTGCAACAGCTGCTGATTTTCAGTAGAGAACCTCTCATAGGTACAGACCACTCTGACCACCGTCATTACTTTAAAGCAGCATCATTAAAACTGGATGAATTCCTTTAATCATACAACAAGGAGATCCTTTGCCTCCCAGTCATATGATAAATGTAATAATCTGCCTTTTACTCTTTAACAGAATCCAAATAAGGTAATGTCTGTACAAAAGAATCAATTAATGAGCACATCAGACACTTCAAATATACAAAATCCATAAAAAATAGCTGGGGCATAGCTTTATCAAATTTATCAAAGACAAAAAAGATTGTATGCAAGCTGTTAATTTATCCAAATGTGTTCTTCAGACAGATACTTCAATAAACCAGGGAGTGGTGAAAAAAGTCAGACAAAAAATTAGGCTGGGTGTTTAAAATCATGAGGCTTGCAGTTTCAACTTTATCCTAAGATGGACTGAAAAAAGGCAGTTTAGGTCTTATAGTTATCATATTATAACCAGTTGTAAGAGAAAAAGGAAATAACAGCTCTGACCAGATCTGAAAATATATCACCAGAACACCATCTTGCCAGCAATCAACACCCAGATAGGCAAAGATTAACACCAAGATTAGCACCAGAGGTGCAATCAAACAACACAATAGACCCTAATCAAGGAACTATTAACTCAGTCAATCAACCAAGCAGCAAACAACAGCCCAATCAAGGAACTTTTAAAGCCCTACATGGCATAGGACCAGGGTACCTGAGTCGTCCCAATAACGTCAGCCCGCCCCACCCGTGCATGCAGAGAGGGCATGCTTCGGACCCCCTCAACAAGAGAATTCCATCTAGCGGGGTCCAGGAGGCGTGCCTTCTCTGCGATAGCGCCCGCCCTATGGAATATCTTGCCCCCGGAGGTGAGACTGGCCCCCTCCCTCCTGACCTTTCGGAAGGCCCTTAAGACCTGGCTCTGCCACCTGGCCTGGGACAACAGAGGCGGGAGTGCCTCCTGGGGTTGGCTAGCCCCGTAGCAACACTATGCTACGTTCCCTACGTCCCCCATCTTGTATTTTATCTATTTATATTGTATTTTTTAAAATTATTGTATTGTTTTTAACTTTGATTGTTGTGACCCGCCCAGAGTCCCTTGTGTGGGAGATGGGCGGGGAATAAATTGAATAAATAAATAAATAAAATAAACTACTGAGGAGAGTACAACACCCCCACCAACACAGGCAGGACAAGCCAGGGTATATAAACAGAGAGAAAGCCCCACTCCCTTTTCACACTGAAGATGTTGCCTAGCTGGGCAATGAAACATCTGCAAGAAAACGTTTCGCTCCTTATCCAAGGAGCTTCTTCAGTCTGAAGAAGCTCCTTGGATAAGGAGCGAAACGTTTCCACTGAGAAAATAGAAATCCAGTTGACATGATTCAAGCTACAGACAATTCCACCTGGATGACTGAGAACCTTCATAGACATCTGCAAGAAAACTACAAGGCTCAGAGAGCACCAAGGACTCCACAATATATCACCTGTCAATGGTGACACACATAAGTGCCCTGGCTTGGCATAGCAAAAGCACTGAGTAATCTGTACAATCATCTTCTTTGCCTTTGAGCCTTAACATTGTTGCATGTTTTAAGTAAGAATTTCTGGGTATTTCTCAATAAAATGGCTATCCTTGCTTGGTGTGAAAATGGCGTCATTGATTGTGCATGTGCACATAAATACACTCACATATTTATATTACACACATACACAGGCATCCTTCAGAAATGCAGATCATGTAGAAAAACTACTTGCAAATCAGCTATTACTATCCTAATAGTAATCCTATTCTGTTACCCTATACTATTACTTGATTTGCAATCTGTTTGACCTTAATCTCTCTTACTGTATTTGTGAATATATAGGCATTTATCAGAAAGTTGATGGAGCAGAATAATGTGGGTTCAAAGGAATGCTTTTCTACACTGTTCTGTAGTTCAGACTTCCTCACAACCTTGAGTTTTACACCCATGATTTTTCTTCTGCTTGCTCCACCAACCATCTTTCTCTTTGCTCCATCTATTCCCATAAGCACTGCCACTAATGTAATCTTACAGTGAAAATACAGAAGTTACCAACATCTATATATGATATTAAAAACCCAGTAGAACATCCATTTACTAAAGTTACAAAAACAACATTGTATGTCATAAAATGCATGCATATACTCATCACAATTAAGATGAAATGGGTTTAGATTTGGAATATTTATTTATATCAATTTTCATGGCCATCTATCTCATTAATGTGACTCTGGGTGGCTGACAAAAAATTTAAAATATAATATAAATACTACATAAAAATACATTTCATAACCAACTAAAATACAAAGTGGCTATTAAATATACCACACACCAGCAGTATGGGCTCAATTACTCTTCCAACCCCCATGCCCAGGAAAATAGCCAAGTTTTCAAGACTTTCTGAAATAACGCAGCATCTCTTTATGTGTGGCTTCTTTTGATAGCTACATCAAGAAATTTGGAACGGCAAGCTGTCATATATAAACAATCAACAAACTTCACTCTATCATGCACTGATGATGTTACCTGGTCTGTCTGCAGGAAAACAACCAGGCTCAGAGAACACTGAGAACCCAAAGATTTGGCTGTATTGCCATTTGGATAAAAATGTAAAAGACACATATTTTTTCTACTTACAGGAAACATGCAAGCTTTTATACAATATTTCTATACATTATAATAAAATAATATGGGCTGCTAAGGCCTGGAAATGGAGCAAGGATAAAAATTAAATTTTTGCTATCAAGTTACACGTTATTCTGGTTTCATGATCTTAGGGACTAAGTACCTAAGCTAATTTATATATATTATATGTTTGATCTTCTTAGATTCATGGTGAAATAATAGATCTAATAATAACTTTTCTTTTCTCTCCAGAGTATCTCATTTACAGAAGGATTAAGAATCCCTGCACCTAATGCATGCACATATGCCTCCTTCCATATGGATAATATATTATCTTCAAACTTTGCCAGCTTGTCCTCTTTCACAGAAAGCAACTCTTTCTTTTTGGAACCCAGAATGTCACATGGAGGAAGCTTGTCAGCAGAAGGAAATAGTGCAACATCTGAAGAAACTGGGAAGAAAGTGGTACAACAGCCCGGATCACCAAAACTCCAGTCATTCCAAGGTGTTGGGATTTGTAATGTTGCAGAAAACTGCAGCCCCATTTGTTCTGGTATTGAGAATAGCTGTGCTTTAGAAATAGCAATAGACAAGTATGGCAAAGAAGGCAGGATAACTTGTAACAATGATAATGATGAGGATGATGATTTTACCACAAGCATGGTCATTGCTGGTAAACAGCATCAGCTTCAAGCTAGGGATGCCCCTCTTGTAAAGCTAGTTAGTTCTCAGCTTCAAGTTTCAGAGGAGTTCATTGATGATGATCCAGCAGAAATATCCTTTTTTGCTGGAGGCTCTGAAGCTTTTTCTTATTTGTATGATGGCCTAGATTTAAAGGACTCAAATCTATCTAAGTGTCTCTCAGATTCACCTATGTTAACTAAAGAAATTTTGCAACAGAATATAGTATCTTCTCACTCAAGTCCTGACAGATACTCAATTGAAGCAGTAGATATGAACGTGGATGATGAATTTGATTTTGAAAGAGATAGTGATTTCAATGGAAATCAGCAGCCATCAGATACTTCAGAATTATTTGAAGTTAAAGCACAGGCAAGCAGAATGCAAAGTCTTCTGAGTCCTTCTGAAACTAGTTCACTGATTAATAACCAATCTGAAAGTAGCTCTCTCAACAATTTAACATTAAATGGCACACCATTTATGCACACTTACAGCTCTGCTAATCAGTCTGAAGCTAGCTCTATGGTGAATTTTCCAGCATATTCAGTTCGTTCTGAGTCAAGCTCAGCTCTTCAGTTCACTGACATTATTGACCAGCTAGAACAGCTGAGTTACCCACCTACCACTACAGAAGACTCTAGTAGTTCTGATGATTCATGGGATTCAGAATCTGCACCTCCATTAGATATAAACCTCTTTTTCAGCAATCCTTTTGCTCAGGCTACAGTAGAGAATTTCTCTCTTGACTTTCAGAATAATCTGAAAAATCTCACTAAAGAAGACAAATCAGAAAACACATGCACAAACCATTAATATTTGGGGTGATATGGCATTTAATTTATGCTGATTAGAATCAGGTTTTCAAAGAGAACCTGAATGTCATTTTTTCCTTATTATTATTTCCAGTAATTGGAATATAAATTTGTAGACTATAGATCACTTTTGTTGATTCTCATCATTCTAATTTTTTTAAGGCATCAAGAACAAGTTATATTGCAGTGACGGCATCATTAGTAAATACAAGGCACTGTAATATATGTATTCATCTACTAAATATTTGTAACTTTTTGTTATAAAAGTAACCGTGTATGGCGTGTGTGTGTGTATGTGTGTGTGCATTTGTGTATCTATATATAACATTACTCAGAACATGTTGGGATTGTCTGTGGTGAAATATAGCATATCATAACATTTAGTGCATCTGGCCTTGTTAAACTACCTGGCACACAGTATTCAACTATTGTCTCTCATACTGTGCAAAATAGTTAGGCTGACCATACGTCCCGTTTTGAACAGGACAGTCCCGTTTATCAAACAACTCTTGACTGTCCCGTCTTTTTAAGAAAAAAAGCCAATTTGTCCCGTTTTTGAAAGTTGCTGCGTGCATGCGCACGCCCCCCGCCCCTCCGCGTGTGCACGCCCCGCCCCCATTTTGCACGCGCAAGCCATTTTGATACACAGGAAGTCCATATAGAATAATAATAAATTCCAATAATCAAAATTATTTGACAGACCTTTCATGCATGTACCCATTGCATGTACAGGACCCCTATGATTGCTGAACTGCTACATATTTTCTTAATATCAAACAATTTAATACACAAGAAATAAATGAACTGTTTAGTCTGAAAGGATTGCATCTCCACATCATTAAACTTATATGTCTTTGGTTTAATTTCCTAATTATAAAAGGGAAGATACTGCAGTATAATTCTTCAGTTTTCCTTCAAAATCAGTGTTGCTCATTGGTTTATCCTCTCATAATTATTTTAATGTCCATTCTGGATTTCTATTTTATTTAGGAATGAATACACACACAGATGGAGTAATTTTATGAAAGTGCAGCTTGCATTTCAAAGATTGCATTTGGGCTGCCTTTTAGCTGCTTTTAGTTTTTCAATGATTTAGTTTTGTAGTTCTGACAACTACAAATTTAACTCTAAAGAAGATAGCACTAGCAAGAATTACAAATTTGGGGCAGTGGTGGTTTACATACAGTAATAATCCAGAGGTGGATTGCATAGCACAAAATACACTCTTTCAACACAATCATTTCTTTAAATTTGGTATCCTTTGAGAGAGCTACTTTCTCACAGAGAAACAGGAAGTCTCTATGGGACCAGGCTGGGGGGTGGTGGTTCAGGAGGAGGATATAACATAATACAACGTATGCATGGTTATCCATTGTCTATATCAGTGTTTCTCAACCTTGGCAACTTTCAGTGGCTGGCTGGGGAATTCTGGGAGTTGAAGTCCACACATCTGAAAGTTGCCAAGGTTGAGAAACACTGGTTTGTATTGACTTGGTAGTGTCATGGAAATGGCATTTTCTTATTATTGGATGAATTATTTTTATCCAAAATAGTATTTATCCAATAAATACTTTTTATCCATTAAAACATTTTATTATGAATATTCATAACTTTAGTGATACAGTTTAGGAATTACTCAAGATGCTGGATATAATCCAGTAAGTTTGGTGATGCATGCTTAGCTCCTAGAAATAATTTCTGTTGTAAAATGGCAATATGAGAAAACTGAATTTCTTCTAACTAGGAAAACCAGTATTCCAATTCATATTTGAATTATTTGCTTAAGAGATGTTTGCCTGTAATTTTAAAGGCTTTTATTGTAACTCAGTTGGTTTAGTTGGTAGCTTGAATGAAAATCCCATTTCCATTTGGAGTATTGAATGGCATCCATGTTTATTCAAAAATGTTAGGATGACTCGCAGAGATCCTAAGTTACGTCAGTCAGTCAATCAGTCAAAGTTTATTGATTAGCCCTTAGGCCACATCAGAATACAAGATTAAACAATAAATGTTAATAAAACTCTATATAAAATTAATATAAAAGACAAGTTGAATAAGAAGTAAATCAAAATACGGTAGATATGTATGTTGTTGTTGTTCAGTCGTTCAGTCGTGTCCGACTCTTCGTGACCTCATGGACCATAGCACGCCAGGCCTTCCTGTCCTCCACTGTCTCTCGGAGTTTACTCAAATTCATGTTCATTACATCGGTGATGCTATCTAACCATCTCATCCTCTGCCGTCCCCTTCTCCTTTTGCCCTCAGTCTTTCCCAGCATCAGGGTCTTTTCCAGTGAGTCCTCTCTTCTCATTAGGTGGCCAAAGTATTTGAGCTTCAGCTTCAGCATCTGTCCTTCCAATGAGCAGTCAGGGTTGATTTCCTTTAGGATTGACTGGTTTGACCTCCTTGCAGTCCAAGGGACTCTCAAGAGTCTTCTCCAGCACCACAGCTCGAAAGCATCAATTCTTCGGCGCTCATCCTTCCTTATGGTCCAACTCTCACAGCCATACATTGCTACTGGAAAAACCATAGCTTTAACTATACGGACCTTTGTCGGCAAGGTGATGTCTCTGCTTCATATAAGTAAAAATAGAGTCCCCTTTGTGGGGGGAGATGGGCGGTGATAGAAGTTGGACAAATAAATAAAATACACATCATATTTCCGTGTCACCCCCACAGTTTACCCTGATCAACCCCAAAGTTACGTTTTCGAGAAGGGTCTAAAAATATTACACTTTGCCCATTTTTTCAGTAACTTTTCTAATTGTTACTGAGGTTAACTCTATTATCTTTTTAAAAGAAGCATGATTTTCAGGATTGGAATGAAAACTGAGGCCCATCTGCAATTTTTTAAAGTAAGCTATTTATAGGAACTTTTATAATACTTATCATTCTTGCTCTTTGTATTTCTAGAATTTACAAATACATGCTCTTTAAAAAAATAATAAATACAATTATTTTTATTATTAATATATCACATTGCCTGCATTTTCAGTATGAAATAGAAACTAGTTCTTGTATTCTCAGGTATTAGGTGTATGTGACATTATTGGTACGTTTTACAGTAACACAATTAAAAGTACTTTTTCACAACACTTTATCCAAGTTCAATAAGATCTCCAGGCTGTGAATGTATAACAGTATTCTTGGTCAAAGCTTAAACTGAACATGCTGGACAAACTAGTTTCTTCTCTAGCTTTTCTTTTTTTATCAGGATGTGGGCAGTATAGTATTGCAATGAAATGCTGATCTGGATATTGAAAGAAACTAGAAGTTCATTCATTCAGTAGAAGTCTGCATGGAAAACCTTGAACTTGTATGAATAAGTGTCCCATTCATTTTGTTCTTTAAAAAGCAGAGTTTTCCTTATTTTCATGATTCTTATTCTACTTCTAACAAAGTTATAGTTCAAGAGCTGTTTGCTCATTCTTAAACCATCTATGCTATAGAAGTCATTTTTTTTCATCTTGCAGTAGTCTGAATTCTTCAAAGCTTTTAAGTTTTAAAACTGGTTTTCCTTGGCAGGTTTTTTTTTAATAAACCCAGTTTTTTATAGAAAAAAATACATAGACTTGATAAATAGAGGCTGATCCTGTAAGGGCCAACAATCAGGCAGGGAAACATTCATAGTGGAGGTTTTTTCCCCCCCAGACAGAAATATTGAAGATCTGTACAAAATAAATGTTTGTTCAGATAGTTGCAGCAGCCATATGAATTTGTATAGTTTCATTATATACTGTTAAGGTATTTGATTGCAATGTATGAGACATGATAAGATTAGGTATATATCAGATACCTGTACATTCATTTTGTATATTATTATAGAGATGTATTCATTCTATATTTAATAGTTATTTTGATCAATTTAAAACATTGTAAGAAGAAATATTGGATAGTCAGTGTTGTGTAGGTAAAGAGCCACTCACATTTGAGCTTTGGTGGAATATTATTTGTGGTGGTGTATGGGTATCATAGCAAGTGGCATAGCTGATGGATTGGCTGATTTTGCAAAAGTTAAGTAGAGTCAGACCTGGTTAGTACTTGAATAGAAGATTATCAGGAAATCCCAAGAATGTAGACTAGGTCAAGAAGTTTTTTTAAAAAATCTGAAAGGCAATGGCAAACCATTTTACAAAACCCCAACATGGACATGTGTAGTCACCAGGAGTCAAGTTTAACCTGATATATATTTTACTATTGTTTTTGTAGAATCAAATACTTTAGTCCTAACCTCATTTTTAATCATTATTGTTATCTCTTGATTAGGTAAAATGATGCTTACTTTACAGT
This sequence comes from Charina bottae, assembly GCA_023362775.1. Taxonomy (NCBI): domain Eukaryota; kingdom Metazoa; phylum Chordata; class Lepidosauria; order Squamata; family Charinaidae; genus Charina; species Charina bottae. The sequence continues at coordinate 33,087,235 of JALMGJ010000005.1, forward strand.
CTGGTTCACATAAGTGAGATGTTACTTATACTAATCATAAATTCCCTATCAGATAATACTGTAAGGTATAATACATATGTTAAATATTTCTTTAGGGAGGGCATTAGTTAAAAATCTGTTCATATTCTCACTTTTTCATTTTGTGAATTTTTAAGTATTACAAGGAATGATTAGACTTTTATAACAAAAATCTTAATATTGACTATTGGTTACTTATTCATTTATGTTAAACTTCCCTCCCAATAAATGTTGCATATTAGTGTGCCAAGGTGACTAAATGAATACTGTGGACTTTTTACAGATCTTTTTACTAACCTTAAGGAATAAATGATATTGGTAAAATTTATTTGTAGCATATTAGGAAACTCAACCACTAAATAATGAAAAAAACATTCCTAGGTACAGTTGTTTGAGAAGTTGCCATATAAAGAATGAGGGCATTCCTTCAGTAGGTGGGGTATATTAAAAAAAACATTATATCTCCATTGGTGACGAAGTGTGACAGGTTGCCTTCACAATATACTGTAATTACTTTTATTAAATGTTTTATGATGCAAATTACTTGTGCCTTAGTATAAGCAGTTATTTCATGTTATTGGTGCTTACATATTAGGAAAAATACTCTTAGACTGGAAATTCTTACAGTATTATCATGATGATTTACATAATATAAATGCTTTATACATCTTTGTTTCTGTTGAAATTATTTGTATTGATAATTTTGAAATTGCATATCCAATAAAATTAGAAGGTATTCAATATAAATAACAACACATGTTTTAGCTTTTATTTTTTTTTCTTGTTCTTTCTCAAAAGAGAATCATTACTGATTTTCTCAGGCTGTCTTTCCTGATTTGCTGTCTGATGTTTACAGTAGGAGTAAAATTTTAAGCAAACTAATATGAAATATAACAAATATTTTTTCTGAAGCCATTTTGCTGTGTTATGATTATATTTAGAACAGGTCACTATTTTGGTTTTATCTACTCTCACTCAAAGTTAAAATCTACTTTATTCATGCCATTAGGTCTTTGTAGATTGGGTACCAAAAAGGAAAGAGGCCTAAATAAGCTATGCCAGTAAAATATTTTGCATATTCATATTTTCATAGTCTCTTGAATTTAAAGTTATTTATTATTTGATGTAATTAATTTCTATTTCTATATTTTTGATTTACATGGCCACCAGCTAACAATTAAATTTCCTTTCTTATCAGCAAATCTCTAGAATCAAAAGTCCTTAAAATTTCCCGTGGCAAAAATGTAGAGTTTTTAAACTTCAAGCACACTTGACATTTTCCATTCTTACTCTTGATTGTCGTCATATTTTGTATCACAATTCGGGTTATAAAAGTAGGAAAAGATGCAGCAGAGAGGTGCCCATAATACATGTTCAAACTCTGTGAGTATCCTATGCCCACACCTCACCCACCCATGTTTTCCATTCAAGCAGAAGACTCTACTCTGAGCCTCTACATAGCTTTATTGGCTACATTTAGGTAACATGTTTTAGTGATTAACTCAGACTCCTCCTTTCCAACATTCCTAGGTTTTCATAGCCATTCAGATTCAGCCAAGTGATCTAAACTGAGGGCAACAGTTAATGAGAAACCTGAATATTCAGACTAAATTAACTTTGTTCCTTTCAGTGATGGCATCACCAATTTAAATGTAGCTACTGTTTTTCTAGTTTAAGGGTATAATCATTTTAATAGTTTAAACTTAATGTAAACGTGGTAGTGCTTCTGTTATTTCAAGAAGCCTTTGCAATGCTGCTCACAAGTTATTTTTAGGAATAACACTGATACCACAGTAATACAGTCACTTACAGAAACGTTTATATTTTTAGAGAACTTTATATAACATTAACCCCCTCCCTAAATAACTCTGAACATTTGCAATTGGTTGGGAAATTACTCATCCTCCATACTTATTAAAATATTAAATTCCCCTTAAACATGTTATTTTAGTCAGGACATATTTTAATATTATTGACATTGTTGAACAATGTTAGAGAACTATATTTTGTGAATATGAATATACAGAAACAGATCTTGAGGAATTACCATTTCAAGTAAGTAAAATATTTTCCTTAAGGATGTTTATCTATACCTTCTTTTTATTTCCATGTACTACTGTATGAATATATGCCACACAATGGGAAGGAAGTTTTTGGCTTTTTTAAAGTGAGCAAGATGAGGATTCCCCCTTCCCCTTGAATTGCACTCAACTTTATTCTGATAGCTGGTGATACGCTGTTATGACTAGTATTTATGGATTAGTTATTTGCAATAGATTTGTAGAAGACAAAATGATAATGGTAATTACAGTTTTCCAGCCCTCAGTGTACTTTAATAACTGAATAGTTGTAAGCAATTTTGCAAATGTAATGTTACTTAAGAGCTTTGGTTAAAAGATTTGACTAGACAATAAAGCACATGCACACAGATAGAGGCTTCAATCTGCTTTTGATGCTTTTGTGGAAAGTAAAGATACATTTTAGAATTTGGAGTTTTGACTGATAAATCATTTATATCCCTTTTCTCAGTCAGATACAGTATAGTAGCAGTGTCATTGCTTAATATTTATACAGCTCTATGTGATCTCAGAGCATTTTCTCTAACCCTTTGATATCTTCTAAGATATCCTGTAAGTTTGCCAGTATTTGTTTGACAAATGGGGTCTGAGGCTGATAGAAAGTATCACTCAATAAAGTTCATAGCTGAGTTCAGCTTTTAAGCAGAAACTTGTTTTTCTAGGATATGTTATTAACCAACGTACTGCATCAGTAGTTTATTTAGTTCTGCATTTTAGTTAAACTTTGGAAAAGACATTGGTACTCACTAAAGATCCCAAAAAATGGCCCACAAGGCTTATTTTCACATTCATCCTTCTTGGAACTCTTTTGCATAATAAACTTTCTGGATAAATTTTAGAAAATGCCTTTCTATTCAAAATACATGGAAAAAGGACCTTGCAAATAGGACACTTTAGCTCTTTTAGAGGGAACTCATTTCTATAACTTTTAGTTTTTGGTATTAAGCCATATGTGGGCCTGGAATGTGACCTTTTGTGTGTGTGTTTCTTTTTTCTTGGAAAGATGAAATCATATACAATAAACAGTTGCCAAGTCCTCTGTTTTTCAGGGGCAAACAGTGATTGTGGTATATAATTTGTGAAGCACTGGAGGAACAGGGGACTAATTCAGTATTCTAAAGTCATCATTTTTTAAAATAAAATAAAAATAGAGACCTTGTTTTTAATATTCTCATAGGGCAGTATTTTCATAAATGTACTGCTTTTGCTCAGTTCTAAATAGATTAAATTCAGAGGGAATGAGAGCTGAAGCTATTAGAAATCTGAATGGAGATTACTACTGGAATAGATTCCTCCTTTCCCCAAATGTTCCCAAGTGTGCGAACATTGAACAAGTGTATAAAATAAATAAAGCAGATTTGAAGTAGAAGAGGAAGGACAGCCCTGCAGTACAAGGAAGAGACCATTTTTGGAACTTCAGATGTAGTTATAATATGCATGTTAAGTTTCCAGAGTAGTAACCTATTCGTCATTGAACAAAAATAATAGAGTATTGTGGTAATGTTGACACCTGACAGACAGACAGACATTCTATATGCATGCTGAAACCAAGAACTTTTTATAGACTGAAAGAATAGTTCAAACTAGTCCTATTTATTGTACTGTATTTGAGCATTAGTTTGCCTCTTCCAAGTATTTTATTGGTGAAAATGCTTATTGAAATATAGTTAATTAAAGGACAGCTAAAACTTCTGGATCTGTTTTCTTTTAATTGCTAACAAGTGTGTGTTAGATTGAAGATGTAATCCTGCATCATTTTGGTATATCTGTGTTCCCACTTCTTTGGCAAATAATTTCTATTTGTATTTTAAACACTCTTCTGCTGCTGAAAACCTTCGTCTCACTTCGCTGTCAAAATGCAGTTAGAACAACTGCATTCACAAAAACTGGATTTAGTGGCAATAGAAGACATGTTTCTTACACGCTCAGAATATTTCATCCACAGATACAAGGTCTCGGGGAATTGTGAGGCAGGGTATTGGAACTTCAGGACAAGATGCTAGATTGTAATCCTCCTCCTAGGCCTGCACTTAAACTACTGGCTTTGCTCAGGTTTTGGGTCTTTCTGCAAAGGGACTTTTGCACATGTTTAAATTAGACACTGATATCCCGTCTAAATTATCTTACACACTTAATGTGTCAAAAATACTTCTATCAATTAACTTTTTTTGTAATAGAAACATTTTGCAGAAACTGACCAATTCTGAGAGCCTACATTTTTATTTACACAAACATTCAAAGTATTCTACACTCTCTGAAAATTGTAAAGAAAAATATTTTCTCCTGGAAAAGGAACAATAAACTTTGGACTGGTTGCAAACTGCATGACAGACATTTATTCCTTTCCTCCTTTCTTTTATATTTAATTACTTGTACTTTAAAACAGTTTGCCAGTGAATGGTTTCCCCTGCAAAGAACAAATGTCAGTAATTTTTACCATTGTGGATCTTACAGATACTAACAAGGCAGAAGGGGAAAGTATTAGATGAGCTAATGTATGGAGCAGATACGCAGTGGTTTGGCAAAGAATGTTAATAGTTAACTTCTTCCCTGAATCTCTTCCAGGTGACTAAGTGTAACATCATTTAGCTTCCTGAGTTAGACTGTGCAAATACTTGCACTGAAACTTCCTTTCCTTCTCATACTGCCTCCCCCTTGCTCCATTCATGACTTTTAAACAGCTTTACTTCCTGAGTCAAAAGACCAGCAGCCAGTATTGTCACAGAAAGCTTGCAGCTGGCTCTTTTCCAACTTTGTAATCTACTCTGAAAGTAAGCCTTGAAAAGCTTTGCATGTCTGTTTATTTGTATCATCACTCTACATTGACATTTTTGGACAGTTTGGCACGACTTTAAAAAAATCATACAATTAAGAATAAATGTCTTCCAGAGCAGAAAGGCGCATGTTGTTTTCTGAGAATGCACAGGATGGAATTTGGAGTGGGAGTGGCAAAGTATCTGAAAGCATTCCCTCGGATCAGCATAGGAGACTTCTGTGGTAGGGCCCTGTGCAAAACAGTTCTGTCATGGGAAACCAAGCAATAGATTTCCTAATTGTAACATAAAAAATGTCAGCCAAACTGAAGTTTTAAATGGTGATAAGAATTTGTTCTCTGAGTAATAAATAGCAATGCTATGGCACCAAACGTATTTAAAAGTCTGCCACTAGATTTTTGCGTTGTGTAAAACTTTTTAATGTTGTATATGAAACTGAGCAGTGCAATTGCCTGCAAAAGGAAAACTCTGGGCATCAGCTACTGATTTTCTGTGCATAGGACTTGATACTGTTGTGCCAAGTCTCAGAGGAAAGCTAGAAAAATTGGAATACATATTTTAGCTTGGAATCTATAATTATGTAAATGTTTTTGACAATGTTGTTGCCTCTCCCTATTGCCTGAGCCTCTTTTCCTGGCAATTACCTTCTTGTGGTTGATCCTTCTTCAAATGCTGATTGGTAACTGAAAATTTTCTCTGTATAATTAATGATGCAATGTGGTTTTAAGGCTGTGGAAAAAATTATATATAGTGTCAATAGTTAGCATAAGGTTCCTACAGAGAGTTTGAGGGGAATGTACTCCGTGGTCTGTTTTTCCTGAAACCACATTTCCTGTCTCCGCAAACACAGCTTCTCAGATTAGTTGTACTGTACTCTGAAATGATGAAATGTGCACCCATTTACGTTTTCTTGCTTCTCATTCCCGCTTTTCCAAAGGCATTATGATTAGCATGTTATGGAAGTGATTTATCCAAAGGAGCATGTTAACTCAGTGTAGCGTAACTTTGCTGTGTTTAAACAGATGAATTGCTGGTGGTGGAGGGGGTTGACTTCATTTTTTTTCCTCAAGAATCCAAATCTTTCGCTAATACTGGTTTGAACTTGAGCAAATCATAACTTTTATTTTCATGGACTACTTAAAATATATGAGGGCTTACTAATTTATTTTGAAGTTAGAGGAGTTGCTTTTAAGTACAGTATAGATTTATGCCTACTTTGGTATTTTTAAAAAAGAGGCATCTTTTAACTTTTTTCTTTCCCCCTCCTTTCTTATGGGATGTGTAGGTCCTCAACTATCTTCTTTTAAAGTGAAGAGTCCAGTGACCTTGAATCCCCCATTGCAGGTGACTACCAGCCAGGGCTCATTCTCTCTGTCGAGTCCTGTCCTGAGTGATGATGGTGGAGCCAGGTTTGAAGAAGAGGATGAAATGAGGCATAAGGTAAGAGCAGTTGACAACAAGTGGTTCAATTTCCGTTCCTACTTACTGCATTATTCCCAGGTTTGCTTGTCATTTTCTTTATTGCATATCAATATTGTTTGTGCAGGTTTGCCTATGTCTGTGTAGTAGTCCTACTGTGAAGGATGCAGTATCTTAGGGTCACTTCACACATGGTATCTTTGTTGTGTGGCTTTCCACCCACAAATCTCCAGGACAAATAAATACACTACAGTTACCAAAAACAATAAATGCTCTTATATTTTCATAGCCAGGAATCATCAATAAAAGCCTATTCTTGTCCCATGAGCACATGTCATTTTTACCTTGAAGATAATAATGTGTAAATGAAATGCAGTTGTGAAGTCCATTCAACAGCCATTCCTTTTCAAAACCAGATTCTTTTACAGTAAAGCTCATAGTTATGGGCAAAGTAAGGGGTTACACAAGATTTTAATGCTTATTTTGCAAACTCAGTAGAATTCTTAGGTGATTTACCTTAATTAACAACATTACTGATTACATAACCATCATGGGAATGTGCAGTTCTCTCTTTTTATAAGAATTTTATTAGATGTAAGACAAAGATAAAAACTACAAAAAACTACAAAAAGAAAAAAACTGAAGTGTGAAAAACACGAGAATTTTTTTTTTAAAAGATTACAAGAGGAGGTGACTTCCGACTTTTAACAGCAAGGATATACAACAAATTTCCATAATCAATCCCTTACTCTATATTAAACCAAAATCACATTATTTCTATAAATCATTCCATTGGCACATTATAAAAATCACTAAATACAGTTGCTCCATCCCCTGATATTAAAAGGAAAAGAAATTTACATTACATTACATTACATTACATTACATTTATTATATTATATTATATTATATTATATTATATTATATTATATTATATTTTATAATATTTACACATACACGCACACACATACATACATATATACATACACTCACACTCATACTCACATACATATACAGGGGTGCGATGGCTCCTGGAAGGTCGGCAGTTCGAGACCTGAGTGCCACGTGACGGAGTGAGCTCCCGCACTCGCCCCAGCTCTTGCCAACCTAGCAATTCGAAAGCATGCAAATGCAAGTAGATAAATAGGTACCACTTCGGTGGGATGCTAACAGCATTCCGCACGCGTCATGCCAGCCACATGACCACGGAAGCGTCTTCAGACAACGCTGGCTCTTCGGCTAACAAACGGAGATGAGCACCTGCCCCTAGAGTCAGACACGACTGTGTGGGGGAACCTTTACCTTTATACATAGGTAAAGGTAAAAGGTTCCCCCCGCACATTTGTGCAGTTGTGTCCAACTCTAGAGGCCGGTGCTCATCTCCGTTTGTTAGCCGAAGAGCCAGCGTTGTCCGAAGACGCTTCCACGGTCATGTGGCCGCATGACACGCACGGAACGCTGTTACCTACCCACCGAAGTGGTACCTGTTCATCTACTTGCATTTGCATGCTTTCGAATTGCTAGGTTGGCAAGAGCTGGAGCTATTATTATTATTTATTATTATTTATTACATTTATATCCCGCCCATCTCTCCCACAAGGAGGGACCCTGGGCGGTTCAAGTGTGTGGGAGCTAGTGTGGGAGCTCACTCCGTCACACAGAGCTAGGGATTTGAACTTCCAAACTTGCAATCTTCCGATCGACAAGCCTGGTGTCTTACCCGCTGAGCCATACATACACATACATACACCAACCTCCTAAATATAAATAAATATATTTTATATTGTAGAGTTTTTAGTATATTTGTATATGTATATTTTATAATGTATTTCTTTTAACCGATATTTCATTTTTTTACTGTTTTAAATTTGCTTGTAAACCGCCCAGAGTCATTGGTGAGATGGGCGGTGGAAAAATGCAATAAATAAATAATCAAACCCCCCTCCAAAGATAACAATTATTTAATTATTTCCTTCCTACTGGGAATGTGCAGTTCTCAAAAACAAAAGACAAAATCCTAAAGTAGATCTAAACAGGTGAAATACTAACATTAAAATTAGAAGCCGTATTCCCCTTCAGACAAATGCACATACATACATACACATACAAATGGAAACGTCCATACCTTGAGTTGAAAGAATATGGGCAATTCTTTTGCCTTGTGTAAAAGTTTGTTGCTGAAAATCATGCAGTAAGATGTAAAAGATTGGGATCTAGTACCTAATTGGAAAATTAATTATATATTGAAAAATCTCCAGTATTCGTGTTTGGGTTCACTGTGACTAGAAAACTATTCAGTGCAGTATGATTTTGTACAATACTGGGCTCACGCAGACACCTTCCTTATCCCAATGTCAAGATGGTCTACTAACCATTTGTTGTGGACATCTCCCCATAACAGAGCCTTCTCCTTTGTGCTAACACTGCTAAGGCAGGCTGAAGCCAAATCAAAATGATCCAGCAGGAAAGTGTTTTCCACTGGAAAATGCAATATAAACTCCTAAGTGAACCTTCTGATTCTCTCAGAAGAAAACCCTGAAGGGGGTTATCAAATGCCAGGCTCAATTTGGCCTGTTGTAGGGCCACTCCCTTCAATCTAGCTGCTGGGCTTGGTGCCTTCATGGCTGCCAAAATGAACAGAGTCTGCCAGGCAATCGAAGTTTGTTCTCTCTGTGATTCATTGTTTTAAAGAGTTGGATATGAATAGTGACCTTGCCATTTCTATTGAAAACCTCTCTCTCTATTTTTTTTTTTCTTCTCCAATAAGCCTCGGCAATTTCTAGGAGAACAACTAAGGAAGACAGATCCTTCACCCTCCCTGCTTCTCTCCCTTTTGCTACACTTGCCCTTACCGCCACACTTCCCTCACAGCAGCTTCCAACAGCTGCAGTCCTGCCCTTGTGTTAGGGTAGCAGTTTTTTTGGCCTTGTTTTGGAGGTGCAGCAAGAAGACATTGCAGGAGCAATGGTTTTTGAAGTGGTGTACTTTACTCCTGTCTTGAGGTCAGGATGAAGGCACATTGGTGAGGTGTGGAGAAAAACCCACTGACTAGCATTGCTTCCACTGCTGCTAGGAAGGGAGGGATTATCCTGGTATCTTATCCCATAAATTTCCATTCAAGAAACAAAGGGACTGGGGAAAATTGTACTTGCTAGTTTGCCAAACTGGATAAGGATTCCTTTACTTAAATATCAAATGGATGAAGTTTGGATGCACATCCAGATGTAGTTCAACCAGTGTGATTCCCTTGGATGTGCAATCTGAGTTAGAGTGCCCATTCCCATCAGCCTTAACTCCCATTAGTATTGCATTTGTGAATTAGGGCCATTACAGACAAAATCATTTGTATTTCTTGGTTGCAGGTAAAATGTGTTGAAAGCAACTAGTTTTGGATCTGGACTAATGTGTAATTTGATAAAATATATTTTCATTGTTCAGGTCCAGGAACTAGTTGCCCAAACAATACATTCGGGCTTATATGTCTCAATTTTTTTTTTTGAAATGTTAAAGCAATTTGTAATATTGCTGCATATTTCATGTAGCAGTTCTTTTTCATTTACTGGGGATTTGTTTGTTTCTTTCAGAAATGCCCAGCAGACAAAGCATATTTCATTGCAAAGGAAATCCTTGCTACTGAACGAACATACCTAAAAGACCTGGAAGTTCTAACTCTAGTAAATCATTTAAGCTTACACTTATGAAACACTTCCTCTCTCCTGAAGAATTATTTAAATAGTTACAGTATATATGGAAGGATATCTTTGAATCAGTTTTTGTTTTATTTAATCTGCCTCTGTTACTCATGCAAAGAGATGTTCAAAATCCCATGGCCATTGTTCCATCTTCCATCTTCCCAATGTTCTCATATATTTTAATTAATTTTCTTTGTTGCCCTGCACTTTAGGGATTTTAGGACTGTGCAGCACTTCAGGTTCGAAGGTAAAATGTGCTTCTGAGTGAATGCGGCGCTCATCTAATACTAGTCTGCAGATTTTTCTCAATAGGAATTTGATGTGTACAGTTTCATTTTTAAGATATTTTATAAATGTCCCTATATGCTTTTCCTGGATTCTTTCATATTAGATGATCACACAGTTAGTTGTAAAAGAAGTATTTGATCATGCTTCCAGTGGAAGACTTGTTTTTAGAGACGTATGGTATAGAAAAGTAAATAAATAAATACATTTTAAAAATCCAAGCATCTACTACTTCTTTATTTTTTTCTTCTGCAGTGGTTCCGCAGTGCAGTTGTCAAGGAGAATGCAATGCCTGAAGGTCTCATGACCTTATTCTTCTCCAATATAGACCCTATCTATGAGTTTCACAGAGGTCTTTTGAAAGAGCTTGAGCAGAGACTAGCACTCTGGTAAGCATTATTGGTCATGTGACTATGAAAATTGGGTTTCCTATGATGTTGCATGAACACACATTTGAATGGTGTTCGCTAACTATCTGTTCCATGAAATCATCCCTCAGTTTTCTGAATGGCACTGATTTGTACCAATTGTATGATATAATGTTCAGTGAGCGCACAATCATTCCAATGAGTAAATGATTGTTTTATTTATGGGATAAACTTTTATCTGGATGTATTTAAAAAGGGTATGGAATTCAACAGGTGTGGTATATTTTCTTTGGATATGCTATATTTTAATTGGTCAGAAATGGTCCCAAAAGAAAATCTAAGATTTTTGGCATTCTTGTAAAAATATATGCTGTTGAAGGAAATCATACTGCTTTAAATTTCAGTTTCTTTTCCTGTGCTTTATATCATAAGCATTACAATATGTAAGTAAAAATAGATGTATGTCTCTCACTGATCCATATTAAGGAGAATCTTTTGTTTTCATGACTTTCTAGTTTCTGGTGTGAATTCTTTTCCCTTCTTTCACTTTGTGCTGTTAAGAGCATGTTGCACCTAAAATGCAATAAGCTCAGTGGGTAATGATGTGGAGGGTAGAATAGGTTCAAACCTTTGGTACATCTGCCAGTTGTTTAACATGGATTATAGAATGGATTGTATCTCCTTATGGTCTTACCACCTCTACAGAAGGGGCAGGGCTTCCAGACGTCTGCAGAAATATCCCTGGACTGATACAAACAGAAACAAACAATTTATAAGAGATCATATAAAAATAAGCAACACACTTAATATCTGGGATAAATGCAGGAAAAAAAATAAGCTGAAACATTCCCCCTCTTGCTTTGTTATTAAATGTTTATTTTTATGAAGAGGAAAACAAATAAAATTGTTCAGTGGAGAAATAATGATTTGTTTAGATGGCAAGATCTGATAATAAGATGAGGATGAAATCTTTTGAGACTCTTAATTCACAATGGATTAGTTCATCAGAGGGGCTTCAGAAAATCAGAAGGAGTCTGGTAGATACTGGTTTTAGTATCTTCACATGAATAGCATAGTATCAAAAGAATTGCAGAAACAAGGGGGAATACTTAGAAACCTGACTGAATTTGAAAAACTTATAACATGGAACTTGAAGCATCTGCTGGGCCTTATTTATAAACTGCTGACAAAGTAGGATTCAGAAACCGAACAAGTCAAAGATTACATGCTCAAATGGATGTAGAATTTGTATGTAGTATAGATATGCAACAGTGGGAATTTTACTGAAAGAACACTGTCAGATTCACCCCAAATATTATACTTTATTCATTTGTTCATTTCTATTTTATTCTTTTATCCCTTTTCCGGTTGCTTTTTCTTGTTTGCTTATATATCTTATTCAAAATGTTTATTGAGTTTAGTTGATAACATATTACGTTAACAATTTGTCCTTTTTCCTTTTTTGTTTTTGTTTTATGATTACATCTTAAAATTCCAATGTGAGGTATAAAAGAAGATGAGGCATCATGTGAAACATTAAATATGAAAAGAGGGCTCACAAGGTGCTAGAAAAAATCTTTTTGAGCATGGATAATGCAAGATGCCTGATGCATTTCAGAGAGAAACTCTTTGCTCAGGGATAATTATTTTTTGTTCAGTTCAGAGACATGTTCCCATTTTCTGAATGGGAAAGTAGACTATTCCTCCTTTCCAGAAGTGTCCAAATGAAATTATCACTGAAGGAGTTGCTCTCCAAAATGCATTGCAATATCTAGGGTTTTTTTTGCCTTTCTGGGAGATTGTCTTTCTTGCTCATATGTTCAGCTTGAACTACAAAACAAGAAGAATGATTAACCTGTTGAGAAATAACTAAAAACAAGTTGCTGTGTTTCTTTCAAAGTTACTGTGGTATCTTACTAGTTTTGGAAGAGTAGCGGTTACATTTATTGGTTGGCTCTGAAAAATAATTTTAGACTCAGTTTTTCCTAGGGCTGACTTTTTCACTCTCTCAACTGAAGGGAGGGACGTTCCAATTCTGGGAAAGGAGATTATCAGCGGATTGGAGATGTCATGCTGAGAAGTGTGCATATGCTGAAGGTATGGAAGTATACGTAAGTCTGAGGAACCTGTGTGTTCTTTAATACGGTGCTTATGTGTTGGCAAATTCTATGTGGGAAATTTAGATAGTTTCTTTACTATCTTTCTTTACTAAAAATGGCTATTTAATTATCAGGTTAAAATCTGCATGCTACCACATAAAAGATAAAATATAGATATATTTTATATATGTTACTATAGTATCTATTTGTCTTCTTCCTTTGAAAATTAAATATATGTCATAGTGAATACTGTATCTAAGATGTAGCAAATGCTGGTGTTCTCAGGTGAATTTGATGCTGCTGAAATGTCCATCATTGATTCATATATTTATTGAGATTCTAAAACTTTCACAAATTTTGTCTAACTTTACATATTGTATGAACATAGAGTGTCACATTTTTAAAGTTTTATTGTAACACATGCAATTGTTGCAGACTAGTTAAAATTCTTTTTCTAAAGAAGAATTATTTTTTCTTCAGTAATTGACTGATATTCCAGGTAAAGAGATTGCATGATTTTATGAAATCCTTATCGTAGCATCTTCTGTGACCCCATAGGAATTTATCAGCTATCTGCAGAAACATGATGAAGTCTTGATGGAGCTTGAGAAAGCAACTAAGCGTATTAAGAAACTGGAAATAGTTTATAAGGAATTTGAACTCCAAAAGGTTTGCTATTTGCCCCTCAACACTTTCCTGCTCAAACCCATCCAGCGGTTAATGTACTACAAGCTGATCCTGGGAAGACTTTGCAAACACTATCCAGCAGATCATCAAGACTACACTGATTCCAGGAGTGAGTGATAGATTAGGCAAATGGTTACAAAGCATCTAGTTGACATTTTTTGTTTTCTTATTTTATGTTGCTGAGGGACTGAGTTGGTGAAATAACATGGCTACAGAATTAGTTCATTCAATTTTTTTCACCTCGAGTCTCTGACAAAAAAAATAAAACAAGTTGGGTAGAGTTCTTCTAAATATTCTGAGCACTCCAGAAACATGAGTAAATATTAGAGCTGTACAAATCATTCAAAAGGGGTGCTTTGTAAAGCAAGCTGGCCCAGCAGATCATCCCTCTTTGAAGAGTTAAAGCAGACATGTGCTCCTGAAGGCTTGGCATGGCAGCTTGAAAGGCTTTCACAATTGAGGAAAGCCTTCAAATCAGTCATATCAACCCAGTTGAAGGATGCAGCTGCTTTAATCCTTTGAGGAGGCAGTGCATCACTTGTAGTTACATACTTTGCAAAGTCTACCTTTGAAATGTTTGCACAGTCCTACAAAATATCCTGAGGAGAACAACATGTGGTCCTTCAGAAATTACTGAACAACAACTCCCAGCATCCCTTGCTGCGGTGGTTGGTGCTGCCCTTACCTCTGATTCCCCCAAAGCAGCCTCCACCACATCCAGTCTAAGCCAGTAGCAGCAGTGTAACTCTAATTGACACAAACATGAGTGCCTAATTCCAGTCTCAAAACAAAATTCTTTTATTTTGAAGTTGGAACACTTGAAACTGTCATTGTAATATGAATGTTTCCAAATTAAAATATTTTACAGATCCCTGTTTTTATAGTGCCATAGTAGTGGATAGCATCTATTTGACCTTGGCTGTTCTCAAAAGATCTATATAGAATTGGGTCTCGTTAGTATTTAGATGGAACATAATGTGGATATCCCAGAGATTTTGATGAGATTGAGAAATTGGAAAAAATATCCAGAAAAGTGGCAATTTCAAGTCATTTCCATGTTGCTTCTAAGAAAACCAGAAGCTACCAGAAGCCACGCTTGACTCAAAGGAAGTTTTACTTGTATTTTAAAGTGATTATGGGAGCTTACTCTCTCTAAGTATAAAAGTAATTGCTAAGGTACCGAGCTTAATTCTTACTGTAGCTGGTTTACGTCATGTAAAATGTTTTGCCATACAGCATTGCATTAATATGGATATAGAGTTGTAAATTTGTCCATTCTCAAAAGCTTGTCTTAAACTTTCAAGAAAATATTATTTCATCAAGCAACTCACAGGACTAAGGCCTTGCTCACAGTCACCCATGTCTTAGTCACCTCCCATTTGGATTACTGTAATGCGCTCTATATGAGGCTCTCCTTGAAGACCATCCGGAAGCTGCAACTGGTCCAGAATGCAGCGGCACGCGCAGTTTTGGGTGCCCCACGGTTCACCTGAATAATGTGACTGCTGTGTGAACTGCACTGGCTTCCAGTTGCTTTCCGGGTGCAATTCAAGGTGCTGGTTATCATCTTTAAAGCCCTACATGCACAGGCATAGGTTAGTTGTGGGACCACCTCTCCCTGAGGGTATCTGCCCATCCTACTAGGTTAGATAAGGTGGGTGTGCTCCAGATCCCCTCCCTTAAATGTTGCCATCTGATGGGACCTTGGAGGCGTGCCTTCTCAGTGGCTGCCCCAGCCCTTTGGAACAGCCTCCCAAATGAGATCCCTATTCTTTTAGCCTTCTGGAGGGCTGTGAAGACCTGGCTCTTCCCCCAAGCGTGGGCTAGGATGGGTGTTGAGCTGTGAGGATGTTTCGTCTGGCACCTGGGGGAAGGGTACCTTTGTTTTTAACTAAGTTTTATAGATTGTTGTGAGCCACCTAGAGTCATTGTATGAGATAGGTGGCCATAAAAGTCCTGTAAACAAACAAACAAACAAACAAACAAACTCACTTTGGATGTGGAGGTAGTAATAATTAAGTAGCTAAATTATATAACATCTCATAATTATGTTTCTCATTAATTCTAACATGCTTTATAAGTTTGTATGAGTTTAATTCAGAGATAAAATCTGAATTATTTAAATAGATCTAGTAATGATATCTTAAAGTCTGCAGTAGCTTCATCCTTGATGTTCTGATTGTTTGCCCCTGTGTGGGGCATTTTTGGGTAATTCTGTAGATGCACTGAAGGAAATCACAGAAATGACATCGCAACTTCAAAACAGTTTGATCCGGTTGGAGAATTTCCAGAAGCTAATAGAGCTACAGCATGACCTTCTTGGCATTGATAACCTTGTAGTACCTGGAAGGGTAATCAGTTCTCTTGTGTGTTAAAGTCTTCATTGTTTTTATACAGTATTTTAAACTGGTTTGCTGCTTGCCTGTATCCTATATAGAATGCTTGCTTTAGGCATTTGTTGTGTTACTTTAGAGTTAGCTTAGGCTAAAGGGCTGCTGCTTAAAGTAGAACTTAACATTTTGAAATTATACTTAAATGTACCTCCTAAAATAGGTTTCTAAAATATTTTTAACCTTATTCTGAGAAAGGCTCATTGAAAAGCTCACGTTGGAGATATCAAGAACATTGTTTTAATATTATGTTCCATGTTAGTCTGCAGAGGCACTAACGACCAACATAGAACTAATGAACCAATCACTTTGCAGGCTGTCTTCATTCTGGGACATTTTCATCGCTCCTATATGTATGTTATATTTTTTTGAGTTCATGTAAAATTGGCAACTATCCTATAATACAGCATTAGTACATTATTGAGGTAGGAATGGAAATTGATAAAAAGTGCTATGTTCCATAGAAGATGAAGACGAAGAGCCTTGAACTCTGATCAACTTTGAGAAAGATAAATTGCTCACTTTGGCCGCTGTGATTCACACATATTGGTATATGTAGAACCCCATTTGGAATCTTCAAAAACTTGTAGAACTGATTGATGAGAGTTCTCTCATCATGTTCCAGACCACCAGCATGGCCAGGCATCTTGGTTATATTTGACAATTCCATGATGGTCTGGTACACAAATAAACAAGGAAACACAACATCCACCCCTGTTTTGTACTTTAGGTAACAAATTTGGCATTGGTGTTTCCATCTTCATCCTGGCATTCCATATGGTGAGCCAGTGTGGTGTAGTAGAAAGACCCAGATTCTCATTCATCCTCGGCCACAGAAACTCACTGGGTGATTTTGGGCAGCCATTCTCTCTCAGCTCTACTTACTTCACAGGGTTGCTGCTGTAGAGGAAAATAGGAAGCAGGAGTGATGTGCACACTGCTTTGGACTCCTGAGTGAAAGAAGGCATATTTTTGTTGTTGTTTATTCGTTCAGTCGCTTCTGACTCTTCATGAATTTATTTATTTATTTATTTAATTTATATTACCACCCATCTTCCCCCGAAGGGAATTCATGGACCAGCCCACGCCAGAGCTTCCTGTCGGCCGTCGCCACCCCCAGCTCCCCCAAGGTCGAAGGCATATAAACCTACACAAATAAATCTTCTTGCCAGTCAGTCAACCATACCAGAATGGCCACCCATAAATGGAAACTGTATCCATCAGAGATGGCTCTCAACAAACCCCAGATCAGTCTGATTACCTCACAGGAAACTAAGCAATCCCTAACATTTTGCAGCAGTGGTAGAAAAGACCCTTGGTCTCTTTGTGATGCCTTCCTTTTTTCTTGTAACAAACCCCCCTGTTTTACATGTTTCCCATCTGTTTTTCTGCTGACTAAGAGTCTTTGCAAAGAACAATAGGGACTCAACCAATCACTCTCATCGTACCTTCATAGCACTTGTGATCACGTGACCTTGGGAGTGCTGGGACGACCAGAACCTGAGGATTGATTGTAACCACCACTCGTTCAGCGCCATCGTAACTTCAAACAGTCACTGAACGAGTGATCGTTAACTGAGGACTAACTGTAACCAATTTTTCTTGTTCAATTTTTCCACAGGAATTTATTCGGGAGGGTTGTTTGTACAAACTTACCAAAAAGGGTTTACAGCAAAGGATGTTCTTTTTGGTGAGTTGATATCTTTGCTCAAGGCTGTCACAAAACACAGCTGTAATCAGAGGGTGTTTTTAAAAGATTGGAAGGTTTGACAAAAAAAATTCTTGCCTCAGTTTTCAGATATGTTGCTGTATACAAGTAAAGGTGTAACGGGGACCAATCAGTTCAAAATACGAGGACACCTCCCTCTGCATGGGATGCTGGTAAGTAGCTCTTCATATAATGAACTGTTAAAATTGGGTATTCCTGGTGGCTCTGGAATTTTTTTCAGATACAGTATTTATATAATTTCATAATGAAATGGAAGAGCAAACTGTCAGCCCTTCCAGGTAAACCAGACAGGAGACGTGACTAGATGAACTAATTCTACTTTATTGTAAGGCTATATTAACAGAATCTTGCAAGTCTGAAAGTACAAATCTCCCGCCCTCCCTATTGATCACTTGAGTGGTCAGGGCAGGTCTTCCTATCCTTTTATCTGGTCGTTCCCTAGGCAGCATCTCTTCCCTCCGTTTTCCAAGGTCACCCTCACATTCCATCACATAAACCTTGTCAATTATCTGGCATCAGAATAATTAAGAAACTAAGGATGAACTTATCATGATGCTGTACTTTGTAAACGTACGTGGATGTTGTAGTTGCTGTTACTACCACACCTGGACATTGCATGCTCTTTTACTCCTCAGTGAAACTTTTTTCTATGTTTATGTTTGATTTTCAGCTGATAGTCCTGGATCCTCCGGTAAGTGATAAGCAAGTGGAATATGACCACTGTGTTTAGACCTATTAAAAGTGGCAATGTAATTGTAGCTAATAGTTTTACCCTCTCGAACAGAGGTCTCAAACTTTGGGCCACAGGCCATGTATATTCATTTTGCATGGCTCATGCCTTGTTCACCTACAGCAGGAGAATGAGAGCCAGAAGTAGGGCAGCAGCTTACCAATCCTCCCTTAGGCTAACGAAGGAGCATATTGTACATGGGACTCATATTCACAGCTCTGGGCAGGGCAGGCCAAGGGGTGACAGCCTGGGACTGGCTGTAGTAGGAGCAAGGTAGGAAGGCGCCTTTGCTGCTCCTTAGTGCAAGAGCCAGATGTCTCTTGTCAAGATGTCCAGATCCAATATCAGTTGAAACCTCCTACTGTTCCTGTGTAGCCTTTACCACAGTTGCTTAGGGTTCATTCCTGTGCACATGCAGCTGTTCTATCACACCACACCTTTCACATCTTGTTGATTATCAGGAAAACAATCAGGTTCTGCTGTCATCAGCTGATGTTAGCACCACTACTTGGAAAGGTATGAGACCACGTTGTTGCCCAATTTATTAATTAGTCAGCAGTAGCAATAACACTGAAAAGCAACAGATATAGGGGTGTGTATTTTTGTCATTCTCTGCAGCACTCTTTTTGATGCTGCTTAGAGACTTTTGTATCAATGTAGGAAAAGGTTTCCTTGTTGTGGATGTCACGCTAATGAACTAGTCCTCATGAAGCACCATTATGAAATGAGTTTCTGTCAGTCTTACTAGGTAGACCAGACAGGAAACATGACCAGATGAGCTAATTCTCCTTTATTGTAAGGTTACATTAACAAAATCTTGGAAGTTTGAAAGTACTTCTCTCCCCCGTTCCCTTTACAGCTCAAGAAACTAGGGAGGGTCTTTTCTGAGCCTCTTGCCCCGCCGCGGGCTAAGCTGCCTTTTATCTTATTGTTCCCTTGGCTGCATCTTGTTGCCCTGTCTGCCAAGGTCATTCCCACATCCCATTACAGTTTGAGACTCCTTAATTAGAAGGTAAATAGACGTGAAATTAACAGTGCTTTTAAAAAATAGCTGATAGGTAGATTGTCGCAATTTTTATGCAATTTCTTTTAATTCACAACACATACCATTGTTCACTGAGTGATGAGGCAAGTTTCTGTTGTTACAGGTGGAAGAGAGCGAAAATGAATGGTCTGTCCCTCATTGCTTCACAATCTATTCAGCTCAAAAAACCGTAGTAGTGGCAGCAAGGTAAGGAGCTGCTCATTACATTGTTGGTGCCAAGGGAGGGATATATATCTTGATGGTTCCAAATGAACGTGTATGCATACAAAGCAAATACAGGCATACCATCCCAACTCTGCTCCAGATTATGCAAAGGAGGCTCGGATTTCATGGTTCTCCAAGTCCTTGCAGAGCGGCTGCAATGAGACGAAGAGCAGCCAGAGAGTTCAATTGCATCCTGCACCTAAGTGTTGAGATTTGCTAATATGAATGTTATTTCCATTCATCCTTTTGTTACCTCAGATTTCAGAAGAATTGGAAAAAATATTGAGATGTGTTTCAAAGTAGAATTTTGAATACTTATATTTGAATATAAAATGGTTGAGGCAAGATTCTGGAGTGGTCAGGATGTTAGCACTGATTGCAGACTTTTCTATTCCAGTGGAAATCTATAAAAAGGCATGAAATTGTTCTATATATTGGATAAGCAGTGTTTCTTTTAAATGTAAAATACGTTACAGTTTATCTCTGAACACATTGCACTTAATGTTGAATCTCTGCTTCTTAGCACTCGTCTGGAAATGGGGAAATGGTTGGAGGATTTGAATATGGCAATTGAAATAGCCAAGAAAACTGTTGAGAAATCAGGCATGTTTCTCGAAAATTCTCTATCCAGTCGTTCTAACAGTAAGTAACATGATGTTTGTGACTTATGATTCATAGTTGTGCACTGTGTCTGCTTTCTTAGGACAGAAATAATATGGCTACAATGATAACAACTAAAAACATTTTGGCTAAGTAAACTCTATACCCTCTCAGATGCTCCTGATAACGTCAGTCTTGGCAAATAAGAACCTCCAGCTGTTAAATAATAGTAATGAATTTTGTGGTATGTGATCTCCCCCCCCCCACTATTTATATTAAAAGTATCCACCCTTTGAACCCAGTTCCACAGTAGCCACTGAATATATTTTTAAGAGTTGTGTACTCCTGGTTGGCTTATATATGGGTAGGAGATCCCATATGGCACCTCAAGAACTAGAGCAGTGCTTTCCAAACTGTGCGTCGTGACACTTTAGTGTGTTGCGACACAACCCGGAAGTGGTGATGGCGCATTGCCGCCGCTTCTGCGACAGCATGCACGGCTGTGGCAGTGCGTGCGGCAGTGTGCATGGCAGCGGTGCGCCATCAGCACTTCCGGGTTTTACCGGAAAACACGAGGCCGCTGCCACTGACGATGCCCGCGCCGCCGCCATGCACGCCCACGCCGTGCGCCCCCCCGCCGAGTTTGGAAAGCACTGATCTAGGGCATTGTTATGTAGTTCCTGTGTATACTTCCCTCACTGAAAATCTGATTCAGCCGAGTTGGTTACACAGTTGTGACTTCTTCTATAATAACTGTAAAGTGTCATCAGTTCCAAGATGTTCTGGACTGTAAAGATCATGGCTGCTAGAAACAGAGTTAACTGATGGATGACACCTTTGAGAGAGAAAGG
Source organism: Charina bottae (assembly GCA_023362775.1). Taxonomy (NCBI): domain Eukaryota; kingdom Metazoa; phylum Chordata; class Lepidosauria; order Squamata; family Charinaidae; genus Charina; species Charina bottae. Next base: position 33,108,204 of record JALMGJ010000005.1, read on the forward strand.
TGCTAACATACTTAAGGGATTCTTGTCACTATCATTATCCACCTACCACAGTCTCTTAAATGTTTGCTCCCTTCTCCTCCTCCAGGATCCTCTGATGAGGTTTCTCTAGAGCAGGAGTCCGAAGAGGACATTCATTCTTCTCGTAGCTCCCTGGACAGGCAGAGCCACCACCGTGCCAACACTACCATGCATGTCTGCTGGTACCGCAATACCAGTGTCTCCATGACCGATCACAGTGTGGCCGTCGAGGTACCCAGCAGCAGTTCATGCATCACTTTCACTTACCAGTCTGTCTTGGTTGCTGGTTTCTCTAACTCTAAACATGCCTGTGCTTTTAACCTTCATCCCCTTCATTGCCTTCAGTAATTTCAGTGGCCGTATGAAAAAATAAATGATTGCGATACGATTTTTGTGGTGTGTGTACATCTGCATGTTCCATTACAAGGTAGTGCTTTGAGGAAATGTTTTAAAAAAACAAAATAAGGAAAACAAGTATAGCGTGGCCTCTGGAATTATTTCCAACTCTTTAATAGTGGCTCTGTTCTGGGTCACTTGTCCAAGAGGAAGGGGGCCTCGGATGGGAATAGTCAGCAACGTTGCAGGTTGCTGCCCAACTGTCTCTCATGGGAGGAATGGGGGAGAATTTTTTTCTTTGTACCCTCCAGCCTGACCTTGCCCATTTTTAATTATATCCTTTATTTTAGTGGTTTAGATTTAAATTTAACCCTAGATTAAATTTCATCTCACTGTGTTCAGCTTCCAGAGAGTTATGGCACTGACAGGCAGACACGCTCCTGAGCCCTTTCACATAATGTCCCTCTGCCATTCCATTGGGTTGGAAAGAATGAAAAGAGCATCTCCATTATTTGTAGTCCCAGAAGTCTCTCTTCTGTGCATGGTCCGTTTGCTTGTGCTTGGACTATGTACAAGCCTAGATTTGCATGATGCCCTGTTCTCATCAGCTGTCCCTCCGCAACTGTTATTTGGAAGGAGTGATCTATGCTTCAAGATAACATATGTCTGCCAGCATTTTAAGAGTTATAATATTGTAATCTGCCACTACTGTCTTTCTAAGACATAGCACACACCTCTGTCTTACTCTTCTGAAAGAGAACCCCTACTCTCTCTATGGTACCTCCATTTTGATGTATCCTTTTTCATAGAACGTCTAAGGGAAATAGTGTAACCTGGAGGGGGTGCCTGCTGGGGAGAGGAAGCTCTTTCATGGAAGAAACTCTCAGTGGGAAACAGAACAGTCTTCTGCAGCCCCTCCCTCCCTCCCAAACCGATGCTGATGAAAGAGAAAGGAATCCCTGTCTCTATATCCGTTAGTTTTCAGCAAAAGATAAGTGAACGCAGCAGTATGGCCAAAGGTAGATTCAGGGATAGAGCGCCCAGACTTAAAGCATTGCTTACGACTTAGGATGTTCTTATACAACATTGTGTTGGCTTTGTAACTTTAATGGAATAGCTACAGTGGGATGAGATAATAATTGGCTGATGGCATTAACTCAAGAAGGATAAGAATATAAATAGCAGTGAATGTAGATCAGTGTTCTTCAACCTTGGCAACTTTAAGTTGTGTGGACTTCAACTCCCAGAATTCCCCAGCCAGCATGAATGAGTAGTTAAATTAGTCACTTTAGCCTTCACTGCCCACTGTGAAGGAAATCAGCTTTCGGACTGTGGAACCATGACTCTATGATCACATTCACTCACTAACTCTGACTAATCTTTTGCCTTTGGTAAATGCATTAATCTTCTTTTCTCATTAAAGCCTTGTGATCCCTTTGCACTGCTGATTTTAAGACCCGCCATCATGAGCCTCACACATCTTCAAATCATTTATTTTTATTTTTTACCTTTCATGCTATTTCTTTTAACGATCTTTTAAGGTACCGCCCTTACTTATTCTAATTTTTTTTCTTCCTTTTTCTGCCTTACACCTCCTTCCTCTGCTCAGTTTGCTGCTCTGTTGCTGTTTCTCCAGAGCTTCCTCCTCGCTATTTGCTGGGCCAGACTCAGCGGCATAACACTATCACCCATGTTTGCTGGTATCGGAACCAGAGCCTATCCCTGTCTGATTATCTGTGCATGATTCAGGTAAAACTGCTTCTTTCAATCTTTATAGGTGGATATATTTTTTACACCATCACTATTCTTTCACTCTCTTAAACACTCTTCTAGTATGCAGCAACAAAAGATCTAGCATATTGAGCCAATGGTAAGAAATCATTTGTTTTGTGAAAACCAGACCAATTAATCTGTTTTGTTGATTAAATGCACATTTACACACTTGCTCAGATGCCATGCCATTTTTTTACCCTTTCCCTGCAGCCCTCCAGATGTTAAATTACATCTTTCACCAGCATGGTACATTGGATACTGGCAGTTCTAATTCAGCAATACCAGATTCCCCAAAAGTGCTTTAGATGGATTTAATTTACACTGTAATTTTGTTCCTAACAAACTAGGCTTCTTTTCCAGTGGTGCTTTGGGGAGTGGTGTAATTGCTCTGCATAGCTTTGTCTTCTACTACTTTATCCTGTGCTTTTTCCCCCCATCTGTTTACCATATTGTCTCCTTAACCAGATTCAAACTATCTCCTTAGCATTTTGCCTGATGTGGAAACTAGGCAACTGGGGAAAAGGAGATTTAACTGGACAAAGTAGGGTTGGAGATAGTTTGAATGACTTGAACAGTGATTACTCTGTTGGGGAATGTCATTGGTTATTATTCTATCCTGACTAAGGAGGAAATGCAGATACATGCAGGTATTGGGAAGGTATATTACCTTGTTTTAAAAAGTGAATAAAGAAGATATATAAATAGTCTACAGTAATATGCTGTAGAGCAGTCTTTCCCAACTTGGCACCCTCCAGTTTTGTTTGATACAACAAGATGGCTGGGAATTCTGAGATTTCTAGTTCAGTACATCCATAGGTATGAAGTTGGGGAAGGCAGACTTAGTCTGTTTTATCACTCTTCAAAGTTAGACTCAAACTGCATTTTATTTTTATGTATTTCTCCCTATCCCACTTTCCCACTTTCACCATCAGAAGTTAATAGGTGTAGACAGGAAAGTAGCAGCCTTGCTAATGAGAAAATTGATGATATAAAAATCAGTTGTGCACAATGACTGCTATGTAGCATTTCTTAGCCTAGGGGAGTCAGGCCTCAGGAATAGCAATCTGTTTATAAAATACCATAAGCAACATCCATAGATTTTTGTTGTGCTACCTCACAATATTATTTCCCCCTCTCCTATATAGAACCAGTTATCAGGGTATCTGCTGCGGAAGTTCAAAAACAGTAACGGTTGGCAGAAACTATGGGTTGTTTTTACAAACTTCTGTCTGTTCTTCTACAAAACACACCAGGTAAGATAAAAGTTGCACATTTTCAAGATGAGATTAAATGTTCACAGGAATACTAGAGAGGAGACTTGGCTACCCATGGTGCCATTATCCACAGTTTGGTGTATTCACAATTGATCATTATAGACCAATAAACAATTTTGCATGCCTGCAGTTTTTGACAAGGAGTTCTGATCCATGTGCCATTTAAGAGTACTCATCCAGCCACTACCTCAATTTCCTAGCCACCTGCAGTGTTTTGTGGCCATCCATTTCCTGCACATTACTTCCTCCAGAGTGAATTTTATTTATTTAGCAGTGACTCTGGGCAGTGCACCAAAGATTAAAACCAACTCCAAAACCTAATGTACCAAATAGAAATAATAATAATGATAACAACAACAACAACCACCCAGATCTAAAAAGATTCCAAATTTATTCCATATAGACCAAGGGCACAGCAGAGAGCAGTTGATTTTATTTTATTCAATTCAATTTCTATGCTGCCTAAAATGACTCTGAAGTTTTGCAGGGAATGGCAAATGTTTGCCCAGAGTGTTGCCTTTGTAGTTTTGGTCCTTTTCTGGAGTTGTGGAATTTTAACACACACACACACCACATAGCGTAAAAGATTCATTCTCCATGGCGGTCTGCTGGACTATAACCCCCATGAATAATGAGTTGTTCTTGTACAATATGTGGATATGTCTTTTGAATATAACTAGTGATTGTTAATTTCATTGCCTCAAAGTTTAATATAACACCTTGGGCCTATCCAAGGAACTGGGGTTTGCAACTTAATTAGATTGGCATTTCCAGATATGGTACAAAATGCAAACCTTGTGATTACAATAGCTTGCTTAATTTTTGTACTGCTCTGTTTTTCTCCCACCTAATGTAGTCTAGATGGGCAATGTGGCCTTCCAAATGTTGCTAAACTTTCATTACCATCAGCTACAGGCAGCTTGGCCAATGGCGAGGTATGACGGCAGTTAACATTGTGGAATCACACGACTTCCAGTGGGGACATGGTGGACTGAACAGCTGTGCCCGCGGGCTCAGTGGGCAGAACTGACAACGCGGCAGTTTTTTTGGGCTCAGGCAGGTTTTTCCTGAAGCCCAGGAGTGTTTTTCCGGATAAGGAAAACATCTGGAATCACCCCATCTGTCCTCCGGACGGCTGCTTGCAGCCAGAAGATTGCAAACAGCGTTCGCACTCGACTGGTAAGAGCAGCCAGGAAGCTGGGACATCACCATTTCCAAGCTGTGCTGTAGCCTTAAAGGGACACTAAGACCGGCCACCCCGTTTCTAAACCACCCAATTTATATTTCTTTTAAGTACGCATACCCTAAGAGAGGCTTTCTACAGCAAGGAGAAGCGGGTTCTCTTGGTGCTTATCATTATTTTTGGGATTAATTTTTAAAAATTCTTTTTAAGTTTTGGACTTTGTTTTCCATCCAAATATTAAGGAGGATTGAGAGTAAATAATTGTCTCCCTGTTGTTATTTTTGTACTAAATTTGAAGATGATAGCATTTTCCTACACATTGAATCAGCTGTTTTGAACTTTCAGTTTCCTGCTTCTACTTTCCCTGGGGAACTGTAGGCATATCTCACTTTCGTTTGTGTAAACACATTCCGGAATTCTTTCATATCTTTGACTTTCGCTGGTTAAGCTCCTAATCTACTGCTTGAGATATGGAGGATTTTAAACAGACTTTCTCTGACTTCCACCAAGATTTTAAAGAGATTCTGATTCCTACCAAGTTTTCATGCAAGGCATTCAGGACATTATGGAAAATATGAGGTCTAAAATGTGTCATCTGGTTGGGGATGTTGGAGATGAAACTGAGGAATTTAACAGCGACAGAAATGTCTCTTCTAAGAGTGAGATCAGGAGTTCTGTTGAAATGCTGGATGAAGATCGGATAGTCGAGTTGAAGAAATTAAAGGGAGAGATCGAGTTGCAAGCCATAAGTGAAATTGATCTTCTGATGGAACACCATGGAAATGAAGGGGTTATTATGTCTCCTGAAGAGAAGTCGGAGTTTTTGAGGGGGGCAGTTGGGCTGTTCGATTTTTTAAAGAAAAAAGCTCTGTGCGTATTGTGGGGATATGTAAATGCTCTGGTTTATTTTGAAGTGGGATAATGGTTTAAGAATATTTATCTGGATTGCTTTTAGGGTTTGGCTGATTTCATTTATCTTTAACAATTTGGATTAAGATTATTAAGGTATAATTAAAAAATAAATGTTTGGTTTTGGGTTTAATATGATTAAGATTATTAAAATTGTATTATCAAGTATTGTTTGTTGTTTATTCGTTCAGTCGCTTCCGACTCTTCATGACTTCATGGACCAGCCCACGCCAGAGCTTCCTGTCGGCCGTCGCCACCCTCAGCTCCCCCATGGTTGAGTCTGTCACCTCCAGAATATCATCCATCCATCTTGCCCTTGGTCGGCCCCTCTTCCTTTTGCCTTCCACTTTCCCTAGCAATTATCAAGTATAATGGCAGACAATTTATATGTTTTTTAGTTTGATCTTTATTATAATAGACAGGAATTATAGAATAGTAGTAGGAAGGAAATTATTAAATAAATGTTATCTTTGGGGGGGAGTTGATTAGGAGGTATGTGTATGTATATCTATATTGGTTTAATATAGAGTAAGGGATTGATTATGGAAAATTGTTGTATATCCTTGCTGTTAAAAGTCGGAAGTCACCTCTTTTTGTAATTTTCAAAATTTTCTCTTGTGTTTCTAAACTTCTTTACTTTTTTCTTTTTTCTTTGTAGTTTTTTGTTTTTCTGTAGCTTTTATCTTTGCTTGAAACTTAATAAAATTCTTATTAAAAAAACATTGTGAAATCACACATTATCTCCCGATTTAACATGATGGCAAGGTCTGAAAACTGTTGGATATTGCACAATTGTATATTTTGTGGGGGGTTTTCCCATGGACCAATTTGGTTATCTGTATTTATATTTATATTTAGATAGAGATTGAGATACATATGCATTTTTAAATGATGCAGCATTATATTTTTTTATAACTTTGTAAATTGTTCTGTCAGTCTTTTTGTCTCTAAGTCTTTGTTGAAGAGTTGCATAGAATCTCCTAAATATTTCCTATTCTCCAGGATGATTATCCACTGGCCAGTTTACCACTTATTGGTTACACAATCAACATGCCCACGGAGGCCGATGGCATTCAGAAAGATTATGTCTTCAAGCTGCAGTTTAAATCCCATGTCTATTTTTTCAGGGCTGAAAGCAAGTATACCTTTGAAAGGTAAATGTCTGTCTTAATCCCAATATATACAAGGAACTAATTACCCCAAATTGTAGTTTATTTCAGTAAAACCTAGGGGAAAAAAATTCTCCATTGCTTCTAAATTAAAATAACCTAACAGTGGCGATGAGCAGGAGGAGATATGGCAGGAACCAGGAGTGGACTTGGTGTCTAGTGCCAATCCCATGCTCTAGCCCGCTGGACTCTGCCCCTTTGTCCAGTCATCAGACCTCGGTGGCTGTAGTCTCTGGCTGCTGCTGTTTAATGCCTGATCAGCCTATAAGGCCCATCTCATCCACGGATGAGAGGACTGACCTTCATATATCACTGAGATCTGGCTGGGCCCTGGGGGCGGTGTCCTTCTCAGAAATGTGCCCACCCAGGTTTCAGGTCAGTGCAGTAGCAAACCTTGAAAACATTTTTTTTGCTCTGTATAGGATAGAGACAGATAAATGTATAACCCCACAGTTCTTGCCAGTTACTAAGGAAATACTTTCATCGATTGATCTATCTAGTTGAGCTGTGCAGAGATCCAGATTCAAAGGGCAAAATGTATTTCAGAGCACTTGTGCATGTAGAGCCTGTCAGGAACACATTAAGCTATACATGGCTTTTCCCAAGAACACACATCAGATATAGAGGACAGTTCTGCAAGCCCGGGAAAAGACAGCGCCACTTTACAGTGTTCCCCACAGGTGCTACATGCACATCCATAAGTGCTCCAAATCTCATTTTTCCTTTAAAACCTGGATCCCTGCAACAGGCAGCTTACCATCTAACCTCTGTAGAAAAGCCCTCTCATCAAACTTGATGAGTCATTTGGTATAAATAGAGAATTGTGCAGATTCATTAAAGAGTAATATATTTATTCAGCGCTATCTTTACTCTCTGGGTGGTATGTAGTAATAGTAAACTTTATTACAGCTTTTGACCAACATCCTGTATGTACATATATGCATATATACATAAAATTCTACATAGTTGATAAAAAGAACAATTAAAAGAAATTAAGTTAAAAAGAAAAAGGTGGGGGAGAGGATAAAATTTTGAAGGTATCAAAGAAATGCAATTTTATTAGACAATATTTGCTGGGTGATATGAAATGGTAAAAGCATTCAGAGCCAATACAAAAATCAGATTAGTTTTTTAAAAATAGTCCCTGTGTGGAACTCAATCTTGTGTCCCCCTTTTTAAAATTATTTGTTACAGACTTTACAATGGCGTAAGTGGCTATTATTCATCCCTTTGTTCATACAGAATACTGTCCTTAATATTGATCCTAGTATTCACTGCATGACGCTCTGCCTCAGAACTGAGCAGCTATAATACTGCTGTAGCTCTTATTTTCAATAAGGCTCTTAACTTCAAGAAGGTAAACGTTAAAGATTAATATGTTATTTTACTTAAAATTTCAGTAAAAAAGGGGATCTAACATGTTAATAGCCCTATCAAAAGCTACTACATAGCACAAGAGTCAAAACCCCATGGCCTTCAAATGCTAGTTAAAGCTTTGGATGTTGCTTTTCTCGTCAGGTGGGTGGAAGTGATAAAGAGAGCCACGAGTTCTCCTGGAAGATCCAGCCTTCTCACTGCAAAGGATGAAAAGGGAAATAGCACAAACTGAAAGAGGCGGAGCTGGTCTCTGTTGTAAACTGTGTGCGGCAGTCTGGGTGGAGGAGAGGAACCTGAACTTGGTAACAATCAAAGAAGACATCTGTTACCTGCTGTGGAAGGTGAATTTTGCTGTAGTATGAAACACAGGGACCAAAATCCCACTGAGCTCAAATCCAAAGAGAAAACATGGCTGCTGCTTTTATATATGGCTGTGTTGTTGTTTCTACTTAGACAAATAGAATTATTGGAGGTGTTTGGCTGGTCTCAAATCTTGTGATCTCGAATTGATTTCTAGAACCTGTTAATGTTTAGTCTGGTTAAATAATCTGTGTGCAACTTGCCCACCAGCCAGGCATCCCCCACATCTTGCAAGCCACATTCACATTGTTTATATGGTGTTTCTCCTTGCAGTAAAATGGAGAGTTCAGAAAATTGCCAGCAACTTAAATTTTCTTTTTCCAAAACTGACATTATGCTTTTTCTTTTTGTAGAGGAAGCAAGAGAATTGGCTGGAAATTTTGCTAAGAGTATGCAGTTAATTCTGATATAAAGAAAATAATGTCTGTATCACTGCAGTTAATATTTTGAGTTCCTTATGTCCTGATATTGTTCCCACTGGTTTCCTGTATCTATGTGCTTCTCATGGCTTTTGAATAATGTTCCTCTACTTACTTACTCTCTCTCTCTCTCTCTCTCTCTCTCTCTCGAGTTATAAGTATGGACACAACCTGGTGGAATAGGAAAGTCAGTTTAAAAAATAGCCTGTTTCCTTTGAAGCAAAAATAAACGCCTACTGCTGCATGTATGTACAATCAACAGAATTTAAAAAATAAATTTGAAGCAGCAGCAGAAGATTGTTTATGTATCATTAACTGTAGAGAAATAATGAGGTACTAATGACTTTTTGTACAAAGGAATAAATAAATGCCAAGGATTTACAATGTAAAAACTGGCACAGGCATAACTTTCAAAATATATATTCTGTTATTAAGATGGCCCATCTAATTTAGATACCACACAGCTGCAAGTTAGAAATAACAGATATCCCACTCACAACTGTCTCCTGTAACTTAGCGCCGTTGTCCTATGTCATGGAAGCAGAGTCTGTGGTGTCTGTCTATATGTTTCAATGAAGATGAAAAAACTACCCTAGCAAGAAGGCTCTGTGCTGCTTACATGGCACAGATCCACATACTGTCCTTGGATAGCAGTGGAAAGTAGCTTGCTGGTTTGAAGAGGGCGGATCTTAATGCAACTATATTTGTTAGTTTAAGCAAGAATGTGGTGACGGGTGGTGTACTTTAGGGGAAACAGTGTGGGATGAAATGTTATCTTAAACACTATTTTGAAGTGTGGGAGACGAAGTAGGACTTGACAAAAATTCAGATTCAGTTCATTACACATGGAATTGATTCAAGTTATACAGGTTTAGGGTTTATTTCCCATGGAGAGCAGAGGGAAAATTCTGACATCTTTCTTGATGAGGAGCAAATTCCTAAATATTTATTTAATATAATGGCCATTTATTATGCCTTCTGTCTTTATTTATTAGTCTGTTTTTGGAAATAAACTATCATAGATCTCTAAATATGGTTCACTCGTAATCTGTCATACATAATCTGGAATCTGGGGCTTCCTGAGGATTCATAGGATTTCATGAACGACACATGGTGATAGCAACTCCTTTGGCAGGGGTGTTAGATTTTTATTTATTTATTAAGAAAACACATCAAAGTGTATAAGCTACTTTCAAATTCACCATATTCCCTAGTAAGATTTAGCAAGGATTATTTACTGCTAGACAAGACAAAGTCATCTGCTCTCCTTCTCCTAACCATTCAGTGGTTTGAAATTAAAAAGACATTGTAACAGAACCTTTTTTCCTGTGCTTGTGAATATCAGAACCTAAGGTTTCTCTAACTGCATATATGCTTGCAAGCTATCATGCTGCTCTAACATGCATGTGCACCTGGGTGTTTGTAATTATGCTACTCTCAACATCCTTTTTTAAAGATAAGGACTAAAAATGTATTGTCTAGTGTCCTTTCTCTCAGATTGATATAGGCTTCCTCACTCTGCCCCAGTTGATACCTGAGGTATCATCTGCATTGAATAAAAAAAACTCCTATGGCACATCCTCCTCTTGCCTTTGGCAGGTTTCCAGGTGGGATCCTCCATTTCAGATGATTTCCCCCTTCCCAGGGGAAAAAAAAAAAGCTTCAGCTATGTAACAGTACCCAACCCATTTTAAGTTTGCCAGTCACCATTACTCTTTATTAAAACCATCAACAAAGCTTCAGCACTGTTAACATTGTCTAAGGTAAAGGTAAAGGTTCCCCCCGCACATTTGTGCAGTCGTGTCCGACTCTAGGTGGCCGGTGCTCATCTCCGTTTGTTAGCCGAAGAGCCAGCGTTGTCCGAAGACGCTTCCACGGTCATGTGGCTGCATGACGCGCGTGGAACGCTGTTACCTACCCACCGAAGTGGTACCTATTCATCTACTTGTATTTGCATGCTTTCGAATTGCTAGGTTGGCAAGAGCTGGGGCGAGTGCGGGAGCTCACTCCGCACGCAGGGCTAGGGATTCGAACCTCCGAACTTGCGATCTTCCGATCGACAAGCCTGGTGTCTTACCCGCTGAGCCACCACGCCCCTTCCGCCATTATAACATTGTCTATAATAATATAATATAATAATATAACAACATTGTCTAGATTCACCTTAATTTGCCAACCATTATACCTCCCCTGCTCCTGTCCTGCTCCTTAGAGTTTAAGACTCCATGTCTGATGCCAGCCCAATAGCCCTTCCTCCTCCTAGGGGAATATTTTCCTATGAGAAACAAATTCCTATTTTCAGCTCCTTTTAGCTACCTAATGCAAAACATTACTTGGTGTCTATTTGAATACATAAACAGCCAGCAGGAAGCTATGGGCAAATACAGATTCTAGCAAATACATTTTCTGACAAGGAATATTCAGTATTTTTAAAAGCTCCACAGTTTGAGCCCCTTTAAATACCCTTTGCTTTATGTTGCTGATAGGGTTACAACGTAGAAATAGTTACCTATAAAATCAGGTGGCAAATTCCTCTAGCTTACCTAAGGCCAAGATTGACCCTCCAAAAAAAAAAAACCCACCCTAAGGGAAGTATGCATGTAAGATCTGGCCCTAAATTAGCATCTACTGCACTTGAAACCTTGCCTTCATCTGGTCACACCAATAATAGCTGCTATCTTCGACTGGGGAGATCTAGGTTCAAGTCTACCCTCTGGCATGGAAGCTCACTGGATGACAGAGCAATTCACTTACATTCAGCCCAACCTACCACACTGGGTTGTTTTGTGGAAGAAATTAGAAGAGTAGGTACTTGAACTTGTGGAAGAAAGGCAAGACACAAATCAAATAAAGAAGCAAAGTCACATTGCTTTACAAGTTAATTTTATTGGAAGTGGCAGATCCCTCTTGCTGCTTTTTTGAATACCAATACATTGTTACTTTGAATATTGGAGACACTTTGGGGAGCATTCTGGTGATACCATGTGGACTAGCATAAAGTACCTTTTATGAACAACACAAAGTAGGAGCTTCCTGTTTTCCATTGGTATATTTCCATATGGCGTGTAAGCAATTTGGAAAAATAATGGTAAAGAAATTGGATTCATCAGCTCTCTACCTATTGTTTTTAGTTGGCTATCCATAAGCGTGGCTGAAATACAACTGCCCCAGCTATTTCTTAAGAGCATTATGTTCCAGCATAATATCTGAATATCATCAATCAACACAGCATTTTCCAGGGAAGATAAACAGAACTGGAAGATCCACCTCCACCCACAACTGTAATTATTAAGCAGTAACATGTCTTTCTCAAGAAAGTCATCCATGGCACTCTCAGTGACTGGTGCTACAGATTTAGAAATTGATACTTGAAGACCACCCACTTCCATTTTTAATACTGCTATAAATCTGCTAACTTCCTACTCAAGAGTCTGATTGCTTAGAAAATGATAGGATACTTCCTAAAACTATTTGGGTCCAACATAGAGTGAACAGTTAAAGAGACAGAACAAAGAACACGTTTCAGGAACATCACCTAGAATATTCTTCACTGGTTGGCACCACACTTTATTTCAATTTAACAGAAAATTTTAGCCACATTTCACAAACAAAGCTCTAAACATGTGGAAACTTAGGACTCTGTTGCTTCCCTAACCTGTAGTAGTAGTTAGTGTCTCTCCTCAATAAGTCCATAATACTTTGCCTGCCAAAATTATTGAATTAGATATGAGTCGACAGTAATGAATACTGTGTAGCAGCAGCAGGCCTTGCCACACTACAAGCATATCTGCTTTGAGCTATTGTCACTGAAACGTGGCCAAGGGCAGATTACAGCAGCAGACAAGCCTGCCTCGCAAAAGGGGCAAGCAGACTGAGGAGGAAAATATCACCTGTATAACTCACAGAAAGTCTAAAGAAAATTCTCTTGAGTAACAGCCATCTATTACTCTCTAGCTGACTGGCAAGAGATCATCCATGTGCTTAAGTAAACTTTGCCTCTGGCCAAAGGAGAAACCCACCAGTGTCTCCTTCCTTCTTGGAATGTGTTTGTCTAAGAATCTCGATTTTCCAGCAGTCAGGATTTTGCTTTGAAACAAGGTCTGACCTGAGCAAAATTGGTTGTTGTTTAAAAACCTCCATGAAATGCATTGTAGAAATTACCCTCCCAGTTCTGCAAAGTAGTCCATGATCATTTGCGTTACAAATCCCATCATGGGCGGTCATGACACATACACACACACAGGCTCTGAAATGTCTGGGAATTCATAGCACAACGTTAACATCCAATAGCAGGTAATGAATTCAAGATGCAGTTCTTATGGAGCTGGTGGGGTTGGGGGGAGTCGCCCTTTTCATGAGTAATAAGGGCAGACTCATCAGCGTGCTGAAGTCAGGTGGTTCCTACTGTGCGAGAACCTGAGGATGGACAAGAGAAATCTGTCAGGCTTCACCGTAAGTTGTTAAGCCAAGAGTGGGTAGCATCACAGGCATGTAGGTTGGGCGAGGGGGATTTCCTTTTTTGGGTGAGTCGCAGTGTTGTGTGTGTGTGTGTGTTGTACTTTTTCATATGTTCTGTGCCTCAAAATAGTGGGAAGCTGAAATTCAACAGCACAGATGAGGGGAACTTTGCATGTCACTTGTGGCCCCGAGGATGCAGATGGCCCACCTTCGCCTTACAGATAGAGTATATAGAAGTAGTATATATACCCTAACCTTTCTTCAAATTCAATAACAAACAAGTAGAACATTGTTTCGGGCTAAATATTCAAAGTCATGCTTAGCCAAAATTGGTGTGGATTAGTACCAGGATGGATTTTCAGTATCCTGTCCAGATACCATTCAAAGAACTACGTTCCAGATAGCTGACTTTAGGAGGGAATCCACAGTCTACAGCATATATCTAAATACTGTGGGCACAAACAAAAAGCAGCATAAATTAGGAGTAGATAATTGTTGCTTATCTACCACTAGTAAGTTTGATCAGGCTAACAGCCCTTGCTGATTTTACCTTTGCACTCGCTCCACCATATATGCAATTAGTTTATCTGAGATTCCGGGGCAAGATTCTTCAGCTAAGCTAAAAGCATTTTCAAGTTCTTCCATGGCGCCTACATTTCCTCCAGTCTGCTTGTGCTTGTCTTTGAGCTGCCAAGAAAGTTGTTTAGAATAGTCAGAAGATCTGTTCCTAAATTTTCATGTTATGTCAGAGATGATAGTATATATTCCATAGCTAATAGAGTCACAACTTTAATATGTAAGCTTATTACTCTCCACCCACACTTAAAAGGGTGCTGTATAGTATATTTCTTTGCTGATTTTTGTCAGATACATTTTACATCCAAATGTTTAGGCAATTCTTGATTCCAGCATGAAAGAATTTAGGCCAGAACTTGAGCCCAGCTCATATACAAAACTATGAACACTATATATGTTAGGCAATATAATATGGAACACTCTTGTTCCATTAAAAATATCCTGCTCATCCACCACCCAGTAAAAAGGTTTTTAGTGTGGCTTTCCATTTCTCCACATAGCACAATCCCTGGAATCTCCTATTTAAGTTTCAGTAGACTTGGCATTTAGATTGCAGAAAAATCTTTGCTCTGGTCTGATTGAATTTCTTAATTTCTCCAGAAATTGAATAGCTAGCTGTGAAGCAAAACTGGAAGCAAAAAGTGTCAGGACAAGAGCAATAATTCAATAGCCAAAAGCTTGCCTGGCTCAGTATCTCTCCCCTTCAATCATCAGCATGGCTTAGGTAGCTGTGACCTGTCCCGAAGAGATCCTGCCCTAAGCCAGCTATCCTTTGCTAAGCGCCCCCCACATAATCAGGATGCAAAGCAGGGCAAAGCTGAGTACTGGCAGTGTGGCAGAAGAGCAGCAGTGTGCATTACTCCCGCTGGGAGAAGGAAATGCCTTTTGCTAGAACGCACCGAACAGAGTCCAGAATGACACCAAACAAGCAATCAGCCTACAGAGTTCAAACAGATACTGTTATGTTTTAGTGCATTGTTACCAACTGCTTATTTTGGATTTGAGTATTTTTGCCTTGCAAGAATTATTCTGTGCTGAACTGGATGCGTCATAACCAGAAGGACCATGCAGTTCATCTGCATGCTATACTTGACATCCACTAACTTTTTTGGTATTATGAACCACCATAAGGTAAAGGTTCCCCCCGCACATTTGTGCAGTCGTGTCCGACTCTAGGGGCCGGTGCTCATCTCCGTTTGTTAGGCAAAGAGCCAGCGTTGTCCGAAGATGCTTCCATGGTCATGTGGCCGCGTGACGAGCGCGGAACGCTGTTACCATCCCACCAAATTGGTACCTATTTATCTACTTGCATTTGCATGCTTTCGAATTGCTAGATTGGCAAGAGCTGGGGCGAGTGCGGGAGCTCCCTCCGTCACGCGGGACTAGGGATTCGAACCTCCGATCTTGCGATCTTCCGATCGACAAGCCTGGCATCTTACCCGCTGAGCCACCACGCCCCTATGAACCACCATAGATACTTGCTATTTAAATATAAAAATGACCCCTCCAAAAAAAATAACTATACATGACCAAATAGTACTGTTAAAAAGTACTCGGAAGCCTTTATCGGTATTGGATTTAGACACAAGGAGAACCTGTACCTCGTTTCTCACCTGAAGAATCATCTCCTGCCATGCACTTGCTTTTCAGATTCTTATCCACTTCAGAGATCCTCACCTACTTATCCAAGCCCTTCACATGTTACAAACAAGTTTACAAAAACTGGTCAGAATGTGCCAGAGACTCACCTCTCTGAAGACAGGGCGGACGAGAGTAGAGAGACACTGGGACCGGGGCTGCCTCTTGATGGGTTCAGAAGCCTGGAAAGAGAAAAAGCAAGGTTGCCAGCTAGCATTTCCCTAAGCAAGCCTTCCAACCTGTTAGATCAAGGGCAGGCAACCTTGTATATTCTAGGACTGGTTCACACATTATGCTAAGCCAGGGTTTGTTTAATCAAGGTTTTGTTGAAAAGGCCACATGGCCTGCTTCATAATGTTAAGTGCACATGATGATCTACAAACCAAAATGTCTGTGTGCCTACATCATGCTAAGTCAAAATCAACACCTTTACAGCCTAATATAATGTACGAACCCAGTCTGGATGTTTTGGATTACAAATTCCATAATCCCTGGCCACTTGGGCTGATGGGGGTTGAAATCTGGAGTGCACCAGGTTGCCTACCTCTACTTATATTTGCTCTTTGTCCACAAAAATGCAGTGTATTGCCAAGCATCATGAATCTATACTGTTATGAAAGAAACAGAGGAAAACAGAGACAGGTATCATTAACAGCTTTCTATTTTTCCCTGCAGACTCAGCAGATCCCACTCTGATTCCAGAAAGAGCCTAAGGCTGGAATGACATCCTATATGCCAGGAGCATTTATACCACTTCCCAGTAGCAGATTAAGAATAGCAGTAACATTTTTGACAAAGATCTGGTATTAATGAGTTGCTAAAAATAAAAAGCAGCCAAAGCAAACTAATGCTCTAATACTGTTGTCTCGGGTCATGAGAGAAACATTACAGTCCCCCAGACCTACTAACAGTGGTTTGGTTCTTCTCAGCTGCAACAAACACCAAACTGACCTTTTGGGATCCATGATGAGGCATCCCTTTATGCAACTTGTTCAGGGAACTGGGACGAATAGTTGGAGGGAAAGTCCAGATGGGCCCTTGATCCCTCTCATCTGCATCTCCATCACTAGGAAATAAAAAAATAATACTTGTATCCAAGAAATGTGTTGAACTGGAGAAATTACATACAGATCAAAAATTGTGAAGCACTTCCCCAACTGGCCTGACAATTAGTGTGGGGTATCAGGGGGCTAACAATTGGTGTGAGAGCAAATGCACTAATTTTTCTGGTAGGTTTCCAACTCACTGAACCAGGATTGGGTATTCATGTATTCCATTTGTCTCCATTTTGTAAATGGAAGCATCTAGCATTAAAATAATATATGCTGTTCCTTTCCCATCCACACCCAAAAAGCCACATCAATTATATCCATGTTAAGATCTACAAAATTTTGTTTGCCAAGAGGCAAAATTTATACTGTTCAGACGCCTCTCACTAACATCTGACTGTGAATTATTCTTATCTGGGAATGGGGCAAGAGAAAGGGAGTATACATACATGTCAGAGTCATCTGAGCTGGAATCCTCACCATGCCCCTCTGATTTCCACCGTTTGTACCGGTCAATGAGCTCCATGAGAAATGATGTTTTCTTTGTGTAACGTGTAATAAATTTGTGCTTTAGCAATTCCTTTGCAGTGGGCCTCTGTGCAAACAAAGGAGACAAAACAAGGAGTTTTAGCTAGCAGAAGCCCAAATAAGAAGGCAGACAGCGCTTTCGGCTTTCTGAAGAGCATTTCCATTTGGAAAGTGACTTGGGCAGACTTTTTTTTTAATTAACCTTACATTTCCATTTCCTTCAGAAGCTCAAAGCGGTGTACATAACGTTTCCCACCAACAATTTTGTAGGATAGGTTGGGCTGAAAAGCAGAGAGCATGACTGGCCCAAAGTTACCCAGCGATCATCTGTGGCTGAGGGTAAACCTGAACCTGAGTCTCCCTAGTCCCAGTCCACATGGCTCATCTCCAAAGGTCAAGTATTACATTCTTTTAATAGCTTTTGCCATATATTCTAATCCAGGAGATCTAGTTCCCTATAGGCTCTGTTTACAAAGACAGGCAAAAAAAAAACCACTTACAAATCTGGGGTCCTTGTTAAGGCAGGCTTCCACAAATTCCTTAAAGGGCTTACTGTGGTGCCCCTCTAATGTTGGAGGGTTGTTCTTGGGAATCAGGAAGAGAACTCTCATTGGATGCAGGTCAGAATTTGGAGGCTCTCCTTTTGCCAGTTCAATAGCAGTAATGCCAAGGGACCAAATGTCTGCCTGTAAGAAGAACAAAAGTGCATGAACTCAGAATATTCCACCTTAATTTGGCAGATGGAAACCAACACTGTGAGCTCATAGGCTTTGATTCCCATTTCCAGAATACAATAATTCATTTCACCTTCCAGAATGATCCTGTGTGTGTGTGTGTGTGTGTGTGTGTGTGCGCGCACCTCCGAGCCAGTGCTGACTCCTGTGACTGCCTGGACAAGTCCCTGCAGTTTTCTTGGCATGATTTCGGAAGTGGTTTGCCATTGCCTACTTCCTGGGGCTGACAGGAATTCCTATGTGAATGGGTGTGAAATGTGTTTTCAACATGTGGGTGCCTCCCTTTGTCTAAATGAAGTAACCTCTAAAGAAAAATTATTTATGACCAACAGATTCATAAGATTTTGTACAGGTGGCTGTGCCAAAAAAATGTTCACTAAGTATGGATTTACTAAAAGTGAAAATGATCCTAATGGTCAAAATGTTAGTCATTGGTCACTGGCCCCCAAGAAAATTGCAAGAATGGTTTTACGTTTCTTTTTATTTCCTGTAATTACAGTTTTCTTGTATTTGAAGTTTTGCAACATGAAAATATCTATCAACGTTCTTCATTTTTCAAACACGGACATGTTAGTGAGATGTGGGTGATGCAGAATTTCAAAGAGATTAACTGTTTGATAAATATTCACTAAAAATGGCTTCTTTGAGTAGGAGCAATACTCTGATAGTATACTCAACCATTACTGTGGGCAAAGGATGTGGATATGACATAAATTATTTTTTCTAACATATCCTGATGAGACAATACATTGGTGGTCATTTTACTTCTGGTTGCTCCTCTCAGCTCACCTTGAAGTCATAGGCTGACTGCTTGATGACTTCGGGTGCCATCCAAAAAGGAGTCCCAACAAAGGTGTTTCTCTTGATTTGAGTGTCTGTCAGTTGGCCAGCCACACCAAAGTCAGCTAGTTTCACATCCCCTTGCTCCGAAAGTAACACATTGGCAGCTGTTTATACAAAAAGTTATACAAGCACCATAATCAAAGGAGGTTCTCTCTCTTGGGGAAAGATAGTATCTTTTGAAGGTTTGGTATACAGTGTTTAGTTAATTGTCAAGATAGCAGAGAAGAAGACAAATAGTTCTTTAAAGAACTGTACTGAGAAGGCAAAAGACATCCAGAAAGTTGGTTCAATCCTTAAGTCTACTTCTCAGTCCACTTCCTTATACATTCACAAGCCAGACAATGGAATTATATTGTTGTCCTACCTGAAACAATTAACTCTGTTCTCCATTCTCTGTCCTTCCCATGTTTTCCATCTTTCCTTTCTATATTTAATTGGAAAGGCCATTGTAACTACCCTGAACCTACCTTATATTCTGGCCTTAAAAAAAATCACTATCCAGAAAACTATACTGAACATAGATTGAAAGTAACTGCACAATTTATATACACAGCATAAATCTCATCAAAAAACATTATTAATAAGAATATACTAACACCATCTTTTTATGAAGAGAAGTCAGTTGTTTCAGTACACTTTACTAAAGCAAATGGATTCAAAATTATAACATGGACTTTTATGCGGATTTCAAATTATTTCCATTTATTATTATTATTATATTTTCAAAAGCCCCTGTAATTTCATTATAAACATTGGGGTTTGGCAGAGTAAAATAATATGCTTTCTGCTTAATGATGTGTTATTGCCACCCCAGGAGCAGACATTAGTCTCATTTCAGCTGCTTTCATGCCCTCTTCTCATTTTCAAAATCAAGAAACATTTCCCTCTTTAAAAAAAAATCATTTTCATTAGTCGGTTGAATAGATTTATGGCAGAATCCAGACTCCTTGGTTTAATGCATGATCACAGAAAAGTATATACTTAGGCTAGATTTTTCTTTCCAGGATATTAGTGCAAACAAGCAACAAGCATGGATTCATTGGACTCAATAAAGAAGTGCCAGGAACGAACACAGTGTATATTCTGTGTGCCTTACCTTTTATGTCTCTGTGGATTTTCCTCTCAGAGTGAAGGTAATCCAGACCTTTTAGAATTTCACGCAGGATTGTGGCAATGTAGGTCTCCTCCAAGGGACCAGGCTTGAGCTGAAAGGAAAGGGCAGGAATATGTCCATGAAATATATGAAATGACTCTGGCTATGAAGATTTGCAAAAAATATTTTCTAGTCCCCTCTATTTAATAAAGTTTCAATCTGGAATAGTTGTTAAGGAGATTGGAGGTATTTTCAATAGTTAATTCTAGAGCAGAATCAGAACACATCCTGAACATCCCAACTGCTGAATAATTTCACTCATAAAGCATTTAGTTCATCTGTACTTTGTTAAACAATGCAAAGAGTGCATAGAGTGGCAATTTTAAATAGACCTGTTCACACTACGTGTTTAATTGGGTCAAGAGAGTGTGGCTTAGCAAACAGCACTGGAGTCAGAAGGAGTTAGTTTAGCCTCAGATAGCTAAACTAACTTGCTCTACCCCCGGAGGTGTCCGCTAACTTCCCTCAATCAGTGGTGTCATCCAAACAGGTACAAGCCCCATGAAGGCAATATCTTAGTATGGCCTTGCAAAAATGGGTTTCTCTGGGAATTCCATTTACCTTTCTATTTTACTTTTTACTTCCCAATGAGCATACAAAGGAGAAAGGGTGGAAAAGGGGGTGATAAATAAACCAACCCTCTATGCTGGTACCAACTCCAACTGGGCCACTATGGATTTTTTTTAATTTTCTAAAAAAAATTAGATAATGGCAGGGAGTGACAGCTACTTGAAAGGCTTCCCACTTCCCTTCTGACTGGGACATCTGTGATTGTGCACAGCTGCTGCATGATAGTGTTTACCCCAAAGGAACACTGGACTGTGTCATATGAACAAGGCCAGTGAGGACTTACGATTGTACCTCTTGGAACCAAGTGCTGAATTAGGATGTATTCTAACTACTCATTTGATGTATACCCCACTTTTTTGTATATATGAGCACAAGGTGACTAACACAATTAAAAAACATAACAAAAAAATTAAAAACCATTTAACAAAAGTCTGGTGAAAGATTGCCTTTACAACTTTCCTAAAAGCCGAAAAAATGTGTGATTCCATAATTATAAGAACGACACAGAAGACCCTCTGCCACATACATACAAGATCTCAATACATCAGGGTTGCTGAGGTTACATCCCTATGACCTGCCCAACACTGGAATCCAACTCAAAACCTAATCCAATCAGCTTTATCATAAAGCATGATACAACTATCTCACAGCATGCCTTCAACATTCTAGTTCTCTGCACCATCCTTAGAACAATACTGTGAGGAGAAAACACCTCACAGCATGGAAGTGCAATGCCAGTGTACTCTGGGTGGATGCCATGGAGACAGAACAATAAGCTCTTTCCTGCCTCTGCTGTCCTGGAGCCTCACTCTGCTTAATCCAGCACCATCCACGGAGGGAAAAGGGAAGGTCAGATTGACAAAAGCATGCTATAGTGATGCAAGCCCTGCCCCATTTCTACATGCATTGTGATGTTACCTCCATGCCCCAAGGGATGCAGCTTGTGGCATGACACTGTCAGATTTCTCGTATGAAATTAGCAAATTGTTTTCTATACAAAGCACAGCTTTCTCATGATGACGTGACGCCAGGTGGCCAGATAACAACAAAGCCTTCCCATAGCTTTGAATGGCTTTGCTTATATCTTCTTTAGATATGAACCTAGAAGGTACCATGTGATGTATTGTTTACGTCTAGTCTCTAAACCTTCCCATGGGAACAGTTTGCCATGATGCGTCTGTGGGAAGCCTTGCTCTGTGTAGAGCAAGGGAGGGGGGGTATCACATGCTTGCTTAGATGCAGCACTGCCACCCAATAGCAGGTCATGCTATGTGCTATGGCCTATGCTTTAGGCCTGGTGTGTGTCACACCTAACTTCCAGCCAATCAGAAAGCTGGAAGAACTGAATATCTAACCATGCAAAATGGTGTTCTATGCTTCTTGACTTCTGTCCGGTCTTTTAGCCATGTTCGTCTGTGTGTTCTACTTCTGAAGACTGGGAAGTGCGCAGCTATGCCTGGCTGTGTGTGTAGGCCATGGCATGAGCCCCTTCATGTCTGCCAATGGAAACAATACACGAAACTCTGCTTGTAAGTTTGTTTTTCCTTTTGCAATGCTGTACCATGTATATTCAACTTTGCTTTTATCACAAGTAAAGATTGTATAGCTTTTACAAGCTGCACTCTGTCTGTTTACTCTCAAGCCTTGATTTTTCCCTATAAGCCAGCGTACATCCTATCAGACACTGCAGTGCTGCTTTCATCACTCTGATGGAAGCAGAGTGATCCTGCAGATACCACTGGCTGGCTCTGTCTGATCTATCTGAAGTTTCTCTGCTTACATTCACGTTATCACTCAATGTCAACTTGGAGTGCATAGCCAATGCCAAATGATGAGAGAAGTCAGACTTTTACAGTCCAAAATTGTGAAGTACATTGCAACAGCAACTAAAGGAAATGTCACACACCAGTGTCAAGAAAAAACTGGTAAAGGAAACCAAACTAAATGTTCACACATTCAGTTTGCTTATCAATCATACAATTTCAGGGAAAATAGAAAGCAGCAATGCAAAAACCTGCAAACAGGCACTATTCCTTGGAGCAGCGAAACCTAATAATATGGTTGTTAATGGTGTCCCAGTGAATGGCAAGTTGAACCAAAAGATTTGCTCCAAGGAGGCAAGCAGACAGTTGAGGGCATGGCTTAAACAAAGACATAGGACTGTTAGGTGGTATGTAGCATGATGTGGTGAAGGTAGAAGAATGGCTGTTTGTAGAAAGTGTTTAGGAATTACAGTGTTAAGCACTCAAGCTGTCTCCTTATTTCACAGGTTAGCTAAGGCTTCAATACATTTCCACAATCAGAATGAATGAATGAATGAATGAATGAATGAATGAATGAATGAATGAATGAATGAATGAATATGAATATATATATATATATATATATATATATATATATAAGAAAGAAAGACTGTATGGCTGCCCATCTTAAAACACAACTCTAGGCACTCACAACAGCAATAAAACAAAACAAAAAACTATAAAACTATAAAAACAAAACCCCAGCATCTCAGCCATTCGCAGCCTTCCATCTCACCCTATCCCAGCACCTGAGGGAAGAGTCAGCTCTTTACAACATTCTGGAAGGCTAAAGGGGTGGGGGCCGGCTGGATCTCGAGAGGAAGGGCATTCCATAGGGCAGGGGCCACTACAGAAAAGGCCTGCTTCCTAGGTCCTGCTAGATGGCAATGTTTAAGGGAAAGGGCCTGGTGGGAAAGGACCTGGCTCATTCTGATGACCTGGTGGGTCGTGCAGATACTCTCAGGGAGAGACGATCCTGCAAATAACCTGGCCCTATGCCATGCAGGACTTTAAAGATGATAACCAGCACTTTGAATTGCATCTGGAAAGAAACTGGGAGCTCATGCAACAGAGGTATAATATGGACAAACTGACAGGCGCTCAGCACTGTCCATGCCACTGCATTCTGGACCAGTTGTAACTTACGGTGAACTTCAAGGGCAGCCCCATGTAGAGCACATTCCAATAGTCCCACCAGGAAGTGACCAAAGCATGAGCGACAGTGAGCAAGGCCTCCCTGTGCCAGAATGGGCACAATTAATGCACAAAATGAATCTGCGCAAAGGCACCCCTGCTCACAATTGACCTTGCACAGCAGTTTCATGTAGATGTTAAAGAGGAGGAGTGAAAGACCTGAGCCCTGAGATACCCCACATTTCAGGGGTCTAGGGCTGGACCTCTCCCCCCACAACTGGAACTGGCTACACAGGGAGGAGGAGAACCACTGCAAAACAGTGTCTCCCATTCCCAATCCTTGGAGTCAGTCCAGGATACCATGGTCAGTGATATTGAAAGGCACCAGGAGGGCCAGGACAGTTGCAGCACCTCCATCCCAAGCCCTCCAGAGGTCATCCACAAGTGTGACCAATGCCATCTCAGTACTGTACCTCGGCCTGAACCCAGACTGAAAAGGGTCCAGATAATCTGCTTCATCCAGGGCCAGAATACCAAATCTGTTGGCTGTATGGAGCCAAATACCGGTTGGGTTAGATAGGTGGTCATAACTGATTATATGAAATCCTGAGCTGCTCTTGAGTGGGCAAATTCTGGTAAGGTAATAAACAAAATAACAAAGATACTTACTAGATCCAGAGCTGAGCCACCTCCCAAATACTCCATGATTATCCAGAGTTTGGTGCCCTGTAAATTAGGCCAAGCAGATGTGACAGCAATGGCATTATTATGTTTAGTTAAGTCCATCTAGTTTCCTATTAGAACTTTAAACAGGCCGCCCTGCATCTCTTGTATAGTTTCTTAGTACCAGAATAAGACGTAGTTGTCTCACTGACTTTATGTAACACATTTATGGTGATATTATTTTTTGATGCTTTAAGAAATTAATTATATCAGCAGTATCATGGTAACCAGTTTCATACAAGAGTGTTGGGTAAGGAAATACAAGGACAACTTTATCTTTGCTACACACAAATGATACTCTCATAGCATCCCCTTTAGAGAAAAGATTCAGAAGCAAAGCTCATCCACCATAATCAAGCACCTTCAATTAAGAAATGAAGCTTGGTTGCCTCAAGAAGAATGTTCCAGACTACACACCAACAAACTACAAACTCAGTAAAATGATTAAAAAAGCCTAATTTAGAATCAGTAAATGTAGGAAGGGAACATTTTGCATGTATTTCTCATTCACTCCATTGATTACTGAGACTGAATTTCATTCAAATTATTAGATCTCTGGAAGACTAAATATTTATTCTATTGATCATGATTTAAATACTTTAGGCATAAAAGAAAAAGGACTTTGAAGGAAAACCTTCCCATGCTCACTGACATTTATCCACTCATAGCAGTGTCTTTACCACAAGATTTTTTGCTGCTATTTGCTGAGGAAATATAGACAATTCTTGGAAAAAAACAGAGGGCCAGTCTATAAAAGGAGCCATTTCACTGTGCTTGAAGATAGAATGATTTGTACAGTAGTTGGCTTTTGTTTCCTATTCCTCTAGTTTTGTAGATAAATTGCAAAGTTACCAGCTTGCAATAAAAACATTGCAATCCAAGCTACTTTTCTAGCTTCAGTTACCTTCAAGTAGGAGCCATAGTATCGGGTGATATATGGACTGTCACACTGACTGAGAACTGTTATCTCCTGCTGGATGTCTTCAATCTCATCCTCTGCCTCTTCCAGGTCAATTATTTTGATAGCTACTACCTCCTTGGTACGGTTGTCAATTCCTTTGTACACTTCCCCGAATGATCCTTTACCAATCCTTTCCAGCTTGGTGAACAGTTCCTCTGGATCAACCCGAGAATGCTAAGTTGGATAAAATACATTGAGGAGGTGAAGAAGAGGTGAGAGGGAAAGGCAACACATTAAGAAAAACTATTCAGAACTCTAAAAAGCAGAAAAACAAAGGTTTTTCTGAGAGCCAGTTTGGTCTAGTGGTTAAGGTGCTGGGCTAGAAACCAGGAGTCTGTGAGTTCTAGTCCTGCCTTAGGCATGAAAGCTGGCTGGGTGACCTTGGGCCAGTCATTCTCTCTCAGCCCAACTCACCTCACAGGGTTGTTGTTGTGGGGAAAATAGGAGGAGGAAGGAGTATTAGGTATGTTCACCGCCTTGAGTTATTTATAAAAATAATAAAGGCGGGATAAAAATTAAATAAATAAATAAATTATAACAATTCTAAGTGAACTCTCTATAGTACAGTGACAATACTGGCTTACTATTAGAATAGAAAAAGAATATATATGAGGTTCCATGAATACCAAGAACTATATTTTAACTTAACATTTATATTTTCTACAGGGGTAGTCATGACAGACAATTTCAGCAAAAATAATGAGACACTTTGGGTCCACCAGAGCTCACCATCAGATGCAAATAAAGAAATAGGTCAGACCAAGAAAGTTACATCATAATAAATTGAAAGCCTTTTATGCATTGCAAGACTCTTTATATGGTTTTATTACATATATATACACACACAGTGTGTCAATGTATAATAGTCAATAGATGAATGATTAACCATACAACTTAAATGTGAAAAGAGAAACTGTAGAACAAAACATGGATGATTTCCCCCTTTTGCATGTCACAAGTTCTATGAGTTAGTACAGCATAGCCTTCCCCAACCTAGTGCCCTTCAGTTATGTTGAAAATGCAAATCCTAGTTTATTTATTTATTTAATTTTTATCCCGCCTTTATTATTGTTATAAATAACTCAAGGTGGCGAACATACCTAACACTCCTTCCTCCTCCTATTTTCCCCACAACAACAACCCTGTGAGGTGAGTTGGGCTGAGAGAGAGTGACTGGCCCAAGGTCACCCAGCCGGCTTTCATGCCTAAGGCGGGACTAGAACTCACAGACTCCTGGTTTCTAGCCCAGAGCCTTAACCACTAGACCAAACTGGCTCTCTAGTTCCTGCTAACTCTCAGATATGAGCTGGAATGAACTCAAACAAGCCTTGAATTTGCACAGCCCTCTTCACATTCCATGCAGGAGATTGTCAGCAGGATCTACTTTACATTTCCTGTAATTTTGGCTTATTGTTGTCAACCTTGTCAAGTCAAGCCAAGAAAACATCAAGTTCAGGGGACATTTTTTAAAAAGGTATTTTAATCTAACTGGTATAATACAGCTCATAGCTACATCATATTCAGAGGAAGACCAAGCCTCTCATCAATCTAAAGGAGAGGAATAGGAAGACTATAATATGAATACTTTCTCCAGTAGTCCTGTATTGAAGCAAAGCATTTTCTTTCTCCCTTGCGTTCATTTCATCATGATTTTTAGACTAATCTTATCAGGTGGCAATATTTGGCTGACCTTTTCCCAGCTTGTAAACTAATTTGGGTACAGGGAATTCCAGGACTATAAGAT
Source organism: Charina bottae (assembly GCA_023362775.1). Lineage (NCBI taxonomy): Eukaryota > Metazoa > Chordata > Lepidosauria > Squamata > Charinaidae > Charina > Charina bottae. Next base: position 33,134,935 of record JALMGJ010000005.1, read on the forward strand.
AGACTGGGAAGTTGAAAAATATCCTGAAAAAAGGCAAGGGCTCAGCGGGTAAGACGCCAGGCTTGTCGATCGGAAGATCGCAAGTTCGGAGGTTCGAATCCCTAGCCCTGCGTGCGGAGTGAGCTCCCGCACTAGCTCCAGCTCTTGCCAACCTAGCAATTCGAAAGCACGCAAATGCAAGTAGGTGAATAGGTACCACTTCGGTGGGAAGGTAACAGCATTCCGCGCGCATCATGCCGGCCACATGACCGTGGAAGCGTCTTCGGACAACGCTGGCTCTTCGGCTAACAAACGGAGATGAGCACCGGTCCCTAGAGTCGGACACGACTGCACAAATGTGCGGGGGGAACCTTTACCTTTTTAATGAGACTATGAAGTCACCAGAGTCAAGCTCAACTCAGAACCTTTACATTTTTTTTCAGAATAAGTCAGTGGCCTGATTCACACATAATGATAAAGCATGAATTTGGAATCACAATGACAGTAAGTCCAAACCAAGCAGGCCAGATTACTTAGTGTGATGTATGAACCAGGAATGTGATTAATTCAGAAGACTGGCTTAGCAGAATGCCAATGAATCAGGGAAGAGTATCTATTACACGCATTTAAACAGACAGCAGTAAGCAGACCAACCAAATATAAGATTAACAGATTAATCTGTAACAGATTAAGTATGGATTTAGGAATTGAACTGGTTGTTGTTGTTTTGTGTCAGAAGCTTTCGCTATTGAACTGGTAAGTCAGTGTTAGGTTTGCAAATAAATGTGGTATCAACACAAATCTCTCAGTATAGCAGTAACTCAGTAGAGCAGAGCTATTTTTCCATATTTTCTTCTAAGATTAACTTGTTCAACATGGATCTGCCTTTTTCCCACATAAAGCATTTTTATCTAAAGGAGAAAAACTAACACTATGTAAATATTAGAATACCTGGCTGTAAATATCAGAATTGTGTTCAACCTGTTGAACAACTTCCTTAGAATTTCAGGGTTCTACTCATATTGTGGCTATTTAGATAAGAGATTGTATTAATTTAACATCCTAGAAAGAGTCTCCACTGAGAGAACATGACTTTATAAATCTACAGGACAGCACTGTGAACAGCAATCTGTTTAATCATTATCTATCTGTCAATGCATCAGTTATTTCTAATACAATATTGGATAAATGTCTCCTCTATCCTGGAGATTAATTGCTTTTATATATCATTAAAGGAGCTGTAACCTTTTATTAAAGTTTCTTCCACCTTGAGAATTAACTATACATGCTTGAAATATTGAAGAAAACTTGAAATTGTTCATTTCCATCCTGAGTGATTTTGAGGGAGGGGCAGTATTAGATCTGAAAAGAAAGTGTGCAAGTCCTAGATGTACTATGAAAGAATCTCAGCTTAAAAGTTTTTTATGGGTTGAAGTATTTATAGAAGAAAAGTAATTAATGGAGTTATAAAGCTTGTGAATGTAATCTCAAATGCTGCAGAATTCAATCTTAGCTTTCATATTTTAACAAGGTTTCTGGAGCTATTTACATTTGATCTGCTGTAGCTCCTGTACGTATGACAGTAACAGTGGGAACATCAGAAAATTGGGAAGATATTTAAGAGCCATGTACATCTCTTGCAGCTGACCAATATCAAAAGAATAGACAGGAGCTGCACTCTGTATCTATTTTGTGAGAGAAGCTCCATCCTGAAGTGGCAGTTCCATCCAGGTAGTAGAAACTACCTCTTTTCCCATCAAGAGAACTTACTGCAGACCATGCCGCAGAGATAATTTGAGCTAAAAGCTGGGAACTAATTTTTAAAAGAACAATAATCAAACCAGAAATATATACATTCAATATATTTTATACTGCTTTATCTTAGTGCAGTTTTATTACTTTGAAGCTAGATTATATCCGCCTTCCCACTTATATTATTTTCATACCTGGTGTGGATGGGTGTGCCTGTCACTTTGAGAAGATATGGTACAGACTCACCCATAAATGAATCACCAGCAAGGGTTGTACCAGTTTCAGTTTCTGTTCTAAGGCTTTTGAGTTATAGGCATTTGGCTCTTACTGTTAATAATGCAACTATGTAAATCCCACTAAGAAACTCTTGGACAAGGTACTAGATGCAAGCAGCTTCTCATACAATGACACAAAGTCTATGCATACTCTCAAAAGCAAGTCTCACACTTGATTTCTGCATTCACCTATCAACAAATACACACTATAAATATAAAAAGATAGAATGTAAGCAAGAGAGGGGGAATAGAGAAAGCATCAGGACAGAAAGTCAGCCAATTCCTCATAAACCTGAGAAAAGATCAATTGTGAAAAACTGGCACATATAAAGCAATATACAGCATGATGCCATCTAGCAAAATGATAAGATGAAGTATCCAGAGAAGCTGGCCTGGTTCACATAACATGGCAAACTGGACCATGCAAATTCAAGATGCCACCTTGGGTCTTTGCAACAACAAACCTAAACCAATGAGTCTGAATTCAATGAGTCTGAAACCCTGGGTACAGTGCAGTGAAATAAGAATTAAAAATGGTGACACTCATGTTCGTTTGTCAGAATATAATGCAAATATGGCCACGTGCAGAAGTTTGGATATTTCAATTTCAGGTAAATTGATTGAGAAATAGCCTCAAGTTCTCACTCACCTGATTGGCAAATTCCCTCAGATGAGCCATGGCTGAAGACTGTCACAACACCCATATACTAATTCTTGCACAGCAATGAAAAAGATGTTACCTTCTATTGATCACTTAGCTACAAAAAGAGAAAAAGTGCAGCCAATTAAAATGGTATGATACAAAATACTCACACTTTACCACAGACTCAGGAATGATAAGAGTTTCAACAGGCAGCCTACCTCTACTAACATCTTAATCAACTCTCTCTTAGTCTATCAACTTACAAGTGTTCAGGGAGTTGGGGAGAGTTCACCTGCATACAGATACACCATCCAGAACTCTTTGGAAAAGGGTGGGGTAAGCACCTACTTACTTACTTACTTACTTACTTACTTACTTACTTACTTACTTACTTACGGGGCTCTCTTTTTTAGTAACTGTATGATAAAGCACAGATTTAACAGTGTGTTGCTTTGATAATGGAGACAACTTTGCCACCAGGAGTCCAGCTTAAAGCACAATAAGAAATTTAACTTCATGACTAAGCCCAGTATGAATAATTTCCTATTCCATCTGCTCTTGTGGGCGTTAGGATTCCAATTATGTTGGATGATGGGAACAGTAGTCCAAGACATACAGAGTACAGCAGATCCGGGGAAGGTTAACAACAGAAAATCAAACCAAGCCCTACAGATATATGTAGTCGCTTTCCCATCGGGTGCTAAATCGACCCCTCTTATTCCCCTGTCCGGAGGAAATGTTTATCAAGCATGACAGGGCTGCACAAATGGGAACGTTAGGGTGGACTGCAACGAGATGTAAAGCATCTAAAGAAACGCCTTTCCTACCACATGTGTAAAAAACCCCAACGGGGTGGAGATTAATTCGGAGACGACCTTCTGTGGATTATTTCCATCAGGTATTTCCAGATGTGCAGCCAACCGGAGATGGATAAAGGCCAAATTTCTCCCTGCCCTACTGCCCCCAGATCGAACAGCTCCTCCCAGCCTCTAGATACACCTGCCATGGCAACGGTTGCCGCCGCCAGCCTTATTCCCAAACTGCTCGCCCCGCTTCTGTCACCAGGCGTGTCTGAAGCCCTTCGCCCTCACCTGCATCCCGAGGGTCCCTCCTGCCCAGCTGCCCCATTATAGCTTAGCGCGCGCCAGTCCAGGCTAGCGAACTCGGTGATAGTAACTGCAGGGGAGGCAGGGAGCAAGGAGAAAACAATCATGCGCAGGAATCTGACTCGCCGCGGAGGCTACTGGGAAGATTAGTTCTTGCGTCAAACAACTTGCTAGAGAAAGGTAGGAGCAGAGACTGCAATAACTATAATACATTTCAGGAGGGCAGGGCAGGCAACTTGGAAAGCGAGGGTTTCTGGGAAAGGTAGTTTACTAGGCTTCGTTTTCGGCTCCTAGGAGGAAATAAAGGCTGAAGTTCCTTCTGTCTGCGGCACTTTGATTCCTTCTGGTGGTCGAGTTGAGCAGTACAACTTTTGCATAAAGCAAAATGTCACACGAACTCCTTTGCTAAACCGATGTGACCGGATTCCAGTCTTTCACGCAAATGTCTTGTGGATTTTTTTTTTAATCAACCTTCTATGGTAATTATTAAGGATTCTGAATTAGTCATGAAGCTAGAATAAGAGAATTATACAGTGTCACTTTAATAAGGAGCAGAATGTTCACAATGCAGTTAAAATAACTTTTGTTTTTATTGCAAGGTAAAAATCCTAGCTGATCTCTTTCAAAATGAAGCAATCATTTCATGTGATCGTTTAAGAATTCATTTTATTTTCATTTTTTATATTTCATTGACTTTTTCATCTTACACAGAAACATATTTCAAGCAAATTTTAGAACTGTACAAGTCGGAAAGATGATTAATAATACAATCTTACAAAAAGCTACACAACATTGGAGCAGTGGGACTGGGGACTTAGCCCCAAATAACTGTTAGGCATTACACCATAATAGATGAAGATGTTTGGTCAGTAACATCTAGGGGACAAATTATTGTTGGAGGTCTCAAATCAAGATACTCTTAAGACTTTTTAGGCATGCATTCTAAAATCACTTTTGGAATATGTGTTGGAAAAACAGCTTTGTTTCCTTGATGCCAAAGCAATTTTGAGATGATCACTTGACACAGTGCAACGTGCCAGAGTCAGTTACAAAATAAGAGTATTGAGAGAAGAACTTTAAGCAGCTGTTACCTGAAAAGCTTGCTCTCTGGAAGTCTGGAAATATTTGAAAAACAATTTAAAATAGTTCAGTTCAAACACATTTAAACATAAAGTTCTAACATATTTGCTTGGAAGTTGTATTTTTAATTAAATTTACAGGCTGTAATTAAAAAGGTACTTGGGAGTAAACCCTCACTGAATATAGCTGGATGTTCATACAGAAATTTGCATAATAAAACATTATAAGTTAATATGCTGCATTTGCATGAATCAAATGAAATACATTGGACTGAATCGTCTAACCAGCAATTTAAGAGTGTACTGGTAAGCATTTTAATTACACAAGCTAAAGTGTCTAGCCTCAAAAGATAAAGCTCAGTTTGGTTTAAATAAAACTTAATGGGGAGGTATAACTGCTTTGGCTGGTCTTGCTGGTTCCCAATTCACGGCGGGATGGGGTGGTGTCAGATTTTTCACGTGAAAGGTGGTAACTGAATTAATGTTCCAAGGGGCTCAAACTTATGTTAATCTACTTAGTTGGAAATATTACTGTATTTGTATTTAATTCCACAGTTGTCTCCTGCCTATTCATTGTTTCTGCCCACTGCTTCAGAAGTTACCTGATTCTTGCATTTGAGTCTGAAGGTAGAGTATAAACTATGTTTAGCATAACATGGCTGTTAGATTTATGGAGTAGGAATTGCAGTTCACAAATAAGTCCTTTCTTAGATATAGACACTCCACTTCAGTATAGAATTTATTCCTGGCAATGACCATTTGAACAATAGTCTTTTTTTGATCCCACCCATTCCTTCTAGTAATCCATTCCAGGATTACATCAGTATATGTAAAATGTGATGGCTTTCTACCAGATGAAACTGGCCATGCATAAGTGTAGATCAGAGGAAGAAGTGAGCTGCCAAAAAGGAGTTAATGTGGACATCATTTTGGCAGGCAATTGTAAATTTCTGGTGATCCATAGACAGAAACTTTAATTTATCCTACTTTTAGAATGGGACCACATATCCTGTAGATGGGAGATTTCAGCTCCCACCTCCTCCTGCCACATGGGTTTACAAGAGCTACATTCAAAGCACAAGGAAGGCACCAGTTTTCCTTCCCCTTTTCTGGAAAGTGCTGAACATTCTACGAGCATTGTTCAGTAACTTGAGAAATCTTTTCTATATTATGTTTACCAGGCCAATATCTTTTATATTACAGCTATATTCAAGCTTTGTTAGTATAAAAAAAACTATCTAGTTTCTCTCTGCTTCTATTTTTCACTTACTAAAGAGTATGTTTTGCCTACGGATGGTGACCATTCCAAGTAATAGTTTGGATTCTGTAGTTTGAAAAGTGTGGGATCAACCATTGGCTCTTTGCTTTTTCAGTCCAGTCACTCTCAGGAGTCTTGGAGCTCATCCTCACATTCTGCTAAACATTTTCAGAGTACAGTACATATCCTTGTGATGCAGCCTTTCTTTCCCTCCAGTCATTGACTTCTGCCTTCCACGGTCATTTTGGCTCAGGCTCAAGTTGATACTGGATACCTTATTTCTGTGGAGGGATCTGCCTGTGTAATACCTGACCCATGCTTTGCAACGTACCATTCAGGTCTTCTGGAAGACTGCTCGATCTGTTATTAAACACACATTCAGCAATTTTTCAAAACAACAGTAGACCTGTTTGTAAAAGAAGCCTACTGGTTGATTTAAACTGGGAAAGAGATGAGTTGCTTGTTTTGTCTCATATCAGTGCATTACAGAGTTTTTATTACTTCTGCCAACAAAAGGTTTCATGTGGTCATGCTTCTTGTTGTTTACATTACTTGGGAGGGGAGCTGCCATTTTGCCTACTCCAATGCCATTTTGCATATCCCATGGGATAAACTTCTAGGTGCTGCTGACCATCATTGGCAATCACTCGTAGCCGAGTAAGATTGTCTTCCAAGGGTAAAATTTTAACAGTGGATCCGTAAGTGGCTGTAAAGGCCAATTCTGGATCCGCACAACCTCCCACAATGAGGGCATAGGTTTCCGGGTGGGAGACGGTCATGATGAGGGTTTGCTTGGCGTGCCTTCCTTTTAGCTCTTTTCTCCCTTTCGCCCTGTACTCGTGCTTCTTCAAAGTCCATAGCGCCATTAATAAAGGCTGACCTCCAACTGAAACGCTCATGAGTTAGGGCTTCCCAGTTCTCAATGCTGATATTACATTTTTTAAAATTAGCTTTGAGAGTGTCTTTGAATCTCTTTTGCTGTCCACCAATATTCCGTTTTCCATTCTTAAGTTGGGAGTAAAGTAGCTGCTTTGGAAGACGATGGTCAGGCATTCGAACAACATGACCGGTCCAGCGAAGTTGATGTTGGATGATCATTGTTTCAATGCTGGTGGTTTTCGCTTCTTCTAATACGCTAACATTAGTCCGCCTATCTTCCCAAGTAATTTGCAGAATTTTTCGGAGGCAGCGTTGATGGAATCTTTCAAGAAGTTGGAGGTGGCGTTTGTAGAGGGTCCATGTTTCACAGGCGTACAGAAGGGTTGGTAGTACAATGGCTTTGTAAACAAGCATTTTGGTCTCCCTGCAAATGTCCCGATCCTCAAACACTCTACGCTTCATTCGGGAGAAAGCTACACTCGCAGAGCTCAGGCGATGCTGAATTTCAGCTGACCATAACCACTTGCTGGCAGTACTGCCTTTCCCTTGCAGCACTTATTAGGTGAGACATTTGGAAGTTGGGATGAAATTGATGAGAGTTCTGCCTGTTAAGCAAGTGAAAGGATGACCTAAACCTGAGTCCAAAAATAATCCATCTGACAGTTAATGGTGTGGAGGATGGGCCTGGGAGGGAATGGGAGGGAACGCTGTCAGTTCACTGAGATACCATGGAAGTTCCAACCCACTTCCTCTCACACCCCTCCTTCATCCACCAAACTCTCAGGCTATTTTTGGACAATCTAAAAGTATCCCAGTGCCTAGTTGAATCTAATTTGAATCCCTGTACAACCTCCTCCTCCATTTCATGTTGACTGTGACTAAATGCAGACTGCTTTTTAATACTAAATATATGTGTGATATATTTATAAGCAGAAGAAACTCCACTCAGTATAATAAAATTTACTCCCAAGCAGGTGGTCTTCAACAGTCGTCATCTACATTTTTAGCACATTTCTCTAAAACTATTCGTTAATCAGCAGGTGAATTTATTTGGAAGATTCTTTGTAATTTGAAACACATACACAGACACCCTTTTATGTTTTTATGTCTGGTATAAATACCTGTCTAGTCTCTGGAGCATTCTGGACCTTGCACTAGAGCCGTCCCTTCCTGGTACTCTCTAGCTGTGCCTTCCTTTATAAGATGAATTGTCCTAGATTCTCTCGGGGGCCCAACAGCATTCCATTCATTTCTATTCATAGTCTCTACTCCTTAATTATATAGTAAGAAATGTCAACTATCAGTTGCAATACAAATTCTTCACTCTCATGTTTCAGGAAAGACAACTGAGATAACCGTCTTAAGCATGGTACTTTTCTTAACCATGTGGAAGTTCATGGGTTATGTATAGTTCAACATTACAGAAGCCAAGTGTTTCCCATCAGATTCTGGCAACAACTTACATAAGTCACTTTAGATAGCATGTTATTAGAAAATGTGACTACTGCACTCAACCTCATCAAGCATGTAGTTGTGTGGTGAATAGGAAGTGTTATATTCCAATCCACAAGCAGCAACAGAGAGACTATGACTGAGTTCATTAAACTGCCAAGTCCAGCACGTTCTTTGTCACGTTGCAAGTCTTTGGTTGGCCAGGTCCTTTTCCTTTGTAAGACTGGGACTGGATTCAGACATTACCCTTATGTCATAATTAGCTTAATCCCAGTTTATGAATAAACTAAGTTTGGTTTCACACACTGTGTTTAGTCATGGTTTGCATAATCATGGTTTATTAAATTATAGTTGCCTTGCAAGGAAGGAGGAGCTTGGCAACTTCTGACTTTAAGCTTAAACTTTCCCTTAGCCAGAATTTCTAGAAAAAGCAACTACCAAGGAATCAGCTTCACATTCTTTTTTTTAAAAAAAGAATTTTATTAAGTTTCAAGACAAGGATAAAATCTAGGAAAAAGAAAAAACTACAAAAAAAGAAAAAAACTAAAAAGGTGTGAAAACACAAGAGAATTTTTTTTTCAAAATTACAGAAAGATGTGACTTCTGACTTTTAACAGCAAGGATATACAAAAATTTCCATAATCAATCTCTTACTCTATATTAAACCAAAACCACATTATTTCTATAAATCGTTCCACTTTAGCACATTATAAAAATCACTAAGTACAGTTACTCCCCCCTTATATTAAAATAAAGAAAAAAAATTCATATAGACCTCCTAAACAATTTCCCCCCCAAAAGATAACACTTATTTAATTATTCCTTTCCTACTACTATTCTATACATTTCTGTCTACTATAATAAAAATCAAACTAAAAAGCATGTAAATTGTCTGCCATTATACTTAATAGTACAACAGTTTTAATATCTTAATCTTAATAAACCCAAAAAAGAAAAACAATTCAAAAATAACTATAAGCACCAAGAGAGCCAGCTTCTCCTCTCCATAGAAAGCCTCTCTTAGGTTACGCATACTTAAAAAAACACATAAATTTTGTGATTTAGAAATGGGGTGGCCGGTCTTAATGTCCCTTTAAGGCTACAGAGCGGCTTGGAAAATGATGACGGCCCCGCTTCCCAGCTAGCTCTTACCAGTCGAACGCGAAACGCTGTTTGCAATCTTCTGGCTGCAGGCAGCTGTCTGGAGGACAGATGGGATGATTCCAGGTGTCCTCATTTACCCGGAGAACATTCCTGGGCTTCAGGAAAACCTGCCTGAATCCAAAAAAAATTGCTGTGTTGTCAGCTCCGCCTGCTCCGCCCGCGGGCACAGCTGCTCAGTCCACCATGTCCCACTGGAAGTCCAGAATCAGCTTCACATTCCTGAGTGCCATCTCACCAAAGCATGCAAGATATCAAGAGAAGAAAAAGCGAGGTGGAGGGGGGAATATAAGGAATCAATTGGATCAATTAAGGAAATCTCTCTGTAGCTGATTTGTGTGTGTTGAATGGCTATTCTAAATCTTCCCCAACTTAGAACCTGTCAGATATGTTGGACCATCTCCTGTTAGCGATGCTTGTTGGGCATTATAGCATTTGAAACTCAACATGTCCAGAGGCATCAGGTTGAGGAAGGCTGGACAAGACTTCGATTGTTTTTGGATTTCCTATCCACCCCCACCCCCTTGACATAATTTACTGATGGCTATTGTTGTCAGCTCAAGATGAATTGCTGATCCAACTTCCTTCCCCACAAAATTTTTAGTGGATGTAGGCTTGCCAGGAAACAATCATGCCTATAACATGAAAAGTACATTATAGATACAGTTGGTTTGAACAGCCTATTCAGCCATGGTGTAGTGTTTTTTATTATTTGTGGTTTTTTCTTTTGGATTAATATATTGTGTGAACTCCAACATTGTAGTTTATAAACTATGGTTTATGGTTTAGAATGTTGTGCAAACCCAACAAACTATAGCTTAGTGTGTTATGGGAAACTAATCTGTTTTGTATTAGAGCTTGTTTGCACAAATAGTTACTTATGAATAACTTAACCATTGTTTACTCCAAATTTCTATATTTATGTAAGACAAGGAACCATAAACTGCACAATATGACAGGCTACTGTGCCATTAATAGTTTGTGGTTTACTGTGTCATACTTACAAACAAACATCTTAGCTGATTCCAAATATGTACAGAATAGCCACTGGCTCTTCTCTCATGGGAAGTCACTCTTTCAAGTTGACCCTTGAATAAAGTACCAATATTTAGTACTTTAGTATGCTTAATATTTTTCAGCATTTTTTGCTTCTGGTGCCAGCTTTCACTTTGGTTCCTGATTACTCCTCAGTCCCGCCCACCTGTTCTTGGCTTTAATTCCAGCCTGTTGCCCAGGGTCCAGGAGACAAATAACAGGATCAATTTTTCATCTTTCAGATTCCAGATATGAAGTCCAGTCTCCTAATTACTAGGGAGCCTAAAATGACTTGAGTGGTTGCTATAGCAACTCATTTACTTCCCATACTCTATATCAGTGCTTTCTAAAGTGCCGCCGTTGGCGACACACCAACGGCGGCAGTAGCGGCGGCACGCGCGGGGTCGGGGGCGTGCATGGTGGTGGCGGCAGCGGTGGCGGCCTCAGCTAAAACACGGAAGCGCTAATGGCGCGCCGCTGCCGCCGCCGCCATACATACCCCCGCTGCTGCTTCCGGGTTCTGTGGCGACACACCAGACTGTGTGTTGCAACACACTAAAGTGTCGCGACACACAGTTTGGAAAGCTGTGCTCTATATCATAAATTTTCCCCCTTGGACTGAACCTCTCTTCTGACAGAAATTAAAAACAACACATTTTCTTAAAGATAGTACAGATAAGATATTGTTCATAATTTGAATATTTAACAAGTTTTATAACATAGCCCCCACCTCACCCCATGCTGAGTCATGTCTATAGTGACATCATTTGATAGAAGATTTTAATAGAATACACATACACACACATACATTTCTATGAGAGCCAGTTTGGTGTAGTGGTTAAGGTACTGGGCTAGAAACCAGGAGGCTGGGAGTTCTAGTCCCACCTTAGGCACAAAGCCAGCTGGGTGACCTTTGGCCAGTCACTCTCTCTCAGCCCTAGGAAGGAGGCAATGGCAAACCACTCTGAAAAATCTTGCAAAGAAAATTGTAGGGACTTGTCCAGGCAGTCACCACGAGTCAACATTGACTCAAAGGCAAAAAAAAAAAATCTATACCATCCTACTTCTAGCAATTATACTGGCATAGTTACTCCTGAAGGAAGATAATGCTGCCAAAGTTGGGGGGTTCTGTATCTCTTTGCTGCCATCTAATGGTCATATAGGGTTTTGCAACCCAATCCAGTAGCCCTTCTAATTGATTGATTATGTGCCATCAAGTTGGTATCAACTCTTGTGATCATATTGTTAGATTTTCTCCAGGATGATCCCTCCCTGCCCTGGTTCTTCAGGTCTTCCAACTGTGCACTCATGACCACGGTAACTGAGTCCATCCACCTTGCTGCTGGTTGTCCTCGTCTTCTCTTTCCTTTCATCTTTCCCAGCATTAGAGACTTCTCCAGAGAACTTGGTCTTCACATAATGTTTCCGAGGTGGGATAATCTGAGAATGGTCATTTGTGTCTTGAGTGAGAACTTTGGGTTGATTTGGTCAATGATCCATTTTTTGTTTTCTTGGCTGTCCATGGTATTCTCAAGAGTTTTCTCTAGCACCAAAGTTCAAAAGCATCAATACTCTTTCTATCCTGCTTCTTTAAAGCCCAACTTTCGCTTCCATAGTGTGTCCCAGGGAATGGCTTGCACAATTCTGATCTTTATAGGTATAGACACATCACAACATTTGAATATCTTTTCCAAGGCCTTCATGGCTGCTGTACAAAGTGCTAGTCTGCGGCATATTTCTTGACTGTTTGTTCCTTTACTGTTGATGATTGATCCTAAAAGGCAAAAGCTATCCACCACTTTGATATCTTCATTATCTATTCTTAGGCTGGTTGTTCTACCTCTTATCATTATTTTTTCTTTGTATTTAATCTTAGTCCCATTTTTTTCACTGTCCTCTCTGACTTTCATTACTGGAGCCTGCAAATCATTTGCATTTTCAGCTATCAGGCCCTTCTATTTAGGAATTACAAAAATGTAAACTTCACTTCCTAAGCAGCCCATCCAAACAAGAGCTAATCTTGAGGTTAAACTTCAAAGGCATATTGAGGGCCGCACTCCAAGAGTAAACAGGGTCAGGATCCAAAAGGGACCTGAAGAAAGTTGGCTTAAGGAATGTAACAAGTACCAATCCTTTGAGAGACTTAAGACAGGCAATTTTTTTTGGGTGGGGGAGAACCCATTTCAAGGGGATTCTGGGATTGCAAAAGTGGTGCTGATGAACCAAGTGCAGCCTAAGGGACACACTTTTGTGTTCTTGTTATGTGAAGAATGAGCACAGTCATGTATTTTCTTTTATTGCCATGAGAGGGCAGTAATTGCTCACCAACACCATCCCAATTCTGTGACACTTCTGTTTTGTGTTTCTCAGAGCTGAGTTGAAGTGCTATTCACCCATCCTTGACTTGGCAAAAAAGCATGAAGTCTACTGACTTCAATCCTGTTATTGTTGCCTCTGTTTCAAATCACTCCAGTTACCTGACTTCCTTCCAAGGTGACAAATCATAGCAGATTTTATAGATCTGGAGGCTATACCTTGGATGTGTCAGAATAAGGGGGGAAACCCTACTTTCACACTAGAACAGCTAAGAATGGCTTAAGGGTGTTTCTCTCATGGGCATGAGTCATCCACCAATCAAAGTGTTCTGAACAACAGTACTATAGTGCATGCTTTTCTCAAGATGTTAGACATGCTCAAGTAAGGATTCCTTCCTATAGAATAACAACCTTTGGGGCTCAGTGGGCCATTTGAAATGTTGAGAACATGTTGGGGATGCTCCTGCCAAATGGCTGCTGCAAGAGGGCTTCATCATTCACAAAATGGCTGCTGTGAGCAATACAACCACCTACAAAGTATTCATTTACCAGAATTGCTGCCAGCTACTCTTTCTGTCCTTACATGCCTGGACGTCTTATGAGGACTTTCAAATCTCAGCTGCAAAGATCCAAAGGACCACTAGAGGGAAGCAAGAGTTAGAGTTTTCTGTATCACTTTGCTGTCATTTAGTGGTCTTCTAGATTTGTGCAGCCCAACCACTTATAAACAAATTGGGCTGCAGCCAGTCAAGCTTATGAGAGCTCTTTAGGCCTCAAAGTCATTATTGACAAATAGAGATGATATAGGAGTCATGTTGAGAACTCCAGCCCTAGAAAATGTCCTCTATATAGCACTCAGCTAATGGAAGCGATTCAATAATATGATAGTTCAGATAATGTGATAAATGTGTGGAATGGAACCAAGCTGGGTTTCTTCTCATGATAATGGCCTGTGCTGATGGCTGTACTTTTCTGGGGTAGTAATTGCTAGAGATTATACACTAAGCGTTAGGCAGTGTATGTTTTGAAGTCTTCAGATTGCTTGTGCAATAAACAAGCCTTTCCCAACCTGACATCCTGCAGACAGGATGAGCAGTATTTTATTGGCTACACTAGCTGTAATATCTAGGAACTGTAGTCTAGTGTATTTCAAAGGCACCAGACTGGGGAAAGTTGTAATAAGATGTGGCATTTACCTACTATTCTAAATGCATCTATTTGTACATCAACCTGTTTCATATTGAATCCCTGAGTGCCCAGATGCACACCTACGCAAAAGACCTTTCAAAAATATTCATGTGTGCTTGTTAGCACAGCCTATTCAGGTAGGCAGGGAAAAAACCCCAGCCACCAGAATTACCTGATTCCAAGGAGCCAGAATATCCAGTTAGGAAAGCTGCTGTCTCTGCTGCCTCTCCTCTCCCTGAGGCTGCTGCCCATGCAGACCTTGGTTCCTCATTCTTAAAATGGTTTTACCATTTATTTATCTCTGCATAGGAGCCAGAAAAATGGAGGAAAGCCCTTTCAGAAGAAAATCACAATGTTTTTTCAGCTTAAGTGACATATTAAGTTTAATGTGAGTTATTAGCACTTTTAATGTCCTACCTTTTAACCTGTAATTTACATAAGGCAAGGTACATAAGATTAAAACAAATTTTTACACATCAGCAATCCAGATGTGTTAATCCACAGAAGCAATGCCTTAGCAACCTGTTTATGTCTAAGCGTAAAGGTCAAAACAGTCAGTGCAGGGTAGGGCTCGGTGTGCTAGACTTGGGGCCTTTCCCCACTACAGTACATACCTGAATGCTCTCCACCCACCCTTGACACAGCAGAAAAAGTATACCAGCATGACATTTGCTGTCCCCTTTGCAACCCCTGTCCTTTCCCTATGGCAGAGCTTTCCAAACTGTGTGTCGCGACACAAAAGTGTGTCGCCACACACAGTCTGGTGTGTCGCCACACAACCCGGAAGCGCTGATCATCATCAGCGCTTCCGGGTTTTCCCGCGGCGACACACCAACTGCAGCGTGCAAAACCCGAAAGCGCAGCAGTGCTTCTGGGTTTTTGCGCGCTGCCGCACTTTCAGGTTTTCCCGCTGCGAGACACCAACGCCGGTTGGTGTGTCGCCGCGGGAAAAACTTTGGAAAGCCCTGCTCTATGGTGTCTCTGCCTAATCACTGCAGTCCTCTGACTCCCCTTCAAGATAATAGATAGTAAAGTCTAACAGATTTTAAACATCTTTGAGGTTGCCCTTCCATAGGTTAGAATAAAGGGGAATAATTTAATCTGACATTAAATTATTTTTGAACACAGGTCTACTAGCCTTTTGGAAAACCAGTAAACCTTTGTCCAAAAATAGCTAGAATATGGGCCCAGGAAGAAGTGGAAGGAAGCTCTCTTGATACCACGTAAGTTGCCTCCCATTTAACCTTCCTTCTCTACCCCATCAACCTGTCAACTAGGTTATTTTTGGACATGGGTTTACTGGATGGTCTTAGAGAAGACTGGTAGACCAATTGTTGAGCCCAAGTGATAAGCTACTGGTGTGTAGTACCTCTGTGATAATGAATGATTAATTGGACAACTTGGAAGGTGGCTAAAGCCTCCATCCCAATCATCCACTTATGGTCTCTGAAGTCCATCTCACTGACCATTAAGAAGAGCAATTGGTGGTGGCTTTTCTGCTGGCTGGTGATGCCAGGTAGAAAGGGACATAAAGCTAAGGGAATCCACCAATTGCTGCCCTTGAATTATCCTACATTAAAGTTGTAAGGATAGGGCCACTCACAAGCCTCATTCCTTAGGCAGATTAGAGTTTAGCTTTAAGGGCAGTATAAATTATGGCAGCATTCTTTTCTGCCTACTCAAGGACTGGAAGATTGCACATTAATGCAGCTGTGAAGGTGTAATGACATCTTTCAGTAATTAGTCTATCTGTTTTATTTTCCTTCTTAGTAGGGGTCATTCATTTAATGAGAAAGATCTAGATTAGAAGTGCAGTTCTTCAAAGCTATGGATGTTCCCCAGCACTCCTCTTTGGTATGTTTGGGGAAAAACATTATTTGTGATGTTTGCATTGATGCTCTGCACCTTTCCTTCTCTCAGCACTTGCAGTTGTTCTGAGCATGTGTGACATTGGTTAGGCAGCATGGTAAAACAGTGAGGTCAGACTGAAATGAATCCAGAATGCATACATAGCGATAGTTATGTAATTAACACTGGCCATTCACAAAATAATTTGTAATTATGACATAAATTATCATTGCACTAAAGGTGGCGTGGTGGCTCAGCGGGTAAGACGCCAGGCTTGTCGATCGGAAGATCGCAAGTTCGAATCCCTAGCCCCGCGTGACGGAGTGAGCTCCCGCACTCGCCCCAGCTCTTGCCAACCTAGCAATTCGAAAGCATGCAAATGCAAGTAGATGAATAGGTACCACTTCGGTGGGTAGGTAACAGCGTTCCACGTGCATCATGCCGGCCACATGACCGCGGAAGCGTCTTCGGACAGCGCTGGCTCTTCAGCTAACAAATGGAGATGAGCACCGGCCCCTAGAGTCGGACACGACTGCACAAATGTGCGGGGGGAACCTTTACCTTTACCTATCATTGCACTGATTAGAAGATATAGCATAATAAAAAGCCTTCGTTCCTGTTAAAGCCACAGGGGCATCAGTTCACCAATAGAAAAATGACTGGGTTATCACCCAATAACTATCTTATGAGTTGCCACTGATAACAAATAATTATAACTGTACTTTCCCCATTTCATTCCCCTCTGACTTTACTGTTTATTTACTTATTTTACCATTTTTACAGTCTGTGCTCCCAACCATGGGTATGTATATCCTTGTAATATTATGTATTTAGAATATTTATACGATGCCTACTTTCTTAACTGCTCTGAATGGCTTGTAAGTAAATCATAAAATGTAAATTGCAAATCATAAAAGCAACATGAATGGTGGAGGTTTGAGCAGCAGCATCAAGGGGGGGTGTCAAAAATGTCAGGCTATGGCAGTGCGACTGAAGTCCCACCCCTTTGATTGTGCGTGTGACATTGATGCATGTGCAAAAGGTGTCCGTCTTCAATCATGCTGCTAAGACTGCCTTCCCGACTCTCCTCCCCCAATGTTGCTGAATGTGAATCCAGTTGCACTGACCTTTCAGCCCCTCGTGACCTACTGACCACAAGGGGCAGATTGAGAATGAAGAATTTACTCTGCCTCCCCTCTTTGTCTATCATTTTCCTGCTCTTTGCTTTCTGAGATTGCTACTCTGATATTACTTCTGTCTGGTCTTTCTTCCCAGGCATACTGTACATACAGAGCACATGCTTTTTTTACTGTCCTCCTAGGATGCAGTTTGCTAAGTGCTGGGTTTGGCTGTCCCTATAATTTATTTCCTATAAATACAGTATCAGTTCTGTTAGAGTTATAAAACCTGCTTCACCAATCGTTGCTCAGGTCAGACTCCCACTCTCAAGAACTCTCATACATTCACATGCACGCACAGAAGCTTCAACCTCCAACAATTAAAATATAACAGATATAAAAAGCTAAAGCAGTAGCAGCACCATTAAAAATCCTGACAAATAAATGTGCATTGAGCTGCCTTCTAAACTTGCTTCAGCTCCAGAGACCGTTTATTCCTTAATATGGACCTCATGCATCTAATGACACATGCCTTTATATTTCCCAAAAACATATGCTACAATAAATGTGTTGTCTTTGAAATGCTGCCAATCTCTTTGTTGTTTTTGTTGAAACAAACTAACACTCAGCGGCATCAGCAGAAAACCATGATGATGATGCAAAATGATGACATGCACGGTGACATCAGGCAAATGCTGTGCATACATGCTTGTGTCCTGATGCAACTAGGTAAACAATGGCATTTGCGTGGTGTAGTCAGTTACCCCCACAGCCCCCGTTGCTAATGCAAATGCAAATGCTAATTCTGCTATCCCTTGGGATGCAAGGCATACAAATGAAAGGTCATATGTATTGAATTTATTTTGTGATTTCAAATCTGTCTAATGCAAGATACATTATATAGTATATAGTATATGCCTTCATATATAGTACTAACATGAAATGAAAGAAGATACAGTATAAGATATTGTAGAAAAATCACAATCACTATCATCTGGTTTTTCGACCAGAAAGAAAGTGTAGAAATCATCATTCCTTGCCCAGTTTTGCCAGTTTATCATTTAATATATCTTTACATATACACATTATTGATACATCAGAGTGCCCCTGTACCTTTAAGAGGTGGTAGGAGAAATTGTTCTGAGAAACAGCTGGTTCATCCGATCTAGTCATATTCCTAGGAATCCTAGAGCAGTTGTAAGTGGTTAGGGATCACACCATGTGGGTGGCCTACTTTCTCCCTCAGGCCCTGAATTCCTACCAGTCTTGTGGGGAATAGTTCAACTCCATTACACAAGATTAGTTACCATACTGTGTTCAGTGGTCATTGGGAATTATCTTTCTCTAAGACATTTTATAATAGGCAGGTTTCTGTTGTGGCTCTCCCTTCCTCTATGTAATAGAAAGAGACCATTTTCTTTGTCAATTGGATATGTTTAGATTGTTTTAGAAAGCAAGAAATGAAGTGGGTTGGATCCTATATTCCTGCCCAATGTTTATTGTGTCCTTGATTAAGTAAATCCCTCCCTATACTCATCCCCCTTTCAGTGAAAATTCAGAAACAACTCCTTTATTTCCAATCCATATAGTTTCCATTTTTGAAGTCTAACAGATCTGAATATACTGTTTTAGTTCTAAAACTTGTCTTGCATTCCTATCTACTGAACTTCTGTTCATGAGTGCCACCATTCCTCATCTATCCAAACTTGTAATCCTTGAAAAAGTTTCTGCAGTCCCTCTGACCTATTATATTCTTCCTATCTAAAAGTTTATTTTGCTAGGTATGCTGCTCCAATTTGCATTAGAGTTGAAAGAACCAGAATCCAGGATTGGGGATGCAAAATTCCCTGCAGGTTTAGCAGAGATTCATTGTGTCCTAGTCTCAACAGCTACTGCCACAGATCATGTATATCATACATCACTTGCAGGTCCAACATTTACAACTATGTTCTTTATTGGTGATTGCAAATGTGCCTTAAAGGAAGTTCCAGAGACTTGAAAGCAAAACTGGCTAAATCATTCAGCCTCATAGTGATCAACACACTATCTTAAAACAAAATGAATTTTAATATGTCCATCCATGTCCAAGTGTTTGTTTTACACAACTATGTAATAGATGTAAATCAATCTATTTATTTGTCTTAGGGGTGTGCAAATCCTTCAAAGAGGATGCACATGACCATATACTAAACACTTCTTTGAGTTGTTGAAATAGCCACATCTTTTTTTGGGGGGGGGGATCTTCTGCAGCTGATTGGAAGCTGTGTTGGATTGTAAACATATTCTTACATTTCTGTATATATAAATACAAATATATTTCATATTCATATATTAGAAACATTTGCACTTGCATTATGGCTCTGAAACCATGTTGTATTTCCTTGAAGAGTTTTGTTGACACCCTTCCTTTCTAGCAGGCCTTGATAGATAGCTGTGCCCATAGAAAGATAAAGTGTACTTTCCAAGGATAGCTTCTCCAGGGGAAATATATTGTTTAATAACGGTCAAGGAGCCCTAGTAAGGATGGAAGGAAGTTCCTAATATGGAGTGAAGGAAGGAAATTCCTAATATGGAATGAGGGTAAGGTGGAGTACGGGTAACTGAGTAAGGGGTGGTCTTCTAAAGGAGGAGTTGAATGGAATCTATATAATGTGCTGTAGGAAGGGGGTCCTGCGCGGCCGCCCACCTAACAGCTTGCTGTCATTGCTTTTGCTCTTGGGTGAATAAACTCCTAACTTCATGCAATTTGTCAGTTTCTTTACTCCCGGCTCAGGAACGAATCTGGTAAGATAAAATTTACTTCTAACAGCTGCTTCCAGCTTCTCTGCATGTGTGTACTGTACGTGCAGAACCTCTTTGCTTCAGTGGGAAATGGAAAAAGATGCAGCTACTTTCACAATTAGCAGAGATGCTCTTTTTAATATGATCTTGCTCATTCCAAAGTACCAATTTCCAAGGAATCAATTAATCAATACCTTAGGCTAATCAAGTAATCAGCACTTTAATATTCTATTAATGTTGAGAAGAGAAGAGAAACTTTCATTTTTATTTCTTTTTATAAATTAGCCTGTTCCTCATTTGGTCCCATATGCGAGCTGCATAAACATTTATTCATACTGTACTTCTTTGATATTGCACAAAATATGTTTAGCTACATTAATAGCTTTGAAATTACCACTATAACCTTCAACACTGATTAAGCTATTCTGCCCTTGTATTTATTGCCTCTCTTGAACTGCTGTAAATCAGGTATGAAAGTATTAGAAGTCACCATAGAAAATGCTGGAGCTATAAAGTGTGTGACACTCCACTTTTGATGGTAGATTTCCAAAATATAATTGCTGCACAGTAATCACATATAACACTGTATTTATTATATGCTGAAACTATAATGTGAGCATGAGGCACAGATTTCTTAAGTAAGGGAGGAGTAGGAGGTGATAAAAAAAATGCTTTTGGGTTTTGTGACCAATAACGTACTTGCAGTTTTAGATGTTGTCTTGTATACTGGCTTTATTTTTCATCCAGGTTTTTATATATAAATCTGAACAGCTTGAACCATAATCCCTTCATTCTTATGCATTTCATGCAGATTGGGGTTTTTTTTGGGGGGGTGTCACCTCTTAGTGACCACATAGATAGATTTTCTCCAGGATAATCTGTCTCTGACCCGGTCCTTCGGGGCCTCCAATTGCCACTGTAATTGAGTCCATCCACCTGACTGCTAGTCACCCTCTTCTTCTTTTTCCTTCCACCTTTCCCAGCATTACAGACTTGTCTGGAGAGCAAGGTCTTTGCATGACGTATCCGAATTTGAGCCTGGTCATTTGTCCCTCGAGTGAGAACTTTGGGTTCATGATACATCTGTTTGTTTTCTTGTCTGTCTATGGTATTTTCAGGAGTCTTCTCCAATACCAAAGTTCAAAAGCATCAATAATCTTTCTATTCTGCTTCTTCAAGCTTTTGCTTCCATAGAATATCACAGGGAAAATTTGAACTTTGTAGGTATAGACACATCCTGGCCCATGATGAGTAGTCACGCTCTAATTAATTTCAGAGATGGATTTTATAAATTTACCCAATCTTAATTCTTTATAGTGTGTGTCCATCTCTTCTAGTAAGTTTTACAATGTTTATCAGGCATCATGATTAACCTAGAAAAAACAGGACTGAGAGGAAAGAAAAGGGGCTGCTTTCAAACCATAGTTACAGTCTAAGGATGAAATGAGGAAGGCAATGTCAATATCAGTAAGATTCTTCCTTGTAAGCCACAAGATCTGTAGTATTGACACAGGATGCTGGGCAAACCCAACTATTGTGGCTTATATCTTAGTGCATTATATGAACCCAGCCAGTTACAAGTTATCCAGGAATCCATGATTAAAACAGACTATGGCTTAGAACAGGGGTGGGCAACGTCAGGCCCACGGGCCGTATAAGGCTTGCGGGGCTCCTGCCTAAGGCCTGCGGGGCTCCCGCCCGCAAACCCCGCCCCTTCCACACAATTGGCTCCCACCCGCAAACCCCGCCCCCCAGTGCTTGTGATTGGCTCCCGCCCTCAAACTCCGGCCCCCGGTCCGTGGAAATCCCAGAAACCCCGCCCCCACCCACCCCAGTCCCTGGTTATAAATATCCAAATGGCCCTTGGCAGAAAAAAGGTTCCCCACCCCTGGCTTAGAATAATGTATGAATTTAGTCACTCGGAATGGACTTTATTAGTGGCTGAAATAACTGCTGGTTGCAGTCAGTCTGTCTTTCCCAAGGGCAGCTGAGAAATAAAGAAACACATGAGCAAACCCAAAACAGTCATCCTGTTTTTCTCTATCAGCCCCTGAAGGGAAGAAGAATGTGTCTCTCAAAGTCTATACAGCATTTAACGATAAGGAGCTTCTCAGCCTATCTGACTAGTCCACATGGCATATATGTGAAGCCAATAACCGCAAAATGCCATCTTCTCTTGGAGCCTGCTTGAAATGGGAATGCAGCCTTCCTCTGAGATAAGTCTGAATTACTGGCTTTGATGGCAGCAAGTGAGGACCAGGACTCAGTGTACCATTTGAAACATACAGGGATGAAACCCCTTATGCTGAAGCTGTGCGGTGCAGGTGTGCAGATTTGTCAAGTGCTTTTTGGAAAATGGTGAGGTTGCATGGGATAAAGGGTGGAAGGAGTGTCAGCCATTGCACTACAAATGGATAATGGATAAATGCCAGCTGAATGTTCATGGCTACTGCACAGCAATCTATACGTATTCACAATGAACATGCCGTCTCGGAAAGGAAGCTTTACCTTTCTGGGCATAGGCAATGAACATCATTCAGGACTTCAGGGGCCAGTTATACTTAATGTTAGTTGAATACATAATAATGGGTTGGTTCACAAACATGCTGAACCTGAAACACGAATAGCTGGTTCACACAACAGAGTAAGCCAGACCAATGGCTTAGTCTCACGTCTGAGCCCAACATCTGAGAAGAACAGAGGAGCAACTGAGCTAGCAGCTCCAGCACTGAGTGCTTGGCTGATGTAATTGATGTCGAAGTGGCACAACCAAATAGCTCTAGATGGCAGAAGAAATAACTCCTGGTCCAGAATAATTATGAGGGGAGAGGATGGGCCTCATTTCAGTTGTTGTTGTTGAGTCGTTTAGTCGTGTCCGACTCTTCGTGGCCTCATGGACCATAGCACGCCAGGCCTTCTTGTCCTCCTGTCTCCCGGAGTTTACTCAAATTCATGTTTATTACATCAGTGATGCTATCTAACCATCTCATCCTCTGCCGTCCCCTTCTCCTTTTGCCTTCAGTCTTTCCCAGCATCAGGGTCTTTTCCAGGGAGTCCTCTCTTCGCATTAGGTGGCCAAAGTATTTGAGCTTCAACTTCAGTATCTGTCCTTCCAAAGAGCAGTCAGGGTTGATTTCCTTTAGGATTGACTGGTTTGACCTCCTTGCAGTCCAAGGGACTCTCAAGAGTCTTCTCCAGCACCACAGTTCGAAAGCATCAATTCTTCAGCCCTCAGCCTTCCTTATGGTCCAACTCTCACAGCCATACATTACTACTGGAAAAACCAAAGCTTTTATTCTAGCTGGCATGACTTAATAGTCATGTTGTTTTTGTTCAGTCATTAAGTCGTGTCCGACTCTTCGTGACCTCATGGACCATAGCACGCCAGGCCTTCCTGTCCTCCACTGTCTCCCGGAGTTTACTCAAATTCACGTTCGTTACATCGGTGATGCTATCTAACCGTCTCATCCTCTGCCGTCCCCTTCTCCTTTTGCCTTCAGTCTTTCCCAGCATCAGGGTCTTTTCCAGGGAGTCCTCTCTTCGCATTAGGTGGCCAAAGTACTTGAGCTTCAGCTTCAGCATCTGTCCTTCCAATGAGCAGTAGGCAGTGCCAAAAAACTACTCAGCAGTCCTTTGAGGCATGATAAGGTTTTGCTCTAAAACACAAATGCTTTGGGGCCATAGATTCCTTTGAGAGTATGGTGAGACCTATGGATTCCTTCTCAGAAAAAATGTGTTTAAATACATAAAATAAAATACATAGGCTACAAAGCAAATGGATTCTGATTAGCAGCTACAGCCCCCAGGTTCAGAAGCCCTGCTCGGGAGTGTATAGCACTCACCTGTATGCCAACTACATCCAAGAGCTGCTTTATTTGGGAGATGCTTGCTCAACATGCTTAGTTATGCCTGTTGTGGGTCTTCCGGGCTGTGTGGCCGTGTTCTGGAAGTTGTGGTTCCTAACGTTTGGCCAGCATCTGTGGCCAGCATCTTCAGAGGGCAGGAGCACAGACAGAAGCGAAATCTCTGTGCCCAGGTAGAGTGGCAATGTTTTGTTTGTTTTCTATTTATAGAGCTAAGTTATAGGAGATTAGGTGGGGTTTTTTGTTGTGTTGAAACGTTAACGAGTGGCTGATGAGCGTGAATCACCCTCATAGAAAACAAACAAAACATTGCCACTCTACCTGGGCACAGAGATTTCGCTTCTGTCTGTGCTCCTGCCCTCTGAAGATGCCGGCCACAGATGCTGGTGAAACGTTAGGAACCACAACTTCCAGAACACGGCCACACAGCCCGGAAGACCCACAACAGCCATCGAACTCCGGCCGTGAAAGCCTTCGACAATACAATGCTTAGTTATGCTTTGCTTTGTACAGCTTCCTTAATAAACCACAGTTGTCTGTGTTCAGCACAGCAGAAGTCAGTGTTACAGCCTATATTGGATGAATTCATAGAAGCTAAGCCAAAACCAAAGAAACCACATTGTGGGCTAGCACGTTAAAGGAGCCGTTCTCAGTTTGAATGGGGCAGCGCTGTAGACCCAGGAACCGGCTCGTACGTACAAAACAGCTTTCAACCCTTATCGGCGCAGCTTCCTGGTGCCTCCTTAAGAGGCAGGCGAAAGGGGCGGGCGGATTCTTTCTAGCTCCTCCTCCTCCTGGCTAATTCACTTGCCTTACAAGGCTATAGCAAGAAGGTCTTTTCCCTCGGAGGGAATCAAGCGGGTGCTGGTATCTCTGAAGCTTCGTGGAGGCAGGAGGAACAACGGCTCGAAGCTTCCTGGAAGAACCAGGCGTTTCTGTGGGATTTCAACAACCAAGAATCCTTGGGATTTCTGTCCAGCCTGGTCCCAGTGGGGAGAATCGAGGAACTCTCCCCAACTAAAGCAGAGCACGTACGGAATCCGCTGCGCTGCAAATCACCGCGGAGTGGAAATGCCTTGGAAAGGTACATCGCTGGGAAACTTTGTGGATGGACCTTACTATTGTCTTTTTATTGATTTAGAACAGATTGGGTAAGACTAACAGTGCCCTGTCAGAAGCTATGTTTGTAAAACAGACGTATCTGTGGTACACTTAACTATGGTTTATCGGTTAATTTGATTTTATAGGTTTGTATGACACAGTGGACCATAGATAACCTCTCATGGTTCTGGGTTTGCAGAACAGGCTAGGCTAAAATATGGTTGGCTAATCTGAATTTCTGTGTGATGTGTGAATACAGCAACAGTGTCTAGGGTTTCTCAACCTTAGCAACTTGAATTCCCAGAATTCCCCAGCCAGCTTGGTGGGAGTTGAAGTCCACACATCTTAAAGTTGCTAAGGCTGAGAAACTCTGGTCTAATCTCTCAGTAGGTTTCTAACTTGCTGTGTCACGTTCCAGGCGGAAAGTTCGTATTTTAGCTGCATGTAGTCCCCGCAGAAATCAGTTTAGGGTGGCATTTGATGCTGTTATGCTACTTATGACTCTCAGTTTAGGTGCATGTGTTTGAGGACATTCCTTATATATTCCTGGTTGTAGTCTTTGACTTCATATTGATTAAAAATAATTTTATCTATGACTGATTGGCTGAAAAGGTCAGGTTTTTGCAAAATTCCATGTTTTCTGTGCCCCATGAGAAACCTCAATAGTATCTCTTGGTCCCTGCATTAAATTTTCAAGTGAGGCCATTAACAAGATTATATTCTGACTACGAGAAATATTTGGGGTGTATTAAAACATGAAGTCAGTAGAGATGGAAGTTGAGGAAACTTACATCCTTGCAGAATTGAGAGACGGTGTCTTGTAGCCATGTTACCTTATTTTAGATGGAGATCAAGAATTAGACAAAAAGGCTTGGGTGTTTTCTGTCCCCTTAAAGATGAAATTGACAGACAGAAATTCTCTTGGGTGAAGAAACTGTCACTGTTTTCCTAAATATTTTGCTTCAGTGAGTGATCTAATATGGCATGCCTATTTCTTTTGATGTCATTGCCACTGAACATTGGTGTTTGCCTGTCTGCATGTTGTCCTGCTTTGCAGAAAACAAGATGCTTTCAAATGTTCTTTCCAGATTCCATTAATTTGTTTTTATAACTGCTGATTTTTAAGAGGGTGGGTGAGGCTGCTTCCAGACTCATGTGCCTTATTCTGTTACTCAAAAGGCACTGTGCAGCTTTTCCGTCTTAATAGATTTGTTTCTGGATTTTCTTTAAACAAAAGGCAATTGAAATGGAAAAACATAGGTAACAAAATGAAGATATTGTTTTTTTGGACCTCCTGTAAAAATTCCATCTCGAAGGCAAGTGATGCATAATAAAAGCCTTGTCTGGAAACACCCTTCAGGAAATTAAGTTTCTAAAAATGTGTGTTTGCATCTCCCATTGTTTTTACAGAGATCCTGATGTCTGCAGTGTGATTTGTGTTCAAAAGTGTTTACTTCCATATTTTCAAGTGCTGGTAAAACTGCAACCATGAGCACATTAATCTGTATGTAAGCTCCACTGGGAAACAACTTAATTTGAATCAGCCTTCCTTGATGTGGTTCCTTCCTAATGCTGGCTTGGAATTCTGGGAGTTACAATGCCAATGCATCTGGAAGGCATCAAGTTAGGGAAAGCTACTTTGAACAACCAGGCCTCAGATAATGCTGCACAATGGTTCCAGCATAAAATAGCCTTAACCAGGAAGCTAACATGAACAGCTACTGATTACAGATGGTTAATTTCTTCTTGTTCATTTGTCAATCAGGCACCTCCAACAAGCATCTTTGCTGAAAATTGCAGTGAAGCAGGATCCCACGAACACATTCTCTAGGTGTAGATTCCTCTCCAAGGGTCCCACTAAGGAAATCCTGAGGATGACTCCACCCAGCATGTTTGGAGATCGGTGATGAGGATGGAAGTGCTCCGTCGTTCTTCTGTCTTTGCTGCAGAGGTGATGGAAGTGTTTGACCGGACTCCCACCGACAAGGAGCTTGTATCTCAAGCCAAGGTGCTCTGCAGAGACTACATTCACTCCAGGCTCATTCGGGCTGGAATTGGCTGGAATAAGCCTGAGCACAGTTCACCGGTTCCAGTTGGCAAGTTAGCGGAGGTGTCCAGCATACTTTTAAGGTTGGGTAAGTGCAAAAATGGACAAGAAATATGTCCGGCTAATTATTTTAGGATGGGGTGGAGGTCCCCGTGCTTGTGACAGCCCTGCTCTGTTCACCAAAAATTACCTGTAGTCTTATTCCTGCCCTATGCCAAGATCATCTAGCAATTTGTGGCCTCCATCTCTTTGACACAAAGGCTCTGTTCTTCTGAGGGTCCAAAATGTGCACCTGATGGCAAAATCTATCTCACTCTCCACCGCATTCAATGAAAAGAGGAATAAAGCCAGGGTTTCTGAAAGCCTTTCCATTTGCTTCCCATTAGAAATGTACACGGTTTGTTAATAAACCTAAGTGCCTGTATTTTAGGCCCCTTTACTATACAATCTTCTCACCATGGAAAACATGTCTATCCAATTTGCAGTGCTAGCTGGTCAAGGGCTGTGTTTCTTGCTCCTTTATTCATCAGGCCTGTATGCCAGGAAGTTGACAGAAGGGCTGTCCAATCATGTAGCTATCTTCACCTCCATTCAGAGCATAAGTAAATGCACAACATTTAAGGAAGCACAAAGAAATATTCAAATAAGTACTTAAAAACAGGCTGCTCTTGAATTATGGAAGAGGGAGAAAAGAAGTGCCAGTCAGCATGCTCTTTGGAATTTGGCATGTATGTCTGCTTTATATATACATATACATATACATATACATATACATATACATATACACACACACACACACACACACACACACATACATACAGTATACAGCACACACACACACACACACACACACACACACAGTATATATTCTCTTATATTCCTAAGTAAGATATCCTACCTTGTATGTTCTTTAAAAATGATTGTTACTAGTTTCAATGCATATATAATGTAAAGTTCTTCCTGGCTGGAATTCTCATGAGACATGCCTAATAACTGTCTGTGGCATGCAGAGGTTTGCCTTGTAAGATAGAGCTGCAACCTTACTTATTTTTAATACTGCAATTTATATGCTGCTCAGATCTGAAAAGGCTCTTCTGAGATCAACTAAGCTGCAAAACAGCCTTTCTACATTGATGGTTGTGCGTTTTCCGGGCTTTCTACATTGACTTGAGAATGATATAAATATTGAGTAGAAATACACATTTTGATAGCATTGCCATATCAGAGGTGTCTCTCACTGGCTAAGTTTCCTAAACTTCCCTATAATAGGTTAGACTTGCATCTGTTCTTGCCAGCAGCAAACTAGCTTCCAGTTCTCCTTGACTAGGATGTGATAAGCACCACATGTGCTGATGGCAGTTAACAACGGATGCGTCTCACTGCTGTGTACAGGCTATCTGCTTTGAGTTTGTGAAGTCATTCTGTTGAGTGCAGTAGCAGCCTTCCTACCTTTGTTTTTTTTTTTACAATTTATTGAAAACAAAGATACAGTTTCAGAAGATATAATATCAGTAAGTGGAGAAAGTGGACACGTTTCTGTCTCTTCCTCACACTCTTAGACTGGCTTGGGCTGTGCCAGGACTGGCCCTAAAGTAGCCAGGAGTAAGAGATGACTTCTGGGATTTCAGGTGTCATGCCAGAGCAGTAAATTGTTATTTTCCTAATTGATTGCACTGGATTTTCTGCATTGAGTTCCAAAAGAGCTTTGATTGGCCGCTTTTATTCCCAGACTAAGAGGGTTGCCGCAATGTACACAGGTTAGTCAGAGTTCATAACAAGACATCAATTTGGTTGCAGCTGCTTTGGGCCTTATTTCTTGAGCTGAGTTTGGAATCTGCTGTCTCTGTTGACACCTATTAGCCAGTACTTAAAGGGGCCACCTTACTTTCTTCAATAAAGTTTATTTGAAGGGGGACAAAAACATTTTTTGTGCCTTTATGCTTGTTCAATTTTTTTCTGTGATGTTAAACATCAGTAGTGCTGATGATGTACAAAAGGAAGCCAAATAGCCTTTCTCAGCATGATTATTTATTTATTTGATTTTTATCCCACCTCAGTCTCGTGACTTTTGTCAGTTACAGCATCACAATAAAAGTGAATATAGGATTAAAGCAACATATAATCCAAATTGCAAAAAAAAATGAAGTGGGAGAGAAAAATAATAAGAACGACAAGAGGCACAGGTGATACTACTGAAAGTCTTCTTTTTTTCCTTTTTATATTGTTTTATTGTATTATTATAAAACACAAGTAGTATATTATATTATTTGGGTACAGAGGTGTTTATACAGTCTTGATTAGATATTAATAACCTCTAAGTGGTATTTATACAGTGTTGATTAGAGATTATAGATAAACCTTTATAGATAAAGAAAAACATGTCAGTACAGTATTAACTGTACATTAATTTCTAAAATGTTAATGTTGATAAGCATAAGGTTGCTTAAATTTTACATGTAAAGCTGAATGTGGCATTGATAAACAACTGCAAAATACATTAAATTTATTTGTTATATATGACTTCCATGAATTGGTCCAACCCTTTTTTGAAGCCAGCCAAGCTGGTAGCCAACATCATATCTTGTGGTACCAAACTCCAAAATTTAATTAATGATATCCTCCAAGTGAGTTTGGAACATCAATTTTAAGAGCTTAATGTACATTACATCTTTGTGTAGTTGATTATCATCCTCCACCACTTTTAAACTCTGTCCTCCAGGATGAGAGTTATATTGTTAAGGGCCAGAGAGCTTGATGTGTCATTTAGTAGATGTGCTCCTAGCAATTTTAATTCTTTCTGCAATGTCCTTTCAAGTAGAATTTGTATTCTTTGGGGGAGAATGAATTTTATTTCCTTATTGCTGTTGCCCTCTCCATCTCTTTTCTTAGTCTGATTGTCCTGTTATTTTTCTTGGATTCTGCACCCCTCCGTTTAATTTCTGCACAGAAGTGAGAATAAAGTGTTGAACTTGCCTTCCATTGATTATGTTGATGTTAAATATTTAAATGAGTGGGAGATGTTGGTACAAATCTTGAAGTATCTACTTGATAATCATCTTGGCTATTAAATCATCCTGACTATTAAATCCCAGTTAGGACTAGAATGAAATCTACAATAAATTGAGTTAGGATTAGGATTAAATTAAATCAAATTAAGTCACACTGAAATACATATACTGTCCCCCGCCCCCAAATTCAGTAAGTCAGAACTGCTCTAGCTTTAATGCAGTGTTTCTCAACCTTGGCAACTTTAAGATGGGTGGACTTCAACTCCCAGAATTCTGGAAATTGAAGTCCACCCATCTTAAATCTGCCAGGTTTGAGAAACACTGCTTTAATGAAAATAACTGGGAATTACATTGTGGGCCAGTGTCAGGAAAAAAGTATGATTATTGCCATTCTCCCCACTACAATTACCTCAGTAGACTAGGTGCTAAATTAATATTTTTGAATGTCTTTATTATTAGTTGTCAGAAAGGTAATTATTTAGAAACATTTCAGTACTAAAACATTGGTAGATACTATATATAATATAAATGAGAGTAGGTCAAATCTTTTCTCCTGCGTGAACTTGTGATAAATAAGTTATGCTTGCATGACATACTCATAGTTACATTAAACATAGTTTATGGGAAAAAACCAGTCTTCTGGGTTCTCCAGTTTGTGATTCAACACATTGTGCAAACCCAGTCATAGAAATGTTCCAGTACAGATTGTTTTTTCAGGAAGAAAAAACTCACTCTATCTTGAAGTAAAGCTCAATCTATCTTGAAGTAAAAATCTCAGCGCCTGTTAGATATTTCTTCAGCCTATACTCCCCATTCTTATGGCCACCACTACTTCCCAGATCAGATAACCACCATGAGTACTAGTAATTTATAGTCTTTTAAAACTATCTCAGTTGGTGGTCATTACTATAATAAATTACAGTGAAGTCACAGGATTTCCCAAAGTACTTCCTTTATCTATCCAGAACGTCTTACTATTCAGCTTCACTGGAT
Source organism: Charina bottae (assembly GCA_023362775.1). NCBI lineage: Eukaryota > Metazoa > Chordata > Lepidosauria > Squamata > Charinaidae > Charina > Charina bottae. Next base: position 33,165,816 of record JALMGJ010000005.1, read on the forward strand.
GACTTATATATCCCTCCCTTTTTTTAAAACTAAAAAGCCGGAAATACTGTAACTTTTCCTTATGAGGGCACTGATCAAGTTCCCTCATTGGTTCAGTTGCCCTTTTTTGAGATGTGACAACCAAAACAGTATTCTTAATAATTCCACTTAATATTCCAGATTTGGCTGCATCACAGTTTTTCTAAAGGATTACAGTATTTTTCGTTGCTTTCCTACTAATTCCTAACATGGAATTCTCCTTCACCTGGTCTCTTCCTTCTGAATTTATCGATTAATGTATGATGTTGGGTCCCCAACATGGTCGAGCAAGGCGATCAGTGTGCCTGCTGACACATTCTTTGGCATCCATAAAACTCTCTGTCGTCCCTAATTTGTTTTTTATTTTATTAAAATAATGCATTGGAACCTAGCATGCCACAAAGCAAAATGTAGCCTCAGGCATAAACTGCATTTTCAGTAATGCCTGTAAGACACAAATACTATAGATCCTAGAGGCATTCTTAGAAATTTAACTAGGAGGAGGCTGCAGGCCAGTGCTGTGTTTTTTGTTTTTGTTTTTCTATGTGTGGATGTTTTGTGATTGTCACAGTGGATGTCACTAATCATTTTGTGAGAGTTTCCGTAGCACACTCTTAGTATTCCAGGTGTGCCCAAATAGGCGCAGGATGCCTGATCTATCCATAATGACCTCAGAATCTCTTTTCTGGTTAGTCACCAGCTGTCAACTCAGACTCCATCAGTGAATGAGTGTATTTAGGGGGGGGGGATATGCAATTATTCTATACTTGCCCTGCACAGCACTTGCTGTTTTGTTCACCCACCCTGGAGATAGCTTTCTGGGGCTCTCTGCGTTCACTTTTTGTAGCTGTTTCCATTCTAAAATTATATGGGAAAGGAACCACCAGAAAGAGATTGGTGCTAAGATGTATTCATGTTCTTGAAAAAATGTGTGGTACAGATAATTATTTTAAATCTTTAGTTAGGTAATGACATAGGCACTCTGCCATAGTATCGTAAAGGCCTTCTTCCAAGCAAAATAATCAATTTATATTACAGCAAATAGGAGTTTCAGCTATATGTCATCCAAATGTGTTTTTTCTTCTCAGAAGCCGCTGTCCTTGATTTCCTGCCTTTTTTGCTTTATCTCACAAAGGAGTCCTGCACATTCTGGCAGAAAGTTCCTTCTCTCAGAAATGGCTAAGGTTCCTTATCAGGCCTGTGCATGTATATGCCATGTTTCCTTTCTCTTTTTTGATCAGATTACATGGAACAATTTAGCCCTTCAGAGGGTCAAATGTTGCAGCTTTCTGCCAAATATTTCCTAAGTTGGTTTAAATGAGATTTCCGAACGATTGTATAAGTAACACATAAACCAAAAGAGAGGAATAAATGCTTTCACGTATGGAGCTATTTATTTATTTTATTACTTTTTTAAAACAAACATTCAAGCCACCCTTCAAATATAAGAAATCCCAGGATGCTATTCATTATATAAGATAAATAAAACATAATAACAATAATTTTTCTTAAGAGAAAGTATAAGACTCTTCAACCAGCAATTTTATTTATTCAATATGTATACCATCTTTCTCTTTAACTGAGAAGTCAAAGCAGCTAATAACAATGTAAATATGAAATACAGAATATTAAAAGCTAGAAAAACCGATGCTAAAAATAATTAGCAATGAAAGGTCTGGTGAGAGAAATGCATTTTGGCTTCTCTGCAAAAAATAGTGATGGCCAAGCACAATTCCTGAAGGAGTACATTCCAGATGTAGTTAAGATTTAAAAATCCTTGGAGTTGAATTTGATTCTTGGTGACTACATAGCAATGTTGATATAATGTTTTTGGCAGCATACAGAATGGTTTGTCATTGCTTTCTTTCAATTTCCATCTAGAAGCCGATCTATTAAAATTTGTGAATTGAAATTGCCTGTCAGAGGGAAGGAGTTCACATTGATTTGATGCTGAAAAGAAAATATAGATAAATCTTCCTATTAAGGCAATGATGCGCAAACATGTATGAAAGAAGAAACAAATGCATATTTACCATATTTTCCTAATTATGTTAGTGGCAGAGCTGGCTAGAGGCAGTTCAAACTAGTGGTGGAGATGTAGAGTCCAAGAGAGAGAAATGAGTGGATAGAAAGTGGCAACAGTTATGAGTGTTTGTACAATGGGAACAGGTGGGTGTGGAACATAATAGGTTCTCATCCAGCAAATCCAACCACTGGTCCATCTAGGTATATTTTGTCTACATTGATTAGTAGTGGCTCTTGAGGGTTGTTAACTAGATTATTTTCTGGTTGTACTACAGTAGTAGATGTCAGGACTTGAGCCTTTGACCTTTCACATGCAAAACAAGAGCTCTATGTCTACTGAGAGCGTACTTGAAAAATGTCTGGAAATGTTTGTTGAATTCATGGAGCTGGAGATTTGTCCCCAACAATTCTCCTATTACAAATAAAACAAACATCCCTGGCTACTTTCCAGCCTCCTTATGCTCACTCCAATTTTTTAAAGTATTTGTTAATCTTGGGAAAGTTGCTGGATATGGCCTTTACTGGGTGAGATATCTTTCTCCTACGCTTCTGTGGGAGGGGGTATTGAGGATCAAGGAGAGGCTGCCAAGCTAGGGAGGAACCTGAGAAATAAATAAGGTTCCTGATTTTAGCATATCATTTCTGCATTAGTGTGAAATAACTGGTGACACATTAGTCTGCCTGATGAATGTTGCACAGCTTCAGGCAAGCCATAAGCTTTTGTCATGTTCCAACCCATGGAAATCTTTTTTTGTTTTGTTTTGTTTGATATGAGGTTGACAGATTGCTTTAATGGGATACACCCTTTTTCAACAATGAGAAGTTAATCCTCATCTTCTCTGGGGTCCGATGGGGAAGATTATCAAATTTCTCTAGCCATAACTGAGGCAAAACAACAGAACACTTCTAAAGATACTCTGAAGTTGCCGGGGGCAAGTTTGAACAAAATATTATTTTAAACACTTTCAATCCAGAATGGCTTCCAAGATGATTAAAAACAAAAATATAAGCAAGGATACCTGGTAAATAGTAACCATACAACCGAATAGTAGAAAATGTACCAGACTAGCATAATATAAGGCTAATGTAACCTCCCGCCATCCGGTTTGCTTTTAATCCTTTTTCTAAAGAGAATCTACTGAATCACATGAAATCGGGATTAGGACATAGATTATGTTGTCTCTTGCTATCCATGCTAGACATAAGAGCAGAAGGGCACTTTGCCATTTTTCCAATAGGGGAAAAATTCACGCCAGTTGAATTTAAAGCAGCAGTCTCATCTAAAGGAATAATACCTTTGCCTTTTTCAGCTTGATATCTCTTGGTTGTGTTGGGAGTATAAACACCAGAATTCCCAGCATTGTAGCCGGTGGTAGGAAAGGCTGCCCTGATCTTTTAGAAAATTGTCAGCAGCCCTGTCTATTCTTCTCTTATTCTTACTGTCTATTCTTACTTCTCACAGGTACATGCACATACGGCATGAAAAGCAGAATAATATAATTTAATCATCCATTTTAATACATGACTAAATTTCACTTTCTGTGCATGTTTGTAGTTGCCTGTCTACTTTTAGATGCAAATTCCACATTAGGGCAATACCTCTATAGGTCAACTCAAAGTCATAAAATAATTCTCTCAAGGACCAGAGGGATGAAGAAATAAACAGTGGCTGACTTTCAAGTCCTTGACCTGGTAAGATTTGTAGGAGCTTTTTTTTCCTAGTTTATGTACAAACTCTTTGTATTAGAGGAATATGCATTGAATGTGCATCTTATGAATGAATATATGAATATGTGATTTCAAAAGAAGAAATTGTCTGCCTGAATATTATCTCTCATAAATATCTGATAATATTATTATCACAGTTTCCTAGTTCAACATACTTTTTAGTATGTTAGATACATCTTAATCAGAGAAACATGCTGTTCTTCACACTGGATCTATTGGTATGGATGGAGGAAACAGATGGTATCTGACTCCACAACAGGGAGTAGGTACTTACGAAGCACGGGCTAAGGAGGTCACCCCAGAGTAGGAAACAAATGCACTGACTGCCAAAAAGCATTGTACAACTGATTGAATTGAGAACATTTTCAACTATTTTAATTTGGGTACTAATGTTAGGTAGCCATTGATGAATTTTGCATCCCTTCTAGGTTGGATGCAGGTGTACTGTACTATGGCTCATCTCATGACAAAAGTCAAATAATGAAAATGGCCCCCAGATATCTTAGCTGACTTCTGAATCTTCTTTTATAGCGCAGATGTTAAAGGGGTTGTACTGATCTCCAGAGAATGTATCGCATTTCTGAAGCACAGATTACTGGCCTCCTCTTTGATCTTTTTCTTTGAAATTCTCATTAAGAGCTTAAACTCTGGGCTGCCAAGGGAAATCCATCTGGTAATAATGAGAGGTGTGGCCTTCTACGAGTGGCACCCTATCTATGGAACACCCTTCCTAGTGCTAACTGGGAATGGTCCTGTCTCTGCTGAAACTTAGACACTCGCACTGATGATGTGACCTAGTTGGGTAATGAAATGTCTGCAAGCAAACAACCAAGCTCAGAGAGCACCAAGGACTCCACTTAGACACCTGTTGGTTTTTTAAAAAATATAATTAAGCTCTTAATTAACAGTATGTATTCATTTAAATGATCTGCACAGCTGCCCATCTTAGAACCACAACTTTGGGCAGCTCACAACAAATATATAAAACCAACATCATACAAAAAATAAACGCAAAAAAGCAATAAAAATTAAAAAGGAGAAGCCTGGTGCCACAACCAAACTCCTTTCGACAGAGCCAACAGCACTGTCTCCCCCCTCCGGCTTCACTCTGTCCCAGTGTTTCTGGTTGTGTTTTCAGCTACTCTGTGAGAACATGTTGTTAGCCTTATGATTTCATCCTATAGTGCATTGATTTTTGTGGATTTTTTAAATTATAATTTTAAGCCAGTTTGAATGCCTTAAGTGAAAAGTGGGATTCAGATGTTTGAAGAAGTATGTGTCTGTATAAAAGGCGGTTTTTTGTGTGTTTCTTTTTTTAGGGGATGAGCTGGAGTATATCAGGCCCAATCTGTATCGGAACATAGCACGGCAGCTCAACATCTCTCTACACTCGGAAACTGTGGTGACGGATGCTTTCTTGGCTGTGGCCACTCAAATCTTTTCTTCAGGTGCTGTATTAAAATGCGAAATATGGGTAAAGGAAAGAGAAATGAGAGAAACCAGGGTGTGTAGGGCATAGCACGCTGCAGGTCAGCCTGGTGAGTGGAGCCCACTTGGCAAAGGGTGCTGGCTTTAAGCAAATTAATGATGAATGTTTTACTAATGATTCAATGTAAGCCAATGTACATTTTTCTTATGCCTCATTGGGTAAGGAAATGTGTTAGCCTCTCCCTGTTTTCTGTCTTCCAGAAAGGGAGCCTCTTTAATGTCAAGTGTTGTATTTTTATACATTCTTGGCAACTGCTATGTTTGCTACAGAGAGATCTGTTTTTCTCCTCTTTTTGGCTTGTGAGATTGCACATGCTCTTGGCTGCAGAACGAGCTTCATTTTACTCTGTTCGTTTCTCACGGCGCAGAAAGCAGTAAGAAAAAGCCCATATGGAAAATCAAGGAATATCATCATTTGAGAGTCTTCATTCCAGACATTCATGTTGGCATTTGGGATTTTGCCCCTCCCTTTTGATCCATATCCCGACACTGTGAAATAGGCCAGGTTTTGTGTCACTTTGGAACCAGTTCCAGACCTGACTGATTGCATGACATTGGGTGGTTTTTAAGAGTGGGGTTGATTTTTTCCCTAGCTCTGCACCAATTTATTTGAAATCAGAACGAAGCTAGCCTTTAAATGCTATGGTAGCCTTGCAGAGTTAGTGTACTGCCTATTTCTCACTGGCAGGAAATCATGGATTTAATCAGCCTTCCAATTCCTGGGCATGCTGTTCCCTGCCATAAAAATTTGGTGTTGGCTTCCTGAGGTCTGTCTGCAATGTTGAGAGTTTATCTCCCCCACATGCACACTAGTGGTTGCACAATGGCTGATAAGTTGTTCTTTCACCTTCAGAGCTATTTGAAAGACTAACAGAAGGAAATACTTTTTCACAGGCACATGGTTACTGTGAAATTTACTGTCAGTGTTACGGTAGCCAGCTGGGTGGATTTAGAACAAGACTGGACAGTTTCATGGAGAATCAGGCTTATCAGTGGCTACTAATGTTGATTCTTGTTTACTACCTCCTGAATTACAGGCAGCATGTCTTAAATTCTTGTTGCTGGAAGCAACAGTTGAGGGGACAATCACTCTCCAGTTTAGTCTTGGGAACTTACCAATACATCCAGCTGGCCACTCTGTGACAGAGAGTGCTATAGCACATGGGCATATGACCTGGTCCAGCAGGGTTGTTATTTTCATGCATTTTTCAGTGCAGCAGAAGCAAGTCACCGTATATATCTTTCCTTTAAAAAATACAGCGAACCTTCCCTTTCATTGTTTCTATCATACGGATGCACATGGGAAGTGGTAGAGATTCAGTGTCATTCTTAGCACTTTTCTGTGGGTCATCTGGGGGGGAATAGTGATTGGCTCAAGGTGATCCCTGTATATTTTCAGCATTTTGAGGACTGCAGAAGTAAAAAATGACCATTGGTTGGTTTCAAACTTCTTTATGAGAAGTAAAAATGGTGTGGTGTGGAAGTACCCATAAAGGCTTCATCCACATAACATATTAAGCAGCATGGCTGTGTGTTCATCATGGTTAAGCAAACCTTAGACAAACTGAAGGTTCCCATAGTTTGCTACACCCACTCCTTATGGGCCCAGTAATTTGTGCTGACTATCACTTTCTGATTTTAGTTTTTTGTAAACAACAACAGAAACCTGCAGTTATCTCATCCAGGATGAAGCCACTACATATGGGGTTCATCTGGGGAAAGCTAGTATCACACCAATCCCCTTATTTTCAAAATATTAATGCTTATACATCCACAGGACTTTCAGTACTTTGTACCTAACTATAGTACAAACCTGCTGGCATTTTTTCCTACTGTGTCTTCATCATATAATTCTCATTCCATCCCTAGCTAAGGAGCGAGATGGGTTTAAGTCTTTTGCTGTACTGATACATTCAAGTAGAGTTTTCTCCCTTAAGCTGACCACATCCAATGACAGCTGTAATGTATGGTGTGTAAAATCTGTTATGCTTCACCACTCATTATGTTGTTGTAGAGCAGAGCTTTCCAAACTGTGTGTTGGGACACGTTAGTGTGTCGGCTGCAGTGTCTGTGTGTGTCGCGGCTGCTGCTGCCTCCTGGCTTCCACACAGGTCCTAGTGCCTGCCTTGTGCCTTGCTGCCTCCAAACCTGCTGTGATTCCGCGCAGGTCCTAGTGCCTGCCTTGTGCCCTGCTGTAAGAGTGTGTCGCAAAATGATGCATGTCTAAAAAGTGTGTCACCAACATGAAAAGTTTGGAAAGCTCTGGTGTAGAGAGTAAGGAAGATGACCTTGACAGAGATATGCAGAAACTGTTACCTAGGCAAAAGAGGCTGATTTCCTGGTCTGGTCTATCTAGTGGGGCAGACAGTCAGGGAGAAAATTAGGTGGCCAGTAGCAGATGAGAGTGGAAATGTGCTTATTGCCTGTTTCAGATTGATGTAGGCATGCCTCTCCCTCTGGATCCCTTTCCAGCCTCCCCTCTGTTGCCGTTCTGCTGTTGTCTACCTAGGTAGCCGGATAGAGTGGTGTGAAGAAAAGTGATATAACAGGCTGAAATGGTTTAACACTGAAATGAGGGGACCAACTCTATCTCCATTGCCTCCAAAAAGTGCATGGAGGGATCTGGAAGCGGGGACGGTTGTTTTTATAAAGAAAGAAAAGAGCGGAAAAGTATAAGTGAAAGTGCTGCTCCCTTTGTGACTTGACCCAGTTTTTTTTTTTTAAAAAAAAACCCTTTACTCAGAATGGGGTATAGAAAAGTCGAAGGAAGGAACTTAAAGGTGGGGAACAGAGTCCTGCAGCCACCTCATTCCTGTTGCAGCATCATGACCAAGGGATGTTTTTCCTGTTAGCTGGTGATGTGCAGAAGAGGGAGGGCAGCAAAGCCAGAGGAATCAACCTATCACTTTAATTCTTATACTCTTTATACACAAAATCAGGTCAACACTGTTGGGCAGAACAGAGGCAATAAAGCCAAGGTAGGAATCAACAAAAGAGGCAGCAAATATCATGCCAGTATAGTTTTATGCTGACTCAGGGTTGGGTGGATAGCAATTTAACTCAACAGTAAGTGTGAAAACAAAAAATGGAACAGAGGAGTCTCCATTTTGCTGCCACACCTGCATGTTATGTTGTTTTTCTAGAGATCTAGAGGCTGGTTTAACCGTAAGCTAACCTGTAGCCTGAGTTTGGACAATGTAGCTAGTGCTGCTTAAAAGCAGCAACATAGTTATCCATTGTGATTAATGGCATCTCATTTAACCACAAAGTTAAGTTAAACACAAAGTTAAAACCACAAAGTGTCCATGTTAGAACAAAATAGTAAACCAAAGTACCATATGGCTTAGCATGTTGCATGAATGCCAAAAGTGATAGCTCAACATCTCCCATGAGCTTTGTATCTGACGAATTTGAATCTGGGCTTCCACAATCCTAATCAAACACCATCCAAACCATAACACCACTTGACCATATTGATTTAGCATTGACCATTCTTTCCTTACAAAAGTACTTCAGGCTTTCTTGAATCTTTGAACGCACACTTATATGATTTAGAAACTTATCAAAGTGTATGCTTATCAAAACACAGTTATTTTGTTCACTTAGGCCATTTCTTTTAAAGAAACCAAGGAGCACTTTATAAAAATAACATGTTAATTTTTTCAGTGCCTCTTTGAAAACAGAGGGATCGTTTTTATATCTCACTTGTCAGAAGGGTTGCATTGCATAAGAGGCAAAGGAGGATAAAATATCATTGAGAAAGTGGAACGTTATGGTTGCTGAGGGAGGGAGGGAGGTGTTTGGTACTTCTGAAAAAAGATTAAAGCTGAAGCCCTGTGTGTGCTTAGCGGGTTTAGCCTTGTTGAACAGAGTGTGATTTATTCCATTTCTCTAGGATTATGTGACAGTGTAACAAGGCAGTGGCTCTGTTAAGGAATGAAAAGCTTGGGTATCGGTGGAGAAGCAAAACACCTCATATTTCCCAAACAGTGAGCTTAGCGCGATAAGAGTAATCTCCCAGGCACTGTGTTCATTTGTCTTCCTCCTTGTATTCAGTAGAAAGGGAGGTGGGTGGGTCTGCCTTTGGATTTTAGTGACTTGTGCTTACACACCACATGCAGTAGACACATTCACAAGTGATACCATCTCTCTCTCTCTCTCTCTCTCTCTCTCACACACACACACACACACACGTTGTTCTTTCACTGTAGTCTAGGACTTACTGTGTTGTTCACACTGTAAATGGTCATTCTCTTGGGTCTTTGAAAATAGATGTGCCAATCTATGTAATAAATATAAATGAGGAGGTAGTTATGCCAATTAAATCTCAGTTCAACACATCAAGTTGCCTAGCTAATATGCTGCATATGTTTTTTTCAATTAATATAGCAATCTACTAAAAGGGCTGAAATGCTAACTTTTTTTATAAACCTAATTTCCACACTCAATTGAAGATCATCTTCCATGATGGGTAATACATTTTCTCATTTGCTTAACTAATCTTTTCTCTGTGGGAGTGACAGTGGTAGAAAACAAAAACATTTCCTTAGTAAATCACAATACAAAGCCATCATTGAATAATGTATTGCTTAATTGTCACAACTTAAATGACAATTGAAAAAAACTGGTTTATCTAAATCCAGAGGTTAAACTATCAGTGATATTCTTTAATGTCACTTTAATACACAGACAAAAGTGTCCTGCAACACAGCTTAAGACTGGGAGTAGACATTTTGTGGCTGGATTTATGCAACTTGCAGAGTTCATATAACATGAAGAGGCAAGGGTGTCTGCCAGGGTATGGTTTTTGACCAGGGTATGGTCAAAAACCATACCCTGCAGACATTCCTGTGAAGAGGCAAAACCAAACAAGCCAAGTTTAGTTTAAGGTAAATTCAAGGACCCAGAATTATCAAGTCAGGGAATGCAACTTACATATGGCTGTTCATTTGAGGTGTCAACCTCAATTACTTCAAGAGGCAGTTGGAAGAAGTGGAAAGGAGCTGCATTCCGTTATAAGCAAGAGATTGTATAAACTACTGTGTGGAGCTTATTTTCAGTTGGAAGTACATATAAGCTTCAGTCTGTCTGCTACTGCCCTTCTCTGTCAAATGAGGCAAAAGGAGTTGACTCCAGCCCCCCCCCCCCCCCCATTATCTGGTTGGCAGGATGGAGGAGGTGTTCCACATTCCCTTTCTATCTGCTAATCCATTTTGATATTCCCTACATCTGCTGTAAGCACAGATGAGAGATAACTAATAATTCCAAACCAAGACTGACTGAGGCTTATTTTCCATCTTCTTGTACCCAACCTGCTAACCCCAAAATGACTAGCATTTGCCATCACATTTATTGCTAGCTGAATGATTCATGTGGGACTTTTAAGATGTCCCAGATACAAATAAGGCAAGGGTTTCTACGCTGTTAAAAAGGTTTACTGAAAATAAACCATTGACTATTGACCTCCATGTAAATTATATCTGTTAATCAGGGCCTTTCTGAGACTCAGAGTCATGGAACAGAATGTTCATTATAGGCCTCTCCTTGCTGTTTTCTTCTCATTGTGTCTTGTGCCAGAATGTGATTTTTCTCTGTTTAAAAGTACCGCTAAAGATTTATATAATCGTAAAACAATAATCTATATTGACATTAGAATTAATTAAAAAGCGTGTTAAACCTTTATGCCTTAAAATGGAACGAAAAAGATAATAGTACTAATTTTACTTGCAAAGTGTAGGACTCCTGCAAATTGTCATATGTTTCATGTTTTATAAACTACTATAAACAACACTTACACATAATGACAGTGTATTGGCTTATCACACTGAATATGGATAGAAGTTATTTTACTTTGAGCCTAAATTCTATTACTTTCTATCTCTCTTTTTAATATAAGTTTCAAGAAGAGTTCTGTAGAACTATACCACTGGAAAGCTTGCAAATTGTTAGGTCCACTGAATGCATTGTCTCAACTTTGATTTATTTGCTTAATGTTAAAAAAGCAAGATAAGAGTTAGCTTTTACTCTTAGATGTAAGAGTGAGGCTGGAGTTGAATGCTACCATGACCCTGATTGCTGTTGCCCCCTGCTTTCCATTCCAGGAAACGCTTGTCCATTGCCTTCCTTTCAGTGGGCAGAATTTAATGCATGTAGACGCCTTTATATGTATCTGCACATACACATACAAAAATAAAAATATGTGTATGGATCAGATGGGCTATTTGGGAGCTGGAAGTGAAACCCTTCTATCTCAGATGTCTGGCAAAACTATGAAACAGTGCACTGGTGGATTTATTATTTTTTCAAACCCCAAGGAAAAAGTAGATAGCTCAGGAAAAGAAAAATAGTAATAAATGCTATAACCGCTGTGCAATTAGAGGACTCCAGTACTGGTAAAGGTAGCTCCAGAAGACATTGTAGACCATGGAAACTATTGACATAGTTGAGGTACTCCTGCCTCTACACCAGAGCTTTCCAAACTTTTCATGTTGGCGACACACGGTGGCGGCGTGGCCTGCAGTGTCCTGGTGTGTCGCTTGAAAACCCAGAAGCGCTGATGGGGGGAACTGGAAGAGGCACCCCCGCCAATCAGTGTCGCCGCCATGCAGCAGCAGCACTGATTGGCGGGGGTGCTGCTTCTTCCGGTTCCCCCCATCAGCGCGTCCGGGTTTTCGTGCGACACATCAGGACACCGCAGGTGACACAGTAGTGTGTTGTGACACACACTTTGGAAAGCTATGCTCTACACAGTCACCAATCAAAGTGAAGGGGTTGCCTAGAACAAAGCAGGCAATTCTTGAGCTGGAACAAGCCAGAAAACCTCACTTTCAAGAAAACATGGGCAGAAGTTACATTCATGGTAGGTTGGAGGTGAATAGAAGATTACAACATCCATTCCAGTCCTCCAGAGCTATGGGTGGCCCATACTCACCATAGGCAGTTGGCCATGCAGATATGCTCTCTGTCAAGTGATACTAAATTGAGCAAGTTCTGAATTCAGACGTTAGTTGGATTCACAGAGCATGCTAAGTTAAAATACGGTTGACTTGTTTGTGGCTTATTATCTTGAGTAAACCCAGGCAGTTGGGCTAATTCAATAAAACATGGTTTGGTTATCCAGGGATTAGTACAGCATGTTATACTGACTACTACCATCTGCAAGTGCTGAGAAGGTGGCAGCATTGAAGAGGAACATACGCTAGTTTGGTTTTCCCTCCCTACCCCCTTCTTGTAACACAGCCCATCACAAGTTTGTTTTGGGCTGGAATAGAAAGCTGTGCACTTTGATCATCAAGTGGGTACGTTTATTTGTTCAGCCAAAGGAAGTGTGGTTTTGTGAGCTCAGAAACTGACCAGACGCTTATCCCACATGGTTTCCTGGAGATTTTCCAGCATCCAGGAGGCTAACACAGGGGACCAGTTCTCATTTATTTTCTCTGTTTTGGTCCATTTGGTATTTACATACCTCAACTCAACAGCTGGCTTCCATCTGGCTGCTCTTAAAAAATCAACAGAATCAGCTTTTTTTCTGCGCTCATATAGCTTTGCAGTAGAGGTTGGTTTTAAAACCAGTTCCTTAGAGTGATTTGCAGCAAGAGCCCGTTCCCTAAGCTGATTCCTTTTTTGCAGCTGCTAGGAAGACACTTATATAAAGAATGACAGCTTTTGTCCAGCTGGAACCTGAACTGGTGGCATTTTTATTAGATGCAGTTTGCCGCTGCTCCCACCGCCTGCTGTACGTGGGTGGGCAAAGGGAAGGCAAAGTAGCCAGCAATTTATGCCTGCTCTGGCTGAGCTCCGACATTCCTGGCCAGACACTGGCTCCAAATCTCCAGCATGTCAAAAGACAAAGAAAAGGTGCTAATTATATGGTTAGAGGAATAAGCAGAATAGAAACTTGTGTCTGTAAGCCTGGTTCTATTCCTAGGAACCGCATCTTAAGCAACTGACAAAAAGTCCTGGGAAAGAAACAGTAAGAGGGAGAAAACCAGTGCTTCTCAACCTCAGCTACTTTAAGATGATTGGAGTTCAACTCCTAGAATGCGCTGGCTGGGGAATTCTGAGAGTTGAAGTCGGCACATCTTAAAGTTGCTGAGGTTGAGAAGCATCAGGCAAACCCTCATCATGACCGTCTCCCACACGGAAACCTATGCCCTCATTGTGGGAGGTTGTGCGGATCCAGAATTGGCCTTTATAGCCACTTACGGATCCACCGTTAAAATTTTACCTTTGGAAGACAATCTTACTCGGCTACGAGTGATCGCCAATGATGAAACCCACCCACTAGGAGGCAGAGGGGAAACCGTGATTCAGAGCAGGATCAGTGGGAAGGAGAGGGTTCTCCCTCTTCCCAGCAATGTTAAGAAGAATCTACATGTGCGTGTGTGTAGTTCCCAGCCCGACAACTGATGTCGCCCCTGGGATCAGAAATTTTGTGTATGCCTCCACTAACAGATACATTTTTTAAAACTATTAAGATACTTTTAGATGTTCAATGGCAAATGGTGAACTTCCAGTATAATCATTAGAATCAGATGCTAATTTTATCTCTAGAAATAACTCTCGGGGGATACATAGCCTCTACATTTTTTTTCTGGCCTCCAATTTTCCTTTTTTATTACTCATTGCAGCTTTATATACTGTAATGTGTACATTTACAGAACAAGAAGTTGGGGCAAAGTTGTGCTGGGATATTAACTGCTGCTTCGACATACTCTTTTAAAAAGGTATATAGATTTTTAATGTCTTACAACAACAACAACAAAAGTAAACAATAACCACTGCGGTGATAATAATACAGGAAAAAAAATGAAATAAACTGGAAAATAAGTCAAATGTGGCAAAAAAAAACAAAGAAAAAATTAATAAATAAATATCAAAACCGTTCATATAGATGATACTCAAGTCTTAAGCAACAAATTAAACCCTGACCATGTGGAATCATATTGATCAAATTACCATGTAATTGATAGTCATGCGTGAATAATGTAGATGTGGATAATAAGTCAGGTATCACTGAATCTTCCACTGAAGTAAAACAATCTTCTTAGTTTTTGCCCTGAGACATCAAACCAAAATTCTTCATACTTCAATAGGTTCCAAATTTTCAGAATGTAGAAAGCTGAAACACATTTCTGTTACATGTTTCTTTTTTTTTTTAAATCACATTATCCATTTCTTGGTTCTATTCTCTTGTGAGGTACTAATGATACCTGCTTTTCTGAATTTGTGGGGAAATAAAATTGAACCCTGATGATGTCCTGGGGTGTTACTCTTAATGTCTATTAGGTTAAAGAAAAAAGACTATTTGAATAATCAAAATGACAAAATATGTTATTTAGGCAACCCCCACCCATGCCTGAACTTCTTTACATTGGGCTTACATTAACTAGAAGGCTCTTGTGTCTTGCACTTTGCCTGGTTTAGCTCTTTCCTAGGTAAGCCAAAGTTAAAATTGTATCTGCTGTACTTTACATTTGTTAAGAGAATGAATATTAATTGGTGCCATTACATAAAATAACAGTATTGTAAAAGCCAAATCAGGTGTTATCCCAATTATGTAATGAGCAATTTTGTGAATAAAGGTTTAAAGGCAAATTGAGACTGTGAAGGGTGAGAATGGGGATTGGGTTGGTAGAGATTCTCACCAGGACCAACTTGATGACTTTAACTCTTCTCTCTATGGTAGTCCAGAGTGGGCCCTAGCAATTGCATGGGCCCAGACTTCTTATTGGAGCAAGCAGGTAAGGGGAGGAAGAGGGCAACCCAGACCTGGCCCAAAGCAGGAGACACAGATTTGTGTACATTTATGTATACTTTTATAAGGTTGCTCCCATAATTGTATGAATGGCATCTCATCTAACTGGGACCTTTGAAGGATTGTTCTTGAGCCTGGCCAACTGTTATTCAGTCAGTGCCTATTCCTGGGGAGTGACTGCAAAGTACACAATGCTAATGTACCAGCTGGGCACGTGGCACTGAATATCATCCAACAGCTGCTCCATAGTGAATAATGGTTATACTGGCTACAGCCTGGGTCAGACTATGTGAAAATAAATTATGTGTACACGTAATTTGGTACAGATGGGCGTCTGCATGCCTATCCATGCTTAGCTGTCTGGTGCATGATGATAGTGGGATGAAGGGAGAGAACAATTCCAAATGCAGAAATGCCTGCCTGAAGAGGTTACCTAAACACACAGGATATAGATGCCCAATTTACCTTTTTCCCCACCAGCTTTGGGCCAACTATGTTTGATTTCTTCCCTCCTTCCTGTAGGAATAACATGGGGTAAGATTGCATCTCTCTATGCCGTGGCAGCAGGCCTCGCTGTGGACTGTGTGAGACATGCCCAGCCAGCCATGGTCCATACCATTGTGGACTGTTTGGGAGAGTTTGTACGCAAGACCTTGGTGACATGGATGAAGAGGAGAGGAGGCTGGGTAAGTGCTCCTGTCGAGTTACGTCTTCCTTAAAAGTATGAGGGGGCAAGCTCTGGAACTGTTACTGGCAGGAATCAAAGGAGGTGGGTATTTCACAGGAGGACAAAGTTCTCCTTTAATAAAGCTTTGCCCAGCCAGCCCTTCTTGACATCCTTGGCCTGCAAGGATTCTGACTGTATTAACTTCTCCATATAGCGTTGGGTCTGACCCATTGGGACTGTGGCTGCGTTTCCCCTCAAGTTTTCAGCCTCATTCCACTTGCTTAATTTGCTGCTGCTGACTTGTTATAATCTTTTATATGAATCTAGCCTTCATGCTTCCGAGAGAGACAAGTAATGATGCAATGGGAAACCTTGGCCAGTCATTACTCGTCTGATGTGTGTATATACATATCAGGGGCACCTTTCTACATTGGGCAGAGACTTTGTAGCGGCTTGGGGAGACACCCCCACCCCCTTTTTTCTAACTGCTGTTTTCAGTGGCTAGGAGGTCACGCAATCGTGTAACGCTGCACAAGATGGTAGGGCTGGTTCTGTGCAAAGTGTTACAGGGGTACAGGTAGCCCTCGTGTTGTGACCACTCGTTCAGCGACCGTTCAAAGTTCTGATGGCCCTGAACGAGGGGGACTTACAACCGGTCCTCGGAGTTTGGGCCGTCACAGCGTCCTCATCGTCACACGATCGTGATCTGGGCACTTGGGTGCCCGCTTGTGATTATGACGTCACAGCGAGCTGTGGTCATGTGATTGCGATTTCTATGTTGTTGTTGTTATTATTTATTATTTATTTAACTTATATGACCCTGCTGGCTTCCCACAAGCAAAGTCAATGGAAAGCCAGCAGGAAGTTGCTCCTGCTCCTGCTGCTTTTTTGCCTGCCAGTGCTCCCTAGCACCTGCCCACAGCACCCCCCCCCCAGAAAATTTAAATCTCTGAGGTAGTATTCAGAAGTGGGATTGTAGGGGAAATGCTCTTGGGCACGCATGGACAATTTTGGCGGGGACAAGAACCCTTTTGCTTTAGGAAGAATGTATAGGCAGCCAAATGTTCCTTCTGATAGCTGGATGGCTATATACATTTGTTTAATAAATAAATGAATAGCTGATGGTGGTGGGGCCATCCACTCTTTGGTGTCCTGACCCACTTTTCATGTAGCAGGCTAGGACTGTGTTAGGCAGAGATCAGAATCAATGGCTTGCAGAGAACTTTTGAGAAATGTTCAAGGTTTCCAACCAGAGCTTTACTCAGGTTTCCCAAAGCCCAGCTATACGGAAATGTTTTAGGGATTTTGACAGGGAGATGAATCCTTCACCAACAATCTGGCAGGAATCATACAGAGCTCTATTCGTACTCAGGATGTGACATATGCAAAACTGCTGATTCTTTTTTTCTTTTTCCCACCACAGACAGACATAACAAAATGCGTAGTGAATACGGATCCCAACCTTCGTTCCCATTGGCTTGTGGCTGCCATTTGTAGTTTTGGCCACTTCTTGAAGGCCATCTTCTTTGTGCTCTTGCCGGAAAGATGATATCCAGTTATCAAATGAAGTTCCATCTTCTTCTCAGTGACACAACAGACACAGAGAAGGAGTAATGAGATGACTTTCCTCCACATTTTTCCAGCAATGGGAAGCCTTTTTTCAGTTCACGTCTTGCACCAAGCCTCTTTGGCATTTTCAGATTTGCATAGAATGTCCACAAGGCTGAGCCATGGAAGAACTTGCCACTCAGTTTGTTGTTTTTAAATTGTGTCACATTTTTAATGCATTAAAAACAAGGAAGCTGATTTGGAGCTGTTGTCAAGAGAAAAACTGTGCCCTGAATTTGTCATGTAAACTACTTTTGTGTTTTCCAGTTATGATTTTCACAGTGTTCTTCACACTTTGGAACCTAAGTTCTTGGTTAATGATTGCTAAATAAAGAAGGGGAGGGGGTTCTCCAATATACTGAAATTTAGTTTAAATACTACCTTCTATCTAAGAGGAAACTAAACTGGGATTGTATAGCATAGATTGCTGATCTATATACCCATCTTTACATTTTTGCACCTGAGGCACCAAAATATAGGATCATGATTTTTTTTTTAAAAAAAACTACCCTTATGTTGAATAAAAGGATCCAGAGACATCAAACTGCAGGAACATTAAGAATATGTCAGCAAAAAGATGTCCTAATTGGAGCATACGAAAGTTTAATTTGAGGTTCAATTGGCAATTTTTTTTTAATCCTGCCATACCCTATACTGTATATGATAACAAGCATGATTGGGACAGGAGGAAATCTAAACCTGCTTTGATGCCTAAGTGCAAATAAAGAAAGGTGTACACACAATGAAGTGTATAAACATCTAAAAGATACCCATACCCATTGTTTTTCTTTCTACATTGTAACCAACAGTGTGCAAAATGCTGGTAAATGGGAGTGGGATTAGCAATGATCATCCTCGAAATTTGTGACAACAGCAAAGCTTTGGGCTTCTGGTGTTAGACCACTGAAACAGAATCTGAATTCCTGTATATAATGAGACGAGACCTTGAAGAGGTTGATTCATTATGATTAAATAAAACACAATAGGGAGAGCATGAACATAATTTCTGGAACTCTTTCTAATCGGTTAATAGCTCCGCTCTGGGTCAGCTTAGATTTGAGGCATCAGCAATATTCTAAGTCACTACCTAACTGCCTTTCCAAAAAGGATACATTTGGGGATTTTTCAGGATTTTTTTCTCTGAAGACTCCATCTGGATCTGGCCCGTTTTCTTACTCAATCTTCCTTCTGCCAGCTTTACCCAACATCAAATTTAGTTCCATTCTGATGAATAGAAAGCCGGACGGTGACTTGACTTCCTTTATACAACTTCTTTCCAACATTATATGGGTTAAAAAGAATATTTCCATATGCTGATATATATATATATATATGAATATAGTTTTGAGGGGTCCCCACACTTTTCCCACCATATATACAGTGTATGGATATGGTGGGAAAATAAATATAAATATAAATATATATATATATATATAATTTCCCACCATATCCATATACTGTATATATGGTGGGGAAAGTGGGGGGACCCCTCAAAACTATATTCAGCGTACTCTGAAAATACATAACGTTTTTGGTTATGGAATGGAATGAAAATGGAATATTTCAGCTCCTGAACAGTAGTAGTATTCACTGCTACTTTTTGTGAGATCTCAATTGCCATAGATACTATCTATAGCTCCAAATAAAATGTACATAAAAGAAGCAGATTTAGAAAAACCCAAGATTTACAGAAGAAATATCCCAAGAAAACATGTGCATTAAGTATTCTTAAATATTGTATATCCGTCCACTCAGCACCATAAGAGCTATAATAATAGTCCTCTGAGTTAATGAACAAATGGACAAATATAAGGCAGTTCTGCCAGATTAGATAAAGAGAAGCTGGTTTTGTACAATACGCTTAGTAAAAGAGCAAGCAAGTTGCCATTGTTAACCTCCTGCAAGTGGCTTTCTTACAGAGGTTTCAGACTTTATAGTTCAAGACCTAAATGTCTGTTATCTTATTAAATATATCCAAACTGGTGGTGGTTTAGAGTTTGACTGATGGTAAATCTGAAAAAACTGCATGGGGAGGGGGAGAAAAGTGCCCCATGCTTTCTGAAGTTTCATGCAAACTTATCATGTGAGTATGGCAAATGAAATTAATACTAATCCAGATTAGCCATGATTAAAGAGGTACATTCCCACCAGGGAAGATTCTAATAATGGTTGAGTTCCATGACATATATTTATTTCAATGTATGCACTGCCCTACCGCCTCATGGTGCTCAAGGTGGCTTTCAATGATAAAAAAAATGGCATGAAGATTTCAAACATTCAAACAGTAACATATTAAAAATGTAAACCTTGTAAAAACATTTTAAACCAACTTCAATGGGGCCATCCAAGCTTCAGAAAATGCCAGGGTAATCATAAATGTAGTTGTTTTTCAAAGTCCAAAGCAAGGCGGCCTGCCTCAGGTCTGTTGGAAGTTTATTCCAAAGCGCTCGAGTTGCTATGGAGGGGGTCTGCCAGCAGACAGACCTCTTCTACAGATGGGACGGTCAGCAATCCCTCCTTAGCAGATCTCAGATTGTGGAGTGGATAGTATTAAGTGAAATGCTCTCTCAGATATTCTGGTTCAGAACGATTTAGAGGTGTAGAGATAAATGCCAGCACCTTAAATTAGGGCTGGCAGCTAGTATAGTGCTTGCAGAGTAGAAGTAACATGCTTGTTTTCTGAGCCCACATCTGCTTCCAGCTGTAACGTTTTGCACCAGCTGTAATCTCTGGACTTTTGTAACGTACTACCGAGGCTGGACGATTTTCACTGGCAAAGACAGAGTTGACTTGCCAGCTAAAGCTGTGCATAAGTGCTTCCATCACCGAGATCATATGCATCTCCAGTGATAATCTGGCTTCTAAGAGCTCCCCAGACTTGGTCCTAGAGGGGAGTGCCATCCTTCCAGCATGAGGGAAAAAAGCCGATCCCTGGACTGGCAACCTGCCTAACCAGTGAATTTTTAACTTCCTGGGTCTATTTGCCCTCATCCAGTTTGTCACCATTTGTAAACACGGATCCAATACCGGCTGCCTTTTCAAAACCATTTAAAAAGTGGTTTGGTGTTTGAAGAACTCAGAAAAGGAAAACTGACTCAACCAAACACTCAAAACTGAATTCTTAGAAATAGGGAAGTAGAAGTAGGAAAGGAATGATTCAGCTGTTCACTCTTAAATAAGGGTTCCAGCATCTCCCATTTCATTTATGGTCAGTGTCTTCTGTGTGGGTTGAGTTTTGGGAAAGGGGGGCTTTCATATGGGCTTCAAGGTATAGATGCAAAGGACTCATAGGATGCATTTGGACATGAACTACAGATTCATCATGTCATTTAGCATTAAGCAGGTAGTGGTCTTTCTACTATACTACTATTATAAACTTATGAATAGATTCAAACTTTGGGCTGCATTGTAGTAGTCATCTACAATCTGTTCCTTTGCATGCAATATTTTATTTGCAAACCACCAAAGAAAACTCCAAAACTGAAATTCCTTTAATTTTCATTATTTCATAAAGAATACATTTTGGAAGCTTTAATACATGCCTTTGGAAGCATTTCTAAAACAACAGAATGCCACTCAAAATCACATCTTTAAAAATAAAAGCTTTTTTTATTGGCTTTAGATTTGTTTGGTTTTGTAAGACTACCATTACAGAAACTTCAGAATAAACTCCTTCAGCAACTGCAGTTTCTACTCTTGGTTATGAATTGGGTTGTGAAGATGCAAAGTCGTCATATTTTGCTTCCAAGCTACTTCTGTTCCCTCCATGCAATGTCTTTTTCTTGGCCACCATGTGTTTTGGTGAAACAAATCCTCCTTTTTAAGGAATTACTTTCTTGTATGTAATGTGAAGGTGCTGAGTCATTGGTTGCGTTGTAGTTGACATGGAGACTGTCTGCTCTAGCTTTCCTTCAGAATTGAGCCTGAATTTTCTAGTAATCTAAAAAGAAAATAGAAAGGACATTGTGTATTATTGGATTTTGTATAGAATTCAAGAAAACAGCAAAGCAAATTAATATGAAAGTACATAAACAAATAAGGATGTCCCCCAAGTGCTAGTATGCGTGCCTCAAATTCTTGCAAAATTCCAAGCAGAATATTGAGACTTATTTCAATTTTTATCTTTTTAATATATAGAGTTATTGTGGGGGAACAGAAATATTTGGCAGTTTTTGCAAGAAGGAAAGGGTTTTTCAGAAGACTTCTGAACACAAAGCAGAATTCTGGTGTGTAATACAAAAAGCACAGACTAATGTGCACCCTTAGAATAAGATACAACTCAGACTTCTAATAGAATTGGAAAAAAACCCATATATCAAATAGTAAAAGGACACAAATCTGCCAATAAATCATGGTGATCTCTTTGCTTAGCATATGCCTTGTCTGAAACCTACATTTGCTTCTAATTTGTCAAGTCACAATTAAACAAGAAATCCAAGTAATGAAGAAAAAACTAATAGAGAGAAATTCTTAGAGGTAGCAAAGAATAGTTTACAATTAAGTAGCTTTGGGATTCACAGGACATTACGTCAAAGAGTTCATTATCACATAGCAAACCCAAACAGCGCACCACTTGGCACTAGCCCACTGCAAAGTTCTTCAAATTGTTTCTAAAAAAGAATTCTGTTCTTCATCTAGGCTTTGAATCTGTTAGTTAGTGCCCTTTGTCCTTTTGCCATAGTTACCTTTAGAATGGAAATGAAATACCTGGGGTTGCAAAAACCCTGCCCAAGAAATTCTGCCAAAAATTGTTCTCTTGAGGCAAGTGTTCAAAACAACTTTAAAAACAATTTGCCTGGTACAAATCAAAATAGAAAAATTGCACAGCATTAACATTTAACAGACCAATGTCTGTTATGGTCCATTAATGGACCAAATATTTTGAGGGATATATTATGAAAAAAGACAACCTACTGTAATAAAGTCTATTTCTTATCTATTCTTCTTATTCTTATCCCAAATCCATCCACTGCAAGATGGAGGCCTCTTCAGTGAAACTTATGGACCATAATCTACCAGGCTGGTCCAGTGCAGGTTGGTAGATAGATGTTTTTTGACTTCCCAATCTAGAGCTGAGAGAGACTGACTGGCCCAAAGTCACCCAGCCAACTTCCGCGCCTAAGGGAAAACTAGAACTTGGGGATCTGGCTCCTAGGCCAGTACCTTAATCATTACACCACATCGGCTCTCCATTTCTAATTTCCGTATGGATTTTTTTTGGCTGAAATTCACTATTGTTATATAATTACCCAGAAATAGTATAGTAAATATCAAAGCAGAGTTCTTCATTTATGACATAAATATCAAAGGTATAGGAAGGGGGATACGTGATTCAGAGTAATGGCTATGAAAAAGATTTGGACTAGCGGGTTATTCCAAAGTATGAGACTATTAATGTGACTGCAAAAAATGGCAAATGCAGTTTTAGGCTGCATGAGAATTACTTTTATACAGTACTCACAAGAAGTAACTGCTTCAGAATAAAGTCAAATTCCATCTTGAGTATTGTGTCCAGTTCTGGGCACCTAACTTAAGGAGAGTTCAGACTATTTGGAGCTGGTCCCGAGAAGGTAGCAAGAATGATCAGGAGGCTATAAACTAAGGTCTGGGAAGGGAGATTGAGGGAATTGGGACAGTTTGACTGAAGATATTGGCTAAAAACTGACAGCTGCTAGAAATCTCTTTGCTCTTCTTCAACTATAGAAATCCTTCAATTACTAGCTAAGGAGAAAAAGGATGCTGTGTTGCCACCCAAAGAGGAATAGGATAAATTTTAAGTATGCTTTTTAACTTAATTGTGCAAGCCACCCAAAATTTGGGGGATAGAGAAGGATATAATGTGAACAACCTATCAGTATGAATAAGTTTGCATTAAAGAAAGTTCTGGATTTATCAGCATTTTCAGAATAAACCTTTTATATTTATGTTTTGCATATAAATGTATTTTTGTTATTGGTTTGTTTTAAAGAATCTGGCAGATTAGCACATACACAATCTCAAAGTTTCTCATACTTTAACTTGGATTTGTATTACATAACGTAAAAATAAAGGTAAAGGTTTTCCCTTGCACAGTCGTGTCCGACTCTAGGGGCCAGTGCTCATCTCCGATTCTTAGCCGAAGAGCCAGCGTTGCCTGAAGACGCTTCTGCGGTCATGTGGCCGGCATGATGCGCGCGGAACGCTGTCACCTTCCCACCGAAGTGGTACCTATTCATCTACTTGCATTTGCATGCTTTCGAATTGCTAGGTTGGCAAGAGCTGGGGCTAGTGCGGGAGCTCACTCCGCATGCAGGGCTAGGGATTCGAACCTCTGAACTTGCGATCTTCCGATTGACAAGCCTGGCATCTTACCCGCTGAGCCATCATGTCCCCTTATGTTACATAACATAAGGAATTGTAAACAAAAACAATTCTGAAAGGCAGTACCCATTTTTATCCACAGCAATCCCAATTTACCATTAGTCTTTAATCCTACATTCTTTCCGATTCCAAATATTGTAGTACTTTGATTTGGATATTTATTTATTTATTTAAAAAGAAAAGGGGGGGGGGAAGAAAGATGCATACAAATTACAGGAAAAAGTTGAAGAATAAAATGAGATAAAATTAAAGTACAAATATTCCATTGCAAGAAGCATCTCACTTTTATCTTTATATAGAAACTTAAATTAAAACAAATATAAAAATAGTTTCCTAACAGTTTAACACTTTAGCACTTTCCAAACTGTTTTATTTAATTATTATTAAATCAAATGTTAGATTAACTAAGAGATTTATATATACAAATAAACACAGTTAAAGAGTTTAGCACCCTTATTTTAAGAAAACCCAAGCTTTGGATGTGGCAACAAGCCATGTACAGAGTTGTACTTGAATATTCATATAAACATGAACTTCTATGGTCCTTTGCATTATTGTGTCTCTTTGGGAGCTACTATTAAGAACTGTTTGACATCTTTACAATGAATTAAATAGTACTGTACGTTACGTTTTTGAGATATAATTTGTGAAAAACGATTAGAAGACATAGTTGTTTTCTTATTGAAGTTGTTACCGATAGGAGACTGATTAACTACAGTGAGGTTGCTTACATAATGGGGATTCAATGAATCCTTATACTGGCTTCATCCTTATATTGGAGAAGTAACTATTTTTAGCATTCTATAACTGGCAAAAACAATCAACATGGATATTCATATAATTAGGATATTAATTGTTCATTATGCGTACAAAGAATGTATAACAAAAAAGCCACATAAGCAGCCATTCTACCAAAGTCAGTTATCCATCTCCTTAATGGACATATGTGTTTACTCATAATGTGTGGTCTCATTATAGCTTAACTAAGCCACTATCAAACAGATACACAGGCAAGCAATCTCATCAATTCTCAATAGTTTTTCAGATTCCAGAATCAGCAATGGTTCTAAAATGTCCCTTGAGGTGCCAAACAGGAACTGGAATTTACAATTTTGACATATTGTAATTAGTTGCAGATGACAGTTCAAATATTATCTATGTCTACAGTAGGGCTACACAGCAAAATAATTACTGATCTAGCTTTTCAGCTTAAACTTTTAAGTATTTTTCTGATTCTTTTTCAAGGACACTGGCAAATTGAACAAAAAGTGATTGATAGGATGAAGGTAGAGAAAACAAAGAAAGGAAAACATTTGTAAGCATTTTTACATGAGGGAATGTAGCTTACAGCATCCCTAAACAATTGAATACAGTATATAAAGAAATACTAAAATTGCAAATTCAGAAAGACTATAATTATGTCTCTCCTCAGTTTCTATATTAGAACAATGGGGTGCTAAATCTTCAATTTCTTCTGAAATATTCCTCATGCATCCATATTTGCACCTCTAATTAACTTTAAAAGACAACAGTGATGAACTTGGTTTTCCCTCATTCCCAGCTGCTTCACCCAAAGACTGTCACAAAAACAAAGAAACCTGATTCTGAAAGTACACAAACATTACTGGGAGAAGAGCTTTACAGGCAATCCTTGATTTACGACCGTTTGCTTAATGACGGTCTGAAGTTACAACAGCCTTGGAATGGGTGTTATGGGTGTTTTATGGCCTGCAAAGCACTTCCAAGCGTCGCAAAATTGCACACACCCCGCAAACACATGATCGCATTTTGGGCACTTGGCAACTGGCTTGCAGTTACGACTGGTTGCAGTGGCCCGTGGTCACGTGATCACATTTTGTGACTTTTTTGCTGTTTTCCAGCAAAAAACGCCCATTGGAGAAGCTGGATTTGCTTAACAACTGTGGTGATTTGCTTAATGACCCGTGATTTGCTTAACAACCACCATAAAAATAGTCGTAAAATCAGGTCCGGTCAAGTGGTGACTCAACTTACAACCGCAATGACTTATGATGGAAATTCCGGTCCCAATTATGGCCGTAATTTGAGGACTACCTGTAGTCTTGTTGACTCTCAATATATAACTATAGCCACAGCTTAATTAACTATCAGTACCTATAACCCACTCTAATCCCAAAAGACTCTGGTGTACACCATCAGAATAAAAAAAGTAACAATAAAACTTAAGTCAAAATCTATATCAGAGAACAAATAAAAAACAAAACTGAAGACACAACAATAAGGCATGCTGAAATAATAGATTCAACCTATTTAAGGGATTGCTATAAAGTGGCCACTGCACATACTTCTGGGCAGAATTTCCAAACTGTGTGTCGCGACACAAAAGTGTGTCGCCACACACAGTCTGGTGTGTCGCCACACAACCCAGAAGCGCTGATCATCATCAGTGCTTCCGGGTTTTCCCGCGGCGACACACCAACGGCATGCAAAAATCCGAAAGCGGCAGCAGTGCTTCCGTTTTTTTGCGCGCTGCCACAATGGCGGCACTTCCGGGTTTTCCCGTGGCGACACACCAACAGTGGTTGGTGTGTCGCCGCGGGAAAACTTTGGAAAGCCTTGCTTCTGGGAGAAAGAATAGTCCACAAGGTGGGGCCTACTATAGAGAAGGAAGGAGGATTTTGAACAGGCTCTTTCTAGATGACTGGACCGGATGAAAAAGCTAGCAGTGATGCAAGACTGTGAATAAAATTACTATTTGAAGAGTTTTAAGTGCTATACAGTAGTAGCACTGAGAAATCTTTCCATCAGGGGAATGCTACTGCTGGTAGAATTAGCTGCAAATGTCCATTAACCCTAACCCTAAAGTCCATGTCATCATTTTCACTTTCACTTAGTTGGCAGGGATGAAAAACTAAATGGAAGGGGCAAAGGATGATAAAATATTAGAAGTGTGATCTCTGATTATTCAATTAAAACCCAAATGTTTACAAAATAGCTAGTCATTTTCCACAGCAGTAATATGGCCTTGTGATATTACAGCTCAGAGTTTGGCATATGTCAAGAGTATTACTGGCAAGATAGACATTAGTTGTGTCTCAGTTGAATAGAAAAACATTTTTCTGTAGCATAAAAGAGTCAAACAGTTACCTAAATGAGGCAATTGATTCTCACATCACTTTGTCCAAATAGCATATAATTACCTATCTTTTTCATTCTGGAATGAGCTACTTTCTACACATTTAGTGCTAACCACACCACACTAAATTCCGCAGCAGCATTCCCTCTCATTTTTGTGACTCTGAATCTTTTTTTCTTTTACATGCACCTTTTTTGAGTGATTTGTAGCATACTGAGATTCTTGGTTGTTCTTAAGAAGAGATTACAGAAGCAGGAATAGCCAGGTGGTGGTCATAAAAGGTA
Source organism: Charina bottae (assembly GCA_023362775.1). Classification (NCBI taxonomy): domain Eukaryota; kingdom Metazoa; phylum Chordata; class Lepidosauria; order Squamata; family Charinaidae; genus Charina; species Charina bottae. The sequence goes on from JALMGJ010000005.1 coordinate 33,192,866, forward strand.
AAGGTAAAGGTACTCCCCGCACATTTGTGCAGTCGTGTCCGACTCTAGGGGCCGGTGCTCATCTCCGTTTGTTAGCCAAAGAGCCAGCGTTGTCCAAGGACGCTTCCACGGTCATGTGGCCGCATGACACGCGTGGAACGCTGTTACCATCCCACTGAAGTGGTACCTATTCATCTACTTGCATTTGCATGCTTTCGAATTGCTAGGTTGGCAAGAGCTGGGGCTAGTGCGGGAGCTCACTCCACACGCAGGGCTAGGGATTCGAACCTCCGAACTTGTGATCTTCCGATCAACAAGCCTGGCGTCTTACCCGCTGAGCCACCATATGTATGGAGACACACATGTAGCCCAGGCTGCCTCATCTGGAAACATGTATTTTTTAAAAAAGAATTGTTAATGAAAGCGCCAATCATAACAGAAATGATTTGGCCTCCCTCCTTTTCCCAATGAGCCAGAGAAGGGGGCGGTCGGTTGCCACACAAGGCTGCTCCTCTAAACAGGGGGCTTCCCAATGCCCCAAATTCAAAGGAGATGAAATCCCACCAGGTGGAAAGTATCTTCCCTGCAGATAGGGCTGTGAGCTCAGCATGTCACCCAGCAGGCGCTCTGCCGCATTTGCGCTTTGGAGCCTGCACCGAATACCGCCAATCCCATTTCAAAAAGGGGACCCCCATACCTGCAGCCTATGGACAAAACACAGCAGACCTGCCAGTTCTGGCTGCAGGCCACTGCTTCACGTGGGCGGGGGCAGCAAGGGAATGCAGAAGGAAGGACGACCCAGATTGCCTTTCTAGACTGCAGACGCCACAACCATTCAGCCAAGCTATATCAGTCTCAGTCAACTGGAGCTCGTTGCTGAGCCCCGTCTCCAGCACCTTATGCAGAGGCGTGCGCACATGCACACACAGACCAGGAAGGGCCCCTCTGCACAGTTGTCTCCCGCTGCCAAGCCCCTCTCTTACATCAACTGCCTGGCCAAAACGCACCCTCCCCCCATGCCCTGCCCATCGCGTTACGGCCAAAGGGTTGGTCTGCTTCGCCTGTCCCGGCACCTCCCCGCCACTGGCTGCTTTTGGATTACCTGTTTGGATGAGCCGCGGAGCCTCTTTCAAATTTTTAAGTAACTTTTTTTTAAAAAACGGGACAAAATTGACATTTATATTAAAACGACGGGACGGTTGGGAAATGTGAAAAAAACGGTACTGTCCCGTTTAAAACGATACGTATGGTCAGCCTATACAGACCTCTCTCTTTAGACTTTCTATGGTAAATTCACAACCCTGTTGTACTGCAGTTACAATCCCGTATCAGGCTCTTTTAGTTCTGTTCTCCGAGTTTGACAATGCATGGTGAATGTCATGAACTAGGTTCCTCAGAAACTCCAAAGGTTCATTATAAATCTGTCTTGAATCACCTCTTGCGTCCAGTAGTTAAGAATAGCTTGGTTTTATAGAAAATTGGGATTGTCTTGTGCTGCTCCCAAGAATAGCATTCTTACTTATAAATTATTACAAACGTATAGAACTGAGTTGACCAGAAATATAAGAGTTCTTAGGGAACGGACTAGCAGAGGTATATTGTTTGGGTTGGCAATAGTATGCTGAGTACATATTCATCAACTAAATTACAATTAAGCATACTCACTTGCTCTACATGGGGTTTCTTGGCAAAAGAGATCCTTGCTACTGAGTGGGAAGCTATAGAAAGCTCCTGCCCATTTACCTCTCCCTCTTCTACCTCTACCAAACCTACATAAAAAGAAAACCATTAATATCCATATAGTTTAAAAAACCATAACAACTACACCTCCAAACTAATCATTTATGAAAACAAAAACATAGACAGCAGAATATTTCCTAAGTGGTTTCAGGGAAATCAAGTTCAAAACTGGGATGAAAAACAACAAATGCAATAAGATCAATACCTGTGTTCTGAGCACTAATGAAGGCCACCTTGTTAGTGTCAGGTTGGATGCGGATAAATCCACATTCTCGATGCATCGGTTTCTTGGTGTCTGGATGGAAGGCATTGAAACTGTTGAGATAAAAAAACAGTACTACCTGCATGCTTCTGTTAACAAATCCACATAAATCAGAATTCATTCAGCCATTTCTCCCCAATATCATTTGCATGAAAGGAATGTGAGTGGCATTCTCATATGCTCTCTTTAAGTAGAAAACCTGAAGTACTATTTAAGCAGTTCAAAAATTTAAAGAAATATATTTGTCATAAGATTACTGTCTCAAGATAACTGAAGCAAGATGGAGATACTTCTCCCTGCTAGAATTTTGGATCATTTTTATAACCTTCTTTCAGCAAATCATTTGCCAATGTCATTAGGTAACTGTCAGAATATCTGACATGTAACATTACAGAAATTCAGAGATAGATAATTGAAAGTAGTGGGATGCTACTTCTTTTCAACTTTTTCTGCAGTGTTTCAAACCTAATAATAATAATAATATATTCCCAAACTTTTTTTTTACCAAAACCCAAAATACAATTCTATTTCAACATTTCCTTTTCTGCTTGTACATGTGTCCCTTAAAAGTTCCCATGTCTAAAGACATGGAAAATTACTGATATTTCATAAAATTATTGAAACACTGAGAAAGAAGTGAATCATGCTTTTGATCTTACCCATTCTTATTTGGTTCTGAAAAAAAAAAGACTTCAACATGATGCCTGGAAACCCAGGTTTCAGTATTCTGTATTACAATTCTTGGTAGATACCTGGAAGCTTATTTTGCCTCCAATGATCTTCAAAGTATTTAAGTAGATAGGCTTAACTGAATTGCTAACAAAGAGAACTAAAGGAGTCAAGGTCTATGTGGCAGTGGTTTTAGGGCTTAGGAAAAAACCTGTAGTTTAGAATGGGGTTTTCTTCTAATATTCTTCTAATATTTCACCAATATTCTATTTAGCTAGTATTTTCCCTATACCTCATTGATATTTAGGAAGTCAATACAGCAGTAGATTATTCACCACAGATTGTTTTAGGGGTTTTCTTCTCAAAGGACAAGAAAAAAAGAAAACTCACGAGAAATTCAGCATGGGTTGACCAACATGAGAGATGTGCACTTCTTCAAGGTATTGAAAGGGCTTCATTGAAGGGAAGGTACCATCTCCTGGTGGGTCTGACAGCCAAGTGCCCAGCATCCAGGAGAGCGGTTCAATCACAGGATTCAACTGCATAGTTTCTAAAGAAATAAAGAATCTGAGAGTATCAAACTGCACCAGATTTTTTTGAAAGTGTGGAATAAGCAAGATATGCGTAGTTAAGATGTTGTACAAAATTCCAGAAAAAATGATAATAGGTAATCATCCTTATAATATCAGTTTAATTGCAAATTAAGATAAGATTAAATGGCAATTTCATTGCTTATAATAATGTATTCTAAAAGCTTTATTAAAAATGTATACTTTTGAATTTGGAGAAAACACGAAGGAAATCAATAGAGTGTTTGAAAAAAGTTTTTTTTCCCAAGTTAATTTTATTCCACAGATATCAGTTGGTGGCACAGGAAACTACTGTACTAGACAAATTTTTTTGGACATGACACCATCAATCTGCAAGAAAATGAATAACAAAACTTGAAAATGAAGGGAGACTAAACAAATGTTTTTACTACCATCTAGTGGGTTAGGTCATATTACAGCAACTCAAAATAAACAGATACACCACACTATTTCTTTTCAGATTAAGCAACATTATGCAAAATGCAAAAAAAAAGTTAGCAAAAGAAAATTGAATCAGAGATAAGAGAAAATCCAAATATCAACTTCCTTAAGAGGCTATTATACAGAGCCTGCCCCCTTCCCTCCCTCCCTCTCTCTCTCTCATCGCCTTAAAAAATACAGACTCAAATCTTTCCACGTTCACGAAACTAAAGCCATAACTATATATACTTATGGAACTGAAGACAGAACTGTGCCATCTATGCACAGTTAAACACAAGCTCTCTAGGCATTACACTCTCTGATATTGTAAACCGCCCAGAGTCCCCCTTTTCTGGGGGAGATGGGCGGTGGCTAAATTTGGAAAATAAATAAAATTAAAAAATAAAATAAAATACACTCTTTCTCACGCACACCTACATGTAAACAAAAACACACAAACTTTGGGAGGGAATGAAGAGGGCAACTAATTCACTAATAGCTCCATGGCTTTAGATGTTTAGGGACAAAAGGAAAAAAAAGCGAGAACTAGTATGGTCCATGAGGTCACAAAGAGTCGGACACGACTAAACAACTGAACAACAAAAAAAGTGGAAAGGGGAATAGAATGGATTGGCGGCTATAAAAAAATGAATGCAGAAAAGGATGTAGGAGAGAGGATGTAGGAGAGAAAAGGATAGATTGAACTGTTATTGTTTGAGTAAGCAATCTGCAATCACACTTAAAACTATTTTTAAATATCCCCAGGGATGTAATGTCTCCACAGACATTAATGGAGAAATCAGATATTTTAATGGAGCTGAGTACTGATACATAAATACACAACCACCTCTGGGTATTTTCCCCCTTTTGTGTGTGGAACAATTCAAGGAACTGAAAACTTGTTAAACATATTTGCATGCAGTAGAATTTTTATATCATAATTCATATAATTTAAATATGAAAATTGGATCTAAAAACAAAAAGATGCATTTTTATTAGATTTGTTCTAAACCATTTTGATCAGAGACAACTTGACCTATTCTCCTATATTATAATTCAACTAATTTTCTAACCTGATCATGCAAGGAGCTTTATTTTTATTTTCTGTTTGAATTATTATGCCTATTTAGAACACAATGTGAGATATAAATAGCTTCACTAACTTAGATGGTAACTGGTCAGAAACAAAACATTAGAGATTATTCATCAGTAACCTTCTCCAACAGCACAGAAACAGTGCCTAAACCAGTTCTCCTTGCTCATTCTCACCCCCCTTTTAGTATATGCTAAATGCTGTTTTGTGCAACTCAAAGCTCCCATTTTACACTGCAAATGCTACAAAAGTAGTGCCTAACTGAACAGTTTCAAGAAACATATAATTTCACTGAATCTGTATTGTGTTCCAATAAACAAATTTGGCTACCTGATTTTAAAATTTTTGATACCCATTCTCCTACAATGTTACGATTATTTGATGATTGTATACATTTTGAAAAGCGGAAACTTGCAGAACTACATTTATTGATATGGTTAAAAATTAACAAACATTGCAAATGTTTTAGTTGACCTATCAACTTCACAATGCCCTTTTGAACAATTCATTTAATAGTTATTATGCTGTGCTTAATAGTAAATACTAAAAAAATAATAGAGTGAAAAAGCTTCCAGATGTATTATTTTATCAGGCCTTAATTACTAAGAAATGATCAGTCACAGAGAAATAATATTCTATAAATGCTTTTTTTAGAGACCAAATTGCCAAACAACAACAAAACAACAAAACAAAACAAATGCTTTTTTAAAGAACACAAATGCTTTTTTAAACAACAAAACAAATGCTTTTTTAAAGGAGTGTACAGTATATATCTTGAATAGCACAACACAACTTTGCTTGCGCTCATGCCCTGGAAATTGAGCTGGACGTCAGCTAAATTCTTGCCACCACAACCAAAAGTTGACACAATTGAATTTAAAAATATGTAGGAACTTCCTGGTCACTTGTTAACATTAACTCTTGGTGAGGAAAGCAGGAGAAAGAGTGTGTGAGTGTGTAACTCTAGGATTTCTTATTTTTGGTACAATCACAGGTTAAGAAACAATCAACAATCAGCCCCAAATTGAAACATCATAGAATTTAGTGTCTGTGCAGCACTCCCTGTTGAAATGTCTTTCTGCATGCAAAGGAAAAAAAACAGCGATCAGCAGTATAATTTAATAGACATAAAACAGAACCTAAATGGTATAAATAAGATAAATAAATAAATAAATAAATCTCTACATTCAAAAAGCATTAGTACTTCCAATTTTAAAAAGTAACTATTTTAGACAGTACCTGTTTGAATTTCATTGCTGGCCATATCCTGCAATATTATTTATAGCTTGCTCACTTAAGATCACTAACCTTTCCCTAGCCTCCATGAAACACTGCAACAAGCAGGAAACAATCTTGGGACTCTACAGAGGTTATTGCAGTGTTTTCTGGGATTTGTAGTCTAGTTTAAGAAAGTTAATGCAGAACTGATGTAAAACTTTGGCATAGATTGTGACTCATAATTCTTTTTGGCTCCTTCTGCTCTTTCATAAAGATAAGGTACATATTGGCAACACATAAAACAAAGACAAGCATTCAGCTTGTAAAACAAGGCAGAGGCAAAGAAGGAGGAAGTTAAAAGCCAGATTGAGAAATGTAAACTTGAATAAATATATAGTTATTTTGCTAGTGAAATCCAATTTTCCAGTTTTTGCCAATCCAATTTTTTTTATAAGCTACAGTGAGCAAGGGATAGAAATGGTTTCAGCTTATGCACATTTGTAAATGAAAATGTACCTCAACAATATTACAGATCATTATCAGGTATACAGTATATGAAGATAAATCTATTGCTGTAAAATCATATAGCTGTAAACAGCTAAACTAAATTGGGAATATTAAAAAGGGAATGCAGCCCTGTGGGTTCTTTTGACAATGTTTAAACTGCAGCATCAGGCTACTGTAGGGGTACGGTACCAAAGTAGTTCCTGGATTTCTTGTTTGGAAAATGCAGCATGGCTCAAGTACTGAATCCTTCTCCAAGCCCAGGGGTGTTACCTAAGTGAGGCAGCAATATGTTCCAATTCTCATCTGCAACTCTCAGAGCTGGGAGAGAGGGGTTGGGGGCAGGCTAGAGTTGGCCTGACAGGCAGAAATCTTACCCAGCTTCACCAGTTAAACCCCTGGGGAGGCTGTGGGGCTGGGCTGGTTTGGTGAGTCCCTGCCTGCCACACAGGCTCCCAGCCACTACTGCTCTCACCTGTAATCAATGAAGATGTGGCCCCAGCTGAGCAACCAGCCTGGGAACTCTCTCCCATCAGCCTGGTGGCAGGCGAATCCATAGAGACTAGCAGCCCAAAGAGAAAGAGTGACAGGGCCACCACTGCCATTGAAGGTAAATCGGCAACAGGCACCATATTGTGTATCTCACTTCAGTTTGTCATTTTAACAACCAGTTCTCACAAAGTGATCTGAACACCTGTGCACAAGCCTCCCCCCCCCCGCCCCCGATGGTAGCACATGAGGGCGGGAGCCGAAACCATAGATATGATCCACCTCCTAGCAAAGGCATCAGGACCATTGTGAAGCAGATTTAACTCTGCCTGCCCCATATTTTTCCCTTCAAGGAGAAATGTGTACAGAGGGTAAAACAGAGCAACTGGCCCTTGAAGATATTCTATGCTAGGAAACTTCTTTAATTATCTGACTTTGTCCACCTGTTTGTCAGAAGGAAAAATCTGATGCAGCAGTGTTCTGTCCTGCATCCTATGCTATTTAACATAAATATGAAACCACATGGGCAGATCACCCCAAAACATCAATACACCGATATAATTTAATTCTGTCCATGAGCCAAGACCAGAAAAAGATGGGAAGTCAGTACAGATGTTATAAGTAAGTAACGTCTAGCACTAACTCCTTCAACAATTTGATCCAGGTTGCTTCTGACACTTAGTTCCTTAAAATGCCTTGACTATCTGATTTTAAATGTTATCCATGTTTTCTTCTTTTGAATATTTTGCCTTAGGTTTTTTTTTCCAGAGTCTGTCAGGATTGGGGCAGGATATAAATTTTGTTAAATAAATAGAGAGCTCGCCCCCATCAAATTGTACCACATTTTAAAAATAACTTAAATGATTTAGGTAAGAAATTAGGACATACAGAATAAACAGTATATACAAATTTGAAAGCAGGCAACAACTGTTATCCAACACAAAAGAAATGAGTACATAATTTCCCCTACAGAATACCAAAAACACAACTCTTTGTGTCTTCTAGTCTCATGAGACAAATAATAAGCAACAGTAATCACACATCCGAAGTATGAACTCTGTTCTTCTGTATATAACATACAACTCAACTAAAGCTATAGTTTAGTAAATCATTAAAAGAATACAGCAATAAGGATCATTTTATCGTAATGCTCAAATCATTACAATACTGTAGTCAATAACTCTTTGGGGGTTTACTCATCTTATGTAAGAATTCTAAATGCCTTCACCACAATCTGGCCAAGGTTGTTAAATTCAAATGTGTTACTTGTTCTTTTATTTATTTATTTCATTTCTTTTTAAAAAAATTTTATCCCACCTTTATTATTTTTATAAATAACTCAAGGCAGTGAACATACCTAATCCTCCTTCCTCCTCCTATTTTCCCCACAACCACCACCCTGCCCAAGGTCACCCAGCCGGATTTAAAGTGCACTGGCTTCCAGTGATTTCTTGGGGATAACAGCTATAATTGGTGATATAATTGAAATTGGGACAAAGAATACCCACCACAGATCTCAGTAGGGGGTCTTGGAATGGAGGCAAGGAAAGTGCTCTGACCTCATTTCAAACATCCTTTACTTTTGGCCCACGTTCATCAAGGGGAACTGCTGTTTTAAGTTACTACCAGGAAAAAAACTTGTCCTCTGTGTTTATTACCTCAATATTAGGTGTGAAAGGCAGGATTTGCCTCTTCCCAACTGGAAGGTTATGGGCCCACATTCACCTAGCCTTGTTTGTAGGCTTTAGCAAATTTGCATTACTAAATATGCAGTGTACCTGTAGAAAACATAGGGAAGGGACTTGAAGGAGAGGAGGAAGAGCCGCTACCAAGGCGACAGATAAGTGGGGATTGAGCCCAGGCCAAGAAACTAATTTGAGAAAACATCTCAGACAAGCCCCTCTCTAATTCACATCAAGATAAAGTGAAGGAGGGGGGAAGCACATTCAGCCTTGCAAGTTTCTGTAACTACAGCTGTTACAATAAAAGTAGTCCTGACTTATATAGCATTGTTTCTTAGTCTGGTCTACCTTGTAGGGCTGACAGTACCTGTCATTTGTTCTGTGGACCTAAGAAATGACAGAGTTTACACCACTTAAGATATTATTTCCCCCCACATTATTATTTTGGGTGCAATTCATGTTTGAAACTTCATTCAAATGCTGGTTGAGTTATATTTTTGGCATGACCTATATTTACATTCCACAACTTGACAACCAAGCCTCCAGTTCAAACAGAATTAATTTTATCTCTTAGGAAATAATATATTAATCAAGTAATATTAATTTCTGGAATTCAAACATGAGAAAATATTAGTAAGATCATACTGAGGAAGTGGTACTTGTGTAGAAGCATGAAGTGGAAGGAAATTAAGGTTGGTGGAAGTGAGCTGGTGAATTATGGATGCATGAGAATATGGAAGCGTATGTTAGCTTGTTGGAGAGGGAAGAACTTGGTTGAAGATAAAATGGAAGGGAAGAAGGAGGGATTGAGTATATGTGCAGCAAAGGAAAATCTAGGTGGGAACATTGGTTAAGTTTGAGATTGCTGTGTTGGAGGCGACCATGTGGTAGAAGACATGATGGCATGCAAGGAGTGAGAAGGACAGTGAAAGTGGAATGAAAGTGAGACAGCTGGTGAAGATGGTATGGATGGCCCAGGTAGTGGTGTTCTGCAGCAGACCATTATAGGCAGCAGAAGCAGGGTCCACCCTTTTGGACAGAGTGTTGTCACTTGCTCAAGCCCTGTGACTGACATGGCTGGGTATACCCATCAGAACTGTTCTGTTAGATCATGACTGTGCTGGGCAGGAGGAGATATGGCAAGAGGCAGGTATGGGTCTTTCATGAAAAAAAAAGAACAGCATATTGTAGGCTAGATACCTGCATATTTTGCCATCAATTTTTCTCAGCTGTGAAAGTGCAGAGAATACTAACCACAGTCCTGGGACAACAGGTTGCTCAAGAATGGGAAATTGATCCTCTTCAGCTCATCCAGCTTTTCCTTCAGCTTTCTAACCTGGCTGTCAGAGCGGCTGATCTTTTGTCTGAGCTGCTTCAGCTCTCCATTCTTCTTCTCTACTTGTTCTCTCAAACAACACACTTGACTTTTACTTTGCCTAGAGGAGAAACAGTATGAATGAAGGGAATCAATGAGCTTGCATGCTCCTGAAGCAGACATAATGACCTCATTGATTGACATCGGGTTTGCATCAGTCTCTCCCTTCTGACCTACTACAGCTTCTGTGGCTGGTTTAGGGGTCAGATCTGCAGGGGATGCGGACAAGCTTTGGGAAGATTTCTGGGGGATAGCAGTAAGAGAAGAAGTAGAGGAGGTTTCTCTAAACCTAGTGTCCTGCTCCACAAGGTTGTTACTACAGCTTGGTTCCACACTTCTCCTTAACCTTTTTCTTTCTAGTTGTTCCTTTGGAAATGATGATTTCTCTCTACTGTGTTTGGAGAAAAAGCTGTAAGAATGAAGGGATCCAATAAATTTACATGCACCTGACACTGGAGGTTTGAAGTCATCCTCTGATATACCATTTTTATCGATTTTGAAACTTCCTGGATGGATAACCATTTCAGAATGGTCCTCAACAGAATGCTTTTCTGGCTTATTCTGAGTAACTTTTGTGACTAAGTTATCTGCTAACATCCTTCTGAGAGAGCCTTCAAGTTGGACCTGAAAACTCTCCCCCTGCTCAGACATTGACCCAATTTCAGCTTGAAGAGTCACATGCTCCATTTCATTAGTTCCTTCCACTAGCAAGTCTTGGCCAGATGATAAGATTCCCTCAACTACCTCCCCACTTCCTTCATTTGATTGATTGCCATTTTTTTGTAGAGTCTGGGTTATTATTTTTCTCTTTCTTTTGACATAATCCCTGCTGTTGCCCCTGGTTTCAGAAATTTGGAATATAGTTGGGATGGCTGTGGGTTTGAGCAACCGATGCTGGTCTTCCAGCCGTTTTGAAAAGCTATCTTTAGTGAAGTGTTCACTGCAGAGAAAGGAATATTTGGTGGGAATCCAATTGTCCCGTTGTACTGCTTTCAACCACTGGATTAGTCGCTTTGAATCCTTTAATGGAAACCTTAAAAAAAGTATAAAAGGAAAAAAGTTACTATATATATTTATTTTCTTCTTTCCTGGAATCATGAAAATTTATAGATGGTGTTAAGCTTAAGAAACTTCAGTTTTCTGAAAAAGTTTGATATACAGATATAAATAGCATTCATTACATTTTTAGAAACAGTATTTCATAAGTATGCCGAGCTTTTTTTGTTTGGATCTATTCAAAGCTTCTTTACGTATCATGAAAATACATATAAGTGATTATAGGACAGTTACCAGGGTACTAGAAGCCATATCGTACAAAGGAAGATCGAAACAATTGGGTCAGTTCAGTTTTAAAAAGAAAAGACAGAGAGAGAATATGATAGCACTATTTAAGTACCTAAAAGGATGTCACATACAAGGTCAAACCTGTTCTCTATCATTCCAAAGTTTTACAGTCTAGTTTAATACACTAAATAATGTATTAAAGTCAAAGGAAAGTATGTTCCAATTGAATTTTAGAACGTTTTTCCTAGCAATAACAATTTGACAGCGGCATCAATTTCCAAGATAAACGGTATGTTCCCCTTCACTGAATAGGCTGAAGTAGAGGCTAGACTTCCATCTAGACTCCATGGGGAGCCTGCATGACGGTTGTGTTGGGTTTAGATGAATGTTCTTCTGAAAACTTGTTTTTATTTATTTTTCGAAGTGTTTTTAACAGTTGTGACATTTTAATTGTTGGTTGTACGCCACCCAGAGTCACGTTGAGATGGGTAGCCATATAAATGTGTTTAATTAAACTAAATTAAATTTCCCTTTTCACCCATTTCTAGTTTAGTGTGTCAAAAACAATAACCAAGTAAAAGCTAAATATTTCCGTGACTCAATTTACATGTAACATCAAATATTGGTTAGAGGACACCATGCAATCCTATGCATGTTTAGAAATCAGTTTTAATACTTTTAATGGAACTTACTCCAAGGAAGTGTGTACAGACCTACTGTTATAGAAATTATGTATTCCTATATGTTTTTCTTTTTGTTACATTTTCTTTTTACTATTAGAAGAAAAAAAAAGCTCTTCTCATTTTCCATTAATGGCCATCTTGGGTTTTAAAAAAGGATAAGCCTACTTCCACATTTTCTTCCTCTCCCTGCTTTTCAACTCTTCTATGTATCCTTGCATCACTGGATCTTTCTCCTGCTACTGAAGATATTAAGTTTCTCAAATGGAGCTCAACTAAGACTGATTTTTACCTGAATACAAACATACACTGTTTGAAATTCTCCTGATTATACTCTTTGAGCCTTTTTTAATACTTAATACTTGTAATTCAATAAGTAATCTTGTGTCTAGCATTGTTCTTAATTGCTGTTAATAGTGCAACATCTGACCACTAAAAGCCCATCAAGATGTTCCCTCTGCCATTGTTTCTATAATTTTTGTTTACGCTGTCTTATTGATTTTAAGCCATACCTATGCAATTCTGAAATTTAAAAATAAAAGTGCCATTGCTTTTGATTCTGCCTGCAATTCCTGCTAATTTTCTTAACACTACGCTACTATGGTTTGGCCTGATATAGGGCTACCAGATCTTAGCTGCAAACACCATGACAAGCACTAGATGACAGGAAGAAGATACAGAAAATGCTAACATTTTGCTGCCATCAAGTAGTTTTTTGGATTTTTGTAACCCAAATCTATAGTTCTAGCTCATATCTGAAAGAATGAATTATCAGTCTATTATCTATATTAACATTATAGAAAATGTTAATAGTGCCCCATTATTAATTATTTTAAATATATATTTAGAAAATAATACATGAGTTAAAATAACCAGTTTGACAATATAGTAATCCTAATGGGAAAAGAGCTGTATTAAAACACACACAATTTCTGAACTGCTAGAGTGCATCAATACTTATGAAATCATTCCCAGTACCAGATTAGGATGGAAAGAAATTTTATTTTGGGGGAAAAGGCATAGGCTTCTCCTCCAAAATGAAAAGCTCCCCCGAAACAAGGGACAAAACATGCACTAAACGGCAAAAAAGTTCTCCAATAAAGCAGTTTTTTAAAAAATATATGGAATCCAGCAATAGCATCAGAAGTTTAGATGGGAGAGCAATGCAAGATTCAGTTGACAGCAAAGAGGCAAGAGAAAGAGACCAATTGAAGAAGTTATCCTTGCACAATCAGCCCCTCCCATCTTGGTCCCAGAAAATAAACACTTGACACAATCAAATACTGTAAACCATCTTTAAAAATGGAGACAAGCAAAACTAATTATAGTGTGGATTAAATAATTACACATGAAACTCCCCACAGATTTCCTCAGTTCATTAGAAACCAATGGGCTATTCCTAATCAACTCATATTTTAAAATAGTACACATTTATAATACTTTTCAGAAATATAAATTCATTTCACATGCATAAAAATATAGAACTCAAGATAATTACAGAAGAATCTGGGACCCAAGGAATACTCACTGCCCATAATAGCTGAACCAGTCTCCTATCTTCAAAAGAGAATATAAGTTTTGAGTAGCAAAATAGGGCCCAGACAGTGTCTTTGTGTTCTACTTGGGAATTTCTAGATGCATCTCATTCAATGCTCCTTAAGCAGAATCACTATCCAGCAAGGAAGTTTCCAAGCCTTATGTTAAATTTATATATATTTCTTCAGCTGAATGAGTGAATCTTGTATATTTTCACCTTTGGACTACTTTCATGTTTTAAACTGCATGGGTATTTTTAAAAAAATAATCTTAGACAGGAAATAATGGCTGCTATTGAATATTTGAACTGTTAAAAGTTTTAGATTTAACACCAATATCAAAAACCTTATAAACCATCCACTGTAACAATAAACATATATTTGGTTTTCTGCTGCATGCAAAAAAAGATAAAAGAATAAAACGAGAATGCCTTTGTAATTGTCTGAGTATACAGAGATGACATCTCACTTGTTTTATTTTTTATTATTATTAAATTTATATTACCGCCCATCTCCCCAATCGGGGACCATTTACATTAACAGAATATTATACTGTCACATTTTTGCTTATTTTCTCATAGCTGTAATGTGTTCCTTTTCTAGTCTAAATATGGGTTTGCACACAACCATACATATTGGATAATGAAAAATCAACCAAGATTCAGTAGATATTTCTAAAATACAATTTATCCCTTGCAAAGATTGGCAAGAATGCCACGTCTCAGAGCAAATCAGAGATTAGGTTATGTTCCTTGTCAGGAAAAGCAACTCTCAGCTTTCTCCCTATGAAAGCAGTCACTCCACAAGCCACCTACTGACAGACTTGCTACTGAATAAAGTTGCTTTTCCCAATGGGTGTATATTTCCAAAACTCAGACAAGACAGGACAGGTAAACTTGTGAACAACAGTAATACTGCTTACTCATGCATCACTGTCCCACATATGAAATCAGGGCTTAGGCTTGAGCCATATCTTAACCCCGGTATCTGTTCTCCGGTATCTGTTCTCCCGTCAATACTTCAACTGTAAGTCCCGTGGAGGAGAGTGGAGGTGGAGGATTAGGACTGATGTCACTATAACCAAGCAGGTATAGAGTGCCTGCCTTCCCCTCCCAAAGAAAAAACGAACTCTTAGACCAAAAGATGTACAGTAATTTTCACAGGAGTTGCAGCCCTCTCACTATTTTGTCTTAAACTGTGGACAGACGACAAGAAGAAGCGGGTGAAAGGATGAGATGGCAAGAAAAGGGTTTTGTGCGTGCCTGGGTGTGTGGGGGTGAAGTTGGTCCCCCTATTGTTGAGGGGATGCTCATTTGGCCTCTCTGGGAGGGACGGGCAATGAGTGATGCGGGTCGGTGAAAGAGAAAGAACAGTTCAACTGCCCAGAAACGAGTGTAAAAGGTACGTGAAGAGGGCAGCAGGGCTGGCTCGGGGGGCATCAGCCTGTCACAGAACTGCGAGCGGAAGAGAAACGGGAAGCTCTGCCTCGGTGTACCCGACCGAGAAGGTGCGCCTCGAGAAGCCCCGTGTCGAGGCACGAAGCAGGAGACGGGCAGGTGCGAGCGCTCCTTTCCCTCCCCCTAGTTACCTGTGGAAAGAGACGGCCGCTCGGCCCCGGGGAGCTTTGCCCTGTCGGTTGGAGCAATTCAGAGCCGCGCAACAGATCACCATCGCTGGAGGCCGCACGGGCGGCCCTGCTTCACCCCCCTCTCCGCCCCCCTTCAGCCGTACAACAAGATGGCGAAGCCAGGCAAGTCACCACAGCTGTCTCGCCACACCCTGCAGAGTAACTTCCGTACGGAAGGAGCTGTCATTCAATACACCCCATATACCTTCGGCGGTACAGTATATGAGCGAAGCGGCACTTATAACCACCAGGAACGCTCCTTAATTCTCCTCCTCCCCCCCTTGTATCTCACCGATTGACTCGCTGTCAGGCAAACAAGAAGCAGCAAAAAACATCTGCTCTCTGGTTGGGCCGATACCGTTAAAACAACGCTCTGATGCGAACTACATGGGAGCGCCATATTGGGTCAAGTGGGTGGTGTTTAATGCTCCGTACAGGAATATGGCGGCTCCCTTCCACTTTCTATACCTGTAATACCATATGTCAGTTGTACTATTCCGAGGGACAGAAAAGAGTAAATGGTAATGACTAACGTTTTTTCCTACTTCAGAAGGAAAGCAAGGCCGATTTAAGTAACCTTGCGTGACCATCACTCTCTCCGTACAACAAAATGGCACCTGCCATGTAGCGGGAGAAACCATTGCATCTGAAACTAACCAATTGTCGCTTAGATGAGTGGTGAACAACTCCGCGATTGGGCGAGGGCAGCGCTATGGGATGAGAAGTATAAACTGCGCCGCTTTGGTGATCTGTGTCAGTCAGGAGACAGCCGTGGGCGCCCCGAGCTTGAGAGGGCGGGGGCAGGATGGACGCGGGTGAGTGGGGAAATGTTTGGTGGGGGTCAGCTGGGAAAGCTGCGTGGGTCGACATGCAACTCTATATTTGGGGCAGCGGGCAATGGGTGTGGAAAGGGAGGAGGTCGGTTTGTTTTTCAGCAGAGGGCTAAATCCCAGGCTGGGCTAGTCGCTGGAACTGGGAGCATGGATTGCCTAAAAGGGAGAGGTTGATGAAGGGTCAGTTAGGTTGCCTTGGGAACTGTATCTTTCTTAGAAGATTTTTTTTGTTAAATGATTGCGATTAATAAAAGTTGCCAAAGCAATTTGGCAGATATGGTACTTTGCCTTGCACTCCTCTTTTCAAATACAGTAGAGGCAACTATACTACAACAAAGCCTGTCAGTTTTAAGATTTGTTGCCCAGACTACTGTAGTTTGCCATGTTTTTGCTAACGTTAGCTGGTTGCATGGTTTATAAAGCTCAGTGCTGGTCCTTCAGTGCCATTTGATGCTTTGATGTATGGAAATAACTTTAAAGTTTTATAAAGTTTATAAGAACCCAAGGTTCTTGTTTAAGACTCTGTAGTTAAAAGTGAATGTATTGATTCCTTAGATAACTAATGTAGTGACAGGAGATGCGGTGGAAGAAAAATCATTTTAATATTGCCTACCAAAATGCCAGAGCCAAAATAGAAAAAACTAAGAATCTGATGGCAAATGGATAATACTCTCCTTTTAATCCATTTCTTGACTTTCTCCAGACAGATGAAAAACAAATGACATTTTAAGGAAAGATTTGTCGTTGGTTTGTTTTACTGTCTGAACAAGATAATGAAGAGGAATGCAGTGTTCTGTAATAGATCTATGCCAAACTAAATTATTATTGAAACTGCAAATACATCTCAGATAAGTGATAGTTAAGATTCTTTTTTTTTTGTGCCTTTTGAGTCTGTGAGTGACTGCCTGGACTAGTCCCTGTAGTTTTCTTGGCAAGGTTTTTCTGAAGTGGTTTGCCATTGCCAGCTGCCTAGGGCTGAGAAAGAGTGACTGGCCCAAGGTCACCCAGCTGGCTGTGGACCTAAGGCAGGACTAATGCTCATGGTCTGCCGGTTTCTAGCCTGGTGCCTTAACCACTACACCAAACTGGCTCTCTAGTCAAGGAATCAATTTTTAAAATTCTCTTTTATTTAGTGATATTTCATAAACAGTTGATAATGGATTCTAAGATACACAAAATACACACATTTTTCTCTACAATATATCTATAGTATCCCCATCTATTACAATTTTACTGCAATCCTATATGTTGTACTGTACTTGAGTAATAAGGCCTAGGTAATGCAGTGGAATGTACTTATGATTAAATATGTCTAGGATATTTAAATAAATTTATGTCCAGCTTGGTTCCTATAACAATTGCTGTGTCCAGCTCATTAGTCGTTTTGCCTTTTGGCCATTAAGCAGAATACAACTCTATAAACTTTGTTTTCTCCATCTTTATTTGATCATATGTTAGTCTTATATAAGGATATCTTGCTGAGTTAAATAAATAAATAAATAAATAAATAAATTTAATCCCATTCAATCGTGTCCAATTCTCAGAGACTGCCTGGACAAGTCCCTGCAGTTTTCTTGGCAAGGTTTTTCAGAAGTGGTTTGCCATTGCCTCCTTCCTAGGACTGAGAGAAAGTGACTGGCCCAAGGTCACCCAGCTGGCTTTGTGCCTAAGGCGGGACTAGAACTTATGGTCTCCTGGTTTCTAGTCTGATGCCTTAACCACTACACCAAACTGTCTCTCTTGAGTAATATTAACTTGCTTTCTGAGCTCAATCCTGATTTCATCCTGATCTTACTCTGAAACATTCATGATTTAGGGTATACGTCCAGTTCATTGAAACTAACCTATACTTTACGTAGGTTCATGAAAGTAGTATTATGACCAACAAAGATCAGCTGCCCATGAAGCTGCTGCTGAAGTTGTAATCTGATGGCTAATTGAAGTTGCTTTCTTTGTAGATGAACTCTAACCGCCTAGAGTCCCTCTTGAGGGGGGAGATGGGCAGTGACAAAATTTGATAAATAAAAATAAAATAAAATAAAACTCTAATTAGATATTTTAATATGGCCAAAGGTTAGACAAATATATGATCCAAATGTTCATACAGTTCTTTCTAGGTGTAGAAATTTCATAACAGAATAAAAATTTATGGATTTATGTGTATTGCTTTATTGATGGTTCACATACTATGTCTAAACCAGTCTTCCTGTGTCTTTCAGAGCTGGATATCTGAGAATTTTCAGTGCATCTTCAGAGTATAAGATTAGAAAAGCTGATCTAGAATGACATACCATTTTTAGTAACATGATAAGAATTCAATATCCATTGATAAAATTAAACCAGTAATCTTGAACTTCAAACTTCTGCACCTGTCTATGTTTCCTGAGGTCATCATCCTATTCACTAACCACATGTCTGTGATTCCTGAGGTGGTCATTCTGCTCACTAGTTACCGTGCTACTTCTTTGACAACAATATTTCTAACATTCGAATGGAATCTGCTTTCCTGTAGCTTAACTCTTTGAAAGAGAACAAGTCCATGATACAGAATAGGTCAAGACCTTCTCTGTGTTCAGATACTTAAAAAATACTATCGTATCTCCCCTTATCTTCTTTTCTCAAGGCCAAAAATCCAAATTCCTTCAATTTTCTTCAGAGGTCTTAGTTTATAGTCCCCAGATTATCCTTGTTGCTTGAACAGAGAGAGGACAATGTAGAACAAATGAACTCAAACAGGAACATCATGTATATTTTCATGTAGAATTCAGCACGTTCATATATTTTTCTTAGGTCTCGAAATCATTTGGCATTTCCTTTTTCTGTTTTTTTCTAACTTCCCAGTCTAGTTCCCCATGTTAATTCTGATATTTGATCATGTAAATTTTGGAGTATATGTATTGATAAAGTTTTAACTTCATGTAAACAGTATATGGAATGTAACAGGCTTGAGGCTTCACAACAAGTGCAAAATTAACCATGTCTGTTATGTATTTATGACTAGACTGAGGGAAAAGGCTTAGCAGTCTTTTCTTGGAACCTCTCATCACATTAAATACCATTCTGAATCACATGGCATATGGGACATGATGTTCTCTAAGGCAAGGTTGCAGACCATGTGAAATTTGAACTGAATGGGTTATCTGGACAGTAATTTTTGGATTTAACAACTATGAAGAAAATAGAAGGATGTGATGCAGGTTTACTCTTGAGCTCACTGCACTGATTCTTAGTCCTTTTTTTAATTAAGTAGAAGAAACATTATTCTCTGAAAGCAGAGAAGCAGATAGATGCCCACAGTCAACTCAGGCCAAGAGCAGAGTGGAATCTAATGGTTTAAGAGGTTGCAAAATGAAAGGTTGGAAGGAGCCAAACATAACAAGAGGAGAAACATGTTCTGAAGCATGGGTGCTATTATTAAGAAGGCCTCCCATCTAGTCCGTGCCCTTTATGCTTGAACATCTCCACATGTTCATGCTAGACTTGATTTTGGCAAGGCAGTGCCTGATGTTTAAAGGACCTGAGAAAAATACTGAATCTGGATCCTAAGCAGAAGCTTAGTGTTCCATCTGATGCTTCTTGCTAGTAATCGGTTCCATTACTGTTATCGTAACTTGTAGGTAGGCAAGGAACCAAATGTAGCTTTAGTGAAGTAAATATGTGATTTGTTGTCATAGTACTAAACTCCTGCTGTACAGAGTGATGCTTTTTTGCAGTAAGTGTATTCATGTGATCATTGTATGCCCTGAATAAAAGGTGAGTAAGGCTAGTATTTGAGTTCCTTCAAAACATGAAGAAAATAGTTATTGCTGGAATTTGATAAAATAGTTGTTTTTGAAATGGAGTTGGATCAGACCTACAATAATCTCAGCCCCCCCCCCCCAATAAAAGACTCTTAGAAAACTTCTGTGGGAAGGAAAACATTGTTTTAAGTTTAATTCTGTAATAATATTTTCTGCCTCTGTAGATTGATGTTAGAACCTGGAACATAATTCCCACTTTTTCATGATCTAAAACAGTTTGTTACATTGTTGAAATTCTCTGAAGGAAACTTTTTTTATATTTTGAATGGCAGATCCTGAAAAGTGTTTGAGACTACTGTGTTTGTTTGTTTTGAGCAGCTACTCTCACCTATGATACTCTCAGGTTTGAGTATGAAGACTTCCCAGAAACCAAAGAGCCTGTTTGGATCCTGGGAAGAAAATACAGTGCGCTAACAGGTATTTATTCTGCAAATATTTCAGGGGCTATATGATTCAGTACAATAACTTGAATTCTGCTGCCGCTTGATAGCTCTGCCATACTGTAGAAGGCATGTAGGTTTTCCTGACCTTATTCTGGAACAGCTCTGCCATTCTAACAAACTCCTTGTTTTCTGCTGAACCTTTTAGAGAAAGCATATATTTTTCAGATAATAGTGTCCTCCTTCCCTATTGATATATGAGAGAGAAGTCCGAAAGATACTAAACTGTTCCCCCCCAAGCCCCCCCATGCACTATTGTAATATTTTATCTGTGCCTTTCTATTCTTAAGTCTAAATGTTGAATAGGTCTAATTAAAAATAAATATATTTCAGTAACAGTATAATTGAATCCATACAATCTAATTTCTGAAAGTGTATTGAAACATATTATTTTCATCCCTTAGAGAAAGAGGAGATTTTGTTGGATGCTACTTCTCGTCTTTGGTTCACGTATAGAAAAGGCTTTCCAGCCATTGGTAAGTACCAGTTTTCATTTTCCATTTCATTTTCATTTATGGAAATGGTACATGTTTATTTCTAAAAATCAGTTTTCTTTACAACCCAATGAAGCCAACTGGAATCTTGGTTTGGCATATTCTATTTAGTGTCTGTTAAACACTAAACCAGAGCTTTCCAAACTGTGTGTCGCGACACAAAAGGGTGTTGCCACACACAGTCTGGTGTGTCGCCACACAACCCGGAAGCGCTGATCATCATCAGCGCTTCTGGGTTTTCCTGCGGCGACACACCAACTGCATATGGAAGCTGAAAAAATTTAAATACATATGTAAAATTCATATATTTTAAGTATCCATAGTGCATTAGGATATTCAATCTATATATCTAAAAACTGTCATTTCTTTCTAATACTTTGGGACTTAATTATTCATCTGTGAATATTGATGATATCTGGGAACAGATTGTTCATATTTTTTGAAGTGATTAGGAAACCAAAATTCTCATAACCATATAGATATGGATTTACATCTGTTAATGATTTTTCTAAAATGTGTATTTATATTCTTCTTTCATTTTTCTCTCTAATTTACTCAGCTGCAGAGTAGACTGTACCACAGCACTAGAGAAGAAAGCAAAGTATTAGCCAGACTCAGTAGGATATAACACTATACACTGTCTAGTATATGTATATAACATATATTATACAGCAGGGGTCAGCAACCTTTTTGGCACCAGGGACCACTTCTGTCGGAAATTTTTTTCCAAGGACCGGGGGGCAGGATTTGTGGGCGGCAGCCAATCAGACAGATGGGGGCGGGATTTGTAGACCTGCCGCTCCATGCAGCGTTTTTTCCTGGCACCGAGGGCATTTTCGGGGTCCCCGGAGCCTGCCTTTTCAAAGGGGCACCCCGGCAGGTCACGGGGCGGACTTTTCCTCCCCCCCCACTTTTGTTCCCCGCAGTTTTTTCGGCCCCTACCATATATACCATATACTATACAGGATATGTAGTTGCATGTTCCATTATATTCAGAGGGGCATAATCTCAGATCAGCATGTTTATATTTACAACCATATTTTGTCTTCTGGCCCTCCCTTCTCCTGTTCAGGTACATCATAAAACTCTAAATGCTTCAAATTATTAGTGATTACTTGTCAAAAGGTTGGTTTGTGTGATCTCTCTATGGCTGCAGGGGGAACAGGTCCGACATCTGACACTGGTTGGGGTTGCATGCTAAGATGTGGCCAGATGATTTTTGCCCAGGCCTTGATTGGCAGGCACTTAGGTAGAGGTAAGTCACATTCCTGTGATGATTATAATGCAAAAACATGATACTCTCTGTATTCAGGTAATGTAAGGTCCTTCATAAAGATGTTTTTCACTGTAAAGAACTACAGAACAAAGCAGACCTATTGAAATATATTCCAGTTCCCCTTGGTAGGATCACTTCCTTCAAAATGTATAGTTCTTGTCATGATTAAAAGGGCCATAGAAATCAATATGTTTGATGCTAGATCAGTTTACTTGCTTCTTGTAGTGTAAAGTATATTTTGAACATGATTTTTTCCATAGAAATTAAATATTGGTGGTGTTGATGGTGAGATATAATAAAAATTGAAGCAGAAAAAAATGTTTAAATGTCATTCACGATACAGATTGTATTTGAAGTTATCTCTTCAAGTAGTTTGAAGCTATATTCATCAACTTTTTGCATTTAGAAAGGATTTATTTAAAGCAAGCTGATAATCTTATCAATATAATCTGGTGGTATGAATACCTTGAAAATGTAAGGGTGGAATTTGGAACTTCTTTTTTAGCAGTACCTTTTGTTTTTTAGATTGGAGGTGGATGAAAGGGAAGAAACAGACAAACAACTATTACAATGTTCGCGATGCTTTCATTGATAAAAAAGACAGTTACTACTCAATCCACCAAATAGGTAAAATGATTACCAGCACTATGGGCAACCAGGTGCTTCAATCTACACCTTCCTCTTTAATAGCAGTAGAAAGGTTCTGAGCTTATTACTCAAGGGAGCCTGCTTAAAATATATGCTTCTATATGAGAATATGTTCGTTTGTAAACGTAATATAAATTAGTGTCTGTCTTATTGTTGGAAATTGAGTTAGGGAAATAGTAATGTAGAAGCTAGATCCAGCCTTTCAGTTTCCTCTATTATAGAACTAGGTTATCTAGGGACAGGCCATTTCAGAATAAAAGTTGATTCTGTAAAAGCCAGCCGCTATACAAATTAGAAATAAACTCCATTGAGCTTAATAGTACTTGCCCTCAGGTGTGAGCGTGGTTATATTTTTTCCCCTTGTAACCTA
This sequence comes from Charina bottae, assembly GCA_023362775.1. Lineage (NCBI taxonomy): Eukaryota > Metazoa > Chordata > Lepidosauria > Squamata > Charinaidae > Charina > Charina bottae. The sequence continues at coordinate 33,215,874 of JALMGJ010000005.1, forward strand.
TACTAACAATGCATAGGGCTACTTTTATTCTTTAATGGTGTTTCTACATTTTGTGTCAGAGAAGAAATCTATCCTAAAGAAATTTTGTTCTGTGGAATATAATATGTAATAAGCTAACACTTCAGTTTGCCTCCAGCTATGTGCAGTGTATACCATACGTACTGTACATGCACCCTACTTTAGTCCCTTTCAGGATAAGCAGTGTTATGCAAAGTGAAACAAGGGAGTCAGAAATAGTAATCCAAAGAAATTAAAGGCATGAGCTAAGGAAAGGAAATATAATGTCTATTTTATACCAGTACACTTTACTATACCTCTCCATCTCTCCTTACAAAAGTACTTCTTGCCCAAGCACAAATTCAGAGGTCTTTCTAGAAAATTTTATTAAGATAAAATAGCACAAGAATTGCTGCACGTGAGCTAGTTTTCAGTATAGAATGAATATATCTCAGTGTACATTAAGACAGAGATTTTCTGCATCTCTTTCTCACAGCCTTATGATGTACCTGCCAGGATTCCCGTGGGAAAGCAGTTAGAAATTGTTTTCTCCACAGCTGTTATGTTGATGTTATGTCTACATTAGATTAGAGGCATGCTTGCTAAGTGCCAAACCGACAGTACCAGAGGGGTGGCAGTTTTTGTCACTGTTAACTGGGAACTCTGCAAGTGGTTACAGAGTTTACATATTACTTGTTGAACTTTACATAACAGTTGCTTGAATCTTTATCAGTCTGAGAAACAACTCTTATACCACCATTGCTTCTACCACATCCAAACATTGCTTCATGCATTTTATTCTTTAAAGTTCTCACCTCTTTTTGAGAATCCCATTAGCTCCATCCAGCCACAGTCTTCCTCTTCACCCCTGCTTCTTCCATTGACACCATTCACTGGAGTGTAACATGCAGCTGTTACTAACCTATGGATTCGAAAGCTGCAGCTGGTCCAGAATGCAGCAGCACAGGCAGTGGTGGGTGCACTGTGGTACACCCATGTAACACCATTGCTGTGTGAGCTGCACTGGCTCCCAGCAGGCTTCTGGGTGTAATTCAAGGTGCTGGGTATCACCTTTAAATCCCTACATTGCATGGGGCCAGGTTACTTGTGGGACCACCTATCCCTGATGGTTTCTGTCCATCCCATTAGATACGGCAGGGTGGGCATGCTATGGGTTCCATTGGTGAAATAGTGTTACCTTCTCTGTCATGGCACTTCCCTTATGGAACAGCCTCCCCACAGAGATACGGATAACCCCCACCCTGTTGGCTTTCAGAAAAGCAGTGAGGATGTGGCTTTTCCCCCAGGCATTGGGGCCAGGATGTTGATTGAGCTGGCATGGTGTGTTTGATTAATGGTGTGAGATTTATTGGGGCTGCAACATTGTTTTTTGTTTTAAATGGGGTTTTTTTGCTCTCATGGTATTGTGTTTTTATTTTTGTTTGCTACCACAGTACCTTCTGGTAGATGGGTGGCCATATAAGTTTGTTTAATAAAGAAATAATGAATAAATACTTTCATATGCACCCACAACAACCCAGAAGTCACCAATTCATTCGTTCTGTCCATTCATAGCTAAATCTTTGCCTTCACTTCCCTGCATGTGCTGTATTATCATTTCCCCTGTACAGTATCAGACCACCTTCATTCAGAACTGTTATATCTTTCCCATTTCTCTTAGTTCCTCAGGACATGCAACCTCCTTCCTTCTCTCCCTCCCTCCTTCACTTTTGTTTGATGCTTAGTTCTAGATGGGAAACTCTTCTTTGAAAAAGGTTCAGCAGGCATTTTGGTTAAGATTCTTATTAAACTGGCAATTTTTTCAAAATAGTTAATATTTTCACTAAACTGACTTTTATTATCTAAGGCTTTTTTGTTTCCTTTTTGTCTCTTTTTTCTCTCTATGGAAAATAACGTCTTACTGTGAGAATCTTTTTTTTTTAATCTATCTCTTGAGAGATAAGTTTTAGATATGTCTTTAACTGATGCAGCATTCTCAACTTCACTAAGAATCACAAAGAAATATAAGTGACTGAAGGACGTAAGGATCCATAATGAGAAAAGTTGGTATTCTATATTTAAGGAACTAATAGAGAATGCAAAACAAAAATACCATGTGTTTGGATACTAAAAACAGGTTGCATTTTTGTTCAGTGGGAATAGTGCATTCTTGGCATCTCTCAGAATGTCCTGCACCAGGGTGAGCCATTCATATTAAAACCCATAATCTCAAATGTATAGACTCCAGACTGCACCAGAAATGGCAAAACAAAGTATTACTGCTGCTTAATTTTTGCTTCTTAAAGGTTGGAAATAGATGTTATATCTTTGCAAGGCTTCTTCTATATATTTCCAACCATTAAACTTCTTCCATATCTTAACAAATGAAAAAGGCCAACAGTTTTCAGCCATATTCACCCAGCAAGGCCACAACATTGCCAGACATCCTGCTTGAAGCCTCAGAGATCAGTTTTTAAAATGCCCCCAGCTGAAAAAGGTTGCCTGTCCTACATGAGCATAATGGTTTTATAGCAGCAAAGGATGGCAAGAGATTAATATGCCTGGAACTCTTTGTTCCTGTCTTGAAGCCTAAGGGGACCCCTTATTCCTGACAAGGTACAAAGATTTTCCCTGATGAATTTTTATGTGTAACCCTCCAAAAAAAACTAGTACATTTCTCCAGTGTTCATGAATATACTTCTCTGCTGGGTAGATGTGTGGTTATTGGAAATGTTTCACATTTTTAATAGGGCTTTAATTCAGTACTCTTCAGAAATCTAAATACTTGCCCAATTAAGTATCTTTAGTGATTCAGAAGTAGCCTTGAATGATCCTATGGAGCAATTATAATATGTTTGTTGCAGCCCAGATGGGAGTTGGAGAAGGCAAATCCATAGGCCAGTGGTATGGACCAAATACAGTTGCACAAGTACTCAAGTAAGTATTCAGTAACTCCCAACAGTCATAGTCTTTGGGTACAAAATAAAGCAGTTAACTAACTACTTATCCAGAATAAATTGAAAAACTGATTCTCTACTCAGCATATCTCCAAAGCTCTGTGTCTAGTCCTGGAATATTAAATTCCATGGGAGATTTCTAGAGTTCGTGGGTAGATGACCAAACTTCCAGTTGTTCTAGCTTGTGCCCTGAAATCACCTGAGCAGTTTGTATAATTCTTTGCAGCTACAGCTGCTCAGTTTTGTGCTAGGCTTGATGTCACTTAGATTCCTTCGGTACAGCCTACCCTACCCTACTCTATCTCACTATCTATTAATATCTGTCTGAATTAGTTTTATTGCTTGTTTTCTGAGGAAATGGTTATAGGTTTTGATTCTGTTAGCATTACTACTTGCCTGGTGGAATGTTGCTCAGCCCCAAAGAGTTCTGTCCTGCCAGTGGTCCTTCAGATCAGTAATACAGTAACTGCCCAGAGTCTACCACGGTAGAGATGGGCGGGGATAAATCCAAATAATAAATAAATAAATAAATAAAAAATAAATACTTCTTTTGCATGCTGAATTGTCTGTACCCTGACAGACAAAAGAGGTGAGGCTATTGCTTAAAAGCCATAATTGGACTTAATCAATTTTAATAAGCTTCTACAGTATCTGATATTCTATATTAAGACAAACTGGAAGAGAAGACAGTGACATTGCAGCTCCAGGAGCATTTTGATGAAACCGTTTTTCTTGATCTTTTCCTCTCTGGGTTTACATGTGGAGATGGTCTTGATCACTCTTTTGGATAATCTACTGGGAAGAGAGGGGGAATTTTTTATTTATTTTATTTATTGTGATATTTATACCCCGCCTATCCCCTCCCTAATGGAGGACTCTAGGCGGCTTACAAGCATATATACATTAGTTATACATTTCACCATTTTAACCGCACGTGAGGGGAGGGGGTAAGGGAACCGACTCTTTCAGGCTCTGGACTACAATTCCCAGGATGCCTTGAGCCGGCTGCTGACGTCCTGTAGCTGTTGCATCTGGGTCCGTCGTCACCACCGCCATTCGATCTTCCTCCGATCCTTTCCTCCGGTGGTGCCGACTTCCCGACAGGACTCCAGCAAATTAGCCCACTTAAGGTGGTACCCATTTATCTACTTGCAAAGCTTTCAAACTGTTGGGTTGACAGGAGCTGGGACTAGCAACGAGAGCTCACCTCGTTGCGCGGGGTTCGAACTACAGACCTTCTGATCTGCAGCCTACAGCTCAGCAGTTTAACCTGGTGAGCCACCGCGTCCCATGTGACTCTGTTGTATCTTTCTGTGAATGTTGATATTGTTGACCACAGTAACTTGTTGGAGTGCTTATGATAGCTGGGGGTTGGAGTTGCCATCGGGTAGGTATGGGTGAAATAAACCTCTCTGGGTGAAAATAAAAAGTGATATTGCAAGGCTTTTCCTTGGGAATGGGCCTGGGGGGCCTCATAAGGTTCAGCTTTGTCTTCTCTATTAATTAGTGCCAACACGAAGACTGCTGGAAAGATCATTCACAGTTTGAAGCTGGTTGTCATCAATATACTGAGATACTCAACTATATTTCTCCTTTCTTGTAGACTCTGAATTGGTTATCACCAGAGTCTCTGTATATCTCCTGTGGTTCATCTATTCTGTCTTCATGCCAGAGGGAATTTATGCCAAATATTATGCTAATTAGCATGTGCTTATGTTCAACTTTCCCTCGCTGTTTATATGATGCTTTGAAACATAGTTGTCTGGGCAATTTATAGAGCTCCAGAATGAATAACTTAAAAAAAAAACTACTGATACATATATTCCATATTGTTCACTATTTCCATGAAGACTAGAAAAGCCACTGAGACTCAGTGTTGTACTGAAACTTTAAAATTAAGTTCATTCGGAGGTTCGAATCCCTAGTCCTGCGTGTGGAGTGAGCTCCCGCACTCGCCCCAGCTCTTGACAACCTAGCAATTCGAAAGCATGCAAATGCAAGTAGATGAATAGGTACCACTTCGGTGGGTAGGTAACAGCGTTCCGTGTGCGTCATGCTGGCCACATGACCATGGAAGCATCTTCGGAAAATGCTGGCTCTTCAGCTAACAAACGGAGATGAGCACCGTCCCCTAGAGTCGGACACGACTGCACAAATGTGCAGGGGGAACCTTTACCTTTAACCTAACTGATATAATACTGAATTGTATCTTACTTCTGCCTCCATTTCTCACCCCTTGCTCCTGCCCTGCTGGATCAGGCCAAACACTTACCTGATTCGGCATTCTGATCCCATAGGGGCCAACCAGATACATATGGGAAGCCCATAAGCAGGATATGAGTTCTTGTCTAATGTAGCAAACAATACTTTTAGGTCAAAAGACCCTTGAAATAGTATACTTATTCTATTTTTAAAAAAGCTTTACATACATCAATTGCACTATATAAATAAGTAATGATGTAGTTACAACAGAACCAGTTTGGTGTAATAGTTAAAGGTGCTGGACTAGGAGTGGGGAGACCTGAGTTCTGGAGGAAAAAGGTACTGAGAAGCCACTTTCAAAATGCTGCCAAGATAACTGCACAGTCATCAGGAGTCAAGACTGCCTTGAATGACCATAACAACAATATAGTTACTATAGGTTGGAAATACCTCTTCTCTGTAAGCCCTTCTGTGTTGGTCAAAATTGTAAAAACTTAAGTATTAGGAAACTGTATGGAAAAGAGGAATACAGATGATCTGTGATACATATTTATATTCTCTTTATACATCGGGAGTCACTTTGTGTAATTCTCACATCAAAAAGCACTTCACTAAAACATGTGACAGATTAAACTTGGGATGTTGTGTTTGTTCATTGATACTGATCTTGATGATGTGATAGCCACTTGGCAACTTTCTAGATCTCTCAATGTGTGCAGCTTATCCACTTCAGTGTGTCTTTAACTTTTATCCTTAGAAAACTTGCCACATTTGATACATGGAGTTCTTTGGCAGTGCACATAGCCATGGACAATACTGTTGTGATAGAGGAAATAAGTAAGTATCATTGTACTGTTTATAGAAGTATGTGCCTATTGATGAAGGGAGATGGTTTTTAACATAATTAAATTGAGGAGTTTAAGGGTCAGAAGACATTCCTTAGGTTTATAGAATCCAAGTGCAGCTAATTCTTAATTATGTACATGAGAATAATCGAGTAAGGATGCCTGCTCCAGTGTATCAAATCTCTGATAGATTGATTTGAGTGAGTTTTTATTGGTACTGTTGTTAGATGTGGATTTCTGAAATAGTGCAATTTTTATATTTCAGTGTTTACCTGTATATCTGGAGAAAACTGGATTGTTGAGCTCTCAAAAGCTAGCATTTTCAGATCTTTTCTATGTGTAAAAAAGAAAGTTTTACCTCTGCAGCTTTATAGTAGAATAGCAATAGAATGTGTGGAAGGCATCCTTACTTGATTATTCTCATGTACATAATTAAGAATTAGCTGCACTTGGATGCCTTGAAGTATGTAAGGAGAAAGTGCACAATTTTTTGTGCCTTGGGACTGCATTTCTAAATGTTGATCTTCAAAAGCCAGATGTGGTGAATCTGAAGATATCATATTTCAGCCTCCCTTTTGTTTGGGAGTTGAGTTTTGAGTTGGTTTTGATGAGCAAGAATAATACTCCTTAACTCCATCCCACCAGAACAGGATATATCAGCTTGATTGGGGCAGGGGGCAGGGAGCTTTTGGGAGTTTTTAGGAGTGGGAATGGCTGCTTTAACCACTGCATGCTGTATGGCATTGGTTTTGCTGGTTAAAACCCATTGCAACCCCCACAAGAGCATCAAATATTTTGGTCCCACCCACTGAAGCTATTCTCGGGGCTGTGAAAGGACTGGTGGGGAGGCTGTATGTGGGCTTGGATTGTTCAACCCTATTGTACAAAGAATATGTGAACATGGAGGGCAGGGAGGCAATCTGTCTCCTGCGTGCAGTCCCTAAATAATTTTTTATGGCCCTCAGAGCCCCCCAAAATAATGCCACCTAAATTAAACAGCAAATTCCCGGATGACATAAGTGTTTTTCTGCTGTTTTTCAGAGGCAGACAAAACAAAAGCAATGTAAAAGCTGTTGCATAGCTTTAACATGCCTTTAAAAAGTAAAATAAAACCACCTTCTTGTATACAGTAAAGTTACTGTATCATACCCCACCCTTAGTTCCCAAAAATATATATATAAAAAAAGTGTGGTCCCTGACTACCAGAAGGTTGCTCATCTCTAATACAATACAGGGCAATATTTATTACGGGCCCTTCTAGGATCTTCTTGAGGAGACCCTTAGATAGCTATATGGGTGTAACCAAGGCTGTTTCTGCTCATTTTTTTAATCTTTTGGCAGGAAGGTTATGTAAGCCCAACTGTCCATGTCCTGGAGCCTCAGCATTTCCTTCTGCAGAATTAGACTTACTTTCCAATGGTTATCCTGATGGGGATGAATCTACAAACAGTTTATTGCTTTGGAAACCACTAGTATTGCTGATACCTCTTCGCCTTGGGCTCACAGACATCAATGAAGCCTATATTGAAACACTGAAGGTATCAAATAATTTTAACTACCTGGATATCTGGAACAATCTGTTTCAGTGTAGGCATTTTTAATGTTCATATTCTGGTTCATATTCATACTTAACAATGTTTAGTATAGGTTAGCTATTAACACAAACAAACACAATAGCATGCCAAGAATAAATTCATTATAAGGCTCAGAATGTCTGTAATACATTATCTAGATGTGGCTGTTCATCTGTGCTATCCAGAGCTATCATAGATGTAGAGATTATTAGAGCAGCTGGGCTAGAAACCAGGAGACTGACAGTTCTAGTCCTGCCTTAGGCGTGAAAGCCAGCTGGGTGACCTTGGGCCAGTCGCGTGCGCTCAGCCCAACCCACCTCACAGGGTTGTTGTGGGGAAAATAGGAGGAGGAAGGAGTATTAGGTATGTTCGCCGCCTTGAATTATTTATAAAAATAATAAAGGCGGGATAGAAAATAAATAAAAACTGTTTTACTATTTGTTGCATTGATTTATATATACAGGTGCATAAAGCATATTTGCGATCACCCTACTTCTATTTATTAATTCAAGTGCATACATTTTTCTCTGAGCTAATTCTGAGTAATTGCTTCTTCATTGACTAATTAACAAAATGATTAAGGCTACAAACATGTATACTCATTTTCCTGAGAATAGGGCTTAGTTTTGAGTAAGTATGCATAGAATTGTGTTGGTGAGTTTTGTGAGTAGGGAGCCAATAATCATTTCATGCTACCATTTGTCATTCACCCTTTGTTAGAGTTTACTAATTATATAAAGTAGTTTTTACATTGTTATTTCTTGAAAACGATGGCACTGTAAATGGCTTCTCCCTGTTGTTCTTGTCTTAAAAATGGCCAGTGCTGAATGTTTCTTGTTTGAATGTTCAGTGGATAAAAGTATAAAAACTATTCTGAATAGCTGTGTAATGCTCTTTACTGTGATGGTTTTCTATTTTCCATTGTGATTAATTATGCATCTATTGCTTTCCAGCATTGTTTTATGATGCCTCAGTCCTTAGGAGTGATTGGAGGAAAACCCAATAGTGCTCATTATTTCATTGGATATGTTGGTGAGTTTAAGGTGTATGTATTTATTTATCGACATATGTTGAGGCATTCTGCTTAAGAGGATGCACCATGGGGAGTGTTAAGCTTATATTTATACTATGTAGGAAACATCTGTTTTTGTTCAAAAATAGTCATCCTTAAGATCTATATTCCCTCAAACTATCTTTGATCTGTAAAAAGGTAACAAGGTTCTTCTTTATTCTTAAACAATCATGCAAAAATATATTGAACTTTATTCTTCTCAGCCTGTACTATGATAAGGTGGTTTAGCAATCTTTAACCTGCATCTTTGGAGACTGTTAAGGTTATATAACAAGTTGCATAGTAACACATAATTACACCTAGATACATAGTCACACTGAACATTACATAGTGCATTCTATTCAGCAACCATTTTGAAACAAGATGATTTTTCATTACAAAATGGTTCTTGCTGAAATACAGCACTCCTACATATATGATCGAGAGTTCAGAGGAACAGAACTCTTTGAGATAGATAGATAGATTAAACTTGATTTAATTAAAATTAACTATATTTAATATAATCTCTTCCAAGTATTTAATAATTTTATTAAAAATTGCATCTTGGTAGCAGGTTTAGGGGGGATTCTTGGGGTTGGATGGAAGGCTTTTTAGAGTCCACATCTTTGTCTTAAGGCATTCAGTTTATATATGGTTGGTAAAACTCCTGACTTTCCAGAATTGATTAATATGGAAAACAGTGTACATGTAATTTTCACTTGCTGGTAGTTAAGAATTGGTTTGATTTTATTATTTCTTTTCTTCATTGTCAATCTTTATTACAGTCATTAACAAGCACAAAGCAAATCATGAGCCAAATATAATTAGGCTAGATCAGTAGGATTAAAATGAATAAAAAGGGTACATAAAGTATAAGGAATTGTAACTAAAAAGAATATTAGAAATAGAAAATGATAAGACTAAAGAATTAGTATAAGAATAACCTTAAAAGTGAAACTAGTGGCAGATTTTTTAAAATAAAGCAATAAAATCATTTAGAAGTTTTAAGAATTGTAAACTTTAAATTCTTAAAGTTTTAAGAATTGTAGACTTCACTTAAAAATAAATGTCTAACAAGCCCAGCAACAATATAATGTAACAACTAACAGGATAAATCAGAAACAAAGCACAAATTCCACCTAAAAGACTAACAGAAAAAAAATCATATCTGGCTAACCCAACTCAATTGGATTCAGCTGCTCTTAGTTACCATATGCCTTATTTTATATGCAGCCACATAGAACCTGGCTATGTTGCGTGTCATCTCAGGATCAATGTCAGAAAGCAGGAATTGCACATGTTGGTTAGTAAATTCTGTTATGTTATTCAAAAGTGGAGTAATTGGAGCACTGCAAGGTTCCACATAGAAATGGCAATATAGAAAAACATACTCAATAGCTTCAACCTGTCCTGAGTCCAGGGGCATACCCATAGTGAGTATGGTATCTTCTTACATCTTTCTTCTAGCAGGTTGTTAATTCAGGTTAAGCCAGTCTACCACACCATTTATATAGAATTTGAATAAGAGGTACTGATATGCAACCCTGTTTTACCCCCTTGGCAGCTGGAATGGGTACTGTCAGATGTCCTTGGAGATTACATATTACCCTGAGTGATGTTTTCTCATGTAGTGCATGGATGATAAATAACAGTCAGTGATCAGTGGTGGTATTGTACAGCTTCTCCCATAGTTTAGTCTGAGAGATGGAATCAAGATCAATAAAGGCTGCATAGAGGTAGACAGTACTCTTGGGGGGGGGTTATATTTCTCAATAAGTTGTTCAAGTACGAGGCACTAGCTAGTCAATTGTAGAGTGACCTTCCCTGGCTAGCTTGTTCCTCTGCAAGTAATCTTTTAAAGTTTCCAATGAAGATGTGTCACATAGAGTTTACTGATAATATTAAGGAGTTTATAGATCAACGATCTTTTCATTGATCTTTGTTTAGGTGATGAACTAATCTATCTTGACCCACACACTACTCAGCCTGCAGTGGATCCCATAGACAGTTGCCACATCTCTGATGAAAGCTTTCATTGCCAGCATCCACCCTGCAGAATGAGCATTGCAGAGCTTGATCCTTCTATTGCAGTAGTGAGTATGCATACCTGAAGTTCACTTTCATATCAAGTGAGAGCTATGATCTCAAACAATCCTCTAGTTAGCTACTGATTCCCCTCTTTATGGAGGTACTACTGTTGCGCTCTCCCTTTTCACTGTCCAGATTAGATATATTCCTGTTCTAAAGCATGAGAAATAATTATTTCCAGATTACAACAGTTGAGGCTGTTTAGGTTGGAATGAAGGAGGATAAGGGAAGAGAGACAGATATGGTAGACAAGTCTTTGTACATGTTGTATATTGAATGGTCAGATGCCATCTTGCTTATTTACATTATATTATATTGTGTTTTTATTTATATTATAACATAAACACAATGATATTGTGAACTGCCCATTGACATAGGTAAGGTGTTTTTCTCTGTTTTACACAATGTTAGAAGTAAAGATCATCCATTGAAATTAAATAGAGGGAGATTCAGGAATGACATAATGGAATATTGTTTCATTCAGCACCTAACTAAACTATAGAATTTCCTCCCTGTTTATAATGGCAGTCAATTTGGATGGTTTTAAAGGGAAACTGGTCAGGCTGATGGAGAATCAGGCTATCAGTGCCTACAAATATGGATGGCTATTTATTACTTCCTGAATCACAGGCAGCATGCCTTAATTACTGGCTACTGGGAATTCACACTGCCCTCCAGTCCAGACTTGTGAGCTTTCCAAATACACCTATTGGCCACTCTGTAACACTGAATGCTGGACTAGAAGGGTCCATGACCTGATCTAGCAGGGGTCTTCTTAATTTTAATGTGTTTTAGGCTAATAAAAATGTTGCCTTCTCTTTACAGGGATTCTTCTGCAACAAAGAAGACGACTTCAATGACTGGTGCCAACAAATCAAGAAGGTTTGTATGTAGCTTTTTTCCCCCTAAAAAAACAATGAAGAACTTAGGGCTAGGGCAACATCTGACTTTTTTTAAATATAAAAATGAATGGATTTTTGAAGGGTGTTAATTTTTTAAAAGGTATAGCAATCATGTCAAGATTTCTGTTGCCAGTATCATCTTGTGTTAGATCTGTTAGACGTCTTTCTTAGAGATTAGAGCTTTTCTTGATTACCCAATTATATTAGCATTTTACTATAATAGGACAGATGAATCTACAGGCTGTAATTGATATTGGAAAATGTTTTATCTCCTTCACTGTTTTCTCCTTCTAAGGTATCCATTGGAATATTTGCTTTTTAAAAGTGATAAAATATGGGGAATTTACAAATAAAAGTAATTTTGTTATCTTGAAGCAGCTGGCAAACAAAATCTACGGCTTATTTATGCTTATCGTGGAATTATTTAATTGTTGACGTAAGAAATCAGTGCTGGTTTTGTCCCATGCCCAGGCCCGCAAAGGATCCAGATAATCATCCTCTTGGAGGGTGCTGTGTAATTGCCCTCTGATAATCTTTCCTTTTCAGAGTCAGAGTGAAAGTTGTCAAAAATTGTTGGATCCAGGAAGGGCCTATTAAGGAGGGGACACAGCACAGTTTCTTTCAATTGCCTCTTGAAATGAGGTGGAAATAACCTCCCAGATCCAATCAGTCACTCCCCCTTATTGCCACAGTGTAGGCTCAGATATGAGCTCATATTTTCCTCCACCAGCCCTTCAAACATTACTTTTGCCTCTTCACTTACTAGGAGCTCCTCAGTACACTAGGGAGTTATCTGAGATCTGCCAACAGAAAGAGGCTGCTCAAGAGTCGTGTCAAGTGCCGGCATCATCCCCTGTTGCCAGTGAGCACTAGGTACTCAACAGAACTGCCCACATGATCACTGGGGAATTCTCCCAAGTTCCTGCTTGAAACCATGTGATCCATAAGGCACCTGAAGCAGATCATCTTAACTTTGTAACACTAAATAATAAAACATGAAATAACCATAGCCCAATTAGTCATACTGTAAGTTTCATTAAAATTAATAGGGCCTCAATTAGTCACAATTATGGGTCCTATTTGCTTGGGACTGAAGCACAAGCTTTCTCTGCATTTGGGCCATTTAAAGGCCTAGGCACATCAAACTCATCAAACTGGGACCTAGGCAAGGAACTTTGGGAACATAGTTTCCAATTGGGGGATTTGCAGAATGCATATCAACATGGTAAGTAGTTGTGATGATCCATTAGAGAGCTACCTAACAGTTACAGTATTGTGAAACCTTCAGTAGAACCAACAAAAACTTTTTGACTGTGCTATATAGTTCAGCATTGGCTACTTTCAAGGCAAATACATCTCTCCCTGAATTTTTAAAAACTTTTCCAGTACATTGGAAGCTCTGCCATTGTTGAAGGCATTTTGGAATCTGGTAAGGAAATATCTCTGAAACGATGACCCAATGAGTCACTGGTTGTCTAGTAAACTATTAATAATTGTAAGAATAGATGTGGAATGTAGGGCAAAGGGCTGGATATTGTGATGGAAATCCTGCCGTTCTGCAACCTATATTCATCTAATGATAGCATGCTAGAAACAGTATCTCCATGCCAGCTGTATTCAGCGCAAAATAGATTTTAGGTTGCACTAAAACTATTGGATAGAAAGTCCAACAATGGAATATAAAGTTGCTTAAACAGTGAAATAATATTGATTACTAGCCTAAAACCTGAGCACTAGCTAGTTCCAGCACTTGTAGCACTTCTTGCACTTTCAAAAAGCTAGCATTCTTTGGTATTTAGAGAAGATGGAACTAGAAAATATTGACACAGTAACAAAGCCTGATTTGATTTGAAAACTTCATTTCTCCAAAAGACATGCAGAGTTTATCTGAGATAGTGTGATAAAGTAGCCACTTCTCTTCTTCCATATTTTAAATGAATATAGGAAAAAAGGAAGGGGGAACCTAAAAGGAAAAGAACTGTAAATTACAGGGATGGGGGGATAATTAAACTTTCCCAACGAACCCTTACCAAATGTACATAAAAAGCAGAATCGTTGGTTTTCCAGTGTCTGCACTCTTCCTAATTTTGTGAGGCAATTTGCAATACAACAATGCACACATTAAGGAAAATTGCATATGCAACTATGCATATTAGGAGAAATGCACACAAAAATATATATTCAAACTTGTATGCTAACATAGAAGCAGGATAGAGTTAATGTAATGAATCACTGAGTGAAATCAAACTCTATAAATTTGACCCTCCCTAGCAAATTAAAGAGTTGAAATATCATTTGAATGGAATCAAAGCAGCTGTTTTGCTGGCTGTCATTAATTTTTGTTCCTTAAGTGGGACTGTATATACTCTATTCTTAAATACAATATTTATTTATTTATTTGTTTGTTTATTTATTTATTTATTTATTTATTTATTTGTTGAATTTCTATAACCGCCCATCTCCCCCTCAAGGAGGGACTCTGGGCAGTTCACAGCATAATAATACTACATATACAAAAATATACTATTTTTCTGTACTTTTATTATTTTGTTCTTCTTTATTGTTGACAGCTGAAAGGAATTATGCAGAATATGTAAAACCACTATAAATATTTTTCGGCAGGACATTTTAACTTTTTTCAGTATTGCTATATGCTGTGCATTCACACATTTTAAGCATGTCTTTACAATCGTAAAGACTGGAAATTAATTTGTACTGTAAGTACTGTACTGTGATATACTACTGAAGGTGTGTCATTTATATCAAATACTAGACACCCCTAGAAATGGCAAAGGGATATAACTGGTTTCAATTCATTTCTAACAGTTGTCACTGATTAGAGGAGCCCTTCCCATGTTTGAGCTAGTAGAACATCAGCCTTCACACTTCTCTAGCCCTGATGTCTTGAATCTCACTCCAGGTAATACTCCTTTATTTGGCTGTGGAATTAATGCTCTATGAATAAAGGAGTGTTTTAGTATTTGGGGATTTTTTTTTATTATTGCAGATACATAATTATGATAGCATTTGTTTCTTCTTTGCCTAAGAAGTAGTACCAGTTGCTTTTCAAAATGGATATTTAATCTTTAAAAATCATTGAGATTATTGCTGATTCTAGTTGCAGTTCCATAATAAAATGTTGCAATCTGCCAGCCCTGTCAGGTAGACTAGGTTATGAAACAGACATCGTGCAAATCTAAAGTTACTTTTATTAGAACATCTATAGTAACAGAATCTTGCAAGTCTGAGTGACCTTCCTCTTTTATCTTCACGAGAATTGGGAGGGGGGGGCGTCTGAGGTGTTTTTGCAAACTACTTTCTTGACCTGGGCTCAAGTTTTGTTTCTCTGATTGTTGCCTTGGTAGTGGGTCTTTCTTCTGTCCTTCAAGGGCATCCTCTTTATTCACTACATTATCTTACTGTTTCATAAAATGCAGTAATTTATAGAGCAATTACTTCTAAATCCTGCTAAGCAGAGCTGCTCCTACAGGATTTTGGTGTACCACTTTTGCTTTTCATCCCTGTGAGAACTTTTGAAAATAGGTGAGGAAGGATAAGCTACCGCCCTACCCATGTGCTGTGGCTGACCCAAACTGAAGTACCATAGACTTCGTTCGTTTGCTGAAAATAATAGTAGTACTGTCTGGTGTTGGCTAGTGTTCTGATTGTTTGGATAGGTCCTGGCAAATCACAGCTGATGTTTAGCACAGCTTATACTTAATTATAATTAAAGCTACAGGTAAGTGTGTTGTGTGAACAGTCTAAATGTGCATGCTCAAGCAAATAAATCATTCATGTCTTGTAGATTCTTCTGATGCGGACAGATTGGAAAGATTATTTGATTCAGAGGATGAAGATTTTGAAATCTTATCGCTCTAAAAAAGAAACTAACTGCCAATTTGGGTTGAGGGGGGAGGGGAGCTCCCTGGAGAGCCTAGGGCTACCAGCTTTCATAGGTGCTTGTTGACATCCCTGCCTCCCATCTACCCCAGCATTCTGTGCAACCTTGGAGCAGAGTGGATTTTTGCAGTGGGATCAAGAAACGGGTCGTCATTAAGGCCTTAATAGCTTTAGTTAGACTTTCTCAGTGCAAGAATATCTATGGGAAAGGGATGCAGTTTCCTAGGAGCTGGAAATCATTTCCATGTTCACAGGAACAGGCACAAAGGCTTGACTATAATAGTAAAAGCCCTTCAAAGTGTTTGGTCCTTTGAAGTTCTCTCTATTATTAGGGAGTCCTATTACTTCTGTTCCCCTTTTTATAGTGTGAAGTGAAAACCAGCATAACAGCTGTGAGACAGGTATCTGCATTATGTCTCCCTAACCCAGGCCATGTTCTGCGTTATTTGGGGCTACAAGCTCTTTCTCGATTGACTACACCAAATGTTCCAACTTGTACGTCAGTTTTTCTCCAATATAGTGCTTCCATATTTTTGGTTTCAAAGTTACAATTTATTTTAAAAATGCTAATGTATGTTCTGTCATTCTAGTAATCACAGCATATCATGCAGAACACATGTTAAAATAAGATCTAAAGATGGCAAGAGAACATCAGTATATAATATATGGAAGGCTCTGACAGGTACTCACTTGACTCTTCTCATAGTAGTATGCATAAATGGAATGGTGTTAACTAGAGCTTGCTTCATTACACCTAACTTTTATTTGGACTTTTTTCTATTTTGTATTAAAAATATGATGGCTGCTATTTAATAAAATGAGGTGGAAACATCCATTAGCTCACTTGAATTAAAAGTACTTCTGATTCCTCCTTTTAATGACATCTAGAGACTGTACATGGACACGAATCTTGCTTTAGTTACAAACAGCTATTTTAAAATCATGATTTTAGGCCAAAGGTGTACTCTCATCTCCCCCCTTTTGAAAATACTACACAAGGCTATGCTTCTATTGTGTGTCTTCATTTGTTTTTCATTTGTTTCAGTTCTTAAAATTAAGTTCAAAGAAACTTAAAGCAAATTCTGTGTCCCTTGAATGATTACATTATTGGCCAGGATTCCCAGCCCATCATATTCTAAAATAGCAGAAGAGCTCCTCTGTTTCAAAGAGATGGGAATAGCTGGAGAGAACCCCATCAGTTCCAAGCATTAGCTCAATCAATGGATGTTGCAGTGGCAAATATGTTTACAAAGCATTCTTGCCTGCATTTATAAGCAGAACTGTCAAACTACAGATGGTACTATAACCATCTATAAAGTAACTGCATATAGGAGTAACTCTACTGTGATAGTAGGTCCAGTTGCCTATTTAGCTACTAGAAATCAGATTTGAACCATGATGCTTATTTGTTATTGTCATATCTTGCTATGCTCCTCCTCCTCTTGGAAGAAGAGCATAGTAAGTTAGATTGTGTTTCATTCATCAACAGCTTTCAATTTATATCTGAATAAAACAAGTTTAAAAAGGCTTTTGTATTCCTGGTGCTTTTTTCTGGACTACTGATTGAAAGCAAAACAGGGTAAAAAGAAGATCATAGAGTTTTTTTTAGTAAAAGTTCTATTGTGTATAAAAGAAATGATACACATTCTGAATATTCTAATACAGCCTTTCCCAATCTAGAGAGATACTTAGGTTTCCTCATTAAATTATGTGCACAGACATAACAAACAGTTTATATGTTTAAGGATTTGATTAATACATATAGCTCTAAGAGAATGCTAGTTAAGTTAAATTATACAAACTATTAAAAGTCAAGCCACTTCTTTTTAAAAAAGAAAGCATTAAAGCACTGGTGGGCAATTAATAGAAGGAATTTGAAGAACACAGTATTAAAAATTGAATATATAGTCGAAGGCTTTTTATGAAAATAAAAATTGAATACATAATTTAAATGCATTACATGTAAACCAGATATATAATTCATACAAAAGTACTAACAAGAGTAGAGGAAAATGAGAGCAGCTCATTCCATGCACCAATCCTGATTTGAAAGTATCTCATAACCAAATAACTGTTTTTGAGGAATTCTCAAGGCAGTCAGTGGAAGAACACACAATTTTTTAAAAAAAAAAAACTAGTTACCTAAGAATTCTGTAGAACTTGGGGAAGGTGAGTTAGCCTTTATTGAAGATGGTGTGCTGGAACCCTTGCTCTTCTTCCAACTCAACGTTTTTAATTATTATCAATTGATTAATTGAACTTAATTTTCCTCCAAACACAAAATGTCCAGGAGAGGTGTTTTGCAAAAAATTAAATGGATTAAAGCATACATGAAAGAGCTAAAAACAAGGAATCAGCTGTCCTCTTCCATGTTCTCTTCCAATAAAGACGACGATGAAACTGAAATGCAAACCACATCTCTTAAATCATCTTGTTATTCAAAAGATTTCAATTCAATCAAACATTTGTTTGAAGAATTCAAACAGGACTTGAAATTGGAATGGGAGAAGTCCTTTATTTTGATAAAAGATTTAATAGGTATTTCTGAAAGAATTAATGACCAATTTAAAGACTTATTAAGGCAAATATTAGATATTACTCAGAAAGCTAGTCAAGCTAATGACTTAAGTACTAAAATATAAAATAGATTCAGCAGGATATCACTGAGGTTAAAATATCGCTAGCAAATTTTGAAGTTTGTAACAAATGAAGCAATCTCCATATCAGAGGTATTAGCAAAAAAGCTAAGAATGATGTGATGGATTACATAGTAATAAGACTTAATGATCTCTTCCCAGAAGTACATTAGTCTGAAATGCACAGAGTTCAAAATTCTACACTAGCAAAATTCAATAGATCAAGAGATATTATAATTACATTTCTTAACATACTGGAGACAAAATTATTTAGGAAGCTCACAAACTGAAAGAAACTTGAAAGGAAACAAAAGTTTTGTTTTATTAAGACTTTAGCAAACTAGCAGCATTGGAAAGATAAATGTCTGGCCCCATTTATTCAATGAAGACCTGACTGCACTTGCTACTTATAAGCGGATTGCCTATAGACGTAGACTTTGTATGTATAAAAGACTTTAGCCAAACTACTTTACAATAAAGGATTGCATTTAAACCTCTTGCAGAACTATTGATTAAGTGAATTCAATATAAATGGGGATTTCCATTTAAACTTATAATATTGAAATAGCAAGGCACAGGAACAATTTACACTACTCAAGATATAAATAAAACTTTGGCTGGTTTGAAGATTTCCTTCTGATTCAAGGAGCAACATTGGAGACCAGGCCAAGCAGATATAGTTGCAAAATAAAGATCACAGATGAAAGAAGATTCTGACAGTAAAGCAAAAGAGCAAAAAATACTAAAATGAACTCTAAATTTCTGCATAAAATTTTAGTACAGCATTAAAACATTAGCTTGTATTAGTATTAAGTTGTAACTACTAAGTAAATATTTAGGAAGAGAGAAGCAGATAGTTAATATGGGAAAGGATATGAAAATAATGTGAAGATACAGTTGATTAAGATACAGTAAGCACTGGCTCAGTGGTTAAGATGCCAGGCTTGTCAATCGGAAGGTTGCAAGTTCGGAGGTTCGAGACCCTAGCCCCGCGTGACGGAGTGAGCTCCCGCACTCGCCCCAGCTCTTGCCAACCTAACAATTCGAAAGCATGCAAATGCAAGTAGATGAATAGGTACCACTTCGGTGGGTAGGTAACAGCGTTCCGTGTGCGTCATGCCGGCCACATGACCACGGAAGTGTCTTCGGACAACGCTGGCTCTTTGGCTAACAAACGGAGATGAGCACCGAAAAGGTACAGTATATTTATATATTTAGATTATTTCTTGCTTCAACTGTTATGTTGCAAGAAACTTATAGGACACTGTTAAATATTTGGAAAACTCACATTTATTAAAGAATACTTTACCAGTTACTATTGCTTCAATCTATTCCCCAAATCAGTCTCAAGTAAAATTTCTTAGGAAAGTAACAAAAAGTTAGTAAAGTTTGGGATAGAATAATTTCATATTGGGGGAGATCTAAACACAATGCAGACACCTCTCATAGGAAAGTGAACATTGTAAAGTGCAGAATAAAGTACTTGCAATACTCATAGACTCAAGGATTGACTAACACTTGGGAGATCATGAATCCTCAGTCAAATGGATTTACATATTACTTGAGTAGTAAAGGTAAAGGTAAAGGTTCCCCCCGCACATTTGTGCAGTCGTGTCCGACTCTAGGGGCCGGTGCTCATCTCCGTTTGTTAGCCGAAGAGCCAGCGTTGTCCGAAGACGCTTCCACAGTCATGTGGCCGGCATGACGTGCGCGGATCGCTGTTACCTACCCACCGAAGTGGTACCTATTCATCTACTTGCATTTGCATGCTTTCGAATTGCTAGGTTGGCAAGAGCTGGGGTGAGTGCGGGAGCTCACTCCGTCACGCGGAACTAGGGATTCGAACCTCCGAACTTGCGATCTTCCGATCGACAAGCCTGGCGTCTTACCCGCTGAGCCACCACGCCCCCCATTACTTGAGTAGACCTAAATCCAATTTGATCATTTAATAGGCCTAATCCAACAAGCAATAATAGCACCCATTCGTAAATCTGATCACACCTTGGTGATCTAAGAATTAAAACCTGAAATAATGCTTTTAAAACTTAATTTTTGGTGATTTGACACAATGTTATTGACCACCCATTCAATGAAAAAATGTCTTAACTAGTTTTTTTCAAAGAAATAAACAAACATCCCTATTGATAAGATGGGAAGCGATGAAATTAGAAATAAGGGAATGCTTTAGACAGAGAAGCATAATTCAAAAGAAAAAAATCATATTTATCAGACAGGTTAGATGCAGAAATTAAAAATCTGTTAGCAAAATATAAAAAATAGGTATAAACAGGTAGAATTGAAAAAGAATGAGATATTTTAGGATTTAGTAAAATTTCAATACAGCTGCTATATTCAAGGAAAAAAAGGTATAGCAAGAATTCTAAATTATTAACAAATAAGTTTTTAAAAGCAAGGGATAAATGATTCATAAAATCAATACAAGACTAAAGATCAAATAATTACTATGGAATATATCTAACCCTGTCAGAAATGTATTACAGTATGCATCTTTCATTTTTGTAAAAGAAATTCAGCTCCCTTATTCTCTTGATATATGGAAGCTTTCAATTGCATGGAAGGACTATTTATAAAAAAAGACTTACAGAAATTTAAATTTTATTCTGAATTTCAAAATATGAGAGAACATCAGCCTACAAGAGCGGAAGTAAGAACCAACAATTAAGACTCAAATAAATTTATTGTAACAAGAGGCAGCAAGCGGGAATGTCTGCTTTCCCCTTTATTGATTAATTTAGTTATTGAAATAGTGGTTGCATTATGTGTGCATGATCAACTCCAGGGAATTAAAATAGAGGGCAAAAATTATTGATTGAATTTGCTTTTTATTTTCCAAATAATTTTATTAATTAAAGATTACAAATAGAAAGAATAAAAACTAATTCACACTACAAAAAAAGTAAAAGTATAAAAAAGAAAAAGGAAAGAAAAAAGGTAACTTCCCCCTTCATCATGAGCATAAACAATTTTAGTAACTTATTACCATCTCTTTAAGTACAATATATACTCTCCACCACATATCTCATCTCTTAAGTAAAAACAAAATCCAAAAGCCTCGTTATTCTTTCCTTATCAGAAATCCAGTAATGGTTACCAGATATAACTAATTATTTATTTTAGCCTTGATGAAATAAGCCAACCCTGTATTCCTGGGCTTTCCAAACTGTGTGTCGTGACACATTACTGTGTCGCCTGGGGGCCCCAGGTGTGTCACACGACATCCCGGAAGTGCTGATGGCGCACTGCCGCCACTGCACGTGGCAGCGGCCCATCAGCGCTTCTGGGTTGTTGCGCGACAAACCAGGCCACTGCGATGGTGCACAAAAACCCGAAAGCGCCAGCGCTTCTGGGGTTTTGCGTGCTGCAGTGGCGGCGGCGCTTCTTGGGTTTTGCGCGCCACGGCGGCACTTCCGGGGTTTTGTGTGCTAGCCGTTGGTGTGTCGCCAACGACAAAAATTTGGAAAGCCCTGCTGTATTATTTCCCTGTACTTTTAACAATCATTTTTAACCCCTTCAAATAAAGTCCTAGAGCTTGATTTCTTTTCAGCTTGTTTTTTGTCCCTTCTCAAAGAACCATTCAAAACTTTAACAGACCTCATTTGTAAATGCAGTAAAAGAAGTTTGTCCTTTTTTTTGGTCACTTCTTAAAAAATCCTCTGTGACTTTAACAGTCGTCTTTTGTATATCCAGTAAGAAAAAGTTATCCAAATCGCCTTTCTGATTTAGCAGTTGTATATCTCCTTTAAGCAATGAAACATCAACCAGTTTTGTTTGTATGTCCAGTACATCTTTTTCCATAACCTTCTCATTACTTGTCACATTTAAATCCACATTCAAATTAATTTCACTTATCCGGTGTAACTTGTTCTTCTGTAACTTCATTGACACACGATCTATCATATCAGATAATTTTGAAGACCATTGTTAAAAATATCCATCAAAAATTCCACTGTTGAAGTATTTTGCTCCATTCTTTATTAACAAGTTGAACATAAGTTTCCTTCTCCTTTAATTGAACTCTTTATTCAATCAATCAATCAATCAATCAATCTTTATTTTACAGCCAATAGTCCAGAAAATGAACTCTTTATTATCTTCTAACTCCCTCTAGTGTCCAATCTTCAAAGTCCCACCCTATCATGTTTTCTCTTAAACCCAAACAATCAGTTTCCCATGGGAAGGATTCTTCTAATTAATTTAAAATTATAGTTCCAAGTCCATCTGGACCCCTAATCCATTAACTTTCCAAAATCAATACTCTAAGCACCCTTTTGATGTTTAGTCCAGAAAATAATATTTTTCCAAAACTTTTAAAATCATATTTAAAAATTATTTCTCTAAGGGGAAGGCAACTCACCCAGTGAATACCGTGTAACTCGCCGTTCTGAAGGGTCTTAATATTTCCAAGGCAATAAAAAAGCAAATCCAAAGTGATTAAGAAATGAGGCTCAGTCAAGCTTTATGTCCTTAAAAAAGGCTGCATTCATGACTGTGAACATAGATGTTTTCTCCCTTGACTCCCAGCTACTCACCTCATAAGGCAACTGCAAAACACTGATTCCTGTGGTCTACTCACGAGCAGTGGCTGTCCGGAGTGCACGTGGGCTATTTCTCTGGGGAGATTTCAGTGGCCAGGATCCTGCATCCAGTTGCCGATCTACATTGTAAACACCATCCCACTGCAGGAGGGACGTCTAGTTTGCCATGGCACTCTCACCAGAAGTCCTTGAATTTATTTGCTGACGATTACAGTCCTCTCTAATGAAACACATTCTTACCAGTTTATTAAAAAAGAACTTCAAGAATTTGCTTGAGTCTAACAGACAATTTTAAAAAATCTACACTAGTTTGCATTCATACCTAGCCTTATAAGCAAAAATTATATCCAGTATTTTAGAAATTCCTCTTGAACATTAATATAGTAAAGAATTTAAATAAGCTATTCAGTAACAATGATGGCTTTGCTTGGGATAAAATAAGAAAGTATATAAAAAGATGGAACAAAAATATCTTAGAATTTTAGGCCACATATCAGCAATTAAGATGTTACTCCCAAAATTGATCTATTTCAAATTCTTTCAATAGATAATTCCTGACAAAACTCTTATCAATTGGCATAAAAAAACAACTTTTATTATTTTGCTTTAATTCAATATACAATAGAATAAAATGTTAGTCTAAAAAGGTGCTGCCAGACTCCTCCTGATTTTTGACTACCAAATACTAACATGGTTGTCCTCCTACAATGATAAAGTCTCTATGTCAGTGTATTGTCGAAGGCTTTCACAGCCAGAGTTCGATGGCTGTTGTGGGTCTTCCGGGCTGTATGGCCGTGTTCTGGAAGTTGTGGTTCCTAATGTTTCGCCAGCATCTGTGGCCAGCATCTTCAGAGGGCAGGAGCACAGACAGAAGTGATCTCTCTGTGCCCAGAGAGATCCACTTGCCACTCTACCTGGGCACAGAGAGATCGCTTCTGTCTGTGCTCCTGCCCTCTGAAGATGCCGGCCACAGATGCTGGCGAAATGTTAGGAACCACAACTTCCAGAACACGGTCACACAGCCCGGAAGACCCACAACAGCCATCTCTATGTCAGCTTAGGGGATTATTATCAGCATCTATACAGGAAGTGTATTTTAAGTTCTTACGTCAATGGCATCAAACTTCCTTCAGAATCTCATATATATCTTGTCAATTCCTCGGCTTATTAAGTATCATTAGCCAAACATGCCCACTGCATGCTTGAAAATATTTTATTTACTTACTCTGTGTATTACAAATGGAATTATTTTACTACACACGCACACACACACACACAAAACAAACCATATTATAGTGAAAGCTAATGCACTCATACACACACTTTTACTCTATATATTTATAGTAAAAGTATAGTATTGAACATATCAAGTCTCTCTAAATGGAATAAAGAAGATATTACTCCAATTCATTCATGCATTTCGGCCCCAGGTATGAGTCACATCAGAATTGCTTTCTAAGGAAAGGACAGGCTTCACTCTTCTAAAATTCCACACTCTGTAGAGGAATGGAGTTGATAAATAGTAAAGATTAACAAAAAAAACTGCTTGCTCTCTCAAAACAGATACACACACATGAATCAGATACACACTGAGGATGTGAATGCAAATAGTGCAGTTTGATTAAATAAGACGTGATTGAAGGAGTGAAGTCAATTTCATTTCCACAGTTCTCCTAGAGGTTTGTGCTGAGCTGCTTGCATAGCCTCTTCCGCAAAGGATGTAATTTCTTTGTGCAAATCTTCTACACTCTTTGAAGCATCAATCAACTATATTCAAAAACAAAACATACACAAATGAAACATTTCTTCTCTGTATTCAACTAAAAAAAAGTGTCAATGAAGGAATCCCCTAAATTCAGCTTTTCAGCCAGACAGAAATGGCTCACTCCATCTTCTAGTCCAGAGCTTTCCAAACTGTGTGTTGGGACATGTTAGTGTGTCGGCTGCAGTGTCTGGGTGTGTTGCGGCTGCTGCTGCCTCCGAGCCCTGCCAGGATTCTGCACAGGTCCTAGTGCCTGCCTTGTGCCTGGCTGCCTCCAAACCTGCCCTGCCAAGATTCTGCGCAGGTCCTAGTGCCTGCCTTGTGCCTTGCTGCCTCCAAACCTGCTGTGATTTTGTGCAGGTCCTAGTGCCTGCCTTGTGGCCTACTGTAAGAGTGTGTCGCAAAATGATGCCCTGCTGTAAGAGTGTGTCACGAAATGATGCATGTCTAAAAAGTGTGTCACCAACATGAAAAGTTTGGAAAGCTCTGTTCTAGTCATTGTAAGTTAAAACAACTAATAGCTCTTTATGACCAGGAAACCAAAAAGTGTGAGTACAACTATCCTGGTGCAGGGAACCATGCTGCACTACTAACTCTGTTTGCCTTTTATCTGTCTATCTGGAATCTATATGTGATTCTTTCATTTGTGCTAGAAGAAAAACAGCACTGTTCCATGTAGTTTGATCCTTGGAAATGGACACCAGAAAAGAATGCACATAGAAACATACAGCCATCTGAATTAGGGTATGAAAAGTTCTTGGCTTCAGGAAAAAACCACTTGAGCAGGGTGCACGGTACAATTCCCAAGGCTAAGTTACAGTATTCTCTGTTTTGCTATTCTAACAGCAGTTTATACTGATTGTATATTCCCTACCTACAGTATATTGTGATGGCAGAGTGCTTCACTGCATCTTATTTACATTTTACCATTTTTCTTCATATACTATATACTATAATTCCATTTAAACATTTTCCTTTTTCAAGAGATATTAGAAATACTCAAACATTGAAGATTTCTAAGACATTTAGTTTAAGAATTCTAAATAATTTTTTATATTTAATTTCTTACCTTCCAATTTAAAGATTTATCTTTCATCAGATGGTAAAAGCACTGTAGAACTTTCTCCTGAAAAGAGGTGTCCTCATATCGTTCATTTCCAAATTCTCCCCGTTTGGCTGCTTCTGATGTGCTCAATTGAAGAAAAAGGATCAAATCTGGCTTTGGAAGCCCCACATCAGGTTGCTTGCACCATTCCAAGGAGAAGTTCTGTTCAGAGAGAAATAAGAGATGTAGTAAATAGTTAAAGGAAAACAAAGAACTATTTGATAAGATCATGGGAAGATAAACTATTGATCTACTTGTTCAGTATTGTCTATACTGTCAAGAAGCGACTCTCAACAGACAGGCATTCTTGTTACACAAATAATACTTGATCGTAAGATCTTTCCATACAACCAGGTGTGCTACCAACTACAATCCTTCACCAACATTGCAAACCTGCACACTAGCTGTTAATGAAACTAATGGGGACTTAGATATTAACATAACACGGTTAGTCCTAACAATTACCTAAACGATAGCTTTACCACAATTCAATGATTGCACTTTCATGCCGATATGAACAGTTTCAAGATACACTTGGTTGTTGTATTTTAGGGTTAATAAAGTTGTCTTTTTAAAATGATGTTAATTTTGGGTGGTTGTTGTTGTTGTTCTGCTTTAAGATCTCTTGGAAAATTACAGTATTTTCTTTTCTGTATATGTTCTCAGCAACTGAGGCTATAACACTATGCAGTTTTATTTGAGACTAAGCTTGACTTAACACAATGGACTAGAGCCAGTCAAAATTAGGTAAATGTTTAGATGATTTAATTTTACTTATTTCAGTGGTAAATACATGACTTAGAATAATCTGCTAAGTTCCAGTGAACTCTTCTGATCAGCAAAGATTTGAACTTGATAGAATTGATATTTGAACTTACCTATCTAATATAGGTAATTTGTGAATTAGCAAAAGTTTTTACAACTCACCTTTGTGCATGCTTTTCTTACTTAATATATTCTATCTTCTATTCTGCTAAAATTCCCATAATATTTAGATATTTGATCATGTCTCTGGGGCTTTGGGAACAGTAGCCCAATACACTAGAATGCATGTTGCTTTTGCAGGGAGTTTAAATAGGATTAAATATTTTGCTAGGCCCTTTCAATTTTATTTATTACTGCCTTTAGCCAACAAATAAAGCAGAAAGAAAAGAGTCAAAATTGATAAACACAAATAAGCATATACAAGAAGCCATCTTAAATCTTAAAATGGATCCCCTGCCAAAGCCTTGATGCTAAATAACAAAACTTTGCAACACTGTAAGTTACATAAAAAAACCTTATCAACAAGCAGAAAATTGACATAAACTCTCTGATTGTCCGAGAGCCAGTTTGGTCTAGTGGTTAAGGCAATGGTCTAGAAACCAGGAGACTGAGTTCTAGTCCTGCCTTAGGCATGAAAGCCAGCTGGGTGACCTTGGGCCAGTCACTGTCTCTCAGCCCTAGGGAGAGGGCAATGGGAAACCACTTCTGAAATCTTGCCAAGAAAACTGCAGGGACTAGTCCAGGCAGTCGCCAAGGATCGGACATGATTGAATGGCAAAAAATAAAAAAAAATTAAAAAAACGATTGTCCAAGGATTGCTGCTAGAAGGGGGAAAATAAGATTTTGATGCAATGCTAGGCTAATATAGTTCTTTTTTACTTACTTCTTTTGCACCTGTGAAGGCAACTCCAGAAAAGGCATATCTGTCCACTATTAGAGTGACACCTTGGTTTAATTTCTCTTTAATAGACGGCCTGAACAACAGAATGACATATTATTTATCAAAAATAAAAAGTACACTCTAGAAGAAAGCAATGATGCAAAATGGAAGATTTCAATACTTCTCCTTTCCATAGGAATTATTTTAAGAATGCATTGTTTCATAACATCTTTAATATAATGAAGATAATATACGAATCAAATTAGGCTATTTCAAAATTGTAACCGATTATAGTTAGTTTCATTAGTTCATTAGACAGTTTTTGGAGGCATATATAGTCACCGGCACTTGGGCAGCTCTTTTAGCAGAGTAAAATGTGTTTGTTAATAGTTTTCAGTGCCTTCACTTTCTAACTTACAGTTTAAAAAGTATGTTATATTTTTGAGAGTCAGTTTGGTGTAGAGGTTTAAGACTAGAAATCAGGAGACTGTGAGTTCTAGTCCCACCTTAGGCATGAAGCCAATTGGATATTGGGCCAGTCACTATCTCTCAGCCTTAAGGCAGTGGCAACGGCAAACCACTTCCGAAAAACCTTGCCAAGAAAACTGCAGGGGCTAGTTCAAGCAGTCGCCAGGAGTCAACAATGTTTCAAAGGGACATACACAGAGAGAGAGTGAATTTTTGGGTAAGTGTGTATCACTCATACCCTGGTTGTCTCCCATATAGTCTACTGTAACGCACTCTACATGGGGCTACCCTTGAAGAATATCCGGAGGCTACAGCTGGTGCAGAATGCGGCTACACGGGCAGTTTTAGGGGCACCAAGATTGTCACACATAACACCTCTGCTCCGTGAGCTGCATTGGGTACCAGTTTGCTTCCGGATCCAATTCAAGGTGTTGGTTATCACCTTTAAAGCCCTACATGGCACGGGACCAGGTTATCTGAGGGACCGCCTCATCCCCATTACATCATCCCGTCCCACCCGATCTTGCAGAGAGGGCATGCTGCGGACCCCCTCTATGAAAGAATTCCATCTAGCGGGGTCCCGGAGGCGAGCCTTCTCTGCAGTAGCACCTGCCCTATGGAACATCCTCCCACCAGGGATAAGACAGGCCCCCTCACTCCTGGATTTCAGGAAAAAATTAAAAACCTGGCTCTGTGATCTCACCTGGGGCAAAAAGGGAAGTGGTCAAGCCTGAGGATGGCCGATTCCCTAGAGCCGCCTTAAATATCTAAAATATTTTAAATATATTCAACGTCACTGTAAGAACCACCTACCACGTGGATTTTATTGTATTTTTATTGTATTTATATTTTTATTGTTGTTTTTATTGTATTTTATTGATATTATGTTGTGAACCGCCCAGAGTCCCTCCTTGAGGGGGAGATGGGCAGTTATAGAAATTCAATAAAAAAATAAAAAAAATACTGCACCATACAGTTGCAATCTTATGGCCTCTGGGATTGTGCTCCAGGGAATTATAACTCAAAGTTGATTCCCCCCCCCCCTTCTCTTAGATTACTATGCCATTCTGTACCATACCTGTTATCAGGTTTAATTAAAAACATTTAACTGAAAGGCCTACAAAAATTATTCTACAACTTGCATTATCTTTCATTTATAAACCGAGGTTTGAGAGCCTGAATTCAATTTATTTCATGCTAGTAAGCACAGTCAGTAAGATGACTGTGCATGAAGATATAAGAAGCTAATATTGTGCTCTTATCAAAAGAACACACAGGACATAAAGCTGAGAGTACATATTTGCCAGAAATGAGAGCTAGAGATATATGATGTTGAATAATGTAATTCTAGAATCTAGTGGAGGTGAATCTCTATAGCAGGAATTCATATTTTTTTTGAACTTTTGGAACAGCATAGTTTAAATTTCTCTTGTGTTAAAGATCTTTGCACCTGCTACATTATGTTGTTCTATAACATTTCTTCACCATAATTCTGAAATTTCTGAATCTTGACAAGAGACAATATTCTTTTCCCATTTTTGTCTCCTGGTTATCTCTCCCATCCCTTTCAGGAAATGTCCAGAACAATCCTATCTGCACTGTTAGAGAGCTTTTTTTGGACAGCTATCAAAAGGGCAGAAATAAGAAAAGAAAGGCACTGTGCTTTATCTTCCCAGAAATAATGCTTAACCTCTTCAAATAATTCTGCTCATTGAATTACATGCTAGTTCATATTAACAAATTTTTGAACTAAGTAATCAAATTCCAGCCTGCCTCCTTTGACCTTTTCTGTCACTGAAAATAACTAGTCTTGAAAGTTCTAGGGAGAAAGGGCTTCATGTCTGTTTTCCTTCTTCAAAGTCAGAGCTGCCTCTCTAACCTGAGAAGGGAATCTAAAAAATATTTTGGATCCTGGGTCATCCTACAGAGGCTATAGGATTGCAGCCTGACACAATATTCAACGTTCATAAATTCATAATTTCCCCAAAGTAAATTTCCCCAAATCAAATTGGATTTAATGGGAAATCATTTGGGCCCCCTAGTACTAGACAAGAACTTTTTTTACACTTGCTCCCAACGATTAGCAGAAAACAGTAGATGCACTGTGTGGTCCTCCAAGTTGTTTTTCTTTTCCAAGTAGGAACTTATTAGCTGTCCAGTTTCTGTTGACCTTTCTGCAATAAATAGGAAAAAAATGAAATAAAACACATCTTCAGTGTCTGTAAATCCTTTAATTCTCTTTAAAGTATGTATCACATTTGAAAACATTACACAAAATGTAACTGCTTTATCTGGAGGAAAATTACTAAAATGATAGCTTTCATTTCTCTCAAAATCCAGTTGAAAAGTATGGCATGACTTCAATATGCAATTAAAGTGCTGATAAATACATACAAAGGGACAGTCTGGAAGACGAACGAGAGGGTTGGATGAGGTTAGCTCCCTCTAAAGCAGAGCTTTCCAAACTGTGTGTCGCGACACAAAAGTGTGTTGCCACACAGAGTCTGGTTTGTCGCCACACAACCCGGAAGCGCTGATCATCATCAGCGCTTCCGGGTTTTCCCGCAGCGACACACCAATGGCGGCGCGCAAAAACCCGAAAGCGGCAGCAGCCCTTCCGGGGTTTTGCGCGCTGCCGCAACGGCAGCACTTCCGGGTTTTCCCGCGGTGACACACCAACGGCGGTTGGTGTGTCACCGCGGGAAAACTTTGGAAAGCCCTACTCTAAAGCCTCTCTTAATTTAAATTTTAACTAGCTTTTTTAATTTTTATCCTATTTTACTTTATTTTACCTTCTCTCCTGCTGAAGTCCTGTAAGCTGTACTATTTTTATTGGAGACTGGTATTTTTATTATCTCTACCATGGGAAAAGGAAGAAGGAAGAAGAGGCAACGCTCACATTCTGCCTCGCAGACTGCATCTAAACCTTCCAAACAACTTAAAGTTGATGAATTGTTAAAAAGCAAACAGCCATCTGCCGTAAGTAACCTCAACTCTTCTACACTCCTTGCCAGTCTTTCGAACAGATATGATCCTCTGGAGTGGGATTTACAAGCGGAGTTAGAGAGCTCACAACTTTTAGACCTTTCTATTTCTATTCCTGAGGAAGCTTCCCCTTCTCAGATAGCAGCTATCTGTCCAGCTGCTGAGGCTGTTATTTCAAGAGGAAGAGGATCTAAAAAACAAAAATTTTACAGACTTTATAACTAGACAATGCCTTTTGACGGCACAAACAGCATTGTCAATCTTTGATCTCCTGACTACTGTTAATAACAAAGTGGACATGATAAAAGAGACTCTCATTAAGACTAAGCATAGCTACACAAATGCTACCGCTGAGTCTGCTAAAACAAACCCATGCAGAGGCTACTGTAATTTAAAAACAGACAATGATGGTGAAAAGGTGAATTCTAATATAGAATTTAAAAAGAGAACAAAGAACATGCTAAAAGACCAATATTTACATCCAGAGGAACATGCAAAGCAAGTTCCTCCTCCCCAAGAAGTATTGAATGAAAGACATGTAAATCAAAATCGTTACTTACAGCCAAATCTATCTATCTATCTATCTATCTATCTATCTATCTATCTATCTATCTATCTATCTATCTATCTATCTATCATCTATATCTATCTATCTATCTATCTATCTATCTATCTATCTATCTATCTATCTATTATTCGTATTTATACCCCGCCTATCCCCTCCCTATCGGAGGACTCTAGGCGGCTTACAACATTTGCAATTCATATATTTATACATTCATATATTAACAATGTTTAATTACCGTGCGCTCAGGGAAGGGGTAAGGGAACCGACTCTTGTAGTATTGGACTACATGTCCCAGAATACAGTACCTTGCTTCAGAGTCGGCTGCTGACGTACTGGAGATTGCTGTTCGGGATCCGTCGTCTCCGTTTCTCCGTCTCCGTCGCCATTCGCAAGGTCTTCTTCGCTCCGGAGGCGACCCCCAACAGGACGCCAGCAAATTCTCCCACGTAAGGTGATACCCATTTATCTACTTGCAATTAGCTTTTGAACTGCTGGGTTGACAGGAGCTGGGGCAAGTGACGAGAGCTCACCACGCCACGCGGAGGTTCAAACTGCCAACCTGCTGATCGGCAGTCTTACAGCATCAGCGGTTTAACCCGCTGAGCTACCGCGCCCCCATAAATTTGTAAATTATGTTACAAATCCAAAATAATAGGATAAACAGAGGAAAATGGGGATCTAGAAAATCAATTGTTTTCTCTCTTAGCCAGCTTCTTCATTGTGAATGGCAAATGGTGGATCTGCAAAAGGTCGACTGGCTTCCTTCCAGGAGAGACTTCAAATGTATTCTATTGTCATTTAAAAATTCCACTATATCCAATATGTTGTTCAAAATGAAGCCTTTTCTGTACAAATTTAAGATCTTTCCAGTGCGTGTGTTTCATACAGGGGGAGTTAGACCTTTAATAACTCATTTTGGAAAGAAGAGTGTTTCTACTTCAAAGTTTAATTGCAGTATCTTAAAAAATAATAATTTCAAGGATGTTTAATCTTCATTGTCCTTGAGAAGTGTCAGCCTGAATAATCAACCTGTTCCTCCCACAAGTCCCTCTTCAGAAGAGCTGCTTGAGATAAACTTGGTTAACTCTTTCAGCACTCTGCCACATATGGAACAAGAGGGCATTATAAACAGGCTTGACGAGCTGGGGGAACTACTAGAAACAACACGCAAAGCAGCAAAACCTCTGATAGAGCTGGTCACTCCAACTGTTAATAAAGAAAATGCCCATTTTGAGAAAGTATCTGCTGAAACTTCCCTTATTTCTCCTACTTCTCCTATCTCAACACGGAATGTGGACATAGAAGGGAATAACAAAGAGTCCCCGATGTAATTTTCACTTTGTCCCCTTTGATCCTTGATAAAACATCATTCTACACAGAAGAAATAAGTATTAGAAATAAAACAGAGGTCAACACACAAGAGGAAGCAGGCTGTAGCCCAAATATTGTTGAGCTTCAAACTGAGGATGGCCTTGGAAATGAACTGAGTCATAAGGAGGCCATCCCCTGCTCAACATTACTGCACCTGGACATTGACACTAATCTGATTTACCAATCTGCAAAAGTTCTTAATCTAAACGATCACCTCCGTCAAAACTTCCTGGAGCCTATTCAACAGCTAGATAGAGGAGAATGTAGGCAAATGCCAAATCAGTGGGGGGTTTTTTTTGACACCGAAGGAATTTTGGATAATATCACTTCTGTAGAATGACTGAAAAACTCCTGTGTTTTAACCCAAAATTCCAATACCATCACAGCTATCTCCACTAATTTACAGCACAAAGATTCTATTCAGCTACTAACTTGGAATATTGCTGGCTGGAAGCCCAAAGCAATAGAAGAGGATTTGGTGGAGTTTCTCTCAAACTTTGACCTTATAGCACTCCAGGAGACCTGGCTGACCCTAGATGAAGAGGAGATCCAACTACCAGGTTTTAGTTCCTGGTCTATTCCTGCAAAAAATATAAGACTAAAGGGCGGGCATCAGGAGGACTGATTATTCTTGCTAAGGCTGAGTTGGGCTGGCAAGGACAGAGAAGGAGAATCATCCTAGGAGATGATTCTCCCCATTATTTAGCTGTTAAATTTTCTTATAAATCCTCTGAATTGGTATTACTGAGCATTTATCTCCCACCACATACATCTTCTTATTTTTCTCCTGATATATGGGCAAATCTAGGAGAGACAGTGTTAAAGATAAACAGAAATCATTCTAAAGCCACTGTAATTCTAGCAGGAGACTTCAATGCTAGGGTGGGGGCCTCTTTACAAAATTTTGTTCACTTGGGTATTATACCTGAGGATTATTTAATAAATGATCCACCCTGGCTTTCTAGTGACCCTAAAAGAAATACTGCAGGTTCTCAACTGGTCTCCTTGATTTATAAATGTAACATTTTTATTTTAGGTGGTAAGGCACCTGATTTTATATATCCTTTTACATATCATGCAGGAAACTCCAGCAGTGTCTTAGATTACATATGTGTTTCTCAAGATAAGTTTGAGTTGTTTTCAGACATTCAAGCCCTTGTGAGGGAAGATAGCGATCATCAACCTATTACAGTCTCTTTCCAAAGCAGATCAGATACAAGGATATTCATGCCCCATGACAAGATGATACTAGCTAACCTTGAAGTGAGGCAGGAGAGAAGACTTAAATGGGCTAAGGTTGATACCAAGGCATTATCGATTTTTTTGAATTCCGAATAGGCCCTGATTTAGAGAAATTCAATTTCTTCTTCTACTTTAGGTTCAGACAAAACCCTCACTCAATATGCTGACTTGTGTCATTCGCTAAGAAACTTTTTAACTAACAATCTTCCTATTAGAAACCGTCAGCAAATTTGCGCCAATTGGTTCAATTCTGACTGTTTACATAGTAGAAAACTTTTGAGGGCAGCTATGCGTCAGGCCTTGGGACATCCTACCACAAAAAATCATGCTAAAATGCTAAAGATTAGGCGTGACTATAAGAAATTGATAGCCATTATGAAAGCCTCTTTTAGAGCTAAATTATGGTCTGATTTGGGCATTTGGGCAAAAGGGACAAATTCAGTCTTATTTTGGAATACTGTATCGGGTTTGCTGAAGGAACGTAAATTCCATTTCAATATTCCTATTCCAGCTTCAGCTTGGGAGGAATATTATGCCAAATTATTTTCTAATCCTAATCAGGGCCTTTTGCATAAACAAAGTACAGATTTTTTACCTTTTGAAAACCTTCCCCCCTGGCCTCCAGTATCTGTATCAGAAATCAAAACTATTATTCAATCTTTAAAATCTAATAAGGTGCCTGGAGAAGCTTTTTACCTCTGGAACTTTTTAAGACTCATATTGATTGGTGGGCCCCACTATTAGCAGGGCTGTTTACTTATATAAATAATACAGGTTGTATCCCAGTTGGATGGGAAGTTGCCATTATTGTTCCCTTATATGAAAAAGGAGATAAAGAGGATCCTGTTGAGCAAAATAGAAGATTGGGTTATGGAAAATAATATTTTAGTGGAGGAACAAGCTGGTTTTAGACCAGAGCGCTCCACAATAGACAATTGTTTTACTTTATATCATCTTTTTTTTCAAAATAATTAACTAATGGCAAGAAACTGTATACCGCATTTATAGATCTTAGTGCGGCTTTTGATTCGATAAATAGAAATATTCTGTGGATGAAATTGGCCAGTTTAAATATGGAACCCAGACTCTTATTTTTGGTTAAGGCCCTTTATTCAAACACTTATCTGAAAGTTCGTACAGGTATATGGCTCTCTAACTAAGAGTTTACCCATCTTACTTACTTACTTACTTACTTACTTACTTATTTATTTATTTATTTAAACTTTATTGTATAAATTTGTTTTAACATACAACATATATACATACACATATTGATAAACATTTAATGAATATAAATTGCACAAACAAAGAGAAAGAAGAAAAAGATACAGAAAGTTAAAGGGAGATAAAAGAGGGAAGAAAGGGGATCTAGGGTGGAGAAAAGAGTTGGGGAAAAGGAAGAAAGGAAAAAAAAGGGGGGAGAGAGAGAGAAAAAGAGAAAGAGAAGAAGAGAAAAAAAATAGGGGTTTGGTTCCAGATTATCTTTACTGTGACTAATATATCTATACAATTTCTTAATTACTTGTCTTAGTTACATTTTGTTACATTTCTATTTCTATATAATTAATCGTTAAATCCTACTGTCAACCCAGCAGTTCGAAAGCTAATTGCAAGTAGATATAATGGGTACCACCTTACGTGGGAGAATTTGCTGGCGTCCTGTCAGGGGTCGCCTCCGGAGCGAATGGCGGTGGAGACGGAGAAACAGAGACGACGGATCCTGAACAGCAATATCCAGGACGTCAGCAGCCGACTCTGAAACAAGGTATTCTGGGACATGTAGTCCAATACTACAAGAGTCGGTTCCCTTACCCATTCCCTGAGCGCGTGGTAATATTGTTAATATATGAATGTATAAATATATGAATTGCAAATGTTGTAAGCCGCCTAGAGTCCTCCGATAGGGAAGGGATAGGCGGGGTATAAATACGAATAATAAATAAAAATAAATAAATAAAATATTTATTGTATTTTTTTTGTATATTTGTCATGTAGACAAGAAAGGGTTGCCAATCATTCTTAAATTGGTCCATATTTTTGTCATTTAACATTTCTGTTAGTTTTGCCATCTGTGCAAGGTCCATTATTTTTGTGATCCAATCTTCTATTGTTGGGATGCATTCTTCTTTCCATCTTTGAGCATATGTAAGTCTGGCTGCCGTAATCATATACAGTATAATAAAAGTTTTCCATATTTTTTTCCCAGTTCGTCATCCATGAGGCCCAGTAGATATAATTCAGGTTTAATTTGTATGTCCATTAATATGATTTTTTTGATAGTTTCATATATTAGTTCCCAATATTTTTTTGCTTTCTTGGCTGCCGTAATCATATAGGTGGCGGACATCTATACAGTCGGTAAAAACAAGACCTGGAGCTGACTGTAGTTCAGATCATGAACTTCTTATTGCACAATTTAGAATCAGACTAAAGAGAATAGGGAAGACCCACAGATCAGTTAGATATGAGCTCACTAACATTCCTAATGAATATGCAGTGGAAGTGAAGAATAGATTTAAGGGACTAGATTTAGTAGATAGGGTCCCGGAAGAACTATGGACAGAAGTTCAGGAGGCGGCAACAAAAAATGTCCCAAAGAAAAAGAAAACCAAGAAGGCAAGATGGCTGTCTGCTGAGACACTGGAAGTAGCCCAAGAAAGAAGGAAAGCAAAAGGCAACACTGATAGGGGGAGATATGCCCAATTAAATGCAAAATTCCAGAGGTTAGCCAGAAGAGATAAGGAATTATTTTTAAACAAGCAATGTGAGGAAATGGAAGAAGATAATAGAATAGGAAGGACAAGAGACCTCTTCCAGAAAATTAGAAACATTGGAGGTAAATTCCAGGCAAAAATGGGTATATTGACTTGCCAGTTACATTTCTAAGCGTGGGTGGGTGGCAAATTGAACACAATTTTCTCTCTCTCCCCCCTTCTAAAAACAAAGATGGCAAGGACCTAAAGGAAGCAGAAGAGATCAAGAAAAGGTGGCAAGAATATACGGAAGATCTGTACAGGAAGGATAATAATATCAGGGATAGCTTTGATGGTGTAGTCCAGGGCTTTCCAAAGTTTTCCCGCGGCGACACACCAACCGCCGTTGGTGTGCCGCCGCAGGAAAACCCGGAAGTGCCGCCATTGCGGCAGCACGCAAAAACCTGGAAGCGCTGCTGCCGCTTTCAATTTTTGTACACTGCCGTTGGTGTGTCACCGCGGGAAAACCCGGAAGCGCCGCCATTGCGGCAGTGCGCAAAAACCCGGAAGCGCTGCTGCCGCTTTCAATTTTTGTACACTGCCGTTGGTGTGTCACCGCGGGAAAACCCGGAAGCGCCGCCATTGCGGCAGTGCGCAAAAACCCGGAAGCGCTGCTGCTGCTTTCAGTTTTTGTGCGCTGCCGTGGCTGCGGCGCTTTCGGATTTTCGCACGCCGCCGTTGGTGTGTCACCGCGGGAAAACCCGGAAGCGCTGATGGTGCGCCATCAGCACTTCTGGGTTTTGACGCGACACATCTGGGCCCCGCAGGCAACACACTTTTGTGTCGCGACACACACTTTGGAAAGCTCTGGTGTAGTCAGTGAGTTAGAGCCAGACATCCTGAAGAGTGAGGTTGAATGGGCCTTAAGAAGCATTGCTAATAACAAGGCAGCAGGAGACAACGGTATCCCAGCTGAACTGTTTAAAATCTTGCAAGATGATGCTGTCAAGGTGATGCATGCCATATGCCAGCAAATTTGGAAAACACAAGAATGGCCATCAGATTGGAAAAAATCAACTTATATCCCCATACCAAAAAAGGGAAACACTAAAGAATGTTCAAACTATCGAACAGTGGCACTTATTTCACATGCCAGTAAGGTAATGCTCAAGGTCTTCCAAGGTAGACTCCAGCAATTCATGGAGCGAGAATTGCCAGAAGTACAAGCTGGGTTTAGAAAAGGCAGAGGAACTAGAAACCAAATTGCCAATATCCGCTGGATAATGGAGAAAGCCAGGGAGTTTCAGAAAAACATCTATTTTTGTTTCATTAACTATTCTAAAGCCTTTGACTGTGTGGATCATAACAAATTGCGGCAAGTTCTTGGTGGTATGGGGATACCAAGTCATCTTATCTGCTTCCTGAGGAATCTGTATAACGACCAAGTAGCAACGGTAAGAACAGATCACGGAAAAACGGACTGGTTTAAGATTGGGAAAGGAGTACGGCAGGGCTGTATACTCTCACACTACCTATTCAACCTGTACGCAGAACACATCATGTGACACGGTGGACTTGATGAATCCAAGGCTGGAGTTAAAATTGCTGGAAGAAAGATTAACAATCTCAGATATGCAGATGATACCACTTTGGTGGCTGAAAGCGAGGAGGAGCTGAAGAGCCTTATGATGAAGGTGAAAGAAGAAAGTGCAAAAGCTGGGTTGCAGTTAAACCTCAAAAAAACCAAGATTATGGCAACCAGCTTGATTGACAACTGGCAAATAGAGGGAGAAAAAGTGGAGGCAGTGACAGACTTTGTATTTCTAGGCGCAAAGATTACTGCAGACGCTGACTGCAGCCAGGAAATCAGAAGACGTCTACTTCTTGGGAGGAGAGCAATGGCAAATCTCGATAAAATAGTTAAGAGCAGAGTTAAGAGCTTTTTTCTTTAAGATTAGTTCTTTTTCTTCTTCTTTTGAGAATGAAGGGGCAGTAGTTTCACCTTCGATTTGGCTGCAGCCATGGTTCCTACCAAGATTTCTCTCACTTCCCAGCTGATTGCGACGTGCTGCCTTCGCTCCAAAAACGAAGCCGCGCTGTTTTTTACGATCGCACAGCTGTCTGGAAGCCTTCGGAGCAAAGCGCTTGGGTTTCTCCCTTTCCCGGAGTCGCCTCTTTGCCTCTGCAATGCCTGCAGAGCTCTTTACAAAACCGCGTTGCAAATTCTGGTACGGAGCTGCACCAGAATTCAGCCTACCGCCATCTTCACCGGAACCGGAACCCAAGAGTATACCCACCTTCAATGGCATTAGACAGGGTTGTATATTAGCCCCAATGCTTTTTAACCTGTATGTAAATGATCTACCAGGATTCCTGTGTGATGTAGACACTCATATGCCAAAGATCCTTGATAAATTTATTAATATTTTACTATATGCTGACGACATGGTTCTAATGGCACATTCCCAAATAGGCCTGAGAAGACTGCTGAAAAAACTGAACAATTACTGTGCTCTCAATTGTTTAAACATCAATAAAAGTAAATCCAAAGTGATGGTTTTCAGCAGAAAAAGTGTGAAATATAATTGGCAGTTAAATGGGGAGTCTATTGAACAAGTTAATTTTTTAAACTATTTTTTTAACTAGTGGTTTTTACCAGTTCAGGTTTGTGGTTAAATCACTTTAAAAGAAGCTCAGAAAGGGCAGCGGCAAGTACTAAAAGATTATATAAATTATTTAACTACAATTATCCAGGCACTCTGACTCCTATATTGAAAGTGTTTAGGGCCAAAATAGTTCCAATGCTGACCTGTGGTGCAGAATTATGGGGTTTAAATAAAGCTACCCCTCTTGAACAAATTCAAACTTGCTTTTTAAGATCCATATTGGGAACTGATAAAAATACGTCTGCCCCTGTAGTCAGAGCAGAATTAGGTATCCATTCCTTACATAGTCATTTAATTATTAAAGTTTTTACATATTGGCTGAAGATCCAACAAATGGATTCTGATAGACTTCTCAAAATATGCTTAACGGAACAGATAAATATGGCACAGCCCAATTCCTGGATCAGCCAACTTTATGAAGTTATTTTAAGACATGGGTTTTCTATTCAGTATTTGCTTTCAACGGTCTCACAGGCAAGGGAAATTTTTAAACAGCGAGTCCTGGATATTAGTGCACAAACTGACATGGAATTATTAACTAAAAATAGATCTTTAAGATGGTTGGCTAAGAATAAAATTATATTTCAACCCGAAAAGTATCTATCAATGAGTATTCCACAAACTTTAAGAAGGGCCTATTCTAGAGCTAGATTTGAGTTGCTGGATTCCATGGCCAAATATGGGCGCTTCCACCACTTGCCATATCATGAGAACCTGCATATGCGGTTCTCCAACCATTGAAAATATTTTTCATATTTTGTTCAATTGCCAATTATATGCATCCATTAGGCATAAATATCTATCTAGTATCTTTATTAGAAAGAACAGCACACTGGGATCCAAACCATAGACTGTCTTATTTCCTCCTGGGCTCAAATGTGCATATTGTACGTAGGGCTGCTAAGTTTATAACTAAGGCAAAGGTCATTAGAACTCAATACCGCCCAGGGTCCCTCCTTGTGGGGGAGATGGGTGGGATATAAATGTAATTAATTAATTAATTAACTAACTAACTAACAAATAAATAAATAAATTGAACAAATTGGGGTATCCTGTAAGGGAGATTCATATATCTTATTTCTGACTCTATGTATTATCACATATGTATTTTATTACTGTATTTTTATCTTTGTATTGTACTGTATTGTATTGTATTTTATTGATAAGGTCACAGGACTAATCAATTAATAAACTACTACTACATACAAAGATTGTGATTAACACTGCATGTTTTGGAGTGTAAGAAATTGTTAAAGCTGTATGTTCCTCTTCCCTCTTTGTGTCACAATCCGAGTGAACATGCAAACAAGAGGATCCTAATGGAGTATCAGTTTAGTTAAACATATACCAAGTCACAAAAAAATCTGCAGTGGAAATAAAGGAAACATTACATTGTTTTAAAGCTCACTAGTATGGTGAAAAGGATTAAATGTAAGCGTATTCTGTATAGAACAAGCCACTGAAAATGCAAGTTCCAATCCAAGAAGATCTTAAAGAAAAGCTTTAAAGTATAGGGCAGGATTACCTGTGAGTATTTAATCTATTAACTATAGATTAATCACAGATTATAACAAATCACAGATACAACACTTTCCCTGATATTAACAGCACCTTCGCAAAGCCACATTAGTTACCGTGTCTCTCTTCTACCAACAATTGCTCAATAAACAGAAATTCAACAGTGTCATCTAATCCATGGCTGCATGGTTCTGAAAGGCTGCACCCATTGAGTTTCAGCCTGTTGTACTAGATACAGGCATTCTATTGAGGCTATTTTCCTCCAAAGTAATTAGGGCGACGTCGTTCTTGCATTGTGTAGCCACTCCGGGGTCTGCGCCCCACTTACCAGGGAACCTCAGAAGTTCGGCCCGGTGTCCTCCTGCCCACAGGGCCTCCACCAGCCTTCGGCTCTGTGTACTTTTGCCAGCTCGGTCAACCCCCTCCAGGACAATCAAAGCCCCTCGTCGGCCCGCCATTGATAAGTCCATCCACTCTCTGTCCAAGGCGGGAAAAAAAGCCACTGAACTTGCAACTTCCCGCGTTTGACAGTCATAGAAATGATTCTTCCGGCGTATAGAGCGGCCCTGCTGTCGCCATGGTAATCAAACAAGAGGTGAAACCGGAAAATAAGCTCGCGGGCGAACACTTTCTTTACACGAGGTGCTGGAAAACGCGTGACGCTAAGAAATAAGCCTGTTTGTCCTCGAAGAAAGGGGGAAAAAACCGAATTTCCTCTTGAAGACCAGAAAGAACCACGAGTTAAGGAAAAGCGCGAGCACGGAAGCCGATCGCCCAATGCTCCGTCGCGGACGCCGCTTCTTCTCTAACTCGCTAATATTAACTCTTAACCTACCATATTTATTTACCTCCAAGTCTTTTTTAGGCTACCTTGTAGAAAATGCTGTACAGTATAAATAAACAATCGCTGATCAGTTTGAAGGGGAGGCTGGGAGAACTGCATGTGTTGCTAGATGGGTTTTAGAAATATTTTTTTAAAAATACGGGATTCAACGTGGTGGTAACTTTCAAAACAGCGGGAGAAGAAGCGATCGCGCAAGACTCTCGTATGCAGTATATTTGCTTAGTGAGAGAACGTCCCAAGCTCATTGGGATATATTTCTCAGGATTTATTTTTATTCATTAGATATATATGCTACACCTTTGCTTCAGATGCTGAAGGCTGGGGACATGGCACTCCCTCCCTCATTTATCCCCATAACGACCCTGGACGAGAATGACTGGCTGGCTCCAATAACCCAGCAAGGAATTGGATGGACTTGGCAGACTTGGACCTCGATCTTTCCAAACCTTTTCTGCAGGTTAACCCCGACAATATATAACACCAGTCTCACAAGTTCGTTTCCCC
Organism: Charina bottae; assembly: GCA_023362775.1. Lineage (NCBI taxonomy): Eukaryota > Metazoa > Chordata > Lepidosauria > Squamata > Charinaidae > Charina > Charina bottae. Next base: position 33,257,953 of record JALMGJ010000005.1, read on the forward strand.
CTTTTTATTGCTTTATTATAACTGAACTCGCTGTGATGTGTATTTTAAAATCAAAATACTTTTTCTTCATTCCACGGGTTGACAAACCGGACAGCAGTTCGCAACTCGTTTTGAGTCCATTTCCTCTCTGTTGGTGTATCTTAGATAAAGGATACCGGCTGGAACAGGACAGGGAGAACTCTCTTTACCTTGAAAATGTGCGAATGAATACGCCTTAGAACCAGAAAGCAAGGACATTAGTCAAATAGACTTTAAATGAAGTGAGAAAGTAGGCGTCCAATCTGTGTTTAAAGCTGAAAATGTTAAGCAACTGGTTTTATTTCCGCCGCGGCTTTTCATCAGAGCTACAAACCGGGCGAGTCAGTGACACGCGCGCCCCTTAGAGCATCCGTGCAAACCGAGGCCGCAGGCACGCGCGGTTACTAACAACGGGAGCCCCAATGACTTCAATGAGATACTGTTTCCCTGCAGACGCGCGTCGCGCCATCTCCTACAAAGTTTCCAGCGTCCAGCCAACTTCGCCCACTGGGGGAGAAGCTATGGCCGGACGGCTCCCGGCGTTCCAGTCCTCGTCCCCGCCCTCTCATTGATAGGTGGTGGCGCGGCCAATCGGTGGCGGCGTCGCATGACTATGCGATGAAAGCTCGGCCGGCCATTGCGAAGGCACTGGGCTGACAGCGCCGAGCGCGCGACGGCTGAATGGTGGGCGTAGGCCGGCTGGTTGGTTGATTCGAGATGGCGGCAGCGGCCTTGTATCTGGAGCACTACCTGGACAGTGAGTGAGTGCGGCATTGGGGAGGGTTGAAGCACAGCGTGGTCTTGCCGGCTGTTACATCTGCGTCACAGCCCCGGTGGTGGTGGGGATTAACCGGCGAGGTATTTTTGCTGCGTCACACCTCTAACTACGCGCCGAGAAGGACATTCAGCCGGGTCTGGGGCTGTAGTTAATGTTCTTCGCCGGTAGGAGCCGCGTCCGCGCTCTTCGCTGTCAGTGCCACCTGTAAGCCTGTTACGCAAACATTCTCCCGGTCCTTTGAACTTGGAGCATTGTGGGTTTTCCCGGGTGGCCACCCCGTTTACGACAGGGCACATTTTCCCTTTGAATAACCACGTGGCCGTGAAAGTCCTCCTTTTTCATGCCTCGCTGCGGATCTGCGCAGTTATTTAAAACAGTTACTCGAAACAGATATTCAAGAGCAAAAGCGAGCCAACTTTACAGATTTTACTCTTGAAACTATTGAGCTATCGCGTTTTTTTAAAGCGAAGTTGCATTCTTCCAACTGGCTAAGAAGTCGACAGAAAGCTTTCATTCTTGCTGAATTCAGGACTGCAGCGAAGAAAACTCCAAGAGGCAACTAGGAAACAACCAGAAATCAGCAACAACTCAGCCTTCACCATCTATAAAGATTGAATTGAAAGTCCTGTCTGCCCCCATGTTAGGCTTATTTGTACACCCTCTTGAATGTGGATGCCTCACATCCTTGACTGGAGGAAAGTATGTCCCTACAAATATGTACAGTTATACCTCAGGGTTAACGTGTAGCATCATAAGAGTTCTCTGAACTTGGTTTTGGATTGCAGATATTGCATTACTATACTAGGTAGCATCAGTACAGGAGTTTTGGAGAACTGAGAAATAGCTGCCCACACAGTACTCTTTCTACCTCCTTATTGCAGCAAGGGAGATAATACTCCTGGCTGTATAAAAGGTATCAAGTGTTACATTATGTGCAGTGATTGATTAGTCTGGCTGGAAAAACAGCACTTGGAACAGGAAAGATGTTTGTCCTGCTTTTTCCCAACCCAGACAATGCACTCAACTAGGGCTGACACTGAGTAGCCTGTCAGCTTACTCCCCCTACCACCTCGGTCAAATTTTCTCTCTTCCCAAGGAAACAGCCATTTTATTGCATGGAAACGGAGATGTGACAGGGAGATACAGCATTGAGTAACCAGCTGAAATAATGTACATTGAATTCTCTGAAACTCCCATTTGGACAAGAAATTAAAAAGATAGCAAAGCAGAGCCCAGGAACCAGCTGGGCAATGAGTTTCAGAAGTGAAGCACTGCAAAAGTAAGCAAACAGATTGGGGGTGTCCCATCACTTAATAAGCTGAAGAGATTTCCATTAGAAGCAAGCAAAATATAGCCCATTGGATTTGTCAAAGAAGCTTAAGGAAGTAAGGAGCCATTCTGTCACTGGTAGCCCATTTGTACATATATGGGAGTATCAACCTTCTGGAAGAGCAGCTCTACAGGACCAATGCTTTCATTACCAAACTACAAAAAAGAAAAGGAATAGGCTGCATCAGTTATGTTTTGTTTTCTTCAGCAGCCAGAGCAGAAATGGCCATGAGAAAACAAAACCCAAAAGCTGGATGGGATGCGTGATCTAGCAGCAAGCCAATCTCTCTCATTCTCCTCTTCCATGTGACATGGAATGTTCACATAGGAGGTTTTACTGCATTTTCCAGTAGGAGACACCATGCCAAATCACCATGATCTGGCTTCAGTGTCCCTCAGCAACAGGCTGGCAACAAGATGGAAACTCCACTGTGAGGATATGCAATTCTCTCAGATACACAACAGCATTGATAAAGGGTCCATAGGATGAGAATGCCAAGTGTCAGAGATACTGAGTGTATAGCATAGGAAATGTTTTATCATAATGGAAAAGGTCTACATTCTGTGCCAAAAATATAAGCGCTTGTGACAGAAGTAAAGTTGGTGAGAGAATTCTGAGCAGTATCTTCTGCCATTACCCATAATATTGTTAGAAAACAGGCAAACTGTATGGTGACATCACTGCAACTTTAGCTTTTATGCTTTTGTTTTTTTTCTGCTAATATCTTCTGATAACAGTTTGATAACACTTCTTCAGAGAGCCAGTTTGATCTAGTGGTTAAGGCAACGGGCTAGAAACCAGGAGACTATGAGTTCTACTCCCGCCTTAGGCATGAAAGCTGGCTGGGTGACCTTGGGCCAGTCACTTTCTCTCAGCCCAACTCAACTCACAGGGTGGTGGTTGTGGGGAAAATAGGAGGAGGAAGGTGTATTTGGTATGTTCGCCACCTTGAGTTATTTATAAAAATAATAAAGGCAGGATATAAAATAAAATAAACAGAACATTCAGAGACAGCAAGAATGTTATTGAACAGAACCAATGAGGTGAGCAGTGGTTGTGAGCCAGAATTGAGATTTCAGAGTATCTTGGGCTCCAGCAATATTTGTTTTCCTTTCCAGCTTCAGGCACTGGGACCTGTGAGACCAACCAGCATGTACAACTGGGAAAGAACAAGATGTGTGATGGGAAGAGATAATAATGATAGTTGCAATCTGTTGTCTGTGGTTAGAAATTTCATTTGAATAGATTTGTGGTATGAAAAGGATGCAGTCTCTCTGTCTTTGTTTTTCAGGCATTGAAAGCCTCCCCTGTGAGCTACAGAGAAACTTCCAACTTATGCGTGAACTGGATCAGAGAACAGAAGGTATTTCAAGTATACTAAGTCTCAGATCTTTTTCAGATAGTGCAGGGGTACAACCTGTGGTTCTAGGATCACATGTAGCCCTTGGTCTAATTTAAAAAGCACTCTGCAAGCGATCAGTTCAGAATTGTGATAAGAGATACCCATCCTCTCCTGCACTTTCTCCTTGGGAGAGAGTTAAGAGAGTATCAGAAGGAGAATGAGAGGAAAAAGGGGTATTAGAAAAAGAAAGGCTATGTACTTTTGGTTCTAACCCCACTCACTGCTTGCTTTAGCTTTATCTCTCATGTTACCCTCCAAAACGTTGCCCCTAAGGCACTATAGCCTTTAGTAGAAAAAAGGGTTTCCCATTCCTTTTTTTATAGTAAATTTTATTAGGTTTCAAAAGAAGAATAAAAACTACAAAAAAACAAAAAACTACAAAGAAAGAAAAAATAAAAAAGCACGGAAACACAAGAATTTTTTTTCAAATTTACAAAAAGATGTGGCTTCCGACTTTTAACAGCAAGGATATACAAAAATTTCCATAATCAATCTCTTACTCTTTATTAAACCTAAACACCACATTATTTCTATAAGTCATTCCACTTTAACACACAATAAAAATCACTAAGTACAGTTACTCCTCCCACTTATATTAAAATAAAGGGAAAAAAAGTTCATATAAACCACCTAAACATCTTTCTCCCCTCCAAAAGATAAAACATATTTAATTATTCCCTTCCTACCACTATTCTATAAATTTCTGTCTACTATAATAAGAATCAAATTAAAAAGCACGTAAGTTGTCTGCTATTACACTTAATAGTACAACAATTTTAATAATCCCAATCTTAATAAACCCAAAAAAACAAAGACATAAACATTCTTTAACCCTAATACAACAGTTTTAATAATTTTAAACTTAATAAACCCAAAAAACAAAGCCAATTCAAAACAGTAAATCCAAATCTTTAAAGGCAAATAGCATCAATCAAATCCTTAAAGCAAACCAGATGAACATTCTTCAACCCTTATCCCACTTCAAAATAAACCAAAGCAGTTACATATCCCCACAATGTGCACAGAGCTTTCCTCTTAAAAAAAATCAAACAGCTCAACTGCCTCCCTCAAAGATACCAGGTTCTTTTCATGACATTCCACCAGGAGATTGATTTAACCTATGGCTTGCCAATCACTCTCTCCCTTAGATTTCTCCAACTTCATTATCCAATCTTCATCCAGCATCTTGATAAAAATTCCAATCTCAGTCTTAAAAAAACCTTTCTATCACTCTTAAATTCCTCAGTTTCATCCACCACATCCCCAACCTGATGGCACATGTTAGATCTCATATTTTCCACAGTGTCCTGGATATCTTGCATTAAAGCTTGATAGAAGTCAGAAGAAATCTGTTTAAAATCCTGGAGAAAGTCAGAAAGAATCTGTTTGAAATCCTCCATGTCTCACGCAGTAGATTATGGCACTCCCTAGGAAAGAGCTTTCCAAACTTTTCATGTTGGTGACACACTCTTACAGCAGGCCATCATTTCGCGACACACTCTTACAGCAGGGCACAAGGCAGGCACTAGGACCTGCGTGGAATCCTAGCAGGGTTCGGAGGCAGCAGCAGCTGCGACACACCCAGACACTGCAGCGGACACACTAAGGTGTCCCGACACACAGTTTGTAAAGCTCTGCCCTAGGATCTTAACCAGCAAAAGTCGAAGATATGGAAGAGTTCCAAAGTGTGTTTACATAAAGTGAGAGTGAGATAGCAGACAGTTCTCAAGGGAAAGTGAAAACAGAAAGCTGAAGGTTCAAATTAGCCGATTCAACGTGTAGGAAAATGCTAGTATCTTCAAATTTAATACAAAAATAATAACAGGAATACAATTGTTTACTCTCAATCTTTGGAATTTCCTTTGGAAGGAAAATGAAATCCAAAACTTAAAAGATTTTTTTTAAAAAAAAAGTAATCCCAAAAATAACGTTAAGCACCAAGAGAACCAGCTTCTCTTTGCTGTAGAAAGCCTCTTTTGGGGTACATATACTTAAAAAAAATACAAATTGGTGATTTAGAAATGGGGTGGCCGGACTTAGTGTCCCTTTAAGGCTACAGTGCGGCTTGGAAAATGGTGACGTCCCAGCCTCCTGGCTAGCTCTTACCAGTCTAACGTGAAACACTGTTTACGATCTTCTGGCTGCAAGCAGCTGTCCAGAGGACAGATGGGATGATTCCAGGTATTCTCCTTGATCCGGAGATTCTGGGCTTCAGGAAAACCTGCCTGAGCCCGAAAAAAGTTACCGCATTGTTAGCTCCGCCTGCTGAACCAGCGGGCACAGCCATTCAGTCCGCCATTCCCACCGGAAGCCAAGGGTTTCCCATTCCTGATGTAATATATATTTAGCTTGTGTTAGATTTGGACAGATCTGAGAACACAAGTTTAAGGACTCATACATTTTTAAAATAAAAGTCTGAAACAATTAAGATTATTTTTCTCAACTTGAATCTAATTATTTAGTGATAAGAACCAATTTATTGAGTATTTTACTTTTGTATATGACTGATGCTTTAAAGGACAAGCAGGCATAAGTATTGGTCTAACAGTGCTGGTACTGTAGTGCTATTGACTAGCAAAAAATGTGATATTAGAAGTAGCTCATTGCTACTTGATTGAGGTACTGAAGTCTCAGAAATTGCTGTGCTAAAGACTTTAAAAATTATAACATCTCAGGGTAGGAAATTCCATCATCCCAATTTTTTTTAAAAAATAAACATATTTGTATTGAAAATTAGAAATAGGGTTTTGTTTTGTTTTGTTTTGTCCCTGAAACATTTCAATTATAAAATGCAGTTAGTTCCTAATTGTGTGTATGTGAAAATAAATCCTAATCAGATTAGAAAATCTCAATCAGATTAGTAAAACATGCCCTAGTAAATGCGCTCCTAACTACAGCATCAAAACACAATTTCTTATTTCCCTACTTGGAAAAAACCCTCATTGATTTCTTTGAGGCTTACTGATAGGATGAGTTTGGATTGCAGTTTCAGTTTTACACTTATACTGTGTCTCATTGCCTTTCAGACAAGAAAGCAGAAATTGATAGTCTTGCTGCACAATACATTTCAACAGTGAGGAGTCTGTCATCGGAGCAACGAGTAGAAATCTTGCAGAAGATCCAAAATGCCTATACAAAATGCAAAGAGTATAGTGATGACAAAGTGCAGTTGGCCATGCAGACCTACGAGATGGTAAGATTAAATAGAGCAGTGATATTGCAAAAGACTAAGGCAGCGCTTGTATTTCTGACATCTCTTATCTAACCTTTAGCTTGTGTTTCAGATGGCAACATTTTTTAGTATTTAGTAACTGCTGACAAAGAAATTGAAGTTTGATGTGCTGGACTTCAGCTAACATTAATCATTATAATTTTTCTGATTCAGAGGATTCCTAGTTTAGATGGGGATTGTGTATAATGTAATATTTCCTCATTTAATCTTTATGGGAGCAATAGTAAAAATGTGCAGTCTACAGTGAGTAATACTGACAAGTAACTATATTTTTCAGTGATACATTTATCAAAGGTATCTCTCTAGCCATGTTTCTGAAGTGGATTTATTTATTGGAGTTTCGTTGAGTAAATTAACAGTTGTGAGACAATTGGTAACTCACACATTGTACTAAGCCATGATTTTTAACCATGGCTTATTGACAAGGCATAATAACCATACTGTATAGACCAGAGCTTTCCAAACTGTGTGTCGCGACACAAAAGTGTGTCGCCACACACAGCGTGGTGTGTCGCCACACCACCCAGAAGCGGCGGCGCGCGCGTGCACGGCGGCCGCCATGCACGCGCGCGCCGCTGCACGCCCCCCACGCCGCCGCACGCCCCTCCCGCGCGCCGTCGCCGTGCATGCGCGTGTCGCCGCCGCCGGGTGTGTCGCCAGTGGCAGCACTTTGGAAAGCCCTGGTATAGACTGTGGAGTCCTTGGTGCTCTCTGAGCCTTGTTGTTTTCTTGGAGACGTTTCATTGCCAGACTAGGCAACATCTTCAGTGCGAAAAGGGAGCGGGACTTGCTTTCTGTTTATATATCGTGGCTTGTCCTGCTTGTGTTGGTGGAAGTGTTGTTCTCTCCTTAGGAGTTCCTTGATTGGGCTGTTGTTTGCTGTTTAGTTGATTGACTAAGTTAATAGTACCTTGATTAAGATATAATGTTGATACTTTAATCAAGGAACTATTAACTCAGTCAATCAACCAAGCAGCAGACAACAGCCCAATCAAGGAACTCCTAAGGGGAGAACAACACCCCCACCAACGCAAGCAGGACAAGCCATGGTATGTATAAACAGAAAGCAAGTCCCACTCCCTTTTTGCACTGAAGATGTTGCCTAGTCTGGCAATGAAACATCTGCAAGAAAACAAAGCTCAGAGAGCGCCAAGGACTCCACAGTTCAACCTTGAGCTACAAATATTCTCTTCGATTAATACTGTATAGACACATGACCCTAAGCCATAACTGCTTGGTAAAAAAAATCTCCATTCTTATGATGGTGTTCCCTTGTTTCTGCACTTATAGAAAAATGCTTCCAATGTTGTCTGGGAAAAAAGAATTGTAATTATCATGTGTGTTGTTGCTACCATGAAGCTTCAGAAAAGCTAGCCAGCAGTCAAGTTTAATGTGCCTGCCAACTGCACTAGCAAATGAGAAGAACATTCAAGCATATTGGAGTGGTTCGTAGAAATATAGAATGTAATGATATGGTACAGTATATTCAGTTATTTAAAACTAATTAATGAAATATTGAAAAATCTAACTTAATTCTGTGATGTTTATAAATTCCGTATTCATCCATGTGGTCCTTTCTTTTTTCCGCTTTTGTGTGTGTCTTTTTTCTCTTCCTTTTTCTCTTCCTTTTCTTAAAAATGCTTAAATAAAAAATATAATTAAAAAAAGAACATAATGGTTGGAAGGGACATTGCTAATCATCTAGTTTAAGCCCCTGCAAGAATCCACTATCACAGCATCAGATGGCCATTCAGCCTGTGTTTCTATCCTTTCAGTGAAGGAGAGTCCGCTGCCTCTTGAGACAGTCTGTTCCGTTGTTGATCAGCTCTTATGATTAGGACATTCTTGTTTTGTCTTCTGAACATGTCTACTCAAACTTCTGCTTGATTACAGGAAAGGAGTCAAATTATTAATTAAAATACTACTTAAGACAATTTATTTCCTTCAGCTCTGTGATATATTTATTTATTTATTTATTTATTTAAATTTATATAATATTATATAATATTTCTCTCTCTGATACAGGTGGACAAGCACATTCGACGGCTGGACGCTGACCTTGCCCGATTTGAAGCTGATCTGAAGGATAAGTTGGAAGGCAGTGATTTTGAAAGCACTGTGGCACCAAACCTAAAAAGTATGGATGTTGTGACAAGGATGATGGAGCCTTTAGAACTTGAATTAATTTTTTAATAATATAATTTCCAAATTCATACTCTGGCTTTCTTTTCCAGTAGAAGCTTTTTCTCATGCAGCATGAGAGCTTAAAAAGTGTATTTGTTGATGAGCCAAGGAGCAAAAGGAGAAATAAGTGGGGAGAGTAATACTGAATTGGATTCAAACATGCCACACTTTAGGTTGTGCTTCTCAATATAATTATTATTATAATATATATAGTATATAATTAATATTATAATATAATATAATATAATATAATATAATATAATATAATATAATATAATAATATAATTAATTCAATTCCAGTGGAACTCATTAAATATGTATAAGACTCCAATTTAGACTCTTTCTAAATATACATAAGTAGATGATTTATTTCAATGTCCTATAAGACTGCCAATAATAAACTCTGGCTGCGAGAGAGACATGGTCTTTTCTCTTTACATTGGAATATCAAATTCTCAGGAAGTCACTAAAACTATCAGCCAGCAATCCTGCTCTTTGGTATGTGTGCACGTATTTGTGTATGGGAAAAATGGTAATATGAGGAAGTGTGTGATTGATACACACACATGCATACTCAGATATTGGAATGGAGAAAGAAAAAGCTGTTTACCTAACCAAAAATAATTTATGAGGTAAATTGTCTTCAGGAGGGAAAAACAAGAGAAAGATCCAGGGACGCAATACTACTGACAGCTCTCTGGTTTGGGCCTGTTTACTTTGTACTTCAAATTGGCACTTTCAGTTAGGCAGATTTTGTGAAGAGAAGTTGTTTGACCTAGGCATATCAATCTTTCTCTGACGGGACTGTCTATCTGCCTGGAGAGTGATAGTCCCATGAAACAATTTAATAGAAACTGCCATCTAGAGATCATCAGGATTCTTGCAGAATCTACCTGTCAGGAGAAGCAAATAGTAAATAATAAAAATTAACAGTAAATAAATTAACAATAAAAATTAAAGATTGAACCCCCGGCCTTACCTACTGCACCAATTGGTGTTTGGAGTCCCACCAGTAGATAATGCTGGGTGGGAGAAGAAAGGGCAGGGAATCCACCAATCGCTGTTCTGAAATTACCCCATATTAAGTAGTGTGAGGGTAGCAGCACTACCTGGCCCCATTGCTGTGGTGCAGTAAAGGTAGGCTGTAGGAGCAGCATGGTTTATATCAATATACTCTCTATGATTGGAGGGAAAGCACATTAATGTGGCCTTGAGGAAGTGCCTTAAGATAGCCCTATAAGCAAAACTTACACCTTGTCTGGATTCCTGTGTGATTACTCAATTGGGAATAGCATTTGAGAAAAGCCCCCTGTGATAATGTTAGTACATATGTCTAAAAACAAAAGTCACATTATTTTTCCGTATTAGCATAGTTAACAAAAAATAACTGTATTTCAGAGGGAAGAATTCCAAAGGATAAGAAAACCTCCCGTGGCCGAGGCCGGCGAACATCAGAGGAGGATGCTCCAGTGAAAAAGAAACCAAAACGAAGGTAGGAATTAGTACAGTCTGTAGGCAAGAATTCTTGGGTTTTGGTTTTTTTCGCCCAAAGTCAACTTGCAGTAGAATCACTTTTTCATTCCAGACTCCATGAAAGTATTCTAGGGCAAGTGGGTTTTGGATTGTGGCTTGTAGTGAGAAGGAGAAATCCCGTTCAGAGACAAATGATTTCAAGATCATTCAAACTGGATCTGTCAGTCTAGAGAGTGAACAGAAACCAGCAAAGCCATAGGAACCCAACCTTTGAACACCCAGTCAAGAGCAGGAAAGTTTCTTCCCAGGTAGGCCTTAAAAAGAGGAAAGGGAAACTCCATTTTGCCATTGTTCTTTTGCCTTCTGTTCTGGGAAGAGATGGCCTCTCTTACCAGACTGGCTTCTATTGGGTTTAACAAAAACACCCCAGCCTGGAGAAGGGTTGGAGAATGAGGAGAAAATAGCCATTGGGAATAGTAATCTCTAGAATCGATATCCTAGCTTGCAGAGAATAGTGTGAGCGTGCTTGGGATAAAATTGAGCTTTGGTTGCAGTTGTGGCATACTGGGCAAAATGTGCCCAAACTAACTGGTACTACCTGTACCTTTAGTAGGAAATGTTGCATGTGGCACATGTGACCAAGGGGCTCATCTAGACTGCACCCTTACCACAGCTCCAAAATGGCTTGCATACCTTTTGTTGAGGACATTTCCTCACACTAGACCTCCATTTTGGAGCCAGCCTTCTGGTTAAGGCAAGTTGAAACCAGATCAAAGTGATCTGGAAGGAAATAGGAGGAGGAAGGAGTATTAGGTATGTTCGCCGCCTTGAGTTATTTATAAAAATAATAAAAAAGGGATGGATGGATGGATGGATGGATGGATGGATGGATGGATGGATGGATGGATGGATGGAAGGAAGACAGACAGACAGACAGACAGACAGACAGACAGACAGACAGACAGACAGAGTATTTTCCATCAGAAAAACTTTGGTGTTGCACAGAGAAGTATCCCAAGGAAGGTCATTGATTACCTGCAGGGCTCCAGTTGGTCTGCAGGACCACCCCTTCCATCCAGCCACAAGGCTTTCTGCCCTCATGACATCATCTGCTTTGACTGCCAGAGAGACCAGAACCTTCCAGGATACTTTTTTTTTTGCTTAGGTGAAGGAAATATTGACTTTGTGGAATGCCTTCTACAAGGTCACTATTCCTGTTAGTAACCTCCATGCAGCCTACCTTCCGCTCTCCCTACTGACAGACATCTGGGCAAAACTGCTGCAGCTATCGGGGCAATGAAGAGCAGAAAAGGGGAATGGGATTCTTCTTAGCTGCCTGCTTCTCCTTCCTGGCAAAGAGCAGATCATTCATCTGTTCCTCTCCTGTTCCCTGCAATTCCCTTTTCTTTGTGCTTGGAGGAGGTCACTGCTGCACCTAAGCCAGCTGTGGCTTCTTCCAAGAAAGGTGGTTAGCTGTAGCTTCTGTTTTTGGGTGGTGGCAGTGGTGCTTTCCAGCAAGTGTAGAGGTAAAGGAAGGTGCACTGAAGGGAGCAGAGGTAGCAAAGGATCTGCATTGGACTAGGAGGGAGAAGCAGGTAGCAGAAAAAGAAAAATTCCCTTATTCTTCTCTGCTCCCCAACAACAGCAAGTGTAAAGTGCTACCCCTTTGTAAAGACAGTGACTCTACCTGCCTCGTACCTGAGGCATGGCAAGTGGATTGTTGTGAGGATGGGAGAAATGCACATTCTCAGGTGTTGCCTAGATAAGCCCTACAGCATGTAACCTAGTATATACCTTCTCTATAATTCCTAAAAAACATTATGTGAAAGCCTTGTTTGACCAAAGCCATGATGGGCAGCAAAGGTTATTGTCTGTGGGCCAATCTGATGATGACCACAACATATGGAAGATTGCAGTTTGGAGTGTATGAGGAGTAAATGGTGAAGAACATGAATTAAGGAATGAAATGAATGGAAGAACAGTGATAATTATGTAATAGATCTGAATGAAGGTGGTCTGATCTTGTGCAGTGGAGCTGATGGATACTACAAGGAAATGAAGTTGTAAGTTTAATTATGAATGTAATTATATAGGTATCACAAAGTAACAAATAGCATCATCTAGGTCAGAGCTTTCCAAACTGTGTGTCGCGACACAAAAGTGTGTCGCCACACACAGCGTGGTGTGTCGCCACACCACCCGGAAGCGGCGGTGCGCGCGTGCACAGCGGCCGCCATGCACGCACGCGCCGCCACATGCCCCCGTGCCGCCACCGTGTGCGCGTGCCACCACACGCCCCCCGCGCCGCCACCGTGCGCGCACGCCGCCGCTGGCGTGTCGCCAGCGGCGGCACTTTGGAAAGCCCTGATCTAGGTGGTTGTGGATACACATAAAAGTAGGAGTCCATAGGTTTGTGATTGCTGTGTGTTATGCTCCTGTAAAGATAATGGAAGAACCCAGAGATAAATTTTGAGAAAAAATGAATGAATCGTCTCCAGGGGAAAAATAATTTTACTAAGTGACATGAATTTATGAGTGGGAAAAAACCAAACGAGTACAGGAAAAAATGTTTAAGCTATTCAGAAACCCAAGAATAAGCAAGAATGGTGTCTTTCTGATATGTATCATCTTTGAAAAACGTCTGTTTTTAATAATATGGTTTAAACATAAGACTCTTCATACATAAATGAGGCAAAGGAATAAATGTGAATCCTAGAATTATTTTGTGTCCTGGAATGGTAGAGAATACAGTAGATCTTGACTTTCTGTATGATATCGAAGGATTTGAAGAGTTCTGTCTTGTTTGCCCTCTGTCTTTTCTTCTAAAGAATAAACATACAGAAGTCTTTCAATCTCTTTTCATAGAATTTACTTTCCAGTCCTTTGGTCATTTTCATTGCCTTTTTGAACCCATTCCAATATTTCTAACTCTTAGAGTGTGGTGCTCAGAACTGAATGCAGTATCCAAGGTGGGGTTTCAGCAATACAGAATAAAGTGTAATTCTAGTTCCCATGATTTGGAAACTCTGTTTCTGTTGTTGCACCCTAAAGTTACATTTGTCTTTTTTTGCAGCCATACTGCTGGCTCATACTCAATTTGCAATCAGCTGCTAGTTTGAGATCTTTTTCACAAATACCCTTACCAAGCCAGATATTCCCCATCCTATACCAGTGCATTTGATTTCTGTTTTGTAAGTGAATTCCTTTGCATTTGCTGCTGTGAAATTTCTATTATTCTCAGCTAATTTCTCTTATTTATCAATACTGTTTTAAATTTTATTTCTGCTTTGAGGCATTAGTTATCCTATTTTGTCTTGTCTGCAAGCTTGTTAAGCATTTCCTTACCTCTTCTTTCAAGTCATTCATAAAAATGTTGAGAAATAGAAGACATATTGCCCACTTAATTGTCAACCCATACAGACCTCACTAGCTTGCTAATGTGGGATGTGAGTTTCTGAGCTCGCTAGGACCCTCAGCACCTCCACAATAATACACAACAGCAGAATTAGTGCAAACTGAGCTTTTATTTTGGGCAGCATTTGCAAAGGCTGGGAGCACCCACTGTCTCCACCATTTGGTTGACATGGGAGCCCACTGAATACAAAGATATATGGGTTTTTATACATCCTTGCCCCGACGGTTTACAATACCACGGCACGCCTAGTAAATTTCCATTCCTGATCTCTACCCCTCCTTTCTCCAGATCCCCTCCTCCCTTCTTATCCACCTTTTCAGCCGAAGTGTGCCCTGTTCTGGTCAAGGCGTGCCTTACCCTGGCCGAGGTGTGTCTTGTTCTGGCCAAGCTGCGCCCCTTGCTACTTTTACTCTTATCTTGTTCTCCTCCTCCCTTAGCCTTCTGTTGGCCCTTCTTCTTCCTGAAATTAGGTGGTGTAGTAGTAGTGTGGTTTTTGTTATCAAGCAAGCCAAGCGAGTGTTTTAGTCTTCTAAGTTCCTGGAATGGGGCCGCTTTCTAAGCTCCTGCAGTAGAGCTGCCTTCTAAGCTCCTAGAATGGAGCTGCCTCTGTCAAAAGAATAACGGTCACTTATTTTATTTATTACAATTCCCCCCTTTTTCTTTTATCATCCTTTTATTCTTTTGCACTTTTTAAGACACTATTTCATACTCCTTGAGGTATTTTTCCAGGTTGTGTCTCTAACTACCTGGTATAGGTTGTGTTGCAACGGCTATGTTATATTGATTTGTCATCCAATCAACTTCCCCCATTTCTCCTCAGATTCACTTTTTATTCTTTGTACTTCTTCGGGGTGTAACTTGTAAGTTTCTCCTAAGAACTCTCCTGGCCCTAAGTCATCCTTTCCGGCCTTCAGCCTCATTCTCTTTTTAACAGGCGGAGTGTTTTCCCCCATAAGCATGTTCCCGTCCAACCATAGGTTAACTGGGATAACTTTGAGATACGCTGTCCTTTTCCACACTCTATGTCCCAATCTGGTTCGGGTAGAGTCAGGTTATGGCACATCCCTTGTCTCAGAGTAGGTCCCAGAACTTTACAAGCAGGGGCCGAGTGATCCCATCCAGTTTTCCACATACATGGCTGGTTATCCCAGTCATTAAAGGGCCTCGGGTCTTCACAAGTTTTCCAGCCTCCCCTTTCCCAATCTTCAGGTGTTATAGCCAGAGTGACTTTACAGCCACTATATCTTCCCACCTGTTGACGGGATTTATTAATTTGGGGTTGCCAATCCCACTGCCCTGAGCTCTGGAAACACAACCGTTGGATCTGGGAGCCACACACCTGAATCCAGACCAAGATTAGGAGTCTAGTGTGGGTTGAGGGCCACTCCATATCCCCAGTTTAAACCGATGGTTTGGAGGTCAATGCCTTCCCTTTGGGGCCAAATTCTAGTTTCACACACTGGGAGTATCTTGGGCTTCTCTGGGTCTATAGTTTCTATCATCACAATCACCCTCCCTTTTCTTGGGTCTTGAGGAATGTCTATTTTCTTTACTTTTGGCGGAGTGGTTTCAGGGGGTCCACCCATTTATATTCTTATTCCCAATCTTCTATCACTACTATATCACATACAATTACACTCACAAAACCAGCACATTAGGTAATGGTGCCCAGTGGGTGGTAATCCTCGTTGAGTCTTGGGGATGGAAGCAGCCAAGGACACCACTCTTTCCTGAAAAGATACATACACCAAAGCCCTACAGCAAAGAAAACACAGACCACCGCTCCCCCCCAAATTTCCTCAGTTAACTGATGCATTTATTCAGTCATTTCCTAATGGTGATTTTCATTGGATCATCAGAGGGCATCACCGTCCATTGGGTTGGGGCTGGCATGGGCCCTTCTACTCTGGAGTAATGAGTCCAGCCTTTTTCAGCCGTTCGGGTGGAGGTTTCGGTGGTTAACAGCACGATGTAGGGTCCGGTTTAAGCTTGTCCTCCTTCCATGACTCTATTAACACCTATTCCCCTGCCTGGATGTGATGTACTGGGAAGTTCAAAGGAGGGGTTTGGTTCAACAAGCCTTTTTCTGTAAGATAGAAAGAGACTGGGACAGTGTCTGCAGATATTTTCTGATTACATTGCCATTTAGTTCAACTTGTGGCAGTCCCAATTTCCCTTGATATGGTAGCCCAAAAAGCATTTCATAGGGTGACAACCCCATGTCTTTTCTGGGTTGGGTGCGTATCCTGAGAAGAGACAAAAGCAAACACTTAATCCAGGGTAACCCGGTTTCTTGCATAAGTTTGGTTAGGGTCAATTTGATCTTCTGATTAGCCCTCTCAACCCTCCCGGAAGAGGGGATGCCAAGGGGTATGATACTTCCATTGGATTCCCAGTGCTTCCATTAATCTCTTTACCACTTTGGAAACAGAGTGACTACCCAAATCGCTGTCCATAGACTCCATCATCCCATACCTAGGAATGAGGTGTTCCAATAGGGTTCTACATGTTGTGTTTGCATTAGCCTTTACACAAGGATAAGCCTCCACCCATCGTGTCAGATAGTCTACTATTACCAACAGATATTTCATTCTCCCAGACTGGGGAAGTTCTGTGTAATCTACTTGGATCCCCTGGAAGGGTCTGAGGGAGAGTTCCCTCCTTCCAGGCACAGTATTCCTCATTGCTCCCTTATTTACTTTTAGGCAAGTTAAACAACCCCTCACCACTTGGACAGCAATGGTATGTATCCCCTTACATGTGCAACTTGTCTGTACCATATCCACCATCCCCTGTGTTCCCCAGTGACTTCCTGCATGTAGGGTCTATTACTTTTCCCATCAGAGGTTTATTCAGGACCTGTTTTCCCTCCGGGGTATACCACCTACTATTCTCTTCCTTAAATCCCTTTTCCCTCACCCAGTCTTCCTCTGAGGTCAGGAAAGAGGGTATCCCGACGTCAGGGAGGGTTGGAGTCAGTAGCAGTATTATCTCTTCTTCTTCCCCTTCCGCCGCTATCCTTGCCTCCTCATCTGCTAGGTTATTTTCTTACAGCCTCGAAAGACCCCCCTTTTTGGTGCCCATAGACATGGACTACCACTAACTGACTGGGGAGCTTGGAGGTTTCCAACACATCAGCCACCAGATGCCCTTTTATCACTTCCTTTCCCTTGCTATTAATCAAACCTCTCTCTTTCCATAATTTATCAAAGGTATGTAAGATGCCATAGACATAAATGGAACCCGTATAGATTGTGCCCTCCCTGCCTTCCAGGAGCCGCAATGCCTGCCTAATAGCATACAGTTCGCATGTTTGTGCAGACCAATCATTCGGTAACCACCCAGCTTCCACCAAGTTCCACCCGTTTCCTCTCACTATTGCATATCCATTGTGGCGTTTTCCCTCGATCACTCTGGAGGTACCGTCAATGAAAAGGGTTTCTCCTTTCTCTAGGGGTCTGTCTTCTAGGTCTTCTCTAATTTTTGTTTGGAAATCTATGACATCCATACAATGATGTTCCAATTCTCTTCATTGGCCCCTGGCTCCACTTAAAAATTGGGCAGGGTTTAAATTGTGGTCAGTGGTGATTATAAGGCTTGGATCTTCAATCAGAATTGCCTCATACTTAATGAGTCTCGTATTACTAAACCACTTGTGGGCTTATTGCTGTAATATTGCCTTAACCTGATGGGGCTTGATACTACTAAAGCTCCTCCAAACATAATCTTCCTACTCTCTGCCACCAGTGGAGCCGTGGCAGCTATAGCTTGGACACAGCAGGAGCTTTGAGAAAGCCACCTTCAATAAAAACAAAAACACTAAAAATGAAACTTCCAGGGTTTATGCTTATCTCTAGGCAACCTGGTTGGGGGGGGGGGCACCCTGCAGTTGCCGGGGTTATTGTTTCCCCCATGCATGCACTCACCACACCAGCAACTTCTAATGTGTGAGATGAAACTATTGGAACTTAGCACTGTCACTAACAGGCAAAGAATTTAAAAACCATGCTGAATATTCCAAATAATAAAAATAAAAATTGAAGGGCAATAAAACAGTGATAATCATCTCTGTGGCCAAATAACACAGCCATGTTGAGTAGAAACATTGGCACATAGCATCATAAAATTTCCAATTACTTTCCAAAAACGAGCCTAAAAGGCTAGAAAATTAAACTGAGTGTTGGCATAATGTATTTTAATAAGTAGACTGCTTTTGCAGGAGAAAATTTCCAAAAAGAAACAAAACATCATCATCAGATAGATTATGCCAATCCATGGAGGCTCTACTACAGCCAGAATTTTATCAAAAAGATTTTTTTTCTTTCCTGCTAATCATGTGCCACACAGTTCAACAAACTGAAAACACACACACACAAACACACACCTACATTCCCTTTATAAAAAGACAAAAAAGGAAAAACAAAAACATAACCTCACAGCCAAAAAAGTTTTATCCAAAGTTAAAACTCAGATAAAATTCTAATGAAGGGGTTTAAAGTTTAGGTGGTTTATTATAAACCCCTTGTGCATCAGAAAGCCCTTGCCTCGCCTTTTCTTCAACCAGCAGAGCCTGGATGAGATCAAAGGGAAGAGAAACATACACCCCAGACAATGAGAATGGCAAAGGTTTATACACACAAAACACCTTTTCTTGCAATATGCACTCATACAAAACACACTTAAAATGAGTGAGAGATGTTGTCAGAACTCTGGTAGAGTCCTGCCATCAAGTTAAACGTTTATATGGATTGGGGGGGAAACTGACGTGAAAGAGACAAAACAGAAAAGAGCCCATACACAATTTCCTGTTGCTATACTTGGTGGTGCCCTTTCCTTTTCTCCAGCTTCAATAAGAAGGGGGGGCTTGGGTGAGACGGAGTTCTCAGTTCTCTTATTATACACATGCAAGTTGGTATTCTATGGGAGAATCTGGCACATATATAAAAAAATAGAGGGTAAAAACTTTCCCTACCCTGCACATGGAGACCAGGGCTTATGCTGTTTTCTCAATGCTTCCACCATTGCCCACTGCCGCTGCCTTTAAAGGGCAATGCTTTCTTAGAACAAACCTGACCGCTCCAGTGAACATCCCTCATGACCTCCCCAGTTTAAATTTGCTGCAAGGGCTGGGGAAACACAAGTGAGTCTCCGCAACAAATCTAACTCCCTCATCTACATTCCCTTTTCTCTCTCTCATTTTAACTTTCTCTTACCATTCCAATTTCCCAAATTTATTTCAATATCTGTGTAATCTATGGGTACAGACAGTAAATACAATACAAGAAAAAAGTACTTTTACCCTAGTCTTCAGTTTGCCTCTGCAATGCTGAATAGTTCCTTTGGACTCCCCCTGCTCCCCCTCCCTCTCTTCCTCCCAGAGCCTGTAACCAGCAGACTAAAGACAGGCAGACAGAGGGAGGGTAGAGACAGGGAGGAAACACACATACCCCAGACAACAAAAGTCTCCCTATGTTTTTTCCTCTTCAACTTAGAAGCAATATGCGTTTACTGTACACAAAATACACACAAATCCAAAAGACAAATACTCACAAACCAAACAGACTGATATTTCATCAGGGTGGTAGATTTTACCCAAAACTGAACATATTCCAACTCCTCCTCTGGCAAAGGCTCTTTATTCTTAACCTAGATGTTTAGGGCTTGTTTTACCCACTTCTCCCATAAGCTAAACTTGAGCCTGTAATTCCTTTTCTACACTTCTTAATTTCTTTAGCAACCTTTCCTAGTATTTGGCCATGCTTTAGTCACAAAGCCTACTTTCAGTATACCTTGTGCCACAACATCATGAGTTTTCATCTCTGAATATTTTCTCATTTGGCCTCTCAGTTTTTGTGAAAGACTGAGAGTGCTTCCTCTTTTTGTTACTCAGTATCAAAAGTCTTGGCAAAGTTTTGTGATTTTGGGGCAGCTCCTTTTATACCATCTCAAATTTCTCATGTTCTGTCTGCTGCCATTTGATTATTCCAATTGAGATTATTAAGGGGACACTTTTGATCTGATGGCACTGCATTCTGGCTAGGTGGGTTGCGCCTTTCCCACATAAGTCTAATTTGCCCACCAGAGGTTTGACCTACTGGACTGTCCTTATCTATTCTTAACGTTAGATTTTTCCAAATCTTCTTAGTGCACTTTTCTTTCCCTACACTAGAGTTTCTTCCCATGGTTGGTTTAACTTTCTTACTTATTCCCTCTTGACCGTATTTCCAGGGCTTCCCTTCTTAGGACCAGAACCTCCAGCAATCGCTGGACTTGTCCACTAGACAAATTTAAGGTCCTAATTCCCAACAACCTCCCAGCCCGCGCTGTCTAATTTTAAAGGTTATTTCCCTTCTACTGAAACCCCAGTATCATACAACAATCACTTTGTTCTTAAACCTGGCCATTTCTTAACGCATAGAATAACCATAGTACCCTTTGTCTCTTTGGTCCAGGGACGGAGGTTGTCCTCAGTCCATTGGTCCAATAGAAACGTTAATGGGGAAATGCTAGGTATTATTGGTCTTTCCCCAGTGTCTCCTATCTGGTTCTGGTCCTTTTCCCGGCATGCACCCTTAGACCCACTTGAACCCTTTTCTTCTATCTGGTCCTTTTCCTGGCGTGCGCCCTTAGACCCATTTGAACCCATCTCCGGTCCCAGACCGTACGACTCTAGGGGTGAACTACGATTCTTTTGACCTCCACACACACTCACACGCAATCAACCGACCCACACCTGACCGGACTCAGTGGACGTTCCAACACTTGAGTCTCGGAACTGCAAGTATGGGTCTCAGGTTAGCCGTGCAGGAAGGTTTCTACTCTTCCCTACGGTATCTCAACTTTCAAGAGGTCTCACACCGCAAACAATCCCCTGACCACCCAGGTTTACTTTTTGTCCCGGACAAGTTTCCTACCTGGGCCCGTGCACGAGGTTTCCTGGCCAGTCCTCCATGGGTTCCCTGCAACCGGTTCCCGGGGGGGGGGGTTTCAAAGCTCAAATGCCACGATCCTGCTGCTGCCTTCGGATCCCAGTTGCCAGAGGTTGTGCCCGGACAGCAGGCCACCCAGTTGACCCAAAAGTGGTCAGTATGGCGCCTGATTTTGGGTGGGCATGCCGCCGGGACTACTCTGGAACCAGCCGATCCCGGACGAGCCCCCAAATTGTGGGATGTGAGTTTCTGAGCTCGCTAGGACCCTCAGCACCTCCACAATAATACACAACAGCAGAATTAGTGCAAACTGAGCTTTTATTTTGGGCAGCATTTGCAAAGGCTGGGAGCACCCACTGTCTCCACCATTTGGTTGACATGGGAGCCCACTGAATACAAAGATATATGGGTTTTTATACATCCTTGCCCCGACGGTTTACAATACCACGGCACGCCTAGTAAATTTCCATTCCTGATCTCTACCCCTCCTTTCTCCAGATCCCCTCCTCCCTTCTTATCCACCTTTTCAGCCGAAGTGTGCCCTGTTCTGGTCAAGGCGTGCCTTACCCTGGCCGAGGTGTGTCTTGTTCTGGCCAAGCTGCGCCCCTTGCTACTTTTACTCTTATCTTGTTCTCCTCCTCCCTTAGCCTTCTGTTGGCCCTTCTTCTTCCTGAAATTAGGTGGTGTAGTAGTAGTGTGGTTTTTGTTATCAAGCAAGCCAAGCGAGTGTTTTAGTCTTCTAAGTTCCTGGAATGGGGCCGCTTTCTAAGCTCCTGCAGTAGAGCTGCCTTCTAAGCTCCTAGAATGGAGCTGCCTCTGTCAAAAGAATAACGGTCACTTATTTTATTTATTACACTAATCAGAATATCATGGGATACTTTGTCAGATGTTTTGCTGAAATCACGATATAGCACGTCCACAGCATTCTCACAGTTTATTAAGGAAGTTTCTTGATTAAAAAATGCAGTAAAGTTAGTTTGGCAAGACTTGTTCTGACTTCTGGTTTTGATTGCAAATCTATATCAGCATTCTGTTCAATTCTTGGAATTGGAGAAATCATACAACATATCTGGAATGTACCTCTCCATTGATTCATTATTACTCAAAAAGCACTATCTTAAAAAAATATCTGAAATGCTCAAATTAATATTTGCACTAAACAGCTTCTGTTGCATTGTAATAATAAGAGCATATTGCTTGCTGTCTGCTTATCACGCAACCACTTTTATGCATATTTATTTTTATTTAAAGGGTAAAAGTGAAGAATACCATCTCCACTAGAATTTCAGCAAAGAAAGAAGTTATTTCAACAATTGTTACTTGCTTAGGATTTTTGAAAAACAACCCTATGTTTGCTGGTCTCAGAGAATGAGAATTAGAGAGCAAAGATTTCTCATTGTTTTTTTAATCTGGGAATGGCAGCTCCTCATGTTGCAGTGAATGAGTTAGTAGATAGTTGATATATGATTGATTTATTGATATATCTGTTTGGAAGTTAGACATAAGTGTGCTAGATGAAAAGCAAAAATAGTTTCTGAATTTCCTTGTGAGATTATTGGTATGGGCACAACAACTTTTAATATTTAAATTTTTGAACCTTTCTAATTAATGAGAAAATCCAACATTCTGAATTATAGAGTCACTGACATTCACTCAGTTCACTTGTATTTATATCATTGCAGATCTGAATTAGCTGATACCATCCTGTCAGTTCACCCTTCTGATGTCTTGGATATGCCAGTGGATCCCAATGAACCCACATACTGCTTGTGCCACCAAGTATCCTATGGAGAAATGATTGGTTGTGACAACCCTGATGTGAGTATTGAAATAGACCAAAGTATGACAAATGCTATGCATTTGTGCTATGGGTTGAAATTGGCTGTCTAAAATAGAAACAATTGCCAGTCCAGTATAGGATTCTTCACAAAATCACAAGCCCATCCCTGGTTCTTACACAGTGTCAGAACATTGAGTTACTGTATTTTGTACACTTCTGGGAAATACAATTTATTTTGCAAGAATTTGTATTGCAAATGTGGAAGAAGTGGCACTGCAGTGTCTATTTAAAGTTACACTGATTTGTAGGCTCAAAGGAGAGAAAAGGAAGGTGCAAAGCAAAAAACCACAGCAACACCATAGAATCTTTCTGCAGACTTTCTTTGTTACAAAACATTGGAAAAATTCAGTTGCTGTATTTTTTATTTGAAAAGATCTGTACATTAAAATTCACTGCATGTCATTGGTCCATATTTCACACTGTGCAGCTCGCATAGACACACAGAATATGTACTACTCTGAAATCATGTATATATTGCCAGCTAATATGCTCCTGTTTAAATAAATCCTGTAATACTAGAATGTAAGCATTTTGCAAGAAAGAATAATATTGTAATAAAATTTGCTATTTCTGCATTTGATACTTAAGGACCAGGCATTTGTTGATCAGCCAATCTTATGTTGCTAATAAGACTAATAAGGAAAAAATAATACCATTCATCTTTCTTTCAACCCCAAATAAAGTGTCCAATTGAGTGGTTTCACTTTGCTTGTGTGGATCTCACAACCAAACCCAAAGGGAAATGGTAAGTGCTGTGAATTATTTGCTTTCTGTTCTCCTATTTTCTTTACAGATCATTTGCCACAAGAAGGTTGAAAATACTGTTGCTGAGATACGTTTTGATTCAGTGCTTTTTAAATGATTGTGGAACAGCTATCCCTTGATAACTGAGTTTATAATAGAAGGCAACCCTTCCTCAATCTAGCATTCCTCCAGATGTGCTGGAAATTGTAGTCCCAACGTATCTGTCAGATGCCAGTGTAGGGAAAATTGACCTGATGCAATCATTGTAAGCATATCTGCTGGGAAACATATCCCACTGAATTTAGGAAGGAACTGTATACCATTCAGCAAATTATGAACAAGCTACTGTTCCTTTATTTACAAATAAATTCCACTGAAATCCGTGAGACTTATACATATGCTACGATTTATACATCTGTGAATTTGCAGAGTGATTTTTTAAATTGGCAAAATACTGTACCTTTCATCAAAGTTGGAAGGATACACACACATACACATAACATTCGTATCTTATGTATGTTTGAAAGTTTACATACATTCTTGTGCAATGTGACTTTAATATACAGAGGCCATGAATGTTTATTCTAAAATCATCGGTGTGAGTAAATCACCTATAAAAATGGGTTTCTTGTATTCCACATTGACACTTATAAAATTATTCTATGTTGTTTAGTATCATTTGCATGGAGCTGTGTATAACCTAATTTTGTATAAATCTAAAATCATATTGTGAATACATTTTAATATGTGTTAATTGTTGGACGAGAGCCAGTTTGGTATAGTGATTAAGGCACCAGGCTAGAAACCAGGAGTCCATGAGTTCTAGTCCTGCCTTAGGCACGAAGCCAGCTGGGTGACCTTGGGCCAGTTGCTCTCTCTCAGCCCTAGGAAGAAGGCAATGGCAAACCATTTCTGAAAACCTTGCCAAAAAAACTGCAGGGACCAGTCCAGGCAGTCTCCGAGAATCGGACATGATTGAACGGATTAAAAAAAAGTTGTTGGACATATCTTAAATGAGAATAGCAGCAAAGTAGCATATACCTTTGGGATCTTGTACAAGAAAATTGGTGGGCATTCATCTGTTCTTCATTTATTTATTTATTTTATTTTCTATCCCGCCTTTATTATTTTTATAAATAACTCAAGGCGGCAAACATACCTAATACTCCTTCCTCTTCCTATTTTTAAAAAGTATTGATTGTTGAACTGAGAAAATTTAAAGAAGTAGCTCTTTTCTTCAAGAATGTTACAAATGATTCCATCTTTAGTATGCAGCTTCTGTATGCCTGCAAGTATTATTATTTATTAAATTTATATTACCGCCCATCTCCCCCATCGGGGAAAAGTATTTTTTCTGGCATATATTTTCTTTCTCTTAAATTTTCTGATTTAAATTTAACAACACCATAAGAAAATGTTTACAGTTGTTATTTCCTAGCATTAATAAAGCATAGCTTAAACCTGCAAGAAAAATTGCAGATAACTTTTGGAAGTATTTTTATTTTTCTGTATGTACATTTTGGTAAGATTTCTGAAGTGGTTTGCCATTGCCTAGGGCTGAGAGAAAGTGACTGGCCCAAGGTCACCCATCTGGCTTTATACCAAAGGTGGGACTAGAACTCACGGTCTCCCAGTTTCTAGCCTGCTACCTTAAGTACTTTTAGCCTGCTACCTTAAGTACTACACCAAACTGGCTTAGTGCCTTAGTACTACTCTTTTGTTTTTTTAAAGGCTGTGGGTTTGGGCATATTCAGTTATATATTGTTTAGCTTAGAGGTAGGCCATAGACAGTGGGGTGATGTCATCTAGTTCATCAAGGCACAAACAGTAGCCCTTCTCCTTCCCTAAATCCCTGCTCTTTGAACAAGTGATCTGATAATGAAGGAAATCTCCAAATTATTATTAATAATAAGAATAATTATTCTTCCCTGTGCATGAAAAAATAGTTGTTACTCCTTTGTACAGCAGTAGAATGGGCTGATTTGTTCATGGAGGAAGAGACCATGTTATATGTCCCTAAGTTCCTTTCTGTATGCAGAGAGAACCAACACAGAGAGATATGTGTATGAATAGTGTATGTATGTGAATGAATGAAAAATAGGGGAAGTGAGTATGTCTGCAACTGTATTAATAGGGGACATGATACCTCTAAGGGCCTTCAGGGTAATCCATTCACAAACCAGCCAAATGTGAGTGGTTTTGAAGAACTATACTGAGCTAAATATAATGCTTTTCTTTTTTTAGGTATTGTCCTCGCTGTGTGCAGGAGAAGAAGAAGAAGTAGAAATGATGTACACTATGAAAAAAGTTTTAATATATTCATATGTTGCAATATTTTGTCTTCATCACCAACCCACCTTGTTTGGCCTGATACAAAACAGAAGCCAGATGTTCTCTTTATTAGCCATGATAAAAGTGGGATGTAGAGGAAGTTCATTAGTGATTATTATTTGGGTTACAGGTACACTTCTTTGGCACTGTAATCAATGATATGAAGTACTTAAGAGTAGATCTGCACTGGAATTTCTGCTAATATACTGACCCTGTGAAAATTGCCTGTGGCCTTTCATGTGAAGGGGATAGCATTTTTTGTTATCAAAAATGAAGTCATTTTGGGAAGCATCCAGCAGTGTCATTCCGCTGGCGGAATGGCATGTTTTCTCTTCCATTTCCCAATGCAATCTCTAAAATTATTTTAGAGGTTTGGAATGAGCATTGGGAAATGGGGTCAGAGTGAAGGAAGAGTCCTGTTGTGTGAGGAGGATGGGATTGCATAATTTTTAATGCAGCCCTTTACTCTGCACAATATTTATGAAGTATTTTAAATCCAATATCAAAACTTTTATGATCGCTGATGAGGAGTGGAATCACGTAGTTCGCTTTTGCAGATAGAATTTCCGTTTGCACAACATTGGATTCTGCTCAGGGAGGAGGTTCTGATTTTGAACATGCAATTTTGCCCCTTTGGAAATAAGTTTGCACAATTATATTTCAAACAAGGAATGGAAGTAATTTGTATTTGATTCGGGGAGTTCACAATTAAAATTCAGGAGTTGTATGCATATTCTTATTGCTTCTGTGCACTGCCACCTCTGGGCTTCGTTCTGGTTTCACTGAAATTGCATGCTCATTCCGACTGATAAGCAATGCCTGCTTAATAAAGACAACAATTAACTAAGAGATGGATGTGATATCAGCATAGTATAAATTCCTCATAAAACAAAGTAAGATTTAACATTTTAAAATGAGTTTTTGAATATTAACAAACAAAGGACCAGGAAAACTAGTTTTCAGGGAATAACAGTTTTAGGAAAGGAGAAATTCCTGTAACTGTACAAAAGTGTTGGATAGAATGTTATACTGAGGCTTGTCTGATGTGAAATGTTCATGTTCTGACTTCACTGAGATACTTTCTACTAACCAGTGTAAATATTGGCATTATTTTCTTTTCTAAGTTTCTCAGATAGGAGATAGGCATCCCCCCCCCAAAAAAAGTTGAAAGTGCTTCTTGTTGCCTATCTTGTCACTATTCTCTCGGTAGTTCAGGGTTTGCATGCTTTTGTATAATTCATAAACCTGACAATTATGTTCAACTAGACAAAAAGATGCACTTGCTCACCAAGGACTCTGCCATACAATCTTCAGCTTTTAAATTGTATATTTTAAATATTTAAAAAGTAAAAAGTGAAGGCAGTTTAAAGGGGAGGAATACCTTTTTGAAAATAGCCAGTTCCCTAGTTTGCTACTACTGGTTTTAGGTTGTAATGTAAAAATGATTGCCCATAGTGATTAAGAAACAGCCAGTATATAGCACACACAGCTGTGCTAACTAATGAAGAAATACAGAATTATAAGCTTTTTTATATACCATCAAATGTTAGTAATCAATGCATTCCTTTGAACAATTGTCACCATTGTATCTGTAGCATCAGAATGAACCCCATTTCAATCTGGAAAAGCAAAACTGTAGATTTAAAAAATATATATTCAACATTTTTAGTTTACATTTAGAAAAAAACTCTTACAAGAGTTTGGTTTTTATTATGGAAGAATGCAAATTCTTACACTTTTTTACACACAATTTTGTAGGTAGTAATACAGTACAGTTACAGTATTCTTTGTTTCACTTTAGGTTTTCTGTAGCTGTACTTGCTTTTTAAAAGTGCAAATTGCATTGTTTTCCTAAGAAGGAGAAAAGGAAATAGCCTTGTAGTATTCATGCCATAGTGTCCTTCTATGCTTCCAGAATGTTGCATTACTGTATAATGTTCTGCTGTTTTCAAGTTTAAGGATTTTTAGAAGACAGACTATTAACCCAAGTCAGATTTCTTGAGTTACTTGCAAAAGAGATGAAACAATGCAAAAATAATACTTTCTACAAATGAACAGGAGTCATTGGAGCCCTGAAGTCAGAAATGGGCAGTCTGTAACCATATAAATGATGTTGGATAATTCCCATCATCCCTCACATTGTTCATGCTGATTAAAGTTGACAGACATCAGGGATCAGTAGAATCTGGAGGACCATACTGCATCTATCCCTGCCCTAAGTTATGGTAAATTCATAGAAGAGAGCAAAATATAAATGTGAAATTGGGGACATACTATACTGATCCTTTATAAAATAAATTATGCCTCCATAGTTAGTGATGCATCAGTTTACTACTCTTCTATTATGGTCTGTCAGATGCTTGGTAATTCCCTTGTTTCACAGTCCAAGTTACAGCATAATAAAAATTATATTGAGTATGTTACAGGATTCTTGAGCAACCATACGTAGTTTTTATAATAGCTGCTGAGCCACAGTTTCTCTAGCCTCCAATAAAACATTCATAGTAAATTTGCATTCTTATTGACAGCAGTTCTTGTGAAAATTCACAAATCAGTAGTTCAGTTATTAACAAGTAGTAATTACGGCTTTTAACCTTCCATTGCAGACTGTAGAGGAATGTAGCATTAGTTTATACTATAATAGCAATTACTTTCAAATTATGTTTCTCCTGTCAGTAAAGAGTAGAATACTGTAGGTTGATGGTAAAGGCTCCTTTTATGTGATCTCAACAACTAGTGCTGCTACGTAGCTCCTGAAACAGATCAGATTGTTAACTTTATCATAAACAAGATTTAAGATCATGCTTCAGTCCCAAAGAATTAGGCACTTAGTATGAGTGTGTGTGTGTAAAATATGTTTCACCATCCAATTTCTGAAGAACAGTATTGGACTGAGCAACTGTCCCATGTCAACATGTCTATTTTGAAAGAAGGCTTTGCATTGATACCAACTAGTTCATGTTTGAAGTTTTAAAATCCATATTGATTTTGAACTTGTCACCTTGATTCTTGTCTTTGGAGAAAGTATTCTTCTGAATGTTGACTGTATCCTGTTTCATTATTGAAACTTGAATGTGAGGAGCTGAATACAAGTTTTAAAAAATAAAGAACAACTCAATTTTTCAAAAAGAAATCATAGATGTTATCTTTTTCCCCATCATTTCTCATTAATAAATGTCACAGCCTAAATTTTCTGGTTAGAGTTTTAGGTTTATGTTTCCTTTGTAAATGAAGAGAATATAATAAATCTTTTTATTAAAATGTGAAATGTATTTTTGATCATGTTATAGATATATTACGTATATTATGATAAATAAAGTATTTTTGAGAACAAATATAAACTGCATGTTTTGTTTATTTCTGAGATAGAAAATAATGCACAAGCTAGAAGTGAATTTGTTTTGCAAACAAAATCTATACTGTATATATCTGAGTTCTAAGTTTTAACTCATGCTTTAAACTTCTTGGGAAGAAAACTCAGTTGTGTTTTATTTCAAGTTCCATCCTAGGAGCCCTTTGAATGATTTTGCATTTCCCTTTTATGCTTTACACCTAATCTGGAATATAACTGTCTGATACTCCAAATGGAATTAACCCACTTTCACCACTGCATAACATAATCTTACAGGAAACTATGGGAGAAGAGTCAGTGGTTTTGGCCAGTTTCATCCCATTCACATTGCTCCAGATCTCTAGCTTAAAGGGTAGTTGTACATTTGAGAGCCAGTTTGGTCTAGTGGTTAAGGTGCTGGGCTAGAAACCAGGAGTCTGTGAGTTCTAGTCCTGCCTTAGGCACGAAAGCCGGCTGGGTGAACTTGGGCCAGTCACTCTCTGTCAGCCCAACTCACCTCATGGGGTTTTTTGTTGTGAGGAAAATAGGAGGAGGAAGGAGTATTAGGTATGTTCGCTGCCTTGAGTTATTTATAAAAATAATAAAGGTGGGATAAAAATTTAATAAAATAAATAACCACTTTGAATTCATCCACACTTCAAGCAGTTGTTCCCATCCCAATATTTAGTTCGCTGGCTATTACTATAGAGTAAAATTCAGCCCTTTGCATTCTAGTGATCTATCCCCTTGCGTTGGATGATTTATCGGATCAATGCTTCCTTGGGGTCTATTAGAGGATTTTGTAATCCTCCATTGAACCTTTATATTTCTAAATTTGGCTTTGATTTTAGCTGGAGATTTTAATGCCAAGTGAGACCTTTATGACAAATCTCTACTTTTGCATGTTAAGGTTCCAAATGTTTATGTTGATAAGCAACTTCAACTTAGCTCTCATCATTTAAAATAATTTTAAAGATAAGAGCATAATGACAATAGGTTGGAATTGGCTCTTCTATCCATTAGATATGACCCACGGGTCCTGAATAGTTTGACCCCTGGAGACCTGCAAGGAGAATTCATCTTCAGGAGCCTTAGCAGTGCCAGTAGCATTGACTACATATGAATACAGGTAGTCTTCACTTAACAACCCTAATTGGGACCGGAATTTCCATTGCCAAGCCAGTGAAGCAAGGCTGGCTGGGGAATTCTGGGAGTTGAAGTCTACACATCTTAAAGTTGCCAAGGTTGAAAAACACTGCCTTAACCTCTCTTCAAAGTTCCTGATGCTGGATTGGGAATGACAATTGTTATCTATTGACTTGCCAGTTACATTTTTAAGCGGTGGGTGGGTGGCAAATTGAACACAATTTTCTCTCTCTCCCCCCTTCTAAAAACAAAGATGGCAAGGACCTAACAAGCAGAAGAGATCAAGAAAAGGTGGCAAGAATATACGGAAGATCTGTATAGGAAGGATAATAACATCGGGGATAGGTTTGACAGTGTGGTCAGTGAGTTAGAGCCAGACATCCTGAAGAGTGAGGTTGAATGGGCCTTAAGAAGCATTGCTAATAACAAGGCAGCAGGAGACGACGGTATCCCAGCTGAACTGTTTAAAATCTTGCAAGATGATGCTGTCAAGGTGATGTATGCGATATGCCAGCCAATTTGGAAAACACAAGAATGGCCATTAGATTGGAAAAAATAAACTTATATCCCCATACCAAAAAAGGGAAACACTAAAGAATGTCCAAACTATTGAACAGTGGCATTTATTTCACATGCCAGTAAGGCAGGGGTGGGCAACGTCAGGCTCACGGGCCATATAAGGCCTGCAGGGCTCCCGCCCGCAAACCCCGCCCCTTCCACGTGATTGGCTCCCACCCGTAAACTCTGGCCCCCGGTCCGCGGAAATCCCAGAAACACCCCCCCCCCCGGTTATAAATATCCAGATGGCCCTTGGCAGAAAAAAGGTTCCCCACCCCTGCAGTAAGGTAATGCTCAAGATCTTGCAAGGTAGACTCCAGCAATTCATGGAGCGAGAATTGCCAGATGTACAAGCTGGGTTTAGAAAATGCAGAGGAACCTCCTCTAGAGACCAAATTGCCAATATCCGCTGGATAATAAGAGAAAGCCAGGGAGTTTCAGAAAAACATCTATTTCTGTTTTATTGACTATTCTAAAGCCTTTGACTGTGTGAACTGTGGCGTTGGAGGAAAATTCTGAGAGTGCCTTGGACTGCAAGAAGAGCAAACCAGTCCATACTCCAGGAAATAAAGCCAGACTGCTCACTTGAGGGAATGATATTAAAGGCAAAACTGAAGTACTTTGGCCACATAACGAGAAGACAGGATACCCTGGAGAAGATGCTGATGCTAGGGAAAGTGGAAGGCAAAAGGAAGAGGGGCCGACCAAGGGCAAAATGGATGGATGATATTCTGGAGGTGACGGACTTGCCCTTGGGGGAGCTGGGGGTGGCGACGGCCGACAGGAAGCTCTGGCGTGTCACGGAGTCGGAAGCGACTGAACGAATAAATAAGAACCCCCTTCTATTGTGGGCAAAAGCCGAGCGGGAGGGGCAGGACGGATTCACTTTCAGGCTCCTTCCCGAAGCACCCGCTATTTTAACACTCTCCAGAGTGTTAACACTGCCGTGTCAACTTCTGTTACCAAAAATAAAAGAATTTATGCTTTAATCCATTCGTTAATCTTTAAAATGCCCTGTGATTGTTTTTCTGTCGCCTCTTTGGCAGCCCTGAGAGACGTTAGGCCGCGACAGGTAAACTGCGAGGCCTCTGTTTTGAATCCGCGGAGTGGATAATCTGAAATGGAAAGGTACTGAAGAGCTACAGCGCTGCGAGGAGGGAGACCAGAAGCAGAAACGCCGCCGAGACTTGCGCCTGGTCGCCTCAACCTCGCTCGGGCGACGACTCTTTAAGCTGAGCCCACGTGGCGTGTCGCTTCTTTAGTCGGAAAAGATGGGGAGGAGCGAACGAGAGACCGCCTCGATCTGCCCGAGAGGAAAAGGTCGGCCCTGGTCTGGTGCAAAAGTGAGTATGGGAACGGCGGCTGCCTGCGAGGACGCACCGAGGAATCTCCCGCCCGGCGACACCCTTGGGCGCTTTCGCTACCACTTTGCTGCCCTCGGTCAGAATTCTCTTCCAGAGCCTGGGATTCCTAAACGTCCGATATAATTTTCCCAGCAGCTCGAAAAACAAGGAGCATCGAGCTCTGCCTGTCCCTCTCGTTCTATTTCCTTTCCTATTTAAGTCCCGTCAGCCGTAAGAAGAATCAAAAATTCGGTTGCAAGCCAGTTCAAGGTCACAAAATAGCGTGCAATTTTTGAAATTTTCCAATTAGCAGGCAAGAGGGTTAAAAAAAAAAAACACCCGTTCAAGCCAAATGTTAATGTTCCGGTTCTCTGGACTCCAGCTAGCAGAATTCTCAGGAACACTGAGATGCTAAGTGGAGAAGTCTGGGAGCTGAAGTTAATATATCTGGAAATTGTCAAGATTGGGAAACACCCTTTAACTACTGTCTTAAATGATGAAATAATTTCAAGATAGGCAAAATGAGTCTTAGAAGGCTTATCTGATTTAGTCTCTTCCGTGCTTAGCTTGTACCCAAACAGCGAGACTTCCATGCCCATTTCTGGGGATATTTGCTCTTTGTGCATGCTTTGTTTGTAAAATGAGTTTTCATATTAATTTCTTGTATACTAAAAACTTCATTTCAAATACTGAACTGTATTTTGGATGGGGGCCCTCCATGTATGGGATCCCAGGAAGTTATTCACATCACTTAGCTTGCAAAGTTAATGCATTTACACCATATTGAACATGTATTTTCTCCCACATAGCAACGTAGAAATAAACAGGACTGGTGAAGTCAGTTGTGATTGATTTTTAGTTCCTGGCCCCTTAGGGCAGCTTAGCAAATTGCTGTATTATGTTATCCTACCCATGGCTATGACCTCCTACACATTTTAAATGGCCTTCATTTTTAAAAAAATGAAAAATGTAACGTGAGCTTTTTGGAAGGAGGGAATCATTCTGGTTATTTTTGCGTTTCAGATTGATTATGGCTATTTGCAGCCTTGTCTGGCATTGTCCATTTCCATACATCTGGACCGTACCCAGGCTGGCTATCAGATGCCAAAGAAAAACCTTGAGTGTGTGGACTAGGGCTGCCGCTCAATCTAGAATCAAGAAGGAAGCCACAGAACCACTGAAGACCCTTGTGCTCCTGCCGTCTCTCCAATGGAGCCTCAGCGACACAGCCAAGAGAGGTCTGCACGCCAGCCGGCTTCACCTCCAGGAAGTGATGCTCACCGGAGAACGGTATGGGGTAGAGAGGCTGCCCTTTGCCCATATTTCTGACTCTGATTTAACTTTCTTTGAGCACCTTTTGCCTGGGAGGGTCATCACTGATGCAGAGGAGCTCAAGCCTTTCAACGTGGACTGGCTGAAGTCTGTGAGAGGTAAATTATTTTATCACAACTGAACATTGCTGTGGCTGCCATCCTGATAAAACAATTCTGTAAACAACATAGCACAAGTCTTCGTTTCAAAGCATTATTTTAGAGATAAATCTGGCATTTTTTTTTTGGGGGGGGGGAGAATTGCAGGGTATCCATAGTGGATCTTTCAGTACTACCAGCTAAATTGCATTGTGTAGCTAGTCTGTGTTTTTTCTCCCCGCCCCTTTTTTTTTTTTGCTGCTAAGAAATAAGAAGTGATGGGAAAACATGGGAGTGTTAAAAATTAACGACAATAACACTGAACTCCCCTCTCCCCCATCCACCCCCGCCCATGAATGGGTAGGGTAATTGACCTTTTTTTTAGAAAGAAAAACCTCAGTAATGCTTGTAATAGAGTTCTCTCATCTTATTTCCGTTGCAGGCTGCAGTACAGTACTGCTAAAGCCACGGACAACAATGGAAGTATCTCAGATTCTCAAGTAATGTAAAACATGTTTCTTTGAACATAGTGCACAGTGTTAGAAATTTTGTTGTTCAGAAGAACATGCCTTATTTCTGTATTGTTCAAACACATTTGAAGAACAGGAGTATATAATGAAGCAAAGTGGGCTACGTCCTGTTACATTTCTGAAGACTGAGTGCTTCAGGAGTTAGAGTTGTAGTTTTTGAAGAAGAGTCTTCCATCTCTCTTTCTCTTGCCCTCATCCTTTTTCCTAACAGTCCTATCACTATAAGGTCTGGAGCAGATAAAGGGCAGTTAATACTAAGGATTTAAGGTGCATTAAATGGGAGAAACTGCTCATACAAGCTTGATCTTGGACTTCAATACTGAATAAATGAATTGATGTTTAAGGGTATAGAAGAAAGCTTGTAATTACTACATACAGTGAGTAAAAAATTACAATAATTTTTCTCTTCTGGGTCTCCTCATTGATGAACAAGTAATTATTCTCATGTGGGAACACAGAACAATTCTCTATATTTTTCAGCTGACTCAATCTTACTCCAAAAAGAGAAACTGAGAAAACACTAAGAAATCCTCAGGGCATACTCCATATCAGCCTTGTGCTTTTAAAAAGATATTAACCGTAGAAGAGGTTTAAAATTTATTTATTTAATTATTTAATTTTTATGGTGTCAAAATTCAGCTTGCAGGTAGGTAGATTTTTCTACCCTAGGTTGCTTCCAGACATAGCTTGTATTTGTTTAATCGCCCTCCCTCGAACAACTGATTTTTATGGAAGATTCAAATATTGTTGACTGTTTGTAATCTTTCCAGATTTTCCCATCCCTTCTATCTTTTTCTTACTACTGTAACCTTTCCACCAGAAGTGGGAAAATGTTGGAATAGCTGCTTGGTGTCTTTTGACTGGAAGAAGTAGGAGCCTTCAGTCAGGAAGCATCTATAATCAGAGAGAGCTTTGCATGTCAGCTCTCCTAGCAAACAGATGCAAACTCTCCTAGGACATATTTGCACATCCATATGAGAGGGGCGTGGTGGCTCAGTGGGTAAGACGGCCAGGCTTGTCGATCGGAAGATCACAAGTTCAGAGGTTCGAATCCCTAGCCCTGTGTGCGGAGTGAGCTCCCGCACTCGCCCCAGCTCTTGCCAACCTAGCAATTCGAAAGCATGCAAATGCAAGTAGATGAATAGGTACCACTTTGGTGGGTAGGTAACAGCGTTCCGCGCGTGTCATGCGGCCACATGACCGTGGAAGTGTCTTCGGACAACGCTGGCTCTTTGGCTAACAAACGGAGATGAGCACCGGCCCCTAGAGTCGGACACGACTGCACAAATGTGCGGGGGGTACCTTTACCTTTTTATGTGCAAATACATACCCATTTGAAGAAGCAGTATAAACTAAATGTGTACCAAACAGCTGACAGTCATTTCCTGAATCTTGGATAAACCCCCACCCTCACCCATCCCCATGTTAATACAGGAATCATACTGACCTGCTGACTAGAAGCCACAAAGTTTACTCTGACTTGACCTCGGGAGACCTAAAATAATCCATGTCATGGATACAGCATTTTTAAAGGCATAGGATAGACAAGAATGTGTTCCTTTTCAGATACTGCAATGAGAAGAACTTGGCTGTGAATCCTCAGGGGGGCAATACCGGCCTCGTTGGTGGCAGTGTTCCTGTCTTTGATGAGATCATTCTTTCTACAGCACTTATGAACCAGATCATCAGTTTTGACAATGTTTCTGGTAAACTGTTGCCAAGGTCTGAGGGGCGAGGCTGGCATCTTGGTGGAAATGTCCTTTCAGGGAAGAAGTTCCTAGATCTAAAAGCCTGATAAAATTGTTCTCTCCCCCCTTCACCCCTATAACAACAGAAGAAAAAAGTCTAAGTACAGGAGATAGAGAAAGCTATTTAAAAGTTTCTGTCCTCTGCCATGTCCTTAAAGACCAAGTGTGCTCCCTGGTCTGAGAAAGGATCTTGCACATGAGAGTCCCCTTACCACTGCAAGGAAGGTTACTTGGAGAGACAGTAACTGATTCAAAGTGGTCCAACTGAGTTCATATCATACCTTTAATTTTAATTCATTTCTTGTTTTGCATAATACTGTATATTGAGCCATAAACTCACCAGAGACTGGGTTTGGGCAGCATGTCAAATGACAGCAACTGGGCCCAGTTAAAATTAATTGAGCTTAGCCAGTTGCGTAAATGCAGCTGCCGGGTCTTTGATGGTTCTGGTTAATCGTATCCTGCAAATCTACCCCGTTTGTTTTATGACTGAATTTGGAGGAAACTGCTCCATTAAAAAAGAAAATTGCATTTATCTGACATATTGTAACTTGATACTTATGTCCTAGGAATCCTGATTTGCCAGGCTGGCTGCATTTTAGAAAACCTCAACCAATATTTGGAGCCAATAGATTTTGTCATGCCTCTTGACCTTGGAGCCAAGGGCAGTTGCCACATTGGAGGAAATGTAGCTACAAATGCAGGGGGCTTGCGCCTCCTGAGGTATGGGTCTCTTCGAGGGACAGTTCTTGGATTAGAAGTGGTAAGTTGAAATTCAAAAAGCTGCTTCCTGATTTTTTAAAAAAATATTCTATATCATTCCCTTTATTCTATTTCAAAGGTATTACTACAGTGTTGTTCCTTTTTTAAAAAAAAACAAGAATGCAGCTGAGCATATACTGCTTGCCCAGGTCAGCCTGTGTAACCATCATAAACAAAATTTAAAATAGAACATTGTATTACTCTAGCTTGCTTTGCTTGAAATAAAGCAAATTAATTAAGGATGGACCAAAGTTTGTCGTCTTTCAGGTGCTGGCGGATGGCTCCCTCCTGAACTGTTTGGCATCTCTGCGGAAAGACAATACTGGCTATGACTTGAAGCAGCTTTTCATTGGCTCAGAGGGGACTCTGGGGATTGTCACGGCGGTGTCCATCCTCTGTCCACGGAAACCAAATGCTGTGAATCTGGCATTTCTTGGTGGGAGTCATTCCTGTCCCCTGTTTTTAGGTGTACCATTTGTACCTCCAAGGGTTGTACAGGAAGAGTGCACCTGAGGCACCAGTGACAGTTCATCAAGGCAACTTCCTTACATTTAGCTTTTGTAACTATTTGATGTGATCACTGGGGTTAGTAATGAGGGATGAGAACCGAGAAAATAATTTGTACCACTAGCAGATTGTTTTTTACTATTGGCAGGGAAGCCACATACAGATGGGATAAATCAGGGCACCACTGAATGTGAAATAGAATTATCACAAATCTTGTCTAGTTTATAGACGTCACCTTAAAACTATGTCAGTGGTGAATCACAGCTTTGATGTGGAATGAAACAAACCAATTCCTCACTTGTACCTAACTACAACAAAACCACACCTGGCTACCTCTTTTTTTCTGCTGTGCCTTTATGAGTTGCCTTCACCTTATTCCCACTCCATATCTGGGGCAGCCTTAAGTTGTTCTTAGCTACACTGGTGTAGAAGTAATGTTTTCCTCCTTATTCTGACATAGGTTTTGCCATGTATACAATATGATGTGCTATGCCAACTGATCTCTTGGTGGTGCAGTCGGGTGACTCCTAAGGGATGGGATCAGCCAGGTGCATCCTCTCCCTTTGAGGCCTAGTTACTGTCTTCTGGGACCATTCTGTTTTGGGCAATGGGTGAGTCTGGGTCTTTAAAACCAGGCTCTCACCCTGTACCTGCCAAATCTCCAAGCCATTCCTGGTTCAGAGACCTGGATCAGCTTGAACAGCAGCTGACAAGTGGAAGGGCAGGGGCACTGCATGGTGAAGCCAGAAAGAGAGGAGATCTTGCTCTGCTGCTTCACAGTGTGTCTCTTCCCACACCTGTCAGCTATTGTTTGGGATGCTTTTGAACATGGGCCTAGTACTTTTCTGGAATAGCACATATCAGCAGATAGTCATGTTCCCTTTGAACACACCCTTACAAAACACTTGGGCATAAATAGAGCAAATGTCAGAATTCAACTTCTCCTGTCTCATCATATTGAGGTGAGTGGTGGATGTTTTCCCTACAGTTGGTAATATTTGATGGGAGGGGGGTCAAGCAAAGAATCTACCAATCTCTGTCCTTCATGTGCCCTCTAAATGAGAACAATTAAGTTTTTATTGCCTATTTTAGTTTTGTAGCAATGACTTTGTGAGTTTCATTCTCGTTTTTTTTAATCTTGGAGTGTACACTGGATGAAGGTAGCAATTACACATTTAAAGAAAAAGAAAGAATAGATATGAAAAGTTCCGGTGCTTCCCCTACCATTTTTTATTTTGTTTTTGTACTGTCTTATTTGTTTTCTGTGATTTTTGCTTTTACCGTAAAGGTTGCCCAGGTTTCTCTCAGGTTCTGAGAACCTTCACAATCGGCAAGGGTATGCTGGGAGAGATTCTGTCTGCCTATGAGTTCATGGACAATGAATGCATGAAGTTGGTAGAGAGACATCTGAAACTGACCAATCCAGTAGCAGGTACCAGCTGCTCCACAAATGGATTTCCATTACTAGTTCTATTTATGCATATTTATTTCCACTGAAATAATCTGGTGGCTGACTTTAAATGTACTAGCTTCATTGGTGCTTCTTAGTTTGCTGCCCTGTTACCTACATTAATTTAGGTCTTGAATACATTTTTGCTCTTATTTTATTTTATTTTATTTTATTTTATTTTATTTTTATTTTATTTTATTTTATTTATTTTATTTATTATATTATATTTTATTATTTATTTAATTTAATTTAATTATTTTATTATTTTATTTAATTATTTTATTTTATTTTATTTTATTTTTTTATTTTATTTTTTTATTTTATTTTATTTTATTTTATTTTATTATTTTATTTTATTTTCCCGCCTTTATTATTTTTATAAATAACTCAAGGTGGCGAACATACCTAATACTCCTTCCTCCTCCTATTTTCCCCACAACAAAAAACCCCGTGAGGTGAGTTGGGCAGAGAGTGACTGGCCCAAGGTCACCCAGCCGGCTTTCATGCCCAAGGCGGGACTAGAACTCACAGACCCCTGGTTTCTAGCCCATTGCCTTAACCACATAGTTACATGGTGATGGATATTGTGATCTGTATATTTTTTAAAAATCCTTATTACATCTTTTCTATGATTTTAGCAAAACTTGAATTTATCATACCATAAGTGATTTTTCTACCATTTTCCTTAATTTATAGTTTAAGTTAATGTAGAACAGTTAAGGGATTTAGGAGAGAGTTTATAATCTTTGAGGAATCAGTGATGGGAGTGCAGTTAAATAATACTAGATTTTGGACAAATGAATTTATTAAAAGCATCTCTCTTTAGATGCTATCATATATTATTTTACATGCTTTCAAAATGTGATGTTCCACTCTTGCTATATTCTGGACTGTCCTCTTCGTTCTGTTAATTGGGGCCAAAAATTCTCCAAATCCTGTCATGAGGATTCTATTAGTCATTGTTCATGATCTTGGCATAAAAGATAAGGGTCACTGTAATTGTGTTGGATGATCCTAAGCACTATTTTGCTAGCCTGTGAAATTAAGGATATTGTACCATACTTTGCATACTCTGTTAAATCCCGTTTTTTTGGTATTGGAATGTAGATTGACCTCTTCCAGTCAGTTGGCCACTGTCTCGTTCTCCAGATTTGCTGGCATAGCTTGATTAGAATCTTGACTGATTTTTCTTCTGTTGCTTTCCATATTTCAGTGGGTATTCTATCGGTTCCTGTAGCTTTCCGACTTGGTAATGACTGGCGTGCTGATCTAACTTCATCTTCTAGTACTAGAGGTTCTTGTTAGTAAGGAATATCTTCTAAGTTATCTTGGGTGTTGACATCTCTAATGTGTAGTATTTCAGTATACTCCTTTCCTTTTCCTTTGATTTCCTTTGAATCGGTTACTATCTGTCCATTGGCATCCTTTAGCATACTGATTCAAGGTTGGAACCTCCTTCTGAGTTCAGAGATCTTTTGAAAGACTTTCCTTGTTTTTCCATGTTTATTTCCATCTTCAGTGTCTTTACAGATGTTGTTGTAATACTGCTTCTTTTCTAACAGCTCTCTGAAACTCTTTGTTAAGTTCCTTTCTGAGATTTTTGTCTTTCTTGGCTTTGGCTTCTCTTCTTGGCAATTTCCACAGTTTGTTCTGACATCCAGTTTGCTTTCGCCAGGAAAATTCTGCAAATGCCTCAAAATTACTTAAGATTCAAAGAAAAATTATAAAGATCTCTTAAAGATAAAGAAACAGCAGGCTATAAGAGAGAATTGGAGTAATCTAATTTTAGCAGCAAAGCTCAAGAATTCCACTTGGTTCTGGCATTCAATAAATCAGTCTCTTACAGATAGACGGTTTGGCCCTATTACACAAATATCTGCAGATAAATGGGAGGATCATTTTAATAACATCTTTAAAAGGGAATCTGCTGTAATCTCAGATGTGATTCCCCCTTGCAATGACCTCCCAGATTGGCTGCCAGTATCCATAGCTGAGGTTAAAGATCTAATTGTCCAACTAAAACCAGGTAAAACATCTGGAGGTGATTTTATCCCCCCAGAATTAATAAGGGAGAATAAAGACTGGTGGGCCCCAGTTTTGGCCACCTTATTTACACACATTAATAATACAGGAGAATTTCCATCTGACTGGAATCAGGCCATTGTTGTACCGATATACAAAAATAAAGGAAATAGACTTGAATGTATTGTCGAAGGCTTTCACGGCCGGAGTTCAATGGCTGTTGTGGGTCTTCCGGGCTGTGTGGCCGTGTTCTGGAAGTTGTGGTTCCTAACGTTTCGCCAGCATCTGTGGCCAGCATCTTCAGAGGGAAGGAGCACAGATAGAGATTTTGCTTCTATCTGTGCTCCTGCCCTCTGAAGATGCTGGCCACAGATGCTGGCGAAACGTTAGGAACCACAACTTCCAGAACACGGCCACACAGCCCGGAAGACCCACAGCAGCCAATGAAATAGACTTGACCTTACAAATTATAGGCCTATCAGTTTATTAAACACAATAAATAAACTTTATGCCAGATTTTTATATTCAAAGTTAGTGGATTGGGTACAAAATGAAAATATTATT
This sequence comes from Charina bottae, assembly GCA_023362775.1. NCBI lineage: Eukaryota > Metazoa > Chordata > Lepidosauria > Squamata > Charinaidae > Charina > Charina bottae. Next base: position 33,298,999 of record JALMGJ010000005.1, read on the forward strand.
GCTGAAGAACAGGCCGGATTTAGAGAGGAACGGTCAACACTAGATCATTGTTTGGTTCTTTACCATTTGGCAGAAAAATATTCTACCCACCCCTCGTGGTTCCCTTTTTGCAGCCTTTGTTGATTTTAAGTCAGCTTTTGATCTAATACCAAGGGAGAGATTGTGGGATAGACTGAGACATTCCACGATTGACAAAAGGCTGCTAGCTCTTATTCAGTCGCTTTATTCAAATACCTCCCAGAAAATTAAATGCACCCCCTGGGGACATTTATCTAAAGCAGTCCCAACTTATAGAGATGTAAGACAAGGTTGCATATTGGCTCCATTACTTTTCAATTTGTATCTAAATCCAATAATTCAAGCGCTTGCTGTTTCAGCCCATCATCCACCTATTTTGGCTGATCGTGCAATTCCAGCACTACTGTATGCCGATGATGTAGTCATTATGTCTACTTCACAAGTGGGAATGAGAAAGGCACTTAGGGCACTAGCTATATTTTGCACAGATCAAAAACTTTCAATAAATTATGAGAAAACAAAAGTCTTAGTTATTGCCTGACACCATCATAACATTCACAAATGGCAAATAAATGGGACTTCAATTGAACAGGTGCGCACCTATACTGTAAATACCTTGGAGTGCAGTTCCATGCTTCCTTATCCTGGAATGCTCATTTTCTTTACCGGGCAAGTGTTGCACAGCGTACCTCACCAGATATTGCAAGATTCTACCATTCAAAGGGAGCCCATTATATTCCTGCAGCTTGCAAGGTCTTTCAAGCTAAGGTAGTCCCTCAGCTTCTTTATGGCTCTCAAATCTGCTCCCTGGCAAAGCTTAATATTATTGAAACCATTCAGAATAAGTTTATTAGAGCCATATTGATGGTACCAAAAAGTATTAAAAATGCCATCCTATGGGTAGAAATAGGCATAGTTTCATTGGATGCCAGAGCATGGTTCCTTCTTCTTACCTTCTGGCTAAAGTTAATTCTGTTGCCTATAGGTTTAGCCCCATTAGTATTTAGAGATCATTTTAAGTCATTGTGGCTAAAAAAAGCCTTAAATAAAATTAAATTGCTGGGCTTCTCTATGGAACGTCTGTGCTCATTAGGATTTGATATGCTAGAACTGCCCTGAAACAACGAATCTGGGATATAGATCTCCAAACAAATTTAAGTAAGGTGCTACACCCTAATATCTGTCATTTCTTCCAGAAGGGTTCGTTCCAGCTTCTTATTTATCATCCATCACAATTTTGAAATTTCGTAAAGCTTTCACTTTAGCCAGGCTGGATGCACTGCCCTCAGCATTCCTTTTTGGACGTTTTAAGGGTACTCCTATGCACCTTCGGTTATGTCCATGTGGTGATGGCTCAATAGAAACCCTAAGCCATATGTTGTTATACTGTTCCCTATATAAGGACTTTGGTCGGCCCCTCTTCCTTTTGCCTTCCACTTTCCCTAGCATCAGCATCTTCTCCAGGGTATCCTGTCTTCTCATTATGTGGCCAAAGTACTTCAGTTTTGCCTTTAATATCAGAATGTTGCTATTATATAATTTTATTGTATCTGACCTTAGGGCTGTAATAATAAATGTGTTGTTGTTGATCAGCCGGTCTCCTGCTCCACTTCAGTTTCCTAAGCCATACAATCCAACTACATTTTCCTCTTTCATGTTTCCAACTTTGGCATTCCAGTCACCAATCACAAGCAGCACATCTTGCTTGCATGTTCTGTTGATTTCAAATTGAACTTGATCATAGAAGTCATCAACCTCCTCTTTTTCTGCATCAGTGGTCGGAGCATAAACTTGAATGATTGTCATATTAAAGGGTTGTCTACAAAGTCTAATCAATATTATTTGGTCATTAATTGCATTGTAGCCAAGTAGTGTTCTTGCTATAGCCTTTCTAACTGCAAAAGCAACACCATTTCTTCTTTGTTTTTCATGTCCTGAGTAATAAACAGTGTGATCTTCTGACTGAAAGTGTCCGATCCCAGTCCATCTCAATTTGCTGATGTCTAAGATGTCAATTTGTAGTTGTTTCATTTCATCTTTCACTGTGTTGAGCTTTCCTATGTTCAAGCTTCTTACGTTCCACATTACTACTGTAATTCTATCTTTGCAGTTTTGGATTTCCTTTTCTTGTATGGCAACATCAGCAACTAGATGTCCTGAAGGCTTTAATCTAGCCACATCATAAACACCATTAGTACTCCAAAAGATCCTCAGCTCTTCCTCAGTAGCATGTCGAGTGCCATCTGACCTGAGAGGCCCATCATCTGGCACTATATTGTCAGTCATTTTATTTTTTCTATCCATGTGGTTTTCTTGATAAAAATACAGGAGTGGTTTACCATTGCCTTCTCCCGCACAGTATGAATTGATGCTTTTGCCATTGTCACTAAAGTGATCATCTGGCTCCAGCATCTTCCTATATCACCATTGCCCAATATAGGTGCCTGCCTGCTTTAGCTGGGTAGCTAGGATGACCTTCACACCTTGGGTGGCCCTGCTGTGAGTATATATCTTGGCATACATTCCTGACATTCTTTGCTCATCCTTCCCAGGAACACCCCCAGCCCTGCCACGATGAGGCAACACAGCAGGACTTTGGGGGGTGGTCCCAACTCTTACATGATTCAATTTCCATAATCCCGGGAAATACAGCTTGATTTTTACATGTAATAACTGAGAGCTTCAGTATATGCATATCTATTACTTGAAACTGTATGACTTTCTAATTCTGCTTTTTGTAAACCTAGAAAGCCCTTTTTATGTCTTAATTGAGACTTCAGGCTCCAATTCTACTCATGATGAGGAAAAACTCAGCCACTTCCTGGAACATGTAATGGGCTCAGATTTGGTGGTAGATGGAACTCTGGCCTCAGAAGATAAAAAGATAAAGGTAATTTCCTCTTTCTTACCGACGTGTTTTGTTTGGATTCAAACACGATTTGAATCTGAAACATTAACTGGATGTGCAACTATTGGCCATGTAGTTTTGGTAAGTGAGCAGAGTGCTAGGTTCAAAGAAAACACTAAAGCTCAGTTAGAGTAAGAGTCTCAGAGAGCAGTCTGGATTATCGGAGGGACTGCTTATCTCCAAATGTTTCTGCCTGTCCAGTACAATCAAGCAGGGTAGGTGCACTCTGGGTCCCATCGCTCAAAGAGTGTCATCTTACGGGACTCAGGAACGTGGCTACTCTGTGGCAGAGCTTGCCCACTGGAATGCTCTCTCCCCAGAAGTTTGTGTGGCTCCCACTCTTATGATGTTTTGAAAACTATTAAAAATCTGGCTGTTCTTCCAGGCCTCGGGGTAGGGTTGGTCAGTTCAGTTTTCTTTGGTTTAGGTTGTGTGTTTGTTCTTCTGGTTGGCCATGATCTTTTTTTAATATGTATTGTTTTTCTTTTACCTGTAAGCCACCCAGTGTGGTCAAGAAGTCAGACAGCCTCGACATTAGATAAAACAAAACAAAATAAAATTAGGGAATGGTACCATGGTGTCACCTTTCTTCGCCATAGCCAGTTTCCCTGCTCCTCCCATTTTTTAAAAGTTTATTTTAATTAAAAAAATGAAAACTGATCTGCTACAAAGCAAAGCATCAGCCTCTAACACAGCTTTCCAAACTGTGTGTCGCAACACAAAAGTGTGTCGCCACACACAGTCTGGTGTGTCGCCACACAACCCGGAAGCGCTGATCATCATCAGCGCTTCCGGGTTTTCCCGCGGTGACACACCAACTGCAGTGCGCAAAACCCGAAAGCGGCAGCAGCGCTTCCGGGTTTTTGCGTGCTGCCGCAAGGACGGCACTTCTGGGTTTTCCCGCGGTGTGGTTGGTGTGTCGCCGCGGGAAAAACTTTGGAAAGCCCTGCTCTAACACAAGGCTGGACAATCTGTGGGCCATGTGTGACCACCAGTACCCACCTGCAGTCCTTAGAACCCCACAGAATGGGTGAGTCCAAAATAGACGTTTCGCATTTTGAAGACAGAGTCATTGGCAATCACTCCTGAAGCCCTCAGGCAAGACATAAGATCATAGTGCGGTCTCCAGGTTTAAAGTTGCCCCAACCTTGCTTCTAGCATAATATTTTATACAAGCATGCCTCTGGGCCCCTTATCAGTCTCATATATATTCTTAGACAATTTAAAAAAATGGTTGGGGGGCTACATTTTAGTACTTTATTTGGAAATGTGCCCACAGCTCAAAAAAAAAAAAGAGAGAAAGACAAAGATAACCTGAGTTGGCAGAGTGCATTCTGGGGTCTAAAGGGGATGGGAGCTATTTCATCAGATTAGTAAAGGTAAAGGTTCCCCCCGCACATTTGTGCAGTTGTGTCCGACTCTAGGGGACAGTGCTCATCTCCGTTTGTTAGCCGAAGAGCCAGCGTTGTCCGAAGACGCTTCCGCGGTCATGTGGCCGGCATGACGCGTGTGGAATGCTGTTACCATCCTACCGAAGTGGTACCTATTTATCTACTTGCATTTGCATGCTTTCGAATTGCTAGGTTGGCAAGAGCTGGGGCGAGTGCAGGAGCTCACTCTGTCACGCGGGACTAGGGATTCGAACCTCCGAACTTGTGATCTTCCAATCGACAAGCCTGGCGTCTTACCTGCTGAGCCACCACGCCCCTTATATTTTTTATATATTATTTCGGGGGTGGTAGTGCCTCCTGGGGTTGGCTGGCCCCGTAGGATTATGATCTACACTGCGGTTTTTAACCATCTTGGACTTTATTTATTTTTCGGTTTGTTGTGTTTTTAGAAATTTTGTATAGATTTTAAATTTTTTACTTGTTGTAACCCGCCCAGAGTCCCTTGTTCGGGAGATGGGCGGGGGATAAATTGAATAAATAATAATAATTATTATTATTATTTCATCAGATTGCCTTTTAGTAAATTAGGCTTTTGGGGCCAGGCTACATGTGGCATGGTACCCATTTTGTGAATAGGTAATTGCCTTTCTCTACAGAAGGTATGTCACCATGTTGGGAGAGTGTACAGACAATTCTATCCAATTCCAAATGTGCCTCTACCACTGGTTTGCACAAGAGGCCTTTTGTGCCCAGCGTCCTGCAGTGCTGATGTCCTCTGCAAGCATTGCTGCTCAATGAGCACATCTAAATGAATATAATGTGTAAGTTATTGTATGTTCTTTATAACAATTTTTAACCAGGTTTTCATTAAAAGTCAGCTAAAGCAGGATACAGTGGAACAAGCCAATAAAAATAATACAAAAATTCAGAAATGAAAACAACATAAGGACAAAAGTTAAACCCATAAATTTTGCCAATCATATATTCTTTAAGAATGCCAAAGTTGCATTGTTTCCTCCAAACAATATATTTGGTCAACTACAGGCCTTATGGGCTTTACGGGAACGGATCACAGAAGCCCTGACATATGATGGAGTTGTTTATAAATATGACATTTCACTTCCTGTGGAAAAACTTTATGATCTTGTGACTGACATGAGAATACGGCTGAGTACAGCTGCCAAGAATGTGGTTGGCTACGGTCATCTAGGTGAGTTCCAGTATGCTGATAAAAACTTCCTTAATTGTGAATGATTTAGATTTTGAATTATTATAGCAAAATAGCTGATTGTGTTGCAGTTTTGGAAACCATTGATTCAAATCTCACTTCAGCTTTAAATTGCTAGATAATTTTAAACCAATAGTTTTCAATCTCAATCTAGTTGGTATGTCGGTGCTTGGTGAGGCATCTGCAGCACAGATATAATAATATTTGCTGACCTGACAGAATTGCTGTAAGGATGCATATTTGGGGGGGGGAAGTGTTGTTGGCCCAAATATCCAAGACCTGGCAATGGATAATAATTTAATTATCCATTGCCAGGTCTTGGATATTTGGGTGATCTTCTCTGGGAATGCTGAAATCACATGAGTTCTTTGGGCATGAAATTTCAGAAAGAGACTACTGCTCAACATGAGTATGGCCCACTGTTTCCTGACCCATGAACTAAGGTTATGGAAGGCACAGATTGGGCAAAGTTGTTCTAACAGTTTATAGGGAGCATTTTTGAAAGGGAGAGGGGGCCAGGCTTCATAACATATATGGACAGGGATCTGGCATGATCACTGAAAGAGGACATGCAATGATATGTACAAAGATTAAAACGCAGCTGTGCCCTGCTGTCAAGAAATTAGTATGCCTCTGTATTTTTCTCTGTCTTTGAAGAACACAATAGTTATATATTTTGGTCCTTTTTTGTTCAAAGATAAAGACATGAACCATGGAAGGCTGGTATGATTCCATGTTTGAAATACACTTTTCCAATTTAGTGCCCTCAGGATGTGTTGGCTTACCACTTCTAGCATCTCCAGTTAACTGCATATATAACTGCAATGGAGTATGGAAATTGGTGCCTTATACAGCTCCAGATTAATAAAAAATACTATTGCATATTACAGCTAAGGAATGACTATGTTGTCTACTTTCTCCTTTAAAACCAATTCTCAATTCTGGTTTGCTTTGACAGGAGATGGAAACTTGCACCTGAATGTCACAGCAGAGTCCTATAGTCATTCTCTACTGGATGCCATTGAGCCATATGTGTATGAGTGGATTTCACAATATCATGGAAGCATCAGTGCAGAGCATGGCCTTGGTTTCAAGAAGAAGCAGTATATCCACTATAGTAAGCCAAAAGAGGCAGTCCTTCTCATGCAGCAGTTCAAGGTTATGTTAGATCCTAAAGGAATTTTAAACCCTTATAAGACATTACCGTCAAAGGCTGTATGATGATGCTTCTGAAGGAGATAATCTGTTTCTTGAAGTATGGTATATCAGGTCTTTTTATCTATCTATATAAATAAATTCTGAAGCCACATCTGGAAACTCAGGTTGGCTATTTTTCTAGAGAAGGAATGATAAAATAAGTAAGATGATTCAGTATGAATGCTCTTTTACAAGAGGACATCACAAACATCTACATGATAACTTCTTCCTTGTGTTGGAATAGTTTGATTCAGTACACAAAGCTTCAGGCAGCTTTTATAAGGACTCTGTAAATAAGGCAATAGCTAACAGGAAAAACCCAGTGCCTGGTTAGTAGAATACATTAAGCATAGGCATAGAACACAGGAGTTTATGTTAATGGAACTAGTGTATGTGTTAAACAATAAATAAAACTTTGCAAGGATGAAACATATTCCTACTTGTGGCTTGCTTATCTCTGTACCATCCAAAACAAACCTGTAACAAGGGACTCAAGTCAAGTTGGAGATTTCAGTGCTGAAGATTAATCTTGTTTAGAAGTAGAGAGGTTTTAAGAGAATTTCCAGACAAATACTTTTCTGTACTAAACAAATGTGAAGGGATGTGAATTTCTAGAGCTTAGCTTTGCCATTGATCTCCTGACATTCACACACCTATCTGGCTATCTATTTGACATCAGAAAATGGGCCTTTCATTATTAGAGATGTAAACAGTCATATAGGCTTATACTTGTATGGGGGAAGCGTTGGGAATTCATCAGCATGTCCGCAGGGTATAAACAGTCAATAGAGATATGGCCTTTTGGTTTATTGATGGAGATGTGGGACAAGCCTATAATGTGGCTCCCTTACTTGTAACACATGGGGGAGGGGTCCTTTGAACTTTCTTGTAGATGCTGCTGCTGCTGCTAAAACCTATGCAAATGGTGGTTTAAATGTAGCTACTGACAGTCAGTCAATAGTGTATTTTAGGTACAAATGATGGATAGTGTAGTGCTACTATATCTAGGCTGCATAAATCCAGATGATCACAAGGAGCTAGCAAAGAGATACTGAAAACTCTTTGCTGCTATTTAGTGGTTATCTGATATTTTTCAGCCCAGATATGGTAACCCTATGATAGTATCAGCTGCTCTTGAAATAACTGATGATTTGTCAATGTAGATAGGCAGACTAGTACTGGAAGATGAGTTAGATCAACACTCAAGTCATTACCAAGTTGGAAGAATATAGAAATTGACAGAATATCTAAGAAACACATAAAGCAACATAAGAACATAAGAAGAATTAGTAAAGGTTCTAACCAAGCCATGCCAGCAAAGCAGAAGAATAACACAGTGACCAACAGATTGAAAGAGGTCAATCTACATACCAATTGCAAAGAAGGACTTAACAGAGTGTGCAAACTATTAGACAATACCCTTAATTTCACATACTTGCAAAATAATGCTTAGGAACATTAGTGCTCTACATGGAGCGGGAGATGACAGATGTTCAAGCTAGCCTTAGAAAACGCTGAGGAACAGAAAACATTGCTGATGTACACTGGATAATTGAGAAAGCCAAAGAATACCAAAAAGAAGTCACTATGTGCTTCATTGATTATAGAAAGGCCTTTGATTGTGTCAATCATGTCAAGTTGTGGAATGTGCTTAGAAAAATGGGAATCCCAGAACATCTCATTGTCCTCATGCAAAACCTGCATACAGGTCAGGAAGCTACAGTATGGACAGAACATGGCAAAACAGACTGGTTCAGATTGACAAAGGTATGAGACAAGAGTATGAGTATACTCTTCCCTTATTTATTCAAACTATAGGCTGAATATACAGTATATTAAGGGAATCTGGATTGGAAGAAGATGAGCATGGTTTTAAAACTGGAGGAAGAAACATCAATAATCTGCTCTGCTGATCACACTACTCTGATAGCTGAAAATGCAAAGGATCTGCAAGCTCCAGTAACAAAAGTCAAGGATCACAGTGAAAAAAATGGGACTAAAATTAAATATAAAGAAGACCAAACTAATGACAAAAGATGCCATAACCAGCCTTAGAATTGACAATGAAAATATCAAAGTGGTAGATAACCTCTGCCTTTTAGGATCAACCATCAACAGTAAAGGAACAAGCAGCCATGAAATATGCCGCAGACTAGCACTTGGCAGAGCAGCCATGCTATTTGGAAAAGATACTCAGATGCCATGACATGACCTACAAAGATCAGAATACAAGAAATGTATTCCCTGTGTCACTCTATGGAAAGTTGGATTTAGACGAAGCAGGATAGGAAGAGCATTCGTGCTTTTGAACTTTGATGTTGGAGAATACTCCTGAGAATTCCATGGATAGCTAAGTAAAGATATAAACGGATCATCAAAAAATCAACCCAGAGTTCTCACTCAAGACACAAATGACCAGGCTCAAATTATCATACTTTGAACACATTATGCAAAGACCGAGCTCTCTGGAGAAGTCTATAATGCTGGGAAAGATGGAAGGAAATAGAAGAAGAATATTACCAGCAGCAAGGTGGATGGACTTAATTATATCGGTAAAGGGCACACCATTGGAAGACCTGAAATACCAGGTTGGGGACAGATCCTCCTGGAGAGAATCTATTTTATGTGGTTCCTAAGAGTTGACATTGACTTGATGGCACATAATCAATGTTTTCATATATAACTGCTCTTCAAGTTGCTTTCAAGTGCATCCATAAATGTAACAACAGACAGCACAAAGAAAGTTTTTTTCATAGAGAAAGGCTTCCATCAACATCAGATCATCACTATCATTGACTAGGTTTTTTTCTTATGCTTTTCCTTGGATTCACACACTTGTAATCTACATCAGCTAGCTTTTCAGTTTAGTTACATCAAAGCTTTCTCAAGCTTCTTTCAAGAACTAAGTTTTATGTAAATATTTGAACATATGTCAAGGACTATATATGGTTTTATGAAAGTATCTGACAAATGATTCCAAAGTTCTTGTAATAAACTCGAACTAAGTATTCCATTTTCATCCTAAAAGTGACAGCTTCTTCCCTTTTATATTTTTCAGTCTCACAAATATGAACATGAATTTAAGAGCATCAATAATTGAATTATAATTCTGAACGAAGACTTGAGTATTGCTCAGCATTTTATGGAGGCAGAGAAGAGTATATATTTCTTGCATAACTGTGCACATGTTTTTACTGCATCTCGGTAGCATTCAATTCCAGTAAAACCAACTAGATTTAGTGAGTGTCCAGCATAGGGTCAGTCTGTTTATCTATCATGTATCTATCTATTTTTTCCTAGAAGTTGTGACTATTCTCAGCACTTCCTGAAGTAAATTTCTATAATCTTTGCATCGATAACAAAGCACCATATTGGCCATACTTTCATCACTCTGCATTTCTAATTCAAGAAAAGTTAGAAAGTGTTCACTGGGGAAACCATCTTTGAAAGATAACACATACTGTACAATAACAGTTAATTGATCTACATGTGAAAGGTTTGGTATAGAATCTACAAACAAGTACATAGCTTTTCTCAAGTCTTCCAAAATTGATTCTGTACTTCATTTTAGCCATAACCTGTTTTGTGCTGTTTTAGGCAAGTATGAAGGCTTTCCTCATCTATTGCTTTCATAATCAGTTATGTCAGTATTGACACTCTGAATAAGCTTTTTGTATCCAGAATTAAATTTCTTCTTCAGTCAAGACACCCTGGAATAAATATTTTATTTTGCTGAGATTTCAGGCTCAGCATATGTGTAAGAGTCACATTCACATATGTATAATCTATGCTATAATAGATGTGGAAGTCTGTGGTTGCTGTGAGCCTGACTGACTGTTCTGAGTATCAGGACTTTTCCTTTTCTCTGCAGTGAAATGTCAACTTTGGTAATATTTTCATTTGCATTTCACAATGCTGTTTCTTTTTTTCTACTGGCAATGACTTTCAAAAGGCCTTCATTTCTAAGGCCTTTTGAAAATTAAATCAAAATCAGTGTGGTAACCTGATAATATACACAGCAGGGATATACCTATGAATAAACCATGGTGCAAGAGAATGTATGACCTTGGGACCATCAGCCCCATTCTCCTAATTTGCTGAGAAATAGCTTGCTTTATGCTCTCCCCTCCTACCTCCCTGACTCAGTGATAAGCAAGCTAAGTGTACAGAGTGTGATATTATTTGCATAGGACTCAAGTGAGAGGAATACCAAGAATGCTTCCCCCCTGTTCTTTTGCAGCAAAGATTTTAAAGTGGTGTGTATGGGCGGGGGGAGGCAAGGGACCAAGAGGGGACATCTCTACTTCTTCCCCAGGGCCCATTTCAACCATGCTATTTCCCTGAATTTCTGCCACCACTTTCGAAAGCACATTTGGTAGGGATAAGAGAGAGGGCCTACTCAGTGACTGCTCTCAGATTCTTATATGCCATGTTAAGGGAGGTCAGACTAACTCCGTAGGCCACTGTTTCTCAACCTCAGCAACTTTAAGATGTGTGGACTTCAACTCCCAGAATTCTCCAGTGAGCCACTGCCGTAGGCATTTCCATCAGCTGATGCTGACACAAAAAGCATTTTCTTTAAGGCAAGTTGAATAAAATTGAATACATTCCATTTTTTTCTGATGGGTGCTTTCTAGGTAGAGTGGAAGGGGATCTTTTTGTCTTTAAAGAATCAGCAAAGGAACTCCTGCATTCCAGAATCTGAAAAATTGTTCCTAAGGTCTGGGGACCCTCTAGAAGAGAAGGATGAATTTATGAAAATTAGATGCCTTACCTGGTATGAGCAGAAACGTTTTTGATAATGCCAAAACAACACTGGATATGGCATATTGATTTAAGAAATTAGAGAACTTGTCTCCCTTGCTGAAATCAACATTACTTATAGATGGATCACACCATTAGTTGTTAATATTTTATTAAATTTAACATTTAATGTTGCATAATAAGGTTTTTCTTTCTTCTCTACCTTAAAAAGAAGCATTATTTGTTGAAAGGGTTTTCTTCTAAGGAAATTTTACTATCAGGATAAATATTACATGACAAATATTTAAGTAGTTTAGAGCTACATGGGATACATATGAAACAACATTCTATTGTATTTTTATGGGCTTTTATTAGGTGTAAACCCAATATTTCATAAATTTGTGGTAGATGTAGGAAGTACCAAATCGGTGCTTTAGGCTGAAATAGCAGAAGCCATTCTCAAGTATGATTAAGGCATTTTTAACCCAATTTAGTTATATTCAGAAGCAACTATTTCTGTGTTCAAATATGTATGCTTAGCCTTTCGCAAGCTAGATGCCCTCTAGCACATTTGCTTTTTGCTCCGCCCAGAAGACAAACACCAGAAGGATCTCTTTCAACAAAGTGAATGTTCAACCAAATGCCAAATGTAATCTGTACAATCTGTACAATCAGATCTTGGGGTCATATGCAGATACTGTAGGAAAAAGGCAGCTTTGACGGCTAAAGCTTATTATGAAAGGGATTGAAATGCTGTTATACAAATACACGCGGCTTCTGCATCTGGAGTACTGTGCACAGTTCTGATGGCCAAACTTGAAAGTAGATATAATAGAACTGGCAAAAGTGAAGGAGAGGGCAACCCAAAACATGAGGGCCTTGACCATCTTCCCTATGAGAGAAGGGTAAACATTTGGTATTCTTTAGCTTGGAAAAAAGACAACTGAGTGGGCACATGTGTATAAAATTATGGATGGTGATGGAATGGTGATTTTAGGGTTAATTTGAAGAAGGCAGCAGAAACCAGCTGCCTAACCACCCTAACCCATTTGCCTTGAACATTTCAAAGGCTAAGAGATAAGACTGGAGCTCTTCCTGGGTGTATCCAGGTGTATCCATTATCAGTCAGGTGCAAGCAGAGAAAGGCAGTTGCCCCCCCCCCCAACCTGGAGAAGGAAGGGAGGAGGAAGTGGTCAGTTGTGCAGGCAATGGGAACAGATAGATAACAGCTAGCTCATATTTCTCCCTCAGCAACAGCAGAAGTGCCCACCTTTTGGGAGTGTTTTGCCCACCCAATTATTTGTGAATAATTATTGTTTGCTAATAATTATGTACCTCTTTGTTCTAAACTTGTATAAAAGTTGTGTTGATTTGCAAGCTCGGTGCGCTTATGGAACTAAAGTCCAGAGTCCCCTCCGGAATGGGGGGAGATGGGCGGTGATATAAGTTGGAAATATAAATAAATAAATAAATAAATAAATAAAGTCATAGGTGCCCTTTCTTCTGCAGAATAAAACTATAAAAGAGATTCCCACCTTGCATATTAATTGCCGAAGAATGCCAGGTTTTAAAGAACCCAGTGTTCCTGGGACAACAATGGCATGGAGTGGAACAACAGTGGGAGAGGGCATGTCTCCATCGTTTGCTCCCAAGGCATCTGGCGAGAAACAAAATGCTGGACTAAGATGGGTCTGGTCTGAATCAGAATGGCTGCTCTTCTATTCTTATGTAACTAAAAGAGAAGGATTTATTCTGGAACATCAGTTCTGGCCCCCTCGCTTCTGACCTTCCGGAAGACTCTTAAGACCTGGCTCTGCTGCCTTGCCTGGGACGAGGGAGTTAATAGTACCTCCTGGGGGTGGCTGGCCCCATAATGTCCTCCTGATAGCTGATTTTACGATCTCTTGGATGTTTATCTATTTATTGTTATATTGTAATTTTATATGTATAGATTTTAACTGTTGATATGCTGTAAACTGCCCAGAGTCCCCTATTTGGGGAGATGGGCGGGGATAAATTTAAATAATAAACAAATAAACAAACAAATAAATAAATCAGTACAGAGCAGCAGGAAGGGCCAACCTGCAGTCTGTGAGTTGCATGCAATTTGTACTCCCAAGCCCCCTGAATGTTTTTTTAGCATTTCTGATAGGTTGGCAGTGGCAGATGAGGAGCAAAAATAGGCATTGTAGAAGCTTATTTCACTCTTAAAAATCCCAAGCTCATTTTTCAAAAAGGCACTTTTAAAGGCACCTTTTTTAAAAATCCGTTCAATCATGTCCGATTCTTGGAGACTGCTTGGACAAGTCCCTGCAGTTTTCTTGGCAAGGTTTTTCAGAAGTGGTTTGCCCTTGCCTCCTCCCTAGGGCTGAGAGAGAGTGACTGGCCCAAGGTCACCCAGCTGGCTTTGCGCCTAAGGCGGAACTCCTTAAGCACTACACCAGACTGGCTCTCAAAGGCACTTTAGTTTTAATGTATTTTTGTAAAGACTTCTATCTCATTCTTGTGATGCATATGCATTATTTTCCCCTTTTGGGTTAATTTTTAAAAGGTGAAATCCATTTTGCCTCTTAAAGCACACCAAGTCCTCAAAAATACTCCTCCCTGCAAAGGTACACAAAAAGGAGAACAGCAACTTTGCTCTTCATTAAATCAGCCTGTTTTTAAAAATCCATGTAACTCTTAAAGCAGGAGGATGTTTGTTCAGGCTTGCCCAGAAATGGGAAAAGAAAGTAATGCATAGCCAGGACACTCTGTGGTCATGTAAAGTCTTGAACACTTTCAAATAATTTCTGAAATGCAAGTAGCCCTAATATTTAACTATATTTCTCCTTTGGTGTCATATAACATATTGGCATCCACTTTTCTTCTTAGCTGTCAGTCACTACAGGTATACTTGTACTGCAGTATCTTGAGGATGCTGCAGTTTCTAGCCATACCACTGTGATCAAACAGCTTCCGGTACTCAGCTGGTATCATGGCTTCTATATCATTACAGCCATATCAATCTCTCTGTTCTGTGGCAGACAAAACAATAGAGAGAGGCTTCTTAGATACGGACATACTATTCAGAGGAAATCCGTATGTCCATTCTGGAATCTTCTCATCTCTTTTCTAACCCAGTGATAACTGGCATTCAGGGAAGGTTTTAATGGAGACTTCCCTATTCACCAGATGTTCTGAGGAGAGCGCTAGAAAAACCAAGACATCTATAAATATTCAAATTATGCAAATAATGTTGGGAGACCATGATTTTCTTCTCATTAGTTTGCATTTTACAGTTTTTTCCCATGTTTGGCACCATGCTTTCAGAAAAGGATCATCAGCGCACAGACAGAGGTAACGTGATGGTAGAAAGGCATAATGCGCTTCATATGATTTAGGTTTATAACCAACTGTATAAATGGTGTGTTATTAAATTAGATTGTTGATTACATTTGCAAGGCCTCTGGGTTTATTTCTGAGCTCCATAAAGTTGTTACATGCTGAAATTGTGCTGCAGCAGATGTGTGTTAAGTAGGCTCAGCCTAAATATGTCATATCCTACTGTCAAACCATTTTTTTAAAAGGGTGGACTAAAGAAAAACATACAGAGATAACCCGTAAAAAGCCAGTTAGCAAAATATGGCTGTTTCTGTATAACCCAGGAATACTGTGGAAACCTCCTTAGATAGTATGTAAGTTACAGACAGATATACCATAACAGCTCCAGAGCTCTGAACAGAGTGGAATCTGGATCTAATGCGAGATGCAAAATAGTTACAACATATTTGAAGGAACAGAGCTTTGATGATGTTGTGCCTCTCAGCATCAGAGACTGTACATATTCGAACTCCTCGGGGACGGCGGAGGAGCTGCAGTGAAAGCAGAGACAGGCCCAAAGGTCACATGACCTCCCCGCTCCCAGGAAGGCATGGGGGGAGGGCCCCAGGGACCTTCAAAAATTACAGCCAGGTTGTAGTTTTCATACGACTGAAGGGGGAAATTGTGAAATAGATGACTGGCGAGTGATCCTATTAACCGTATCTATAATTTGAAATACAAGTCAATGTAAATGAAATCAAATTTAATTTTTGTCCTGGTTCCACCCATTACTTTAGTAGTGTGGGCCCCAGCATCCCACATAGAATCAAGTGCAGCCCCAAAGTAAGGCGCACGGTTCTGCATAAGTCATGTTTGGCTTAATCATGATTTGTTGATTAAACCACAAGTAGCTAAACCAGAACTCATGGCTCATACAAAAACTAACATGCTATGGCTTAGTGTAATTGGTGGAGCCAGTCTTAAAATTCAAGACGATGTATATCTACAAAGGATGTTACAGAAGGAAACTAACTACATACCATTTTGGTAGATCTGAAGCCAATATTTACTGAGTTAACACAGAACAGGCCAGGGAATTTGCAGGCAAAGGTCAGCAAGTGGGAGGAAGTGGATTAAACAAGCAATTGCTTGCTGAAGAGCTGGAGGAAGGAATAATTAAGGTTGCAACTAGTTAAGTACTTTTGCTGCCAAAGTACTACTTAAGCAGCAAAGTTTACTTTGGAATATGTGAATAGGATTATGATGTAAATTTACTGATGTACTGATCGGAATGAGTTTTAATTATGTATAAGTATATTTTAAATGAGAACCAGTTTGATGTAGTACTTAAAGGCTGGGAACCAGGAGACTGTGAGTTCTAGTCTCGCCTTAGGGACGGAGCCAGCTGGGTGACTTTGGGCCAGTCACTCACTCTCAGTCCTGAGAAAAAGGCAAGGGCAAGCCATTTCCAAAAATATTGCCAAGAAAACTACATGGATTTGTCCAGGTAGTCACCAGGAGTCAAGAATGACTGAAAGGATAGATAGATAGATGATAGATACCGTAGATCAAGATTTAGTTCATTTATTAGCCACCTGGCATCTATTTGTGGAAAGTGGGGATACAGATCTGACAAATAAACAGTAAAATACTATAGCTGTGAAACAACAAAGAGAAATAATAAGCATTTGTCAAAATTTAGCTCCTTATATTCCCCATCTTATTTTTATGACAGAATTCTCCTTCTCACTGCAGCCTCAAAACAACCCACCCCGCAAACTGTATTTCCATTATATTACATACATCCATAAACGAGTGGCTGATGAGCGTGAATCACGCTCATAGAGAACAAACAAAACATTGCCACTCTACCTGGGCACAGAGATTTCGCTTCTGTCTGTGCTCCTGCCCTCTGAAGATGCTGGCCACAGATGCTGGCGAAACGTTAGAAACCACAACTTCCAGAACACGGCCACACAGCCCGGAAGACCCACAATAGCCATCGAACTCCGGCCATGAAAGCCTTCGACAATACATATTATGTGAAGCTTTATATTTGAAAAGTCATATACATTACATTACTGTATATGTAATTTGTAGTAGTAGTACTGGTAGTTTTGCTCTTTTCTTTTTCTATTGTTTTCATTTTCCCCCCTCATTTAATTAAAGGCAAAAATCTATCTTTTTAAAGTTCCAACAGATAAAATTGTCAGTGTGTGCCTGGATGAACATTTATTTATTTAAAAATATTTATATGGTTGCCCATCTTGTGAGAAACAACCCTGGGAGGCTAACAACAGAACAGTAATAAAAAACACAACAAGAAAAACAGTACAACGAACAAGAAAAACCAGGCACCCAATCTTACTACTACATCCCTTTAGCTTTACAGTCCCCTGGGCTCCAATCTTACTATCCCAATGCCTGGGGGAAAAGCCAGCTCTCAACCACTTTCTGGAAGGTTAAGGGGGTGGTGGCCTACTGGATCTCAAGGGGAAGGATATTCCACTGGGCAGGGGCCAAAATTAGTTACAAACTCATAAACGTTCCTCTCCACAGAAATCTTTAGTAAAAGGCGAAAGATTTCTACGATCTGAAGAGAAACTAGAGTATTGGTTTCCAGAGTATCCAAGTACTACTTACAAAAACGAATCCTGAATAAACAGCTTCTCCTATTCTCAAGATGAGATTCTTATCATGGAAGGACTTTTTGAGCCTTCCATGATCTTGTATAAATATTTCTATTTGCCTTTTGTGTTTCATTCATCTTAATCTATGTAAGTAGCACTAATGTAAACGTGCTATTCAGATTTATGTATCTTATTGGTACTTTGGTATCATGCCACCCCCCTTGTCCCTGCCCAGACTGCTGGGTGACACAGGAACTGCACTCTGTCCAGCTGGCTAACAAGAAATCCACCTTCACTGTGAGAGACCCAAGGCAGAATGAAAGGCATTTGGAGGTAAGAAGCAAATAGAGGGGGTGGGGGGTTACTTGCTTTACAGAAAATTTTGATGGATAAAACTGTTTTATAACCATATATAAAATTCAAGATGACTGGGCTGAGTTTCAAACTGTGGGTCTTTAGGTTGAAAAGAAGATTTTGAGAAGATGGTTTGTGTGCTTTCCAGATAAAGGTAGACAGTACACTTTTGTTCGTATTTCATGACTGTAGTATTATAGCTTTGTCCAGAGAATTGATGGTTTGTAGATAAGTCCAGCCCTATTCTCAGGGTCATTGCTGATATCCCCTCTCCCAGTTAATAACTTCTATGCAGGGCTGATGGGGAGAATCGCAATCCAGCACATTAGGGTCTTAAGGAAAGGAGGAAGTTTTCTTGCCTGAAATTTGAGCATCATCTCTTTGGCTCCTCAGCTTTCTGATTAATGAAGTCTGTTTCCTTTGTTTTTCTTCTTAGTTTGGTCTTCTAACCTACAGTACTTCTCTCTTGTAGGATTACTTGCCTGAGTGCAGGAGAAATGAACTAAGATTTCTTTGAAGCATTGCTGATTGATTTATATGTATCAATTAACTTACAACAGATATTCTCTGTGTAGTTCATAAAAACAAGGACAGGTATAATCACCAAATTTCTATTACAATAAGGATGCAATGAAATGCAGTAGATAAAAGCACAATATAAATAACTCCCACATACTTCAGAAAAGAATAAAAATTCCTGAAACAAAGGAATAAAAATTTATGGAGCTTAAGTAGTATTCCAATTCCACCTCGATTAAAAATTCTAGGGATTTTTTTTTTAAGTCTTTGCCGAGTATTGGGAGGGTGGTTGGAAAGCCAGCTGGTAGATCTTTCTGAGAAGAGATTCATATCCAAACAAACAGGTGGGGTGGAGGCACTGTGAAAAGGCTGTTTTATGCATGATCACCTGCCATAATTGCCTCCAGAAGGGGAACTTGGAAAAAATCTTTGGATAATCTCAAAGACAAAGAAAGCAAATACATATAGGGGGAAGTCATCCTTTATTTAAAGTCATAAAAGACATTGAAACAGAATTATCCTTTTGAATTGGGATCAAAGAAGCATTTACACCATTAAAAAAATGCAAAACTGGATGTCTTTGCCAGCAAAATGTTACATCAACTGATCACAATGGCTGGGCAAGAGCTCTTGACGTTGGTTCTTTCCTAGTATGGAGCTGACCACCCAAAACTCAGCTGATCAGATTCACTTCTTGTCTTTCTGCACCAATTCTTTAGATGCTGCTTCCGGTGCTTCATTTTCTGAAGGCTTTTCATGAACCAAGGAACCATTCAGGATTGGCCAATAGAGAAAGACTGCTCATCACAAGATTCTCTAACATGATAATTATACTTTATTAGACATAGAGCATAGAGTTGCTGGAATAGGTGACATACAAATGCTATCAATCAATCAATCAATCAATCAATCTGCTCATTCCAAACTTTCCACTTGCTTCCCAGAGCCTTTGCTTGCCTCCTCTTCTCCTAACTCTATCACATTTCATGGCCTTATGGCTGAGCTGACAGGGATGCTTTGCTTGTCTTAACCAATGTCATTTTTTCTCCTACATGGCCATTTTATCCTGACCTGCTGGAATGCTGGCGAGACTGAGCATTTTATTATTTATTTATTTATTTATTTATTTATTTATTTATTTATTTATTATTTCAATTTATTGCCCACCCATCTCCCATGGAAGGGACTCTGGGCAGGCTACAACAATCAAAATTTAAAAACATACAAAATAGAAGATATCTAAAAAATATAAAAAATAAATAAAATCCAAGATGGATTGGGGACCGTAGCACAGATCGTACTGCTACGGGGCCAGCCAACCCCAGGAGGCACTACCGCCTCTGTCGTCCCAGGCCCGGCGGCAGAGCCAGGTCTTAAGGGCCTTCTGAAAGGCCAGGAGTGAAGGGGCCAGTCTCACCTCCGGGGGCAAGATATTCCATAAGGCGGGCGCTATCGCAGAGAAGGCACGCCTCCTGGACCCCGCTAGATGGAATTCTCTTGTTGAGGGGGTCTGAAGCATGCCCTCCCTGCATGCACGGGTGGGGCGGGCCGATGTTATCGGGACGAGATGGTCCCTCAGGTACCCTGGCCCTATGCCATGTAGGGCTTTAAAGGTAATCACCAACACCTTGAATTGGACCCGGAAGCAAACTGACAACCAATGCAGCTCGCGTAGCAGAGGTGTTACATGTGCCGATCTCATGGCACCCATAACTGCTCGCGCCGCCGCATTCTGCACCAGCTGAAGCTTCCGGATACTCTTCAAGGGTAGCCCCATGTAGAGCGCATTACAGTAGTCTATACGGGAGATGACAAGGGCGTGAGTGACTGTTCGGAGGGCCTCCCGATCCAGGAAAGGGCGTAACTGGCGCACAACTTGAAGTTGTGCAAAGGCCCTCCTGGCCGTGACTGCCACCTGCTCTTCAAGCAGGAGTCGTGAGTCCAGGAGGACCCCCAGATTCCACACTGGATCTGAGTGAGGTAGTGCAACCCCACCCAGAACCAAGGATGACAACTTCCTGGATCTAGGGGGGCCATCAATCCACAGCCACTCCATCTTACCAGGGTTCAGTTGAAGCCTGTTGTTCCCCATCCAGACCCCCACAGCCTCCAGACACTGAGATAAGGCATTGACCGCATCACCTATTTCACCCGGGATGGAGATGTATAACTGGGTATCATCAGCATATTGGTGATACCTCATCCCGTGGTGACGGATGATCTCGCCCAGCGGCTTCATGTAGATGTTGAATAGGAGGGGAGAGAGAACCGACCCCTGCGGCACCCCACAAGACAGGGGTCGCGGGTCAGCTCTCTCCTCCCCTATCAACACCGACTGGGAACGGCCCCGGAGGAAGGAGGCAAACCAGCGCAAAACTTGCTCCCGACCCAAAAGCGATCTTGTAATCTTAAACAGGGCCATCGGGCGGCATTCTGCGGACGCAATAAGAGCGGATAAATATTCACGTTTCGCCGCTCTTACCGCCACAAGGTAGGCCTTAACTGCGGCTCTAGATTGTGTTCGGTCAGATTCAGTCTTCGTCTTTCTCCAGCGGCGCTCTAGACGTCTCTTAACCCTTTTCAAAGCCCTCAACTCCTCCGTAAACCATGGAGAGTGACGGGCCGAGCAGGGCCGGAGAGGTCGCATAGGCGCGATCTTGCCCAGGGCTCCGGCCACTGCCTTATTCCAGGCTGCAGCCAGGACCTCCACTGGACCGTGAAGCAAGTCCTTGGGAATAACCCCCAGCTCCTTCTGAAACCTCACTGGGTCCATCAGTCGCCGGGGGCGGACCAATCGAATGGGTCCCGCCTCCCTGCGGAGTGGGGCAGCACAAGAGAGTCTCAGGGTCACCAGGGCGTGGTCTGACCATGACAATGGGGAAAGATGTAACTCTCCCCTCAGATCACATTGCCACTGCTCGGACAAGAAAACTAAGTCCGGAGTGAGACCACTGTCACGAGTCGGGTCACGAATAATCTGAGACAGGCCCATAGCTGCCATGGTAGCCATGAACTCCTGGGCCGCCTCCGAGGACCGTCCCAGGGATGGCAGATTGAAGTCCCCCAGAACCATAAGTCTGGGAAACTCCACTGCCAACCCCGAGACAGCCTCGAGCAGCTCAGGCAGGGAGGTTGCTATGCAGCAGGGAGACTGGTACAGCAGCAACACTCTCAACTGTTCTCATGAACCCAACTTGAAAAACAGGGTCTCACATCCGGTCACTTGTGGAGCAGCGCCCCTGAAGGCCACAAGGGACTCTTGGATGACAACTGCCACCCCTCCTCCCCTGCCCCGGTGTCTCGGCTGATGCCACACCTGAAACCTGGCTGGGCACATTTCCGAGAGGGCTACTCCCCCCTCTGGGCCCAGCCAGGTCTCGGTAATACACACCAGGTCGGCCCCCTCCTCTGTGATTAAATCACTTATAAGGGGGGCCTTGTTATTCACCGACCTGGCATTCAGCAGCAGCAGTCGGAGACTGGAGCCCACGAGGATCTGCTTACCAGGGCCTGGGTATGAACACGGGGGGCCGGAACGCACCACCGGTAACAAACACCGGGGGCGCCTTCCCCGATAATGGCTTGCCCTCCGGTTCCCGTCATACCGTCCCCTGCCCGTCACCACCTGAATCAAATGGCCCGCCACGCAGCCCTCAGAGATTCCCGGCTCTGGCCTAGTAGCCTCCACTCCCAGGCCTCCGGAATTCCTGGGCTTAATCAAGGGTCCCTTATCCCATTCATCCATCATCCAATCTCATACAATGTCGGGTAGTGGCAAGACCCCCCAGTGCACCAGCTCTAGCTCTCGGCACTGGTAGGGTCCAGCACCCTCCCCACTCACATTCTGTACCTCTCCCTCAACTTCTCTCACTGGTCAGGGAGAGGTACCAACGCTCACCAGCAATCACTCCTACCCCACCTGACTCTCACCCAGGGGGGTACTCTTACAGAACCATACAATCTTGGTTCCCCCCACCTCGTCTCTCACCCGGGGGGGGCACATTCATACCAAGGGACCCCTACAAACCCTCTGCTGCCTTAGTTTGAATGGGACGATCTCCAGATCTTCATGGGGGTTAGTCCGTGTTGTTATTTTTCTTCCGCCCTGATCTCCAGGTGGATAACCAGGCCACAAATCCTGGCCCAGCATCTGGGTTCACAGGCGTGCTCTACTGGGGGCTTATCACCCCACTGGATGACAAGTCCACGTTGGTCTGTCGTGTTGGAGGTTCAACACCCCACTGGTCCTCCACATTAGCCTGTTATTCTGAAGGCTTGCCGCCCTGCTAGTCCTCCGTGCTGATCTGCCGCGCTTGGGGCTCGTCGTCTTCTGAACTTATGCGTTGGTCTATTACTTTGGGGGTTATTGCTCTTAATTCTCTACCCCTCGGGCTCATCGTCCAATCAGCTTGCCGTGCTGGTTCGCTGCGCCTGGGGTTCGTCACCCCACTAGACCATCGCGCTGGGGCTCGTCTCCGTGTTTCCCCGTCCCACCGGCTCACCAGTCCTCCTACTCCAAACTTGCCGCACCTGGAGCTCCGCCGCGCCCGGAGCTTGTTAGCAAGTCTATCAGCCGCGCTGGGATTCACCCACCGCGTCAAAGCTCGTCACGCTGCTGCTCCTCCGTGCCGGTCTGTCACATTGGGGGGTCTCACCAGGGGAGCCGACGCCCCACCAACCGAGCCTCCAGGGACCACACACACGACTACCACGCCGCCTAGCCCTTCCAAACCTTGGGCGTCTGCTGAGGCCGTCATGTTCTGCTGCATTCTGCTGCCTTGCCACTCCATTCAGGGAACACCGGTAACTCTCCCCTAAAACCACAGTTAGTCAATGGGCTGGGAATCAAAGCCCAGGCACAAGTTCTCAAGAGCTTCC
Organism: Charina bottae; assembly: GCA_023362775.1. NCBI lineage: Eukaryota > Metazoa > Chordata > Lepidosauria > Squamata > Charinaidae > Charina > Charina bottae. Next base: position 33,322,168 of record JALMGJ010000005.1, read on the forward strand.
ACAAGTTTCAAAGCTCAGAAAGTCTGGAGCCCCTTCTTCAGAGCCGCAATGACCGGCGTCTGCTCCCGACCGCCATCTTGGATCAATCCATAATATTTTAAAATTTTAAAAATTTTAAAATTTTTATCAGATTCATTGGCAGACTGTTGAAAGGCTGGGCTCCTCCTTCTCCTTCTCCTTCCAAATTCATTGATAGTGAAATGATAGACCTTTTTTTTTGTTTTCAGCAGGTGAAATTGTCAAGGAATGTGTCAATTTCCTCTTATAGCCTAAGTCAGAGCTTTCCAAACTGTGTGTCGGGACACGTTAGTGCAGAGCTTTCCAAACTGTGTGTCAGGACACGTTAGTGTGTCGGCTGCAGTGTCTGGGTGTGTTGCGGCTGCTGCTGCCTCGGAGCCCTGCCAGGATTTGCGCAGGTCCTAGTGCCTGCCTTGTGCCCTGCTGTAAGAGTGTGTCGCAAAATGATGCATGTCTAAAAAGTTTGTCACCAACATGAAAAGTTTGGAAAGCTCTGGCCTAAGTGATGGAAATAATAGTACAACTGTTATTTTTCTTTCTCTTTTTAATGAATTCACTAATAAAACAACGGCATTTCTTTCTTTCTAACCAGATGAAATTGACAGGTGTTCTGCAAGCTCCTCATTCTAGCCCTAGTGACAGGAATAATGGTCAAAGTGTGGTGTTTTCTTTTCTTTTTTTTCCTGGTCTACTGGTGGATGTATCTGCCAGAAAGGCATCTTGTATGAGAGAGAGTTATGGAGGGAGACTTACATAAAAGGCCAAACTATATGTCTTCAGAAAACTATGGAAAAGAAAGCAATTGGTGCTTGTTTTCCAGGGATTGGTGAGAGGATTAAAGAAGCAGGGGAATTTACCAGTTGGAGATCATCACCATGGCAAAGTGGAAAAGGGGCTTTCTTAAGCTGGTTTCATTTCCAGCCAGTTTATGGATTAAATTTTTACTCAGCAAAACCTTTTAAAAAAAATTATACAGCATTTTTGGTTTTGTTCTACATTAGCAATATGCTTGTTTCTTTCCTGGAATAAAGACAGATTTATGCACTGAATTTTCAAATGTACAATATTTTCTTTAAGTGATAAAAATCACCATGGATTAGAGGAGTTTGGTATTGGAAGCCAGCCTTATGAATGAATAACAAATGTGGTTTTGAGAAAACTTCTATACAACGCTTTTACTGTATAACTGTTCTCCATCAAAAATGGGTTTTAGAAGGAGATAGAATGATTCCATTATAGCCTGTTATTTCCATTTATTATTTTTTCCCAGTCTAAAAAACCTTCTTATGAAGGTGAAGATCCCAGTGCCTTTTGATTGGTAGTAGTAGATGTTGGCTATCCAGAAGCACCCTGATTCAGAAACTGCTTTAAAACAATGTATAGTCGGAAGCTTTCACAGCCGGAATCCGATGGTTGTTGTGGGTTTTCTGGGCTGTGTGGCCGTGTTCTGGCAGTTTTTGTTCCTAATGTTTCGCCAGTAGCTATGGCTGGCATCTTCAGAGGACAGGAGCACAGCTAGAAGATTCTCTCTGTGCCCAAGAGTCTGTGTCTTGGGCACAGAGAGAATCTTCTAGCTGTGCTCCTGTCCTCTGAAGATGCCAGCCACAGCTACTGGCGAAACGTTAGGAACAAAAACTGCCAGAACACAGCCACACAGCCCAGAAAACCCACAACAACCATGCTTTAAAACACTTCCTTAAAATATATTCCAAAACTTGCAGGACTAATTAGCAATACCCACAGCAGTATCTGTCAAATCTCTTCATCACTTAAAAATGGCCTTAAACAGATTGCTCTACGAATCTGTTCTAGGTGACAGATAGGAGTGCTTTTAGGTTCTGAGATAGCTGGAAAAAGCAGAAATCAATGGCACAGATAAATGCAACCCCAAGCTGTCCCTTTTGACATTTTTGAATTCACTTGCATAATTTGTAAGTGAATACTATTAAAATAATGACCACATTCCTGAATACAGCAGGAGTAGACATATGGAAGCAGCCATATACAGCCTTTTTTAACAGTTAAATTTGAAGTTTGGAATTTTAAAATAATTCAGGTATGCACGTATCACAAAATTTATGTTCCCATTTTTCTGTAAAAATAAAATAAACTGATATTTGTGGCAAAATCTCTAGTAGTAAGGTTCATGCAGTCACTATGTAAGGTGTTCCATCCGATGTCTGAACTCTCCCTCCTCTAGGGTAAACCACAGACGCGCGGTTTCTTAGAAGCAGAAGGATTTATTACAGAACATGAAGGTTAACACAAACAAAGACTTGAATGGACGAGCAAAGCATCTCATGCACATTTAAACCTTCCCCTCCCCAAGGTCCTTTGATGTTAACACGTGTAGCTCGTGGCTCCAGGGTGCTCAGACATCCGTTCGCGGAGATGTGTACTCGCGCTTGCCACTTAGGTGCGAACCGGTCTATTTCAAAGGCAGGCGTCTCTTTCGTGTCTGGTGGCAGCCGCCCTGGATACCCTTATCTATATGCATACTGGCAGAGGTCTGCAGAGCTCTGACATGCTCCCGGCCTAAGATGCTCCTCCCACCCCACCAAAATACGCTAACTAATGAACTAACTAACTAAAACATTTTCAGTCGTGCCCTGTAACGAGAGAACACAAAGAGAATTTTTTACATTGTCCTGTTTGGGTACTCGTTTCAGTGAGGTTTGTCCGGGAACTCCCTATGGAAGGTTTTTACCAATTTGAGAGTGCGAGTGTGTTTAGCACTGACCCACTCCTTGTCTCCAATCGGCAGATGTTGCCACTTAACCAAATATTGTAGTTTCCCCTTGTGCCATCTGGAATCAAGAATCCTGTCAATTTCAAAGTGTGGTTCTCCCTCCACTAACAATGGGGCGGGTTCTGCAGGTTCCGGGTGCCACCGCTGTGAAGTGTGGTACTATTTCAACAAGCTAATGTGGAAAACTGGGTGCACTTTTCTTAATGTCTTTGGTAATTGCAGTTTGGCCGTTACTGGGTTAATGACTTCAATAATTGGGAACGGACCTATGAATTGGGGTGCCAGTTTTCGTGACGGTTGTGTAGCCCTCAGGTTTTTTGTTGACAGGTACACCTTATCCCCTACTCTCAATTCCCATTCCTTCTCTCGTTTGCAGTCTGCGTATTTTTTGTAACTTGCTTTGGCTTCCTGCAGCGTTTTCACCATGATTGGCCAATTACCGGTTACTTTTGCTATCCATTCATCCGCTTTCAGTGGCTGCACTAGTTCTGTGCTTTGGGTCATGGCCAATTCGGGGATAGTTACAAAATCCTGCCCTGTAGCTACTTTAAATGGTGAAAACCCTGTGCTTTGGTGGAGCGCGTTATTGTAAGCAACCTCTGCGAATGGTAACAGTTCTGCCCAATCATTTTGTTGATAATTAATGTAACATCTAAGGTACTGCTCCAGTATTGCATTAATGCATTCGCTCGCACCATCTGTGCACGGATGGAACGCACTACTAAGCCCCTGTTCTGATCCAATTAACTTCAAAAAAGCCTGCCAGAACTTGCAAGTGAAAGTGCTGCTGCGATCACTGATTATGCGTTCCGGCGTTCCGTGAGCCCGATAAATGTGTTGAATAAACATCCTAGCTAGTTTTTGAGCATTCGGTATCCCATTGCAAGCAATGAAATGTGCCTGTTTAGAAAATAAATCTGTGACCACCCAAATGGCCGTTTTCTTGTTGCTCACCGGTAAGTCTACTATAAAATCCATGGCAATCTGCTTCCATGGTTGTGTGGGGTTTGCTACTTCCTGCAATTTCCCTGTGGGTTTGCCCATTTTCCTTTTAGCTGTTGCACACACTGGGCAAGATCGCACATAAGCTTTAACGTCTGTGCGCAATGATGGCCACCAGAATTTGCACCAAACTAAGTGTAATGTTTTCACGAATCCAAAATACCCTGCCGTTTTGTGGTCGTGATGCTTTCTCAAAACCTTTTGCCTCAAAGTCTCAGGGACGTATGCTTTATTGTCTTTCCACCCCACCCCATCTTTCTCTTCGAGGGTGTGTTTGTGCTCCCCCCATCATGTGTCTGTCACTGTTGCCGCTCGCAGTTCGCCTGCAAATGGGTCGTTCTCAGCCAAGCGTTTCGCACTACTGCGAGTGATCGCCATGTTTCCCTCCAATTTATCAGCTTGTGCCAATTGACTATGAGCCTCCTCTAGTTGGGAAGGAATGAGTGACTCAACAACGTCTTCCATCTTGCTATCATGCTGCGGCAGGCACGATAGCACGTCCGCCAAGTAATTTTTCCCCCCCGGGAAGTACTTCAATGTGAAATTGAACATGCTAAGTGACTCTGCCCACCGGAGGTGTTTGGGGTTTAGTTTTCTGGGGGATTTGAGAGCTTCCAGGTTTTTGTGGTCAGTCCACACTTGAAACGGCACTGCTGTCCCTTCCAGGAGGTATCGCCAAGTGCTTAGTGCATGTTTAACTGTGAACGCCCCTTTCTCCCACACATGCCACCATTTCTCCGTCTGATTAAATTTTCTGGAAATGTATGCACAGGGTCTTAATTTCTTACTGTCATCTGCCTGCAGCAATATGGCCCCGACTGCGCTAAATGATGCGTCCGTGTTTATGATGAACGGCTTGTCTACCTCTGGATGTTTTTTTTTTTTTTTTTAAATATTTTATTGGGTTTTGAATATACATAGTTAAAAGTTGGAAACGGAAAGAGAAACAGAAATACAAATCAAAGAAAGAAGAAAAAAAGGTGTAGAAAAGCAAAGAAAAAAAGAAAAAAGATGAAACATAGAAAGTAGTCAGCTTCCGATTAATCTCTGGTCACAATACTTTACAAAATTTGTCATACATGCTAGGTCTATACATGACATTAAAAAAACATTTCTTGTCTAATATATCAGTTTATATATGATTTAATCTTCAAATCCTCATATAGACTTTGCCCCTCCAGTATTTTCCAAATAGTCCATTATTAGTTTCTACTCTTAAAAAAATAATAGTTTAAATTTTCTTTTAATAAACATATCAATCTCTCATTTTCTGTCAATCCATCAATTCTAATAATAAAAAGTCCTTATAAATCAACCATTTATCTCTATTCCTTACTTCTATTCTATTCTATAAAATGCATCTTACATACTAAATCTGTACATCACATTAAAAAACATTTCTTATCTAATATATCAATTTATATATAATTTAATCTTCAAATCCTCTTATAAGCTCTGCCCCTCCAACATTTTCCAAATAGTCCATTAATAGTTTCTAATCTTTAAAAGAGTAATAATTGAATTTTCTTTTAATAAACGTGTCAATTTATCCTTTTCTGCCAATCCATCAATTTTAACAATAAAAAGTCCTTATAGGTCAGCCATTTATCTCTATCCTTTACTTCTATTCTATTCTATGAAATGCTTCTTACGTTCTCCTGGTGCCTCCCTCATGTCTGTCTTATATTTCTCTAAAAATGTTTTAACTTTTAAAGTAAAAATTATCCTTAACTTTTGTTCTTTAAACACTTTCTGTTCTCTAAAAATTTTATCTATTTCCAAATCTAGGTCTTGTTCTTTTATCTCCAAGGGTTTATCTAATATAGAAACAGTCCTTTCTCCTACATCTTCATTCAACTGTTCTGGAACTTGTCTCCGTCTCAAAATGCACTCCTTCTCTCTCATTTCTTTATTAAATGATGTCATCACTTCCAGAAGTTTTCTCATCTCTGACTGAAGAGGCTCCACCGACGCTCCAGGTGTTAATGCCATGATTGTCATAATGTAGATAGTTTCCCTGTAAGAGAGAAAAGGCAAGAAGGAAAAAAAGGAAAAAAAAAAAAAAAAAGGAGAGGAGAGGGGGAAGACAAAGACAAAGAACCTCTCTTCTTCTCCCCCTTTAATAATAGGAGAATAAAAAAACTTTTAAAAATAAAAATAGTCCTTTAAATGTAATTATCAGAATAGCAAAAAATCTAGTCCATTAAAATTGTATGTCCAAGCGTAAGAGCAAGTAAATAAAAGATAAAAAAAGAACAGAGAGGTTTTATTGTAGTCAAAATAATAACAAAAAAGATAAACAATCCCAAGGTTTCTCACGGCAGCTTATATCCACACAGTCCAACCATGAATAAGTCGTCTAATTTATATACAGAAGGAGTCCAAGGCATTCATAAAAATTCTATAAAGTGACTTATATAATTCAAAAAATATTCAAACACTTATGGAGAAAAGCAAAAAGAGTTCTTTCATAATAAAAATCCCAAACAGGTAGAAGAAAGAATATCAAATCAGTAATTCATTTATCCATAAAAACTTTAAATCCAGACAAATTAGTCCCCAAAGGAAAAAAAAATACTTATAATTGCAATAAGGATGAAAGCAAACCAAGAGTAGAAATATTTAGAATCAAAAGAGAAAGTCACTCAGCTCACTCCAGGCAGAGTCAATTATCTTTCCAAACCCACCGTTCAAACACTCCTCTGACAAGAAAGAAAAATAAAACACCAGCATCTATAAATCACAGTCCAGAAATAAATCCTAGTGCTTAATAAATCCAGTAATATTAAAAAAAAAAGTGCAACTAAAAGGCTGGATGAGGAGCTACTTAACTTATTTAGTTTCACGGTTTCTGCAGAGCTTTCATGTTAGTTCCAGTCGTCTGTTACCACTCAAATCTCTCTTCCCCTGTAGTGGGTATACAGGGGTCAGGATAGAGCAGCAGGTTCGACGACCCTTGTGATAAATCTTCTGCCCACCCTCTCTTCGAGGGTGATTTTTCAGCGATTTTCTCGCCGCAGACAGAAAACCGCGGAGCTATCAGCTCTTCGCTCCACTCAGTCCAGCACCCGGAAGCGAAAGTGACCTCTGGATGTTTGAGGATGGGCTCCTCAGTGAACATCACCTTTAGCTTGTCAAAGGCTTCCTGACATTCTTGGGTCCACACTAGTTTCGTGCTTGGTGGCTGGGCTTTCGCTTTCACACCCTTGCTTTTTGTTTTTAACAAATCAGTGAGGGGCAGCGCAATCTGCGCGAAATCCTGAATAAATTGCCTGTAGAACCCCGCAAACCCGAGGAACGCTTGCAGCTGTCTGCGCGTTTGGGGGGGCTGCCAGCCCAGGACCGCTTTGACCTTTTCTGGGTCCATTTCAATGCCCTCATGTGAAATGCGGTACCCCAGGAAGTCTAGCTTATCTTTGTGGAATTCACATTTCTCAAGTTTCACATACAACTTTGCCTCCAGTAATTTCTCTAACACCTTCTTGACTAGTTCCATATGTTCCTCTAAGTTCTCAGAAAAAAACAGTATATCATCTAAATATACAATTACCCCTTTGTAGAGAAATTCATACAATACTTCGTTTATGAACCTCATAAAAATTCCCGGTCCTCACGCAATCCCAAACGGGAGCACTCGGTATTGAAATGACCCCAGTGGGCAATTGAATGCTGTTTTCCACTCGTCCCCCTCCCTTATACGTACACGATAGTAAGCCTCCCTTACATCTAATTTAGTGAAAATCTTCCCTTTAGACAGTTGGGCTAACATTAGGGTGACCATACGTCCCGTTTTGAACGGGACAGTCCCGTTATTTTAGCATTTTTCCACCGTCCCATCGTTTTGATCAAAATCTCAATTTTGTCCCTTTTTTAAACCCGGCGGGAAGGAGGACAGGAAGACAGGAAGGAGGACTGGAGCCGGACTTGCCATTGGAGGCAGCCCGGAAGAGGCCCTATCAGCGCGGCAACTGGAAGCCCAGTTGCCACGTGCGATCCCAGCAGCAGAAGCAGCACCACAGTCCAGGTTCCTGCCTCCTTACCTGATCCTGAGATTGTCTGCCCAGCAGTGGTGAGGCCAGGGGAAGGTTGTGGAAAGAGGGTGCGTGTGTGTGTGTGTGTGTGTGCGCGTGCGTGCGCAGATTACTTGCTCAACATAATCGCGCGCACACACACACACACACGCACCCCACACCCTCTTTCTCCAGCCTCCCTGCAACAGGTCTGGGTGCATTTGGTCATGGGGAGGCTGGAGAAAGAGCATATGGGGTGCGTGTGTGTGTATGTGTGCGCATCTGATCGGGCTTGGCCGAGGGAGGAGAGTTGGCGGGCCGCTGAGCAGGAGAATCCGGCTGCGCTCGGCTGCTTCAGCCACACCACTCCGCCCCTTGCTGCCTGCTGAAGCTCCCCAGGGTGGCTGCTCCTGCTTCTCACATACACACACTCACACACTCACAGGACAAACTGCCCTGGCAGGAGCCAGCCGTGCTGAGGGGCTTCAGGCACACCACTCCGCCCCTTGCTGCCCGCTGAAGCTCCCCAGGGTGGCCGCTCTTGCTTCTCACATACACACACACACACACACTCACAGGACAGACTGCCCTGGCAGGAGCCAGCCGCGCTGAGGGGCTTCAGCCACACCACTCCGCCCCTTGCTGCCCGCTGAAGCTCCCCAGGGTGGCTGCTCCTGCTTCTCACATACACATACACACACACACACACACACACACACACACACAGGACAGACTGCCCTGGCAGGAGCCAGCTGCACTGAGGGGCTTCAGCCACACCACTCCGCCCCTTGCTGCCCGCTGAAGCTCCCCAGGGTGGCCGCTCCTGCTTCTCACATACACACACACACACTGACAGGACAGACTGCCCTGGCAGGAGCTGACCATGCTAGGGGGCTTCAGCGGGTGGCGAGGGGCGGAGTGGTGTGGCTGAAGCCCCTCAGCGCGGCTGGCTCCTGCCGAGGGCAGTCTGTCCTGTGAGTGTGTGAGTGTGTGTGTGTGCATCTGATCGGGGTTGGCCGAGGGAGGAGAGTTGTTGCCGCTACACATAACAATAACTACATTTATGTATACATATTTACATTTGATTTATAATATTCATTATCTAATATATTTCATATAACATATCTTTATTCTAAATTATTTTCCCTGTTTCCCTCTTCCCTTCTTCTTCCTCTAACCCTTTCTAACTACTTTATTTATATATATCTATTTCTAACCTTATCACTATTTTCTTTTTCTTCTCTTATGTTATATTACTGATTTATTAAGTATTTATTTCAGATTCAATTTTTGACTTATACATCTTTACCATACAATACTTACGTACATTTCATTAAAATGAAATGTGGGGGGAGATGGGCGGTGATATAAATCAAACAATAAATAAAATACCTCCAGTTTTCTTAACAAAAAATTGTGTAAATATTTGATTTACATTTTTCTTCTTTCTTCTATATATATTCAAAAAGAATATAATATTAAGTAGAGATTAATAAACTATAAAAATAAAAATACAAACATGGGGGGGGTGGGGGAAAAAAGAGATATAAGAAGAAAAATGTGTGTATGTGCATCTGATCAGGTTTGGCCGAGGGAGGAGAGTTGTCGGGCCGCCGAGCAGGAGAAGCAGGAGCCGGCCACCCTGGGGAGCTTCAGCGGGCAGCAAGGGGCGGAGTGGTGTGGCTGAAGCAGCTGAGCGCAGCCGGCTCCTCCTGCTTCTCCTGCTCTGCGGCGGTGGCAGCAGCAGTGACTCTCCTCCCTCCTTTGGCCAAGCCCGAGGGGGCTGGGGCAGTGGTGGGCCTCCATCCCCTCCATCCCCGCCCCTTGTTCCCCGGCCATGGTTTCTTGAGGAGGGGGTGCACCAGCGTACACAGTGTGTGTACTCCGGCCTCCCCCAAACACACCAGCTCTGACGCACCATTTACTGCTAGAAGAAAAAAAAACCCTTTAAAAATAAAGAAAAATTAAAATCCGAGCCAATCACGCTGATGGGGGCGGGGTTTGCAGGCGGGAGCCAATCGTGTGGGGTGGGGGAGGGGTTTGCAGGTGGGAGCCAATTGCGTGGACTGGGGGGTGGGGTTTGGAGGCCAGCATGGTGGCATAAGACCCTGTCCCGTTTTGCCATCCCAAATGTCCCGTTTTTGTCTGAAGGAAATATGGTCAGCCTAGCTAACATGTCTTTCAACAACGGGAGAGGGTACTGGTTGGTAATCGAAATTGCATTAAGCCCCCTGTAGTCAGTGCAAAGCCGGAGGGACCCGTCTTTTTTCTTCCTGAATAAGACTGGGGCTGCTAGGGGGGAATTGGCTGGTTCGATAAACCCACACGCCAAATTTTTATCGATGAACTTGCGAAGCTCCTGTAGTTCTTTTTGTGTCATGGCATACATCTTGGGCTTGGGAAAAGGTGCCCCAGGGATGAGATCGATAGTTGTGTCCGACTGTCTGTGGGGGGGTCCTTGTTCACATTCCTGCTTGCCGAACACCTCAACCACGGGGAGGTATTTCTCCGGGATTGTGTCCGGAATTGTGCCACCCCCTTGTTCCTGGTCCCCATCCCAAAGTTCCGTCCCAGCTGCCCCCACTTCTAGGCAGCCTGGAGTTCTATCATTGTCCATCCCTAAATAAGTCCCATCAATGAATTCAATTTCCCCAGAAGCCCAATCCACCCTGGGGTTTCTTGTTCTCAGCCATTTCAATCCTAATACAATAGGTCATGTTGCAATGGGAGCCACAATAAACCTCAATGTCTCTACGTGAGTCCCAAAAGTCATTTGGATTTCTTCTGTGAAATATTCCACTGGCCCCCCTTTCATTTCTGAACCGTCCAATTGACAAAATGTGATAGGCGTATTTAATTTAAGAAGTTTCAGTCCCATCTTGTCATCCACATTCGGATGCATTAAGCATCTTGAGCAACCAGAGTCTAACATAGCCACCCCCAAATATTTTTTCCTCCCAGTCAAAGTTTTTAACTGTACCTTTAGGTGCATTGTCGGGCTGTGGCTCTCCCTTCCATTGCGCCCCTTTGTAAAGGCCTGTCCCACGGCGCTTTTTAGAACAGACATTTCCCATTTCCCGCCGGCTGGAATTCAATGTCAGATTCATCGCTGTCGTCGTCCAGGTCCGAAAATGGGCTTGGGTCCTCTATTGCTGCTGCCGCTCCTTTGCGCTTATTGGGTGCCGGTTTGTCGCTGCTCCCGTCTGCTGGTTTTTTCACTGGTGGCTTTTCTTTAAAGTTCATTTTCCCTTGCGAGCAATTATTTATTCTGTGTCCCTCCTTCCCGCAACGGAAGCACAACCCGTCTTTCACACGGCGTTCTTTTTCCTTTTCCCATTTCCGTTGCATGCTGTCTTTGCGGAGGTGGGGGTTAAAAGTTCCTTGATTCCTTCGCATGGATTGGAAGGTTCTAATATTTCGTAGCCGCATTCTGCTGGATTCAATTTTCCCTGCTAGTTGGATCCACCCCTCTAGTGTTCCTGGGTCGTCTCTATCTATTGCCACTTCGATCAGATCCTGTCTCAGCCCATACTGAAAATGCTCGATTTTAAATGATTCAGGCCAGTCTGGTAATTTGCTTAAAATCTTTTTGAAGTCCATAGCATATTCAGCTACTGTCCTATTTCCCTGCCTTAGGTTTTGTATCCACGTCCTAGCTGACATTTTCGATAGAGTGTCCTCATATCTTTTGCGCAGAGCGTACATAAATTTCTTAAAGTTCATCAACTCCCGAGCCTCACTATCATGTAGCTCCACTAGCCAATCGCCCGCCTCCCCTTCTAAAAGGCTGGAGACGTACCTTACTTTGCTTTCTTCCGTTCGGAAGGTGTGTTCAAATTCCCCCATAAATCCTCTTACATGCATTAAAAAGCATGCCAATTTTTTAGGGTCCCCATCGAATTTTATCTTCAATTCACCTATGCCACTCGGTGCGTTGGCCCCCTGCGGCCCCCTGCGTTGGTCGTAGATCGGGGTCACTGGCTGTCGGGTTTGAGGACGAATTTCTTCTTCCTCATCATCTTCACCACTAGTCTCACTTGCTTCCTCCTCCCCATCGGAGGTTACCGGGCTCGGTGCCGTCCCCCTACGTCCTTCCCGGGTTTTTAGCATCTTTTCCATGGCCACTCCTATAGAGTCCAATTTACTGTTTATTTCCCCCACGTTTAGGTCCAATCGCGACATTTGTGCTTCCAGGACCTCGATGCGCTGGGTTGGGGTGACTCTCTTCTTCGCTCGCTTCCCCCCCCTCTTTCTCTAGCCCTTCACCAACTGCGACTGACCATCCCGCCAGCTTAGGCTTTGTAGATTTGAGGGGGGGGGGGAGTTTTGATTACCTCTTTCTTTTGGGATTTCTGTTTCTCCCGCCTGTTGGTGGTCTCGGTGTAGTCCTCTCCTGCTCGCTGCAATGCCTCCGCCATCGCCTGGGCATCTAACAAACTAGCTCTGGCCACCTGAAAGTTGTCTGCATATTCTTCTTCCTCTCGCTGCAGTGCTTCGAAAGCTTCTGCCTCATCTACTGTCCCCATTCTGTTCCACGATGCTGAGATTTGTGCTGGATGCGTGACCACTTTCAACCGAGAAGCTCGCTGATTTCTCAGAGTAATTCTCGGGATGCGTGGTCAAATTTTGATTCAAGTCTTTATGTAAGGTGTTCCATCCGATGTCTGAACTCTCCCTCCTCTAGAGTAAACCACAGACGCGCGGTTTCTTAGAAGCAGAAGGATTTATTACAGAACATGAAGGTTAACACAAACAAAGACTTGAATGGACGAGCAAAGCATCTCATGCACATTTAAACCTTCCCCTCCCCGAGGTCCTTTGATGTTAACACGTGTAGCTCGTGGCTCCAGGGTGCTCAGACATCCGTTCGCGGAGATGTGTACTCGCGCTTGCCACTTAGGTGCGAACCGGTCTATTTCAAAGGCAGGCGTCTCTTTCGTGTCTGGTGGCAGCTGCCCTGGATACCCTTATCTATATGCATACTGGCAGAGGTCTGCAGAGCTCTGACACACTAGGATATTGTACATAGAGAAAACTTTACATGTTAGAAGATTATCACATTGTGTATGCCCTTTATCCCTTATTATTTGAGTACATAGGATTTTTGGTTTTTTAAAATAATTTTATTAAGAATTATGAATGAAAAGAATAAAAACAAATGCAAACTGCAAAAAATACAAACAGAAAAATACAAAAAAGGGGGAAAAGTGTGAACTTTTGGAGATTTTCTTCTGGAGTTATCTTCAGTTAAAAGCTGGAATACAATAAAATGAAAACAGCCACTAAATATAAAAGAAATGTTCCAAAAAAGAAAGCCTAGTTAGTTTGTAATGAAAAAAAGCAATGGTAAAGAGTCTTTCATGTGTGTGTACTGAGAGGGTGTATGTTTGAAATTCCTTTAAGTAAACCTAAACTTTACAGAGGATAAGCTTGATGGTGATAATAGATAACAATATTTTCTTCCTTTTCCTGTGTGAAATGAATGCCCATCATAAAAGAAAAAATAATAAAATGCTTCCGGGTTTTCGTGCGCCGCCGTTGGTGTGTCGCCAACGGGAAAAGTTTGGAAAGCCCTGATCTACTGTATATCTGGTTGTCCAAGCAGTAGCATTTTTGGGTTGGGGATTTCACGTTTTCAAACTTATATTTTAGGCAGCCAAGGGCTACAGAAGGCAGTGATAGGATGATGTTACTGGAGGGAAATGTGATTGAACTCTCTGGACTTTTTTTGTTTTGGTGGGTTTGTGAAGGTTATTTTCAATATCAATAAATGTGTTAAGCCCCTTGGAGGTTTAATGCATTTCCATTTATTTTTCACCTAAAATTTACAGGAAACCCCACCAGCATAGTTCTACAGTTTACCAGGTTTTGGTGCTGCATTTTGGGGGAAGCTGGGATCTCATGTATGCCTTCTACCCAATGGCTTTGTTGGTTTATGTTGGGATTAGGAGGTGAATGGATTACATTTCTCAGGAGTCTGCAAAGACAGTTTGCAGTGTATATATGTCCTAAGAGCTATGCTAGATTATTAGAAAATGAAAAGTTTTCCTTGGTTTTTTTCTAGGTATTTTCAACGATTTTCATATCTCATTCTTTGGCTGGCAGGGCTTACCTTAATAGGATTCTTTCACCACTATGCTACAAAGGACACCAAGTAAGTGCATTTTCTGAAGCAAATGCAATAGTAAGGACATGTGCCTTTAAAGAGTACTGATATTGAGCTACTGAACTGCAATGATAAGAAAGTTCTAGTTTCAGTTGGCCCACTAAGTCCGCCTCCCGCTCTTTTCACACTGGATTGTAGGCATACATATATACTGTATGTCTGTAATTTAAAAAAAATCCTAGTATTACAATCCTTGATAATTAAAAACATCTATATCCTGAGTGTATTGGCACACTACATATATCTTCTAGTTGGTGAGATGTGAGTAACAATATGTTGCTTGCAAGATTAGAGATCCTACGTTGCATAGAAAGTGTGAGCATGTTTGGATAAACTGAACTTTTCTTATGCTTGTGGCATACCGGCCAAAATGTGCCCAAACTGTTAGCAAGGAATGCTGCATAGGCATTACGTGTAACTAAGGCTAGTAATCTGCCTTATAATAATGCCTTATCTATCTTAACAAAGGCACTATGTGAAAGCCTTGATTGATCAAAGCCATGATAGACAGCAGAGGCCCAGTAAGTTTGGGCTTATCCGGTGATGACCATGGCACATGGAAGATTGCAACTTGAAATGTAAGAATACTCTTCTTACATGAATTAATAAATTAAATGAAAAACAGGTCTGTTGTGTGAGCATAAAAGTAAGAAGAAGGGCAAAGATACCATATATGTATATGAATGAAGCTGGTCTTGTGTAGTAGAGTTAATGAATACATTTAACCCAGAGCTTTCCAAACTGTGTGTCGCAACACAAAAGTGTGTCGCCACACAGTCTGGTGTGTCGCCACACAACCCGGAAGCACTGATCAACATCAGCGCTTCCGGGTTTTCCTGCGGTGACACACCAACCGCGGCATGCAAAAACCCGAAAGTGGCAGCAGCGCTTCCGGGTTTTTGCGCGCTGCCGCAACGGTGGCACTTCCGGGTTTTCCTGCGGCGACACACCAACAGCGGTTGGTGTGTCGCCGAGGGAAATCTTTGGAAAGCCCTGATTTAACCTTTCATTCATAATTAAATGTAGACCTTTACTTTCTGTAAAGTAAAGGTCTACATTTAATTATGAATGAAAGGTTAAAATGTGTGTCAGAAAGTATGAGTTGGTACCAATAGAAGAGAATATATGTAGCTCAGGGTTGAACTGTGGAGTCCTTGGAGTTCTCTGAGCTTGTTTTCTTGTTTTCTTTCTTGTTTTCTTGCAGACGTTTTGTTACCTGGCTAGGTAACATCTTCAGTACTAGAAGGGAGTGGGGTTTGCTCTTTGTTTATATACAGTAGCTTGCCCTGTCAGTGTTGGTGGGGGTATTGTTTTCTCCTTGGTAGTTCCTTGATTAGGCTGTTGTTTACTGCTCGATTGTTTGTCTGGTGTTAATCCTGGTGTTAATCCCTGCTTATCTGGGTGTTGATTGCTGGCAAGGAGGTATTCTGGTCTTTTTGTTTCCTTTTTAGCTTTTTTATTGTCTCGTTTGAAAGGTGTGTAATTGTTGTTTATCTCTTATGTGTCTGTTGATGGCTGACTTGTCTGAATACCAAGCTTCATGTTTTTGGATTTAGCTTGGTCTAGGATGCTGACAGTTTCCCAGTTGAAACTATGGTTGAGTCTGTCCGTGTGTTGTGAGATTAAGGAGTTTTCATTGTGTCTTCTAACTGCTAGTTGTTGTTCATGGATGCACTCTGCTAGCCTTCCTGTCTGTCCTACAAACCAACTAAAGCCCTCCAAAACATCTTAAGATTAAAATGATTGCTGCAAAAAATGATGAGGGAAAGATCATTTAAAGAGAAATGTATAAAGAGAAAAGGATAGTTGCAAAAAACAGAGTCAGAGAGCACAAGATTAAAAGAGACAGAGAAAAAGCGGAGAAATTTTGATCTAAATAAAACCTTGTGTTAGAAGTGGGTGAAGAGGACTAAAGAAGGAGATTCCAGAAGAATGAATGGAATTAAAAATAAAAGTGATAAAATTATTAGGGATGAAACTGAAGTAGGGGATGCTGGAAGGAATATTTTGGAGATTTGTAAGTTAATGACAGTGATATGCCAAAGTCTAGAATTGAAACAATTACTGTAAATATTAGTGTCCAAGACAAAATTGAGAGAAAGGAAATCATAAAAGCTGGGAGAATGTTGAAAAATGGTAAGGCTACAAGTATAGGTGATGTAACTGTTGAACTGTTAAAATATGGATGTGGTTTGCTCGTGGATTGGCTGTGTGACTTGTTTAATGTGTGTGTGAAAACTGTACTTGTGCCTGACCACCGTAGGATATGGATCTGAAAATTAATATATCAAAGACAAAGGTAGCTGTGTTTGACAGGGAAAATGGGGTGAATTATTGCAATAAATGGTGAAAAACTAGAGCAAGTAGATGAATTTATATATCTTAATAGAATGTTTACCAAAGATAGAAACATAAATGGAGAAACTTTAAGGCCCACAAAAGTAGAAAAGTAGTAGGAATCATGTGGTCCGTTGGGAGGAGTGAATGTCTGTCAAAAGAAGCAAAATGTCTATGTCTAAGAGTGTGCTTCTTCCCACTTTGTCATATGGAAGTGATTGTTGGGTATGTCAGCAGACACAATAAAATAAAGCTGAATGCAATGGGAATGGAGTACTTAAGAAGTGTGTGTAGTAAAACCAAAAGAAGTCAGGTTAAGAATGACTGGGTGCTGAATGTGGATGAATAGAAGCTTGAACGACCACTATGAAAGAAATACATTGAGGTGGTTTGGCCACATAGAATGAAGATCGAACAACAAAACAATACATGAATGAAAAGTGAATTGGTTGAGAGGAAGGGAAAGTCTAAGCAAGTCATGGTGGGATGGAATTAATCCTCAAAAGGAATGAGAAATTTAAAGAATAAAAAGAAATGCATCAATCTGTATGTTTCATGTCTTTAATGACTTTGGCTTTCTATTTCTTACTCCCACTCTGAATAATGCTACACCAAAATAGAATAGCATGATGGGTATGTATGTTTTTTATGATAAAAATATCTCATGTCAGAATAATCTGTCCAAAATGATCTAAAAATACACAAAGAAGCAATAATGAATGCTGAATTAACCAAATCCAAATGAAACATAATATTCCGCAAAAGATAATAAATAGTGATAAACAAATAAAAGTGAATTATTATATTGCAAAAAAATATAAATTACAGGGGGGAGGCTAAAATCCTAAATAAATTCTTTAAAAGTATAGATAAGGCAAAGGTAAAGGTCCCCCCCCCGCACATTTGTGCAGTCGTGTCCGACTCTAGGGGCCGGTGCTCATCTCCGTTTGTTAGCCGAAGAGCCAGCGTTGTCCGAAGACGCTTCCACGGTCATGTGGCCGCATGATGCGCGTGGAACGCTGTTACTCACTCCGCACGCAGTCCCACTCACTGTCACTCCGCACGCAGGGCTAGGGATTCGAACCTCCGAACTTGCGATCTTCCGATTGACAAGTCTGGCGTCTTACCCGCTGAGCCACCACTCTCCTTAAAAGTATAGATAATTACTTGTAAAATATGTCTAACATGAAACAATTGAAATAAGATAATAGTTTTATAATGGAATTTGTTAATGGCTATTTTGCATTGTTTTTAGAAAATTATGCAAACATTAAAGTCCAATTACTAAGTTCTAAAAAAAAATATTTCCAATAGGCAAATCAGGATTTCTGAAAAGTTGACTTTTCACAGATAGAAGACTTTTAAAGATAATCCCTCCTTTTAATTTACAATATTAATACATTTCAGTAAACTGGCTGAGCAACAACAGCTATCAGTTATCATGACTTGCTACAGGTAGGTTTATTTTTTTGCCATAGAAATCTATGCAACAACTGGAATTCAATTTTCCATTTACATTAGGTTTAACATGTTTGTACCACACTAGATCTTGGGCTTCTCCAGAATATAACATTAGAAGGATAGTCATTTTTTAAAAAAATAAACCCTTACAGTTTAGAGCAGAGCTTTCCAAACTGTGTGTCGCGACACAAAAGTGTGTCGCCACACACAGTCTGGTGTGTTGCCACACAACCCGGAAGCGCTGATCATCATCAGCGCTTCCGGGTTTTCCCGCGGCGACACACCAATGGCGGCGCGCAAAAACCCGGAAGCGGCAGCAGCGCTTCCGGGTTTTTGCACGCTGCCGCAACGGCGGCACTTCCGGGTTTTCCCACGGCGACACACCAACAGCGGTTGGTGTGTCGCCGCGGGAAAACTTTGGAAAGCCCTGGTCTAGAGTTATGGCAGCATTTACAAATGTCACAGGAATATAAGAAACTGCCCTATACAGTATGCATTCAGATTGGGTCACTATTTATATTGTCTCTTCTGACTAGCAGCATCTTTCCAGCATTTATGGCCAAGCATCATTTGGTCACTTGAACTGGAGATGCTGGGTCTCAGTCTTGGATCTTCTGCATGCAAACACTTGTGTTGTCATTTGGAGGTACGCCACTGTTTCAAATCACTGGGTTTTTTTACCCCTCCCTGAAATGGATAACTTCAATATTGGTAACTTTTGTCTTTGCTGCAGTGAAACCTGAAGCAACATCGAAATCAGAAGTTAAACAAATATCCTATTTACTTTATATACATACGTATTTACAGATCACTTCCACAGGTAACAAATGATACACCATCAACAGTACAGCTTTCACGAGGTAAAAATGGGAATAAAATGGAATACAGAATATCTCTGCATTTATAGTCAAACTGACCTATCACATTATAGGTCAATCTTGTTAACTACCACACCCAACTTAACTCTAAGCACCTGTTGAATGAGTCACACATGACACATCAAAAGGGAACGCATAATATTCTGATTATGTGTAAAATATTCAAAATATTCTACTAAACATAATTTTCTGGAGTGACTTTCATTAAAAAATCCTTGTTCACATTTCTTCCTTTTAATTATATATCATATTTATCAAGGATAGTATTTATAATGTTATGCAAGTCAATATTGAGAAGCGGCCTGCTTCTCTCCTAGGCACCAGTGATCCAAGTACTATGCAGTAAATAGACTCCAAATCAGAAGTTAAACAAATATCCTATTTACTTTATATACATACGTATTTACAGATCACTTCCACAGGTAACAAATGATACACCATCAACAGTACAGCTTTCACGAGGTAAAAATGGGAATAAAATGGAATACAGAATATCTCTGCATTTATAGTCAAACTGACCTATCACATTATAGGTCAATCTTGTTAACTACCACACCCAACTTAACTCTAAGCACCTGTTGAATGAGTCACACATGACACATCATTCTTACAACAATGGCTGCTAATTGGATGACTGTGCAGAATATTTCACCTTTTACCTAGAAATCAAGCCTCTCTGTATAATTTATATCTAGAAGTAAATTCCTGGGTTTATCAAACCCTAACAAAGCGTCTTCAGACAATGCTGGCTCTTTGGCTAACAAACAGAGATGAGCACCGGCCCCTAGAGTCGGACTCGACTGCACAAATGTGCGGGGGGTACCTTTACCTTACCTTATGTGTTAAAGGCTGCCTCCCTTTCCCAGAATGAGCATCACAAGTTCACTAAGAAAGGTAAAACTTCATTATATATAGCAAAGTCAGAGACCTAGAAGAAAGTTGAACAGAAAAAATAAAAGAAGAATGAATGAATCATTGCTTCCTGAAGAGGTGATTTCAGTCAGCTGGTCCCTCCAGCCCAGGATCTTAGACAAGCACAACTAGGCAGTTTTTACACATCTCCATCTGCAAAATAAATGTAATTTATATTGCAAATAGTTTAACTGACCCAACCTTCCATCTAATTTCTAGCTCCAGCTCTGTTGCTGCTGGCTGCAGCTTTGCTGTTATTTGGCTTTCAGCCAGACTCAAATAAGGGAGAAAGGAAATGCCAAACACAGAGGCAAAATGGAGACTGCCCTCCATTCCTGTAAAATCCCACATGAGAAGGGAAATCTTCTCTCCTTACTAGCTCTTTGGGGTTTTGGTTTTCCCTTTCTTTAGCTTTATCCACCCATTATCTGGATTGACATATCAGCTACTTTTTTTTAATTCTTTCAGTATGTGAACATCTTGAAATGGAGGTTTCTCACATTCGCTATAGCTCTGAATAATCTATTCATATTTTGCAGAAAAATCACATCTAAGTTTTTATTGTTAAAGCACAAAAAAGGTAGATTGATCACATTACAGGTAGTCCTCACTTAACAGCCATTCATTTAGTGATGTTTCGGACTTACGACGGTGCTGAAAAAAACTGACTTACTTACAACCATCGCAGTGTCCCCACGGTCACATGATCACGATTTGGGCGCTTGGCAGCCAGTTTGCATTTATGACCGTTGCAGCATCCTGTGGTTCCGTGATCAACATTTTTTACCTTCGCAGACGGCTTCTGGCAAGCAAAATCAATGGGGAACCATGTGATTTGCTTAATGACCACATGGTTCGCTTAACACCCACGGTGATTCGCTTAACAACTGCCACAAAAATGGTCACAAAATCGGGTTGGATTCGATTAATGACCACTTAGCTTAGCAACTGAAATTCCAGTCCCAATTGTGGTCGTTAAGTGAGGACTACCTGTATATAGTTTATTGCCTATAAATGCCATAGACAATTCACAAGCTGGCCATTCCAACTTTCAAACATGTGTAGACACATGTCACATTGAATATTGGGCATTATTCAGTTTGCATATGTTAGACATACACTGGAACCATGCAATACAGCTGCAGTCCATGGATTTCTGTTACTGTAGACCTAGCCTCACTTTTCATATTGGAAATTACAGAAATGTGTATATCCTAATCATGATTATGTCAAAATGATATCACATGCCTAAAAAGTCCATCATGCAAATGATGCAAATTACATACTTTTAAATAATGAATCAAAATGATGCTAGTACACTAACATTGTGACACATGCAATGTCACTTGCTCCTGTGGATTCTGACCATGTTGAACTCTGAATTTTTAAAATAGCAATATGTAAAATCTTAGGCAAGCTGGTTATGCTGTCCAAAGGCACACATAAGTCTGATTGGCTTATGGATGTCTGATAGGGTTCAGTGGGCCTTACTCCCAAATAAGTAGATAGAATAGCAGCCTAAGAGTAGCGTGGGATGATGCTAATGGTGCTGATGTGTCAGAGAAATAAAAACAGCTCAGGCCAAACATAGAAGCACAAAGGAAAGCAGAGAAGACTATAGCAATCATAAGCAATGAATTACCAAGTGGGGTGGGTGGTTTCTAAATATGTTTCCTTCCGTATATGTTGTGTATTTATCTAGGCAGAAGCATCCTTCCAAAATCTGTCAACCCATCACAAATGTCATGTTCCTCAAGACCCACAAAACAGCCAGCAGTACAATCCTCAATATCCTCTACCGCTTCTCAGAGAAATACAACCTCACTGTGGCCTTACCCTATGGGAATCAGCCCCATCTTGGCTATCCTAGACGCTTCCACGCATCATATGTCGAGGAATTCAGAACGCTGGAAAATAAGTTCAACATCATGGGCAACCATCTAAGGTTTAATTGGCAACAGGCAAGAGTACAGAAGTTACTTTTCCATTGTTTATTTCAGCCTTTGTCCGTTGGAGATATTGCATTCTGTAGGAGGCATTGTTGCTGTGTGTTCATGCTTAATTTAGAATTTGCAGGATGGATACCAAAGAATGAGAACACTAAGAGAGATGCCAGGATGGTCATAAATCTTGAGAAAGGTTTACTAAGAACCTGTCCCTGAATATACTTACGGCATCAGAAGGATATGACCCCAAACAGCCAGGTGAGCCCAAACAGTGGGAAAGGTTTCCAGAACTTGACTCACAAGGAAGCCGGGTAAAAGGGCAAATCTTATAGTCCTTTTTCCCTACTCCCCCACCCTTTGGAATGCTCACCCCGGTGCTGGGATAATTAGCAAGAAGGGAATTAATGTGTAATTAATTAATTGCATAATTAATCAATGCAAGAAAGGAATGCGCTGGCGCCAGCTGTTTAAGCAATCTCTCCACTCTGTGAGGAGGGAAGAAAAAATGGGTCAGGCACAGGACAGGCGTAAAGTCCCAGCCCATTTTTGTAACCTGACATAAGCCCCATCCCCAGGATGGCACAGCCATATTTCAGCAGCAAAATGCCAATTTTCAGTGACACCATTATTTAATAAAACAATTTAAGATATGAAATTAGATGTATTAAGTCTCTGGGATGATGAACTATCTTATTTTCTGCTGCTGTTGTTTTAATAAACTTCTAAAAAAATTCAAATACATCCACAAAATTTAGTCTCATGGACTCTGGGGATACCATCTTCTCCACAGCCTCCAGAGACTCCCCACCCCAAAATTGCAATTTTAAAAAATGCGGACTATCCAAAGAACAGCTACGTCTCCTAATACTGTATATCTGAAGGGATGCTATTTGGAAAAGCTGACTCACTTTTCCCTTGAAAATATGAGCTTCCTTAGCTTCTTCCACCTGTCTCACCCTCAGCATTGAGCAATACTGTACTGGCATTTTGAGTACATTTCTGCAGAAAGTTTAGGGGAATGAGACAGGCTCATTCGGCATATCTGATTACACACAAACTGTATTGTGCTTATGGTTAAACAGTACCGATATCTAAACCTTCTGTTCTGCAAACAAATCAAGTGCATCACATGATTCTGCAATCTGCAATAGCCAACACCCATGATTCTAATAATGGAGACCCCCTTTTAAATTTTCCTCTCCCCTGCTTGCTCCAGATATGCTAAGAATGAAACTGGTCTTCCTCTTAATTTGTTCCCAATTGTGTAGTTGGAGTGATATTTTAATATTTTCTCCAGTGCTCTGCACTGAATGAGGAATATTGGTAAAATGTTTAGCAACATACCTACTACTGGGCATTTCCACCAGTAGATGCTTTCAGATGAGCAGCCATTTTTCATTTAATTAAACAAGCGATATATCAAGTTTTATGCTGGTTCCTCATACTGACTGAATTCAAACATGATAGATTAGATCTAGCTTCACCCAGGACTATAAGGGAAGATATTGGAAACTTTCATTTTTTGTTTCAATTAGCCATTGTTTAAAGTAACATCCAAACCTTAAGCTATGGTTAATCTAAACCATTATTACAAACTGACATTAAAATAATTAAATAAAGCACAAATATTCTGATTGGGACAATATAACCTGCTATAATTACTCAAAAATGGAAGTGAATTTTTGAAAGTACTCCTTAAAAAAGGAGAAGCATGGAAGCTCAAAGAGGGTTAAACTTGTTTCTGTCATTAGAGACTATGTTTACTATGGTTTATTGTGATGTCCTGATCAGTTTATATGCCTAACCAAGTATATTATCTCTCTATAGACTTCCAAAAGCAGGTACCATTTCATATTACACCAACTTTCTTGAAATCTTGTTAAGATCCGCAAGTGACAGATCAATTGTCTTTATTTCAGAATGCAGAATTTTTACTGATCATTAAAAAATGTTGATAGTTATTTTAATCTCTCTCTCTCTTTCATTTAAAAGGTCAGAAGAATAATACCAAATAATACCTTTTATTTTTCTATCCTGAGGGACCCGGCATTATTGCTTGAATCCTCCTACGTCTATTACAAAACTGTTTCACCAGCATTTAGAAACTCCAAGGATGTTAATGAATTTTTGTCATCTCCTTGGTCATACTACAATCTGACAGACAAAAATAATATTTATGCTAAGAACAACATGTGGTTTGATTTTGGCTATGACAACAATGCAGAATATGATGAGCGTTATATCCAGTTTGTCCTAAATAACATAGAGCAGATTTTTCATTTGATACTGATTGCTGATTTTTTTGACGAGTCAATGATCCTTCTGAAGGATATTTTGTGTTGGGATCTGGATGATGTGATTTATTTCAAGCTGAATGCCAGGAGCCAATATAGTATTCAGGCTCTGAATCCAGAGAATAAGGAAAAAGCGAAAGAGTGGTGTGCTTTAGATTGGAAACTTTACAAACATTTCAATAATTCATTTTGGATTAAGATCCAGGAAAGAATGGACCTCAAAAGACTGTACCAGGAAGTTGATCTTCTGCAGAAGAGACAAAAGGAACTGATGGAGACATGCCTCTTGGAAGAAACTGCAATTGAGCACTATCAAATTAAAGATAACAATATGAAGCCTTTTCAAGCAGGACACGCTAGAATCTTGGGTTATAATCTCAGGCAAGACTTAGACAATAAGACCCTGAACATCTGTAAAAAGATGATCATGCCAGAGCTCCAATATACAGCCCATCTATACAATTCCCAGTTCCCATTCAAGAAGAAGAAAAAAATAGTTAGATGAGTTCCTTTAACAATACCATTTTTCTATATCAGAACAAACTAAGGAGCAATCTGTATAACATTCAAGACTTTGCTTTTTCTTTAGCCAAAATACTCCAGATTAGACTCAATGCCTTTTCATAGTCATAAATTAGATGGAAATTGCATCATTCATATTAGTAGGAAGATAAAAGTAGAGGTTTAGGTAAGCCATCAATGTGAAGGATATTGTGCTGTGGCACAAACTTAAAGCATGAAATAATCCACTCTATTATCTTTTCTAATTATTGTAAACCATCAATACTCACTATTGTCAGTATTTAGAGTTTTAATAAATAAACAAACATTTAATAATATCAAGCATGCATGCATACATGCTTATCACATTATTTTCTTTTGTGGTAAGCAACATTATACAATACAATCTTAAACCAAGTGGCAGTAGAAATCCTAGATCTTCCCACACATATCGTGCAGATAATTTTATTTCAATGTGACCAGCTTTCAACAGCATTTTATTGGTCTTAAGAGTCACTGTCTGTGGACACCCACCCTGGTAGCTCTAATCTCACAGAGTCTTACAGGTCAACAATTATAAAGTTTGAAAAGATCTTACAGAATCATTCTGATCAACCTCTAAATCCATTTACCATTTCAATACAGTGGAGATTCAGATTAAAGATAGATCTCTGACCGCACATGGACACAATCCCCTTCCAAACCAGATAATCTGGGACAGGCCCATGACTGCCATGGTAGCCATGAACTCCTGAGCCGCTTCCAAGGCACGCCCCAAGGACGGCAAGTTAAAATCCCCCAGGACCATATATAGGGCACATACAGGATATAGGGCACATGTGGGTGCACACGTAGCATCTATCAGGAAACCTTAAACCAAACGTGTTATTTCCTGTGATCATGCATCTACTGCAGAGTGCAGCTGAGTGAACCCAAGAAAAGATGCAGCTTTTTAAAGGTGATCTTGACTGGTACTATATGCATGCCCACACATATTCAAAGAAAGCAAGTGCTTTGAAATGGATGTTCTCCATCCATAGAAATAACAGGGACATATTAAAACAGATCTACCATGAATCTACTTGTATCCAGATCTACTGAATAAATGTAAGCTATCTCTGTTTTCCTTCATCTAACTAATGTGTGAAGACTGAATTTATTTCTGAACGTAATTAAGCTTAAAGTGCAAGTTCCCTGCTGGTTCACGCTTCTACTCTGCAAGATTGTTGTTAGCTGCTTGGAGTTCTTTTATTAACCTTCAAAACTCCATCACATGTTACATACGTATGAGTTGCCTCAATCCTGTTCCTTTTTCTGGTTGTGAAATATTGGCAGGTATGAAATAGGAGTGTCCTCGCAGAACAGAATCATAGCTGTGCCAATTGCTTGTGGATTGCAAGTGTGAAGCATTCATTACACCTGAAATGCAGGCAGAGTAGCAGCTGCCGCCCTTTGTATTTAATATGTAAAATTTAAACATAGGCATATTATGGGGATAGTTAATACTATGTAGAATCCCAGCTGTGAAGCTAGAGATTGACTCTTAATACTAACATGGACATTTTCTCAGAAGTAAATTTTATTGGGATTGATTACCTTTACTCCTAAGTAAATACAGAACTGCCTAAATGCATTTAGGGATTCAGTCAAATAGTGCGGTACGATGTACAACTGAGCCCCGGTTCCAGTAAGGTTCACTTTGGAGTATTGTGAAGGAATTTAGAGATGAACTTGGTGAAGGTACAAAAGAACTGCAAGGAGGAACTTGCAGAAAAGACTCTACAGTCCAGAGATAGAAGTGTGAGAAAGAAACTCAAAATAACCTTGTCTTGATTTTGTTTCGTATAAGATGGCACACAGACAAACTTGGATAGACTTTCAAGATTTTGTTATAATACCCTAACAACAAAAAAGTGGCACTCTGGAATTCCTGTAGTGTCTGTTTCTTGAAGGGCTGACAGGTACTTGGACATAACAATATAGCCTAATGTAATAATTTAAAGAATGAGAAAAAAAGCTGATAAATGCAGGAGATACAAGTAAGAACACTAGGCAGAGTGGAGGACACTGCAAAGGATCTGTCCAAATACCTTTTGCTAGCATAAAGGATTAATCTAATCTCTACGTACTAGATTCTAACCTATGTATTAAAAATCTGAAAGCTGGAGCCAGAGTAGAAGACATGCAGTTTGGAGCACTAGTGCCAAAAATATAACCACTTGTGGTATTTACAGATCAAAACTACATTTCTATGCCTTGAGCATTTTCCCATCAGCAAGCAACAGGCTCAGTTTAGCAAAATGGTTTCATTCTTCTACATTTGCCCTTCTATAGTAAGGTGAAGACAACAGTCTCTCACTGTGCTGTCTGGCTGTACATTGATTTCTGTGGAGATTGGGATGAATGTGGTAGATGATCGCAAAGGTGGAATTAAGGGTGTGGAAATGTTGCTCTGCTTACTGGTTACTGAATCTGACTAAAAAACCCATAGTAGGAATTTCAGGCCACAGAAAAGAGATTCATTTAGCAAAAGCTCTGCTGGTAGTAGTAATCATACTTCTCTCTCACACTATGTCCATGAGTTGGCAGTGGTACAGGTATTACTGGATTTAATATACACCAGAGAGGGTGTCTTTAGGCAGCCATGTTGAATCGTTTCTAATTGTGAAGCAACAATGGTCTTATGTATCTCAGGCTAGATTACTAGACCCATGTTTAATTTCTGGTAAGATAACACAATATGTAATTACAAGTTTTGGCAAAATCCTTACACAATTCAATGCGAACTATTTTTGTTGGCATAGTCTGAATCAGTTTTCCTGCTGTTGTAATGAACATATAGCTTAAGATAACTTTAGTATGAACTACAATGGAATCCCTTTTATCTCAGAGATAATTCTAGATGTTTAATACATATTGATGTAAATATTAATTACACATAGTGATCAGTGATATACATTGATCACTACAGCATAGTATCCATTTTGTTCATAACCCCACCAGTTGCTATACTACCAAAGCAGGATAGTGTAATTATGGGGAAAGTCAATGATGCTTGAAAGCACACATGTATGTTTTATCATTTGTGTTTATACATGTGTCACAAACTAGTCTGTAATACTAAAAATGCAGGAGAAGTAGGAGGACACCCTCCCATTAGTACATCCTGATTTTTTAAACTATTTTGATATTTCTCAACATGACAAATTATTGTTGGAAACAGTTGTTCACTAATTTATATAACATCCCTAGGATGTGCCCAGTGTTTTTGGTGAAAAAACAGAATTATGCTATAGGAAACTGCCTAGAGACCATAAGAAAGGAAACACGCCCATATCAGCCCTAAATAGCTAATAAGTGCAAGGCTGACACAATCTACTATGGGTCACCTGACTTTGCTGCTGGTGGAAAGACCAGCTAAGCACATCAGACTTCATTTAACTTACTATTGGATTGTGTTGGCTCAATAGGGAAAATGCTAGCTTCATAGTAGTATAGTTAAGGACATCATCAGCCTGTCTCACACATGTGTTGGGCATGTGATGAGGACAATATCCTGGGGACCCAGCAGAAAAAAAAGTTATGCCAGGTCATATTTGTATTATAATTAGGTGGAAATGGATACATAGGGTTAGATAAACAGATCAATTCTACAGATACTGGCAGTGTTATAATATCTAGTAGTTTGAAAAGTAGAGAGGGGAACATCTCTATTCATAACCAGATAATCCAGAGTTCACTTCTAATTATGGAGTTTTCTACCTAATTATATTCCAATATACAGTAGCTATGTAAATATAGTCTGAAAACCAGTGTCCCAACTAGTAAATAAGTGAATAAATAAACAAATAAATAAACAGGGAAACTATGGCCATTAACACCTGCTCATGGAAAATGCTGGTTCTCTCCTCACTGAACTTTGACAATGAAGCCTTTGTCTGCCCATTGCTGACCAAGCTACTGAACACTGCCTCAGTGCTTTCTCTGTAACATCTAGTAAGGTCACTGAATCAAAGGGAGAGGAAAAGGCGGGGCGGGGGGGCTTGAGAGTTAAAACACAACAAACAAGGTGTCACAAAACAGAGGAAACTGCTGAGACTGTATTGGTTAGGAAGCAGCATTTGTACATGAGTACACATGTACTGTAGTTCAAACGAAGACTGATCCATCTAAAGAACGACCAGTGGATTTAGTGGTAACAGACAGTGCACAACCAGAAAAAGAACAAGGTTTGTAGTCTCATGCTGACTTTGATCTGTCAGTTTCACTCTGTCTCTTCCCTTTTTACTTTGTACCTTGTCTCTGTAGTACCCCTTAATGCAGAGCTTTCCAAACTGTGTGTCGGGACACGTTAGTGTGTCGGCTGCAGTGTCTGGGTGTGTCGCGGCTGCTGCTGCCTCCAAACCTGCCCTGCCAGGATTCCGCGCAGGTCCTAGTGCCTGCCTTGTGCCCTGCTGTCAGAGTGTGTCGTGAAATGATGCCCTGCTGTAAGAGTGTGTCGCAAAATGATGCATGTCTAAAAAGTGTGTCACCAACATGAAAAGTTTGGAAAGCTCTGCCTTAATGCATTATAATTTGATTTCCCATTTCCAGTTTCCTTATACTAAAATTCCCCTCCTTTGAAGGGGTGGGGTGGAGAGAGAATGCTCTATAGAGTCACAGAGGTAGGCAACCTGTGATTCCAAGATATTTTGGAATCAGTTTCTCATCAGCCCTGGCCAACTTGCCCCATATCAACAGATTATGGAAGTTCTAGTCCAAAGCATCTGAAGGGCATCATGTTGCCTATACTGGGTGTACATATCCTTGTTCTGCTTCCCTCAATAAGTCCTAAAACAGTGCACAACATAGAACCTCTCCAAATTTCATTTCTTTGGAAAGGAGGTCACGGGAGATCTATGAAATTTTGTAGTCCTTGAATTTATTTACCAGTGTACAGATTGAGCTGAGGTGAGTAGAGAATTTAAATACTCCAAGATCAACATTCATGATCCCACTTCAGATTGCCAGAAGAGGGATTTTCCAGAGCTTATAATACCGTACCATGTTTCTGCCTTCTTTTTCCTCTTCCTCTCCAAATCTAATACTGTAGTAATTATGCTATCCTTAACTTAGAAGTGGAGAGGCATAAATTAATATTTCTTGCTAAAACAGCTTGTTTCCCTTCCAGAAGTATATCCAGATATTTCCTTAAATAAAATATGTGTATGGCATGCTTTGCCACTGACTATTATTAGGAAAATTTCCAAACTTCCCCTAGCCACATTAGCCCATCCCTGTTCAATCTTCCAATCCTTCAGCAGCACTAATTGATCACATGATTGATGTAATATGTGAATGCCATTGTTACTTACCAAACCTATTTTTAATGTGATCAATGATGAGTGAAAGAATGTCCTTCCCCCTGCATGTTTGATGAGAGTCTCTTTAGTTATTCAGAATGTATTCACAGATAGCGAGGACGATTATTAAGCCAGCTGAAGTCTGCAATATACAGTAGATACACCCGGCATCCAAATTCTCTGCTCAGTGCTTTAGGGTGTTCTTTCTTAGTTGCAGCTACAATGGGGTCTCGCCATTTCCCTGCCCGGACTGTCCTATTCGAAAGGGAAACAAGTGGAGTGACATACCGAGTGCCAGCACTACTCTACATCCCATCTGTAGCCAAGTTCTTGGCTTTTGCAGAACAGCGGCTAAGTGTGGATGATGCTCACGCCAATTTACTGGTGCTAAGAAGGGGCACTTTCTACGAGACCTTTGTGCAGGTAAGGCAGAGCAAAAACAGCTTTCCCAAAACTTGGAGAGCAGGACTAGATATTCAGAACAAAAGCAGGAGTGGGTCTCTATGAATATCTTTCTCCGTATTGCTACGTCTTGCTAGCTCTTCCCTAACCTGTTGCTGTTGAAATGTGTTGTGACTACAAGGAGGGGAATCTAGGTCACAGTCCCAACCCATATGGAGAATACCAGTTGGGGAGGACTATACCAGTTGGGAATACCAGTTGGGGAGGACTACAATAGGCCTTAATTTAGTGTTCTCTGCTTGATAATAGAGCCAATCCACATATGCCACTGTTTCTCAACCTTGGCAACTTTAAGATGTGTGGACTTCAACTCCCAGGAGTCCCTAGCCAGCCAGGTAATAGGGAGACATTGTTAGATGGCTCCATTATGACTGACATTCTTGCTCTCTCCATGGGGTTGGTATATTTTATAATTTTGTGATTTTATAATTTTGTGATAATATTCTTTTAATAATAATCTCATATTTTTATAATGATTGTTTTTGTTTATTCATTGCTTTTACCTCATAGTTGTACGCCACCCAGAGTCACCTTGTGTGAGATGGGCAGCCATATAAATGTGAGCAATAAATAAATAAATAAAATATGAGAATACTGAACTCTTGGACGATGGCACATGAAAATGCCCAAATATCATGAGACTGAAGTCATTTTTTAAAAGCATTAAATTTTTTAGAGTTCTGTAAATGCTATCAAGTAATGCTACAGGCATCTTGGTATCTGCTACCCTGTGTTGCCATCCTCTGCACTAACCATCATCTGTTTGACTGGTTTGCTGAATAAGATGCATTTATTCAGTTCATGTATTGCACAACATATAAATAATGCATTACAAACAATATTTGCATTAGCATAACATGGTAAGCCCAAACCAACAAGCCACAGCATACCTTAGCATAACATGTAAACCTAGCTAACCTCCCCTTCCCACCAAAGGAAAAGAGAAAATTGTAGTGCCCTTCCCTCCACTTTAGCTCATATTGTATGTATAATTTTGTCTGTCTCCCTGTGTGGTTGCAGTGAGGGATAGCTAACCAACTGCCATTCATCATTTGCACTTGAAAATTAATGGCTGGCCCTGGGGTGGGGCAAGTGTTCCCACCAATGAGGGAAAAGACTGCCCACAACCTCTGCAGAGCTGTAGCATTTTAAAGGAAAAGAGCAAATTTGCTGTCATGGAAGATTCTAGGGCTGGGCTAGGAATAAACTGACTCAGTTCCACATGGCTGATATAAATGAACAGGTCCAGAGCAGATTCTGAACTGCTGCAAAACTGTGTGGATGTGAATGAGGAATAGAATAGAATAGAATAGAATAGAATAGAATAGAATAGAATAGAATAGAATAGAATAGAATACTTTATTGGCCAAGTATGACTAAACATACAAGGAATTTGACTTCGGTGCAAGAGCTCTCAATGTATTTACCTAACATCAAAAAAATAAACAATAATAAATTATACAATCAAGAAAAGAAAAAATAAAGAAAAAATAATACTACAGCTGTTGTGGGTCTTCCGGGCTGTGTGGCCATGTTCTGGAAGTTGTGGTTCCTAACGTTTCACCAGCATCTGTGGCCAGCATCTTCAGAGGGCAGGAGCACAGACAGAAGCGATCTCTCTGTGCCCAAAAAACACAGCCTGCAAAAGGTCAACGAACTCAGCTCAACCACCAGGACATGGGAATACTTCTCACAATGAACATGCTAATCACGCTCAGCAGCCACTCATTAACATTTCAACACAACAAAAAACCCCACCTAATCTCCTATAACTTAGCTCTATAAATTGAAAACAAACATTGCCACTCTACCTGGGCACAGAGAGATCGCTTCTGTCTGTGCTCCTGCCCTCTGAAGATGCCGGCCACAGATGCTGGCAAAACGTTAGGAACCACAACTTCCAGAACACGGCCACACAGCCCGGAAGACCCACAACAGCCATCGAACTCCGGCTGTGAAAGTGTTCGACAATACAATACTACAGCTATTTAACTAACACATACTCATATTTAAGGGAGAATTAAGGGACAATAATACTGCATCTGTTATCTAGCATATGTCCACATACATATAACAGAGCATTACCGGTCACGACTTAGCAGTCATGTCTTATCATACATGCATTTAAGCAAACTGCTATTATTTCAGCCTCCTTCTCCCCATCTGTAAATGATCTACTTACTTATTGCTGTCAGGGTTACTGAATGAATGTTTTGTTCATTCTTAAAAGAGCTTACTACCATATTCCCCTCCAGATGTGTTAACTTGAACACTCTGTCAGCCACTCTTTTTGTTGATATCAGGATGACAAAGAGGACTGTTCTAGTACGTCCCATCAGCTATTGAGTCATTATTCATTGACATGGTTGCTTGATCCTTCAACATTCTTAGAGGGGCATTCAACTGGCTTTCCATTTGAAAGATGGAGCTTTCAGGCTCATAAGCAAAGGGGAATAGAATTACTGTTCTTCAAGGAGCATATTTCTGTCAAATAGGTTAGTGAAAAGCATGTATATGTTCTCCTGGAAAGAGTCAGAGGAGACAAAAAACCCTTGACCCAGGAGGGTAAACATATTCTCCTGGTCACAACCAATTACATATTTATGATAGAAATATCATTCTGTTTATCACAAATAATGCTGCGTATTTAACCATCTGGACTTCATTATATTTACATTTTTATCATGTATTTATATTTGTTGTATATTATTTCTATTATATTGTTATTAATTGTGCTTTTATTGTAAACTGCCCAGAGTCCCTCCTTGGGGGGAGATGGGCAGTGATAAATTTGATAAATAAATAAAATAAATAAGTAATAACCTAATTATTAATATGCATAGTTATCCTTAGATGAGAAAAATACACTTATGGGATAGACGTTAATACACATTTTGAAAACTTATCTAAAATAAATCTTATATAGCAGAGCTTTCCAAACTGTGTGTCGCGACACAAAAGTGTGTCGCCACACACAGTCTGGTGTGTCGCCACACAACCCGGAAGCGCTGATCATCAGCGTTTCCGGGTTTTCCCGCGACGACACACCAACGGCAACGCGGAAAAACCCGAAAGTGGCAGCAGCTGCCGCAACAGCGGCACTTCCGGGTTTTCCCGTGGCGACACACCAACAGCGGTTGGTGTGTCGCCGCGGGAAAACTTTGGAAAGCCCTGTTATATAGGTTATTTTGAGGCTCCTTACCTTACTTTAACTCACCAACTGTGAATGTTAATTAGAAGATAGTAAACCTACAAGTTAATGGGTTCCCATCTCAAAATAAGCTACATAAAAGTTCTAGCTAAATAAGGAAAACTAAATCTGAGGTTCCTAAATTCTTTGGCTCCTAAATTTCAGACTAAATCTGAAGTTCCTAAATTCTTTTTTTGCCAGTGGGAAGATATGCAAGCCATTGAAACAGCAACATTGATACACCATCGATCTATGAACCCTTGCCCCATCTATGATGAATTCACTGGCATGGTTTTCCTATTTTTCATTGCTGTGTTGGGCAGGACCTCTGAAGCCTTTCAAATTGTCACAGGTCAAAATGCTGCTCGCCTCTGCTACGTGTCTAGTTCTGACCAGGGCGTCAGCTGGAGTCATGTGACTGATCTCACTGAGGAAGTCATTGGCACGTCCATCCAAGGTACAGATATTTAATAATAGCTGAATATGAGAGAAAAAGTGAGGTAGGGGGATGCTGTCAAAGAACAACAAAAACAGCAAAGAGTCTTGTTGCATCTACATATTTATTGATTAGACTTTATCAACATTTTAGTTACCTCCATTTAGGCTTGCATCAAGGAAAGAGTTTCTGTCCCACTGGACAGGTATGGATTAACCATAGCACAGTTAGGATAAGGGCATCATTGTTATGCTAATTTTGCAATAGGTAATTGTCACAGACTGTCCTTTTTATTCTTTCAAAACGGGACGTATGGTCAGCCTATTAAAATGTCACAAGACCCTTGATTGTATGTTTTCCCAACATAGTCCTTCCTTCCTTCCTTCTTTCCTTCCAGACTGGGCTACTTTTGCACTTGGCCCTGGGCACGGCATTCAGCTCAAGTCAGGCCGTCTGCTGTTGCCTGCCTATACTTATTATATTGACTGCAAAAAATGCTTTGGGAAACTCTGCAAAACAACCCCACATGCATTTGCCTTCTACAGTGATGACCATGGGCACAGCTGGTACTTTGGTGAGTTCATCCCCAATCTGCAGACTGTCGAGTGCCAGATGGTGTCGGTGGATGAGGAAGATGGAAGCCATGTGCTGTTCTGCAATGCTAGGAGTCCCCTGGGCTTCCGGGTTCAGGCACTCAGCACAGATGATGGGGCAGTATTCCACTCAGGGCAGCTGGTGCCACGACTTGTGGAGCCTCCTCATGGTTGCCATGGAAGTATCATTGGATTCCTGGCTCCACTTTACTGTATGTACCGCGGCCTCCAAGGGTCCCAGAGAAAAGCATGTCCTGTTAAAGGGCCGGGCTTCCTATTGCAGTCTGGAATGCATGAGAGGCCCCCGTTTTGTCCAGTACAACTTACTACATCTATCTGCAACCAATATTTATGCCACCAACAGCTGGAAAGGTTTATATCAACTGGAACTTCTAGTGCCCACCTCAACAGTGTCCTTAGCCCCACCTCCTGGAGTATGGCATGTACTGACCAAGATCACAACAATGCTGGAACTGTTTCCAAATCAGATACATACTTTGCAATCCCTACATGGGTGCTGTATTCCCACCCAACAAGCTCCAGATCCCGAGACAACCTGGGAGTTTACCTCAGCACATTTCCTAGAGATGTTGACAGCTGGTCCGAGCCCTGGATTATTTACGAAGGGCCCAGTGCTTACTCAGACCTGGCCTACATTGACCTGCCTTACTCCGAGTTCCCAGCAGCTGGAATCCCAGCCATAGCATTTGCCTGTCTGTATGAGAATGGGGTGCAATCCCCATATGAGCAAATATCCTTCAGCATGTTTACATTGCATGAAGTTCTTCAGAACATTCCTCTAACTACTTCTTCCCTGAGTCAGAAGCAGTCCTCAGAGGGTAGAAAGAGAAAGGGGACAAAGTGTGCCATCTCTTAAACTGAGGGACAACATATCCTAGACCCATTTAAACCTCATTCATCCTACAATAAACATTGGGAAATGTATTTTGATATGTGCATGTGTACTAGAATTGGATTGCAAAATTCAGATAAATTAATGCAAGATGCAGCTAGATGCAAAGTCACATCTGCTTTGGCCTTGCTAGTGGAGACAGAGTTTCCAGCTTTCACAGAAATATTCCGGAACTTTTTTAAGGATGCTAGCTTGGGTCTGCCACCTGCTGGCTAAAACACCCTACTAAATGGAGGATGGGATAAGATTATTTACAGTTCAAATTCTGTGTTTCATTTCTTTCCCTCTCTAAAGTTGTTTTTTTTAAAAAAATTCCAAACACCAAAACATAAGAGTCATGCTTTCTTTCTGATATACAGAGAAATGCATCTCACTACACTTCTGTGGCTTTAAGTCAGAGAAGGAGAATCATACCCCCCACCCCACCCCACCCCATAGAAGGAAGAATACAACTTCCAAGGTAATCTGTTAAAATGCCATGCTGGGCAGGACTGAGCAGGATTAGCCTTGCTATATCACTTCCAGGTTTTTTTTGAAATGGTTGGGTCTTAAGGAAGCAGACCACACCACCCATGCTTACGTCCAGCATCTCCTTTGTATTTTCCCTCCAAGTACTAGGGCACATCCACTTCACTGAAGCATGTAAAGGGTATGAAGGGGCTTGTGACTGAATTATAATAATACAGATTGAGGTAATGTTGCAACATCATTGCCCATTCCCTGCCAACAAACATGGTGGGAAACATCACGACGCACACAAAAAACAGCTGGGGCTTTGATTGTACCGTCGTAGCCACCGCCTTGACTTTTTTGACCACATCCTGTGGACAGCCCTGAACAAGCATATTCTTCTGAAGGGCCAACTTAAGCAAATGTTTGACATTTCTTTGACCGTTTTTGTCTATGTACATGATCTTTATTAGAGGCAGAACTGACAGTGCTCCCCCCCCCCAAGTCTTCAGCAAATAGTGGGGGGGAAATCTAGTCACTTTCACCAGGATTTCTCCAGACTTACTGCTGGGTGGGTGGCTCCAGTGTATGACTGGGTTCACACATTCCTTTAAGACAGAGCTTTCCAAACTGTGTGTCGGGACATGTTACTGTGTCGGCTGCAGTGTCTGGGTGTGTTGCGGCTGCTGCTGCCTCCAAACCTGCCCTGCCAGGATTCCGCGCAGGTCCTAGTGCCTGCCTTCTGCCCTGCTGTAAGAGTGTGTCGCGAAATGATGCCCTGCTGTAAGAGTGTGTCACGAAATGATGCATGTCTAAAAAGTGTGTCACCAACATGAAAAGTTTGGAAAGCTCTGCTTTAAGACTTACTATTACTGAGAAATTTGTTTGTGAGAATCCAGCATGATGATAAAATGTTTAAATGCATCTATTTTGTGCAAACCTCCCACCCCAAGCCAATGTTTTTTTTGCCATGCTCATTCTAATGTATGCCAGTCGTGTCCCTTGCAGGTCAATAATATTTGTGGGCTCCTTACCTGGCTCACTAATACTCATGTATGGTGTGGTAGGCACATACCTTCCCAGCGGAGCCCTCACCTCATTGCCAGGCTTTTGCTGGGGCAAGCTGAACCTAGTCAAGGTGTGCCACCCTGAAAGCCGTTTTTTCCTCTGGGAAAACAGGACACCTCCCATGTGAGCTTTCTAGCATGCATGGAAGAGGAACCTCCAGAGGGGGAATACACTGGGCTCCAATTGGTCATCTGCAGAGCTGCCCCTCCCCTCTGACTGGAGGACTCTGGACCACCACGGCCAGAGAGACGAGGCTCCTTTCTTGCACAGCTGGTCTATTCTTCTTGTGTATGTTGTTTAGGTCAGAAAATATTGACCTCATGAAAGGCCCTATGTGGGCCTTCCATAAGGCTGGTATTCCTAGTGCTAAGTGGAAAGCTTACTGTAATACACTGTAATTTCGCTTTTCCCTTTCAGCCCCTGCATGCTATTTTGAGGTGGTGGCTGCTCCAGCTCCAGCTCATGCAGCTCCAAATCTCAATGCTTTCTGCAGGGCAGTGGCAGGGCAGCTGTTTGGGTGATCAGAATAGTGGGGAGCAGGACTCTTCTTTCTCTGAGATTAGGTGGTTTGGAGAGGACCGGTGCTCCCTTTCTCATCATTTTCTTCCAAGCTGCTTGAAGCCAAGGAAAGAGGTGCAATCCCATCCACCCCCACCCCCTCTCCCACTCCCAGAATGGCTTGAGGGGCTGCACCTTCTGCTGCTTTATGGTGATTCCAAGGAGGGGAACCAGAGTGCCCACCCTGCAGGGGTGAGAACAGCTGCTGCTTCCACCGGGGGCCTGCAAACAGAGACCTCCTCGAGGGACTGCAGCAGGATGGTGACCCGCCCAGCCTGGTCCACTGTACCATCTCCCCACCTCCGCATGCTTTCCTTCTGTGCATGACTGTACAAGGTATATTTAGATTTAAATTTTCTGCTTGCCTTCTATGTAAGGTCTGGGTATATTTAGTTCTCCCAAAATTAGCTTTGAAAGTATCTTTGAATCTCTTTTGCTGTCCACCAATATTCCGTTTTCCATTCTTAAGTTGGGAGTAAAGTAGCTGCTTTGGAAGATAGCGTTTCAATTGGAGGTCAGCCTTTATTAATGGTGCTATGGACTTTGAAGAAGCACGAGTACAGGGCGAAAGGGAGAAAAGAGCTAAAAGGAAGGCACGTCAGGCAAACCCTCGTCATGACCGTCTCCCACCCGGAAACCTATGCCCTCATTGTGGGAGGTTGTGTGGATCCAGAATTGGCCTTTATAGCCACTTACGGATCCACCGTTAAAATTTTACCCTTGGAAGACGATCTTACTCGGCTACGAGTGATCGCCAATGATCACTCAACCGCCCAGAGTTCCCTTGTGGGGAGATGGAGCGGTATATAAATTGAAACATAAATAAATAAATAACTAAATAAATAAATAATGATGATGAGTTCTCCCAAACAAAGAGAGCTGTCTTACTGTTGGTTCCCTCTACACATTCCTCTGCCTGAAGTAAAGTACGAGTGATGTTGTCAGCCCCCCCCCCCCGAAAGGATTATGTCACAATTAATGTGGACATTTTAAAAAGAACAGAAAATTTGCCATTTAATAATTATCTAAGCAGGAAAAGTAATGGTTTCTGGCTTCTGAAATATACAGAACGAGTGAGCAGCATTGACACTGAATAATGCAGACGCACCTGAAGAAGCTTAGATCACACACTAACTTACCTGTATGCGGGAAATGATTATTGAAGATGTGTTTGGAAAAATAAGTATCTTTATTTGATATTTTGGCACATGGGTTTTCAGCAGTTTCCATTAATAAGACCAGCTATCATGGAGACAATCAGTAAAAATAAAGTCCAAGCATAATGTGGACGCACAAACGCCTTTTGATGCAATTTGAAAAACATGGAGGAAGGTAAACAGACGGTGCAGCTCAAAGTAGTGTTCTCCCTTGAAAACAATAACCTTCTTCTGAATCTACTCTTCCAGGGGAAGGATTGTTTGTTTATTGGATTTGTGCAGCCCCCCGTCTCATCTACATGACTCTGAGTGGCTGAAAACCAAGACCAAACAGCGTAGGCCATCCTTGCTTCCTAGCACCATTCCTTTTCAGCCACTGCATTGCCAGCAAATATTGTGGAGGGCTGGAAAGCAGCTATGAATATAACTACACTGTCTGATAACTGCTGTACGATTTCATTAGGCTTTCAGGATAGCCGGCACGCCAAGTGGAGGCAGAATGATGAGAGCAGGGTCATGGTATCATGATGCAAGCCAGCACCCTTTGTGCGTGTGTGGTGACACCACGCACAAGTACGAAAGGGTGAAGCTTGCAGTGTCGTACCCGGATGGTGCTTTCCTTGTTCTGACAAAAACAGCACGGTCCTGCTGATGTCGGAGGGGTAGCATTTAAAATACATAAAATACTGAAGGACTAAGGGAGTTTGCATTGCCAAGGCACCATCTGAAGGTCCTTTCCAATTGCATTTTTAAGCATTCAAATGAAAGAAGAATCTCTGCTACTGTAGCCTCCCCTGCCAGTTTTCACTGGTTTTGCTTCCCAGGGGTCTCTAAGTTTGCTACAGGGTAGATGGGGTGAAGAGAGATAAAGGATTAGAGGAGAAATGGAGAGCACAACCAGGACTACTCAGCCCTCTGCTTCATCAGAGTATTGACAGATGTAGTGCTTGGATTGAACTCTGGCAATTTTATTTATGTGCATTGATATGGCTGGAAATAAATATCCCATATCTAAAGCGCACATACACACATACTGTACATGAAGGTATTACTCATATATCAGACATGAAAGTTTAGCATATTTGTACCATACTGACCCTTTCCTTAGGGGAAAGGAAGGAGAGTTAATGGGACATCTCTTTTCTGAGTTTTGCAGTTTAGGCCGAGGATGCTCATTTAAGAGGCATAGTGTCAGGGAGATAACTGGTGAAGAAGGAGGGGGCTCCCTCCAGGGGGATAAATGCATGTGCAGTACTGAATCGCTTTGCTTTCCTCCCAAGAGGCTAAAGAAGGCCCCGCCTGAGTTTCTTGGGCCTTTTCTCTGAGCATCACTAATTCATTTTAGTTTAGCTGGATTCTGTCTAGCAGAGTAGAACAATAAAACACTAGAGCTTTTACACCAAGGCTCAGCGTGTTCCTTCAATGAACTCAAAGTCAGGACACATAGATATAGTTCCTTTTTACATCATGTCTACCTAATCCTCACTTTTTCCTGAGAAAAGTTTTGCTATGTTTGGTTATAAAACGTATTTTGGACTATGTCCCTCACAGTGTCTGACATTGGCTATTCCAGCTTAAGTTTATGGAATTTGTTACTTGAAATAGCTAGAGGATTCCATGTTGCCCATTCCTGCTTTAAAAAATGAAACTCTTATCCTTGCTCAGATTAATGGTCTTGGTGGCACTTCTTTCCATTTGCCAAGCCATGGTCTAGGATGGGCAAAAATGACATGAATTCAGACCAAAGTTGTTCCCCAGGTTTTGGCCTTCTAAGACTTGGGGACCACCAGTTGACCCCCAAAAGTCAGGTGATCTGATACAGCCTGAATTTGGAGTGAGCATTTTCCATTCAAACCTCCTATCTATACTGTACCTCTGTTTATCCCAGAAAAATCACAGTACTTTCTGGCTTTACATCTCACTCACTCACATAGGCAAGAGGATTCTTAGGATTAAAATCTTTTAGCATAACAAATAAGGGTTTCTTGTAAACAGAAGCACAAATAAATATGCACCACAGTACAGTATTACTAATTATAAAGGCATTATGATCATTATATCAGCTTCCTAGCTCTATACCTCTGTGAGAATGTCTGTAGTGACAGCAGTTTCAGTCTCTATGCCCTGACAGTGATTGTTCTAGGTTAATTCTATGGGAGACAGTGACATATACCTTCCACTGAAGGGCTGGCGATGGCTGGTTACTGTTGGGCCAACAGCATCTCTGTTCTTCTATGTGACAACGCAAGAACCAGCTACACAGGCTGCAGTGACAAAAGACATAGTTGCAAATCGAGTTAGCACATATCTTCGTAATCTGATTGGTAAAAATGGACTGAGGGTTGAAACACTTCTGAATCCATGTTACCTATTTCTTCTGTTCACATAAGCCACAGACACATCCAAAACAGCCATTGATAATTTGGAGAGCAGCCAGGATCATTTCAACCATGCTGATGACTAGGAGGGCACAGAAGAAATACACATTCCAGCCAACAACATTCTGTGGCTTGATGCAAACTGAATTCCAAAGGGAAGGATCATACAAGTAATTCTGAGCCCTTAAAAGAAACAGATTTTGAGTAAGTTATAGGAAAAAATTTAAAAAGCAGAGTTATGGAGAGAGTCCTCAATAAGGGGTATTTTTTTCTGTATACATTTTAAAAATATTAAATAAAGTTTCATAGATTAACTAGATTAACTGACCTATTGAATATCCAGCACCTTGATTGCTTCTATTTGTCAAGCATGGTATCTAATCTGTTCCTTCCTAATTGCATTGTCTTATAGATATCTCTGTGTCTTGACTTAGTAGGCTTGGGACAATCAATTTTAACCAATCTCTTCATTTAGGGTATTTTTAAGTGCTCTTAAACCCCTTTTCCTTTGTCTATATTCCGGTCCAACTGATCCCCCACCTCAGCCTTCTCCCCACTTGTACCCTCGAGTTGTATCATGACTACAACTTCCAGAATACCATGCTGGCTAGAATTTTTGTGAATACTAAATTCCAAAACATCAGGATAGTACTTGGTTGGAGTTGGCTGTTCCATGAAGATCTTCTGCTTATGTACTATATTTGTCACTTCATTTTCAATAAAAAGCACAATCCACTTCTAATGTGAAACTCTATTTAAAGAAGAATTCATCTGAAAACACTTATGAGTTCTTATATAGTCATTCTGTCTCTACAAGCAACTATACACCAAAGTGACATCACATGAAGCACACTTTTACAAGGAATGGTTTTCTGAACCTACTTGAAGGCTATTTAATTATTAAATATAATAATTATTATATTTAAATATTATTATATTTAATTATTTAAGCAAAACAGTATATCTCAAAACAATATATGCTAAGCAACACTATAAGCTGGCCCATGAACTCCAGTCATCTTACCCATTGTTCAAGACATGATAGTCCATTTCAAGAAATGGATAACCCCACTGTTGCACCTTTTTCTGATTGAGGGTGGAATTATAGAGACAGAGCGGCCCCTCTGTCAAGCCTGAGCCAGACAAAATAAAACAAGCAGCTGATCCCAGGAGGGCCAGTCCTGATAGTAGAATGGAGAGAAACATCTGTAGGCAAAAGAGGCACAGAAATTAACTTCAAATATACAAGACCATTTAAGTGGGTACCTCTTGCAGATTCTGGTTGGAAGTTAAGAAAACTTTCCTAACAGCAAGAGAAGTTGAGCAGTGGAACCAATCACTGAGGATAGCATCAGGCTCCCCTCGCTGGATATATTCAAGTAGAGGGTGGACGACCACCTGTTGGGGATGCTCTAGTTCGATTCTTCTGCTGAGCTGAGGATTGGACTTGATCACGAAGATGGCCCCTTCCAGCTCTGTGATTTTATTATGGATCTCAGCCTTCAGTACAGAGCTTTCCAAACTGTGTGTCGCGACACAAAAGTGTGTCGCCTGCGGGGCCCAGATGTGTCGCGTCAAAACCCGGAAGTGCTTCTGGGTTTTCCCGCGGCGACACACCAACGGCGGCGCGTGAAAATCTGAAAGCGCCGCAACCACGGCGGTGCGCAAAAACTGAAAGCGGCAGCAGCGCTTCCGGGTTTTTGCGCACTGCCACAACGCCGGCGCTTCCGGGTTTTCCCGCGGCGACACACCAACGGCGGCGCGCAAAAACTGAAAGCGGCAGCAGCGCTTCCGGGTTTTTGCGCACTGCCACAACGGCGGCGCTTCCGGGTTTTCCCGCGGCGACACACCAATGGCGGTTGGTGTGTCGCCGCGGGAAAACTTTGGAAAGCCCTGCTTCAGTACTTTAACAAGAACAAATAAAAATGATATCCTCCTTTAACTTATACTGCTGAAATTGAGACAGTTGGAAGAGAACAGTAACCAGAAGTGGATTTTTGTGGGAAATGATGGAGAGAAGGGGATGAATGTATGTGGGTTATATGTGTGCCCACACACCTCCCTTGTGAATAGAAATGTTGTTCACTCCTAATTTAGGATTTGATTTATGTCAAGGCTCCTAAATCATATTTTCCCTAGTGTTGAAAAAGAGAAGAGAGCACTGATGGGGATCGGGAGACTGCCTTCCTTCACTGTTGAGAGAACCACAGCAATTGCAGGCAATTGGAAAAAAGAGCCTAACACCAGAGGATGTGTTCTTCTGGGGTCTTGTTCAGGACTTTTTTTTCTTTTCTAGAAGTTATACTCTTTTAAGAAACTTTTAAGAAACAAGAAAGGAGAAAAACTGCATGAACAACTTCCAGTTGAGAACTACAGACTTTAGTAGTACAGTAGGAAAGGAAAAGTTGGCTTTAGCCCAGAAAGAGCTGAGTCTAATTTCCACTCAGGTGTAATGGATAATCCGAGACCTCCAGGCAATTGTTCTCCCTAAGCCTAACCACTCTCATGGATAAGTTATGAAGCTAAAATGAGGCCACCTCCTTATATATTGATCATTCTTGATGCCTTAGAGGGCAGGCAAAATACAAATGCATAAAACCTGGCTAGTATATTTACTGCAGGATATATCTGCACAGTAACATGAAATGGAACCAGATGTGCTATATTTTACATTTCTATCACACCCACAAATCTAGGATAAACAAGGCTAAAGAAAACAAGAGAGACAATATTATTCTTAGGATGCTTCTTTTCTCTGAGTGTGACTATTTTTCTAAGTGCTCTCTACCCTGTTGCTTTTCTCAACTATGGAAATCTTGAATTGTGCCTGACATAGAATGAGAAATTCCCCCGAGATCTACTCATTAAAACTGGAAACTTTTAATCTGCATAAAGAGTCATCATCTGCCTCTCTCTTACCTTACAGCAAGTTCCAGAGCTGCTGAAGTAGTTCCACCTCCATCCAATACCTGTGATCTGAATTGCAGCGGGAAAAACCTGCAAGGAAGTAGTTTGGAATGAGTGGTCTTCTCCAGTGCCCTACAGTCAGAGTTCATAAACAGTTTTTTTTAATCTTGGGCTATTATTATTATTATTATTATTATTATTATTATTATTATTATTATGAGACACTCTTATTTTAATTACTCATGTGTTCATTTTCCTTTTCCTGGAGCCCTGCACAGTAGACCCTCTTCTACTTTTATCTCAATAGAAAGAACCCTGTGAGTAGGATGAGCTACAAGATCGTGACTAGCTCAAAGGTAGTGAATGAGCATCCAGGACTGAATGTGGTCTAACTTGAGTCTCCCCCGTCTTAGTCCAACAACAACAACTTCACCATATCTTCCCTTAAGACAGGGGTGCATAGCCTTTTGGTGATAGGGTGGCTACACTGAACATGTTTGGTTAGAACAAGCATTTTAAGAATAATAGTTTTGTTGCTGTTTTAATTGGCCTTGTCCATTAATAGGCTGTGATATAAATGTTTACATTTT
The DNA here is from genome assembly GCA_023362775.1 of Charina bottae. Taxonomy (NCBI): domain Eukaryota; kingdom Metazoa; phylum Chordata; class Lepidosauria; order Squamata; family Charinaidae; genus Charina; species Charina bottae. The sequence goes on from JALMGJ010000005.1 coordinate 33,366,486, forward strand.
ACACAGCCACTGAAGAAAAATTACAAAAAATTCCATAATAATACAAAAAGAGGAGAGGAGAGGAGAGGAGAGAAGATGGCTACAAGAGGATTCACAATTATAAGTCACTAGTATCTACTGTAGGTCTACCATTTCTGAGCTGTAAAAATCCAGATGGATATCGGATGGCAGCAAACTCAAACTGTCTGCTGGCATTTTGCAGTTGCCCATATTTTCGCAGCTCAGATACAGTTGGCTTAATTTAGTGCAAAGCATTTCTGATATAGATTTTATAAAATGGGTGTGTTGGCCAAAGCCTGGAGAATTCTTGGAGTTACAGTCCCAACACATCTGGAGGATGCCACCTTGAGGAAAGCTGACTTACTTTCAGGGATGAGCAGAACTAACATTAAGATACTTTAAATTAATTGTATCACTTCATTAAGCTGTTGGTACACTTTTTGTGGAAGTAAGAACAGATTAAATGCTTTACAGGACAACTGACAAACTTTAATCAAGCCATCATAGGAAATTATGGATTCCTAATATGATATCCCTCAAAGTATGTGAATAATGATGAGCTATTTCCAAGAGTTGTGGAGTGAGGGGATGGGTGTGAGACAATACAGTAAATTAAACTAATACACACTTCTTTTTTTCCTATTGCCCAAAGGATAGGAAGTTAACCAACAGCTTGAAACTGCAAGATTTCAACTAAACACACAGAAGAATTTCCTAAGTATAGGAGGTAGACTATAGTGGCACAGACTGCGATGGGATAGTGAGCTTTTCTTCATTACAGGTTAGGAAGCAATTGCTGGATAGATGGTTATCAGAGATACCATAGCAATCAATGACTCTTATATTCGATGAGTTTACACATTGCACTAAACCATAATTTAATTTGGATTCAGTGTGTTATGTCATTTGTAAACCGTGGTTTATGACTTAGCATGTTGAGCTCAGCCAATTATGGTTTGGTTGATAAATCATAGTTAAAAATAAATCATAGTTAAACAAACCATGACAGCCAGTTTGGTGTAGTGGTTAAGGCTTCAGGCTAGAAACCAGGAGACCGTGAGTTCTAGTCCTGCCTTAGGCACAAAGCCAGCTGGGTGACCTTGGGCCGGTCACTTTCTCTCAGTCCTAGGAAGCAGGCAAAGGCAAACCACTTCTGAAAAACCTTGCCAAGAAAACTGCAGGGACTTGTCCAGGCAGTCGCCAGGAGTCAATACTGACTCGAAGGGACCAAAAAACAAACATACAAACAAACCATGCCTTAATGTAAGGTGTGAATAAAGCTTATGTTATCAGCAAAAGTGTAACCCTGGCTTGTTGTCTCACCCTAAAATAGACTTGCTATAAAGCAAAATATAAAATATTATACATATACATGTATATACATAATATACATTTACTATTCCCCACATAGGTTCTTGGCCAGGATACATGAAGGAATAGTCTACTTACTAACAGGCCTCCTCCCCACACGCCTGGCATTAGCATTGCCCTCTTAGAGATTTGGCCCAGGCTTAGGTAACCCCATTCCCAACTGGGGAAGAGGAGGAGAATGTTAGCAATAATGGAAAGCAAGCCCAAGATGAGGAGGCATGGGCCCAGGATCCGAGTACAAGTACCCACACACATTGCAGAAGGGAGTCCTGAAAAAACAATGAAACAGAGGAAAAAGTGATGACATTCCTTCCTTGTCTTGACAGTTGGCTTAAATTCTGAAAAGGAATACTAAGTTATCCCCAAGGGCGAGTCCCATCAGCATCTAGAGACCTGGCCATCCTCCCCCCCCCCCCCGAGGTTTTGGATTCCAACCCACACAATCCTGGAGTAGTAACCGTGTTGACTGAGGGTGAGGACAGCGGTAGTTCAAGACCCTGCCTGCCTATGCTAATTTCCTGAACTGAACTGCACCTCCCAAACTGCTACAGGGCTGCTTGCTGGCAGTATTCAAGCTTCCTAGCCTGATCTTCTTGCACTGATTTATACCAGAGGGCAGCAACCTTTTCGCCTCTGTACAGAGTACCTATTCTTTCCAAGCTCCTTTGAAGCTTGCTTTGTACTGTCAGCAGCAGATCACCGGTACACTGAAAATGTCAGCTGAAATGAGATGAGGGCCTTCGTAGGCTATTATTACTTGCACCGTCTTGAGTTGCCTGGATACATCTATGCTAGAGCTGTCAGAACCAGGCTGCAAAAATCCACCAAATGGCACCAAAGAATTAGTTTTCTGTTTCTTTTTGCTGCTGTCTAGCTGTTGTGCAGAATTCTGCAGCCCAATTATGGTAGCCCTAACTCTAAAGACATATGAAGGACCCCAAGCTGGAAATGCTGCTCTAAATAATTTTTTCTTTTGGCTTGATTCAACTTTCAAAAAGTCACAAATCTGCAGCAGGAAGAAGGAGTTATGTACCATTTTTCTTTATAAGATAAAGTCACAGCAGGTCACAACATTTTCATGTCCTTATTTATTCATTTATGAGACTTATTGTCAGAACCCTGGCATGCCCCCGAGTCCTGCCATTTCCCTGACAATCAAGCGAACCAGAGGGAAGCCTGCAGTGGACCAGAAGGAAGCCCACAGCAGGGAGGGGCGGATGCTCCGGCGGGAGAGTATAAAAACCCAAGCCGGGAACCAGGGCACCATCAGTGCCTTTGCGAGGCTTACTCATGTTAACCAATAAATCGTTTACTTACCAAAGATCTGAGCTGAAGTCATTTCTTGGGAGAAACGTCTGCGACTGAGAAGTAACTGGCAGAAACTGACACTTATATGGCCACCCATCATATATACAAGAACCTCGGGTGGCTCACAGCATAACAATGAAACATAAAAGAACAAAAGTACTAACAACACTATACCTCAGGGTACCCCCAAAACATCAATCATTGTCCCAATACACCTGGAGTTCATGAACTTGGAGTAATCTACATTAGGAGAGGTAGTTGGTAAGGATGTTCCTCAGCCTCTCATGCAACCACACTCGACATAGTACTAACCTCTGCAGTCGGCAATCTAGGTAGTTGCATGCTCCTGTTAGGAGGAAAATGCCCTTCCTCCCCGGGTGGTTCATTTCCAAGCCGGGAAGAAATCAAAGTCGCCAGACAGTTGGTGAAGAGTTAAGGAAGCGCTTTATTTTGTTCAAGATCAACAAAGGATGTTGGACGGCGGCTGCCCCAAACATTCCTCATCACCTTTCTTGTAGATTTCTATTCCATAGGTTTGAGCCAATTGTTAACAATACGGACACAGTGAATCAACCAATCATATTCCCCTCCTCCTGTTCATGTTCTCTCAGTATGAACACCTCATGCTGTTCTCATGTGCAAAAACTAGCTGGGGCAGGTGTTCTCCTTCACAATGCTTAGGAAAATATCGGTGGTTAGTCACAGCATCTAGAGAGGCAGCGTCTATAGCTAACCACAGTACATAAGCCATTGGTCTTTCCTGTACCCAACTTCTTTGGTTTTGCTCACTTACCCTGA